>VMOF01000002.1:27273870-27988721 GCA_011764245.1 Trialeurodes vaporariorum
CACATATTTTCGCGAGCAATTTTCAAGGAGAGCATTTTCGATCGTATCCAGACGGTGGCGCGATTCTATTAATCTAACTCCTTCTTTTTCTTTTTTTTTTAACAAGAATACGCAAAGGCATTTCTAGCACGAAAGCGCGAGGACAGTTGAGCATAGGTACCGACACGACTGTTGATGTAAATACTAAATTCATGGACTGAAAACTTGTGAGGAAGTATGTTAATAAAACACGGGAATAATGTAAACAATTTTATCCGAATATTTAAAATCAAGCAGAAATTAGAATTAAAGCTAAAAGTTGACAGCGATTCATCAAAACACACTGCACGGCGCAATCTTAACCTCAGTATCACCTCACACCACCTCACACTGCTCATACACATGTAAACAAACTCTTCTTAGGGGTTCCCAAACTTTGGGTCATCAGAGGGGGCCGAAAGCTACCGGCCAGACCTTATGTATATGGACCTTGGGTTGCTCAACTTTGCCTAATCAAAAGTTTCTGGAGATCGTCGAAAAACATGAAGAAGTGAAGATTAGGAGTTTTCTAAAAGTTAGTAAATGTAGTTATGGAGTTGTGGAGTCAAAATTTCAATAAAATGGGCAAAATAATGACCTCATATTATATTTGAGTAAGATTTTGTAAAACAGAAGAAAACGCTTTGAGATGTGCCCACCCGTAGGCTGATTTTAAGATATGCCCTCTTAAAGTGTTCTTCCCTATTGTAAACTAACTGTGCTCAAATACTGTTGAGGTCCTTGATTTCTTCCCTGTTTGTTTTTATGACATTAACAGCTTTTGACATCCACTGCTCTCATACATGCTCTTTTTTGAAGATCTGTTCCTCTAAAATTTAAATTAATCTTTGGATTTTAGTTATCATTCGTGCGTTTTGACATATTTTTTCATCTTTGTTTTGTTTGCTTTTTTTTTTTTTTTTTTTTTTTTTTTTTTAAATATATTTTTTATTATTATTACTTATTCATTCATTTGTTGGTTTGTTTATTTGTTTCTGTTTGTTTGTTTTGTTTATTTGTTTGAATCAGAAAAATTAATCTTCTCTTCCCAAAACTGTGTTTCCAAAAAATAAAATGTAACAATAAACATTGAAAGAAAAAGAAAAACCGGAACGTTATATGTCTGGTTTTTGAATAAAGCTAATTTCGCCTCATCCCTACTGGCAGCGTTATATAAATTTCACATAAAAAAAAGGAGAGAAATCTTTCAATTTCACATAAAGCTTTCATAATTGAGAAGTAAAATAGAAATAAAGTTTACGTAAAAATTAGAGGCTATTATCTCTTTTCTATGTCATAATTACATAAACGTTACATAAAGTTTATGTAAAATATTAATAAATTTTACGTAAAAAATTTAATTTTAAAGCGCACTCTGGGTGATAATGTTTGTAACTCTCTCTCGTTGGTTAATACAGTGGCTTATCACAGACTGCAGAGTCGCGGATGACACATTTCAACATCATATACTGTAGAAGAGAGACATTTGAGTAATACACAGAGATACAGAAAGTTACAATTTACAAAGTTTACCTAAGGTTGTAGGATTTGAACCCGTGCCGCTGCGGTGGAAGACAAGTACTTTACCAGATGAGCTACGCCGGCTCGCGTGAGTTCAATGCGAATTTTACATATTTAAGTTTGTGTGATGAAACATCCTCGTTAAATAAACATTATTACACATTTTTTACATGAACTGTACGTAAATTTTATATAATTTTTTTGATTCCAAGAAACTTAATTTTTACCTAATCTTGATAATTTTGTTCAAGTTATTTCTACACAAAGTTTATATACATTTAATGATTTCATTAGACTGGACATTTATATGATATTTACAAAAAATGTTCGTGATTTGTATGTAAATTTTACATGAATTTTTTTATTTCATTACACTTAAAATTTACCTAATCTTTCATGATTTTATTTACGTAAAGTTTATATAAACAGTATGATTTTGGTAAACAAAACAATTATATAATCTTCGCCCATTTTTTACGTGATTAATATGTAAATTTTACTTAAATCATTTGATTTCAAGAAACTTCATTTTTACGTAATCTTCAAATAAAAATTATGTGAATTTTACGTAAATTTTTTATGAATAATGTGGCGTTAAAATTTACCTAATCTTTATATTTTTTTTACATATTTGTTACTTAAATTTTATATAAATTTCTAATGCTTTTGTGATTTTCATAAAATTTATGTAAATTTTATATAAATCACTTTTTTATAACTTTTTTATAACTTTTTTACATAAAATTTATATAACGCTGCTCGTAGGGATAACGAACAATGACGAAGCTTCAGAGTAGCAGTTTCTTCAGAGTTCGTTGGAGCTAAGAAGTATTTGAGTCTTTTGAGCTCAGTCAATTTGAATCGCAGCAATGTTTCATATAAAGTCCACGATCAAATATCTCGAACGATTACTTTACTGTCATTTCATTCAAACTATCCGGAACCGACGAAATTCAGAAAAACAACTCGTGGCGCTGTCTATCGGAGGTTTGCCCGATATCAAGTTGGTGTAGAAATTAAAATCAATCTTTTTGAAGGGAAGCAAAGATTCAATGTCGCAGTTACCTTTTTGGGAGCACGAAGCCCAAACTAGCACCATTAACGAGAGATTACTGAAAACTCTTTACCACTAAAAAAACAAAAAACAAAAAAACAAAACAAAAATTCCTTCAACTTAAGAACCAATCTAGCTTAAAAGTGGGCTTTATCTAACTTGAATGCAAATTATAACAGCTGTTTTGGTGTGTATGGAGTCGGGGCCACTTGCGCTGCGCGCGCACTTCGACGCCCGCACCGATTTGCATTAAAGCTCTTCCAAGGAAGTCGCCACTTATTTTAATAGGTAAATTGAGCCCTCGTTTGCGGAGTACCCAAGTGATGTCAGTCTCTCCAATCAAAAGTCAATGTCGCGACTTGACTTGGAGTTGTTCAGCGAGCGCAAAGAGGGACTTTGGAGTCGCCAAAAATAATCTATGCCAAAAAAAAAAAAAAAAAAAAAAAAAAAAACTCAACTTCAAACATACGCGTTAAACTTTAAACCAACTGATTAAGTTGACCGCCGTATCATGGTAATTGGAGGGTTCAGCTTCATACTTTCCTAATACTTGTCAAGTCATGAGCTCTGCGGTGCTTTTAGAGGATATGCCGCGAATGGCTCAAGAGTTATTGTGACCTAGGCAAGTATGGCACTGGGCCTTTTAACTGATCTCACCGACAAAGAATCACACTATAAGAGGGGTTTTCAGATTTCATGATCACAGATAATCATAGGCTTCCCAATGCCATGCCATTTCGACGACTAAAAGTCAATATTGGATAAGTATCTCAATTCAACAAATGTCAGGTTTGCTGGTTAATTTTAGGTCGGTAGAATCTTCAATTGATTGACTGGAGAAATGCATTATGTGCTAGCATAAAGGAGCATATATTTTATTTGTTATTCATGGCAATAAAATGTCTGTGCATGACGACAACTGCCCTCGTCAAATACCGCACACAGCTATCTCTTTTTACTGGTTTCGAATTTCGAATACGAATACGAATCCATGTTTCTTGACATTTTCATTTTGTAAAAACGCATTAAAATGATCCAAGAAATTAATTAATTCATCATTCATTTGATACATCGTTGTAAACTATACGATTCTAGCGATGGCAGTGGCGTAGCCAGGAATTTTTCTAGGTGGGGGGGGGGGGGGTCGGAAGTCCGAAAATTGTCAAGGGGGGGGGGGGTTCAAAGATTCAAATTTGGTCGAATTTGTCTGCGAAAACGTAAAAAATTACCTTTTTTTTAGGGCAAATTTTGGTGTCCAGGCTGGACCCCCCCCCCTCTTGGCTACGCCACTGAGCGATGGCATAAAGCAGTATACACAGTGGCGGATCCAAGGGCTTCCTCAGGGCATACGAGCAGATGCTCCACCTTCAGATATCGCAATTGAGCCCAATCGAAAAAATGTGCCCGAATAATATTCTTTTTGAGACGCTGAAAATGTCAGCCTCTCCCCCCCCCCCACCGAAAAACTGTCTGGATCCGCCACTGGAAGACGGGCTATGTGAAAGTGAGATAGGTTAGGTTACCAAATTTTAGCTTTTTTTTTCGTCATCAAATTTTTTCACCGCGGGGTGAACCGCCCCTCTCTTCCTCTCTCTTCCCTTCCTGCCTACCTCCTTTCTTTTCACTCTTTACTTCTCTTCTCCTTCTCCCTCGTATTTTTTCCCTCGTGTACTTTCTTCACCCCTCGTCGGATGTAACCCCCAAAATGATGACAAATTTAGCGGTGGCAGCCACCCCCCCCCCCCCTCATCACCGATCCCACTGCCACCATGTCGCATAGTGACGCCCATGAAGCCATTGTGTGTATTTTTTTTTCTTCTTCTTTTTTTTAAATACAATAGCATTATAATAAAGCTGTGACTCATTCAGTCCAGCAGATTTTGATGAGGCTCGCCGCGTGGGCAAGTTGGAAAAGAATACATTCATAAACATCACGCGCCGCCTGTAGAAGTGCGTTTTGCGTAATACGCTCCTCTCGGAAGTTATTGAATGACCAGAGTCAACCAGTCACGCTATGCATCAGTCGAATCTCACAGCTGATTCAACCAATCAGAATAGGTTGCCGGTTTGCCCCGAACGGGGAAAATCTGGAAAACTGGGAAAAGTTAGGAAAAAGCTGTAAAAACCCATGAAGCTATGATGGAAACGGTCGAGAGCCATCCAGGGAAATCTAAAATCGGAGTAAATTTTTTCTCCTCCTGTGTTTCTGGATTTTTTTTTTTTTTTGCTCGGGAAAGAATGTTTGAATTTTGTAGCAAATAATGGGGAAGAAACATAGTCAACTCTGGAAAAAAATGTCGCCAACAATTGGGAAATTCAGATTGAACGTTGGATAGGACTCTAAAATTGTCCAATGATCCCCCAAATTTTAGTCTAAATATCCCCAAAATGTACGAGATTTTCCCTAGCCGCATACACCGGCCATGAAATTGGATGCAAACTTTGATGACAGAATACCCAACATGTTTTATACCGCCGTGTACTGGAAACAGAGGGTCAATCATACAGGTAAAGTCGTGATTCGGAAAACGTTAGGAAATTTGGTTTGCTTCCAGTTATAAAGGCAGGGAATTTTGCTCATACTTTTTTGCGGCAACCCTGAATTAGTGATCATGAAGGAGCGTTACCAATCACCATCATACTGGCGGGGCGAGTGGCGGATCCAGAGAATTTTTCTGGGGGCACACATGTGAAATTTTGAAATTTGAAGCGTCGGTGGAAGCGATTTCGGGCTCTTTCATATGGGAAAAAGGCAACATTTGAGGCTTCTGGAGGGGGCACGTGCCCCCGTCTTCAGGGGCGTGCCGTGGTTTCCAGAGACGGGGGGCAAAAATGCAGTCTTGCCGCCCTCCGCGAACAAAATTATTAAATGGATAACTTTTTTTTTTGGTCACCCTGATTTTGCCGCCCCGGCAAGGGTAACCCCCCTTCAAAACTTCAAGCTATGTAGTTTTTTGAACCTGCTTTATTGAAGAGCAACAAATAGGTAGAATAGGGACGTTATTAATATTATTTATCTGTATTTTATTCGTGCTTTTTTCGAGTTTTTACTCAAGACAACTGTATACTATCACTCGCATTAATTGCAGCGATTTCGTTCAAACTTATTTTAATGAGTCATTTAAGTCAGATTCCTCTGTGCGGCGGAATTTAATGCAGCTCGTTGTAATCCGGTCAGAAATATTCTGCGCTCTCTCTAATTGCATTCCTCGTTCTTTGAGCCGTGCTTTAATTTCTTTCTTCAATGAGCATTAAATGTTGATTCACCTTTATTTTTCACTTTTATTACATTTACAACGTTCATAACGATGTCTACTCTTTCATATTTGTCAGAAACTTTTCCCTGGTTAATTCTTTGTGAGTTTTCTTTTTAATTTGTAATTAACGAACCCCGTAAAAAGTTGAGTATTCAATATTTTGAAATAAAATAAGCAATTCCATGCAAGAGATGACAGTTTTGTTCATGTTGAATTATGGCTTGGTAATGTGATTTTTTAATGATTTTATGGGCCAGTTACATTCTCAACTCATTCTTATCTTTTCTCAACTTTTGATGGTCGATTCTTACGTGAAGTGCCGAAAAAATCACAAGAATGGTTGCGATTTTATTGTAATCCGTTTTGTTCTAACCGAGAAGTATCTGTTTGAAAATGCTGTTTTATGACGTCAATCTTGATAAATTTGTATGCCACGTATCTTTACACCACGCTATCACGAAAAAAAGTTTCACGGGTAAGGTTACTATAAAAGACGGGCTCGGGAACCGTGAATCACGGGTAAAAGTTGGACGCCGTCTAGACACGGTTACGACACCCGTACATGTACGTTTCAGAGCTCAACCTTACTCAACCGGCACCTGTAAAAAACGGCTACCCTAGCTGTTTTTCAATGTACCTTTTTTAGTGCATGAACTGACGTGTATGGTTGTCACGCCAGTACAGGTTTCTTTCCGTGTATCAGTGATGTTGCAGCATGGATTGTCACGTGTGCGTACAGCATCACTGAATGAGTGGTGTAAAGACACACTCGTACCGATACGCAGGGTAAAATTTGACAAATGTTGACGTCATAAAACAGCATTTTTGAACGGCAGTACCACTATTAACTAATACTAAATCGGTATGAAATTGTGATCATTTCTATAAGTCCCGAATCAAACACCAATTGTTGGGTGTGTTGTTGTTGCAAATGACCCATACGTGTAGTTTACTTGATAAACGTTCCGAAAGTAGCTGCTTTCGTTAATGCTCATGTAGTAACAAAAAAATAATAATAATAAAAATTAACTCAGATTCAGGAGTTTATATAATAAATCCGAAGACCCGCCGCCGTAAGGATCAAATCTCACACTGACTTTTTCAGTACTGCACGTCCAGTCTTATACTGGCTCCCATTGCCTGACCGAGTGAGAGAATCGTCGTGGACATTATGGGCTCTCTACAACTTCTAATTTCTCAAAATTAGAATTTAAAGACTTTGACCATTCTTATTGCAAGGATTGGTGCGGCGCGCATGGGCACGGACGCGAACTCATGCCGATTAGCTCAAAATGTGACGTCTGTCTGCTTATGTAACTCTACAATAACAAATAATAAGTGTTCGGTTTGTTTCAAAACCTGCAAAGATCATGTCAACGTTTCAAGATTTCAGTTAATTATCATCACCCCCCCCCCCTCTTCCGGTGTTCATGACATTTTTGACGATTGTTTAAAGTAACAAAATATAAAAATACTCTTTAAATAGTGTAAATTTCAACCAGAATCTTTGAAACGATGGAAGGGATTTTGTGTATACCTCTTGTTTGAGCCGAACAAGGTCTGAACAAGATTTACCACAGGATTCATGCTCAGGTAAATTTTCCGTCATTAATGCTGTCACATTCACCGTTGTTTTTTGTCTTGTGACTTTTATTCATATAATAACATAACTTTAGCAAGTGGTGTTTGTTTATGTATAGTAAGTATAATCATCCTCAAATTTTGCCAATGTGATCGTTTTTCTAAGGAGCAAAGAAAAATATGGAATTTTTATGTAAAGCTGTAGAATCAGTGGGGCAGCGAAGCAGCGTGCTTTTATAGCATTGTTGTATTTTCTCCATTTAAATCCGTAAAAAATATCGAATTCAAGGGTGTTCACCCAACCGTTTGATTTTTATTATGGGTTTAAATGAACGGAACTGAATTTTGTCAGATTGCACGCCGCGTCAGAACTAAGGCATAGGAGAGTAGATCAACAACATTTTTGTCAGCACTGATTATGATGTAAGCAAACACGTTAGACGTTAGTGGCCTATATCTTCCATTTGTTAAATCGATAACTATTAAACCTTTGAACAGGAATTAACTTTCAAAATACTTCAGTACTTGTTTTCTTATCTACGCTGTGTTAGTTTACTTTCTGTCTCAAGTTGCAATCAACTCTTGTGTTTGAAGAGAAATTGAGTGGGAGGAGGGCAGTTTTTGAAAAAGTTATCCATTCCTCTTTTCCATTTGGATTCATAGAGGAGCAAGCCAGATTGCATATGCGTCTACCGAACGTGAAACAATGGTTTCTAAGCATAAAACCACCTGTGTGTGGAAGGAGGAGGGGGGTCAACGGACTAGACAATTTCTGTTTGCACCCTGTATGTTTAGATATGACCTATTTGAAGCAAAATGTTCTGGTTCTATCCTCTCTATTTCGGCTACAAAAAGAAGGTATAGTGTTTTGACAACTTCTTGATGCTGGCAAATGTCATGGAAATCGCACAACTGAAACATACAGAAAAACAAGACTGATACAATTTACCATCTGCTTAGCTGATTTTGGAGTCTGCTATCGCAACTATGGTCAATTTTACCATCTTATGGAAAATTCAACGTACCTTGTGGTAAATTAAGATAACCTGTTGGTACACTTCACCACAAGGTGCGTTGCGTTTACCATATGATGGTCTAAAATTTACCATAGTTGATAGTAGACTCCCAAATCATTTATGCAGATGGTAAATTCTACCAGTCTTTTTTTTCCGTTTATGAAGCCAGTCCAGGGGTGCAAAATGTGCCCGATCTAGCGATTCGCGGATCGCGTGAAAGTGAGGAAATTTCTGGGAAAGTGAGGAAATTTATGCAGTTTTTTTTGGTTTTTTTGTTTTTTTGTTTTTTTTTTGTTTTTTTGTTTTTTTTTTTTTAAAGAATGGCAAGAAGGATTTCCCAGGAAAATAGTGTAAAAAGTGGGAAAATATCGGTCATTTTGCGAACATACGGTGTTGAAATGTTACAATAACCAAAAAAAAGTCATCACTTTGAAATTTTTGTGAGGAAATTTTTTAAAATCCTGTGAGGAAACAAGTCATGGATCGCGTGAAACTTCCAAAGTTTTGGAACATTTTGCACCCCTGGAAGCCACCACACAAAGAAATACTTCGGTCCAAAACGGTTGGTACTTTTTGCATTTTTTCAAGTATCTGAAGGTTATCTTCTCACAGGCGATACTCTCACTCTATCATGGCAGAACGATCTTTTGGCACTTAAATAAGCAAAAAATTGTTATGTTTCATTTAGAGTTGGTGCAGGTCGCTAACGATTACACCTTTAATCGAACTTATGAAAGGGAATGATATTCAGCTGACCAAGGTAATAACGCAGTGACAGTAAATTGTTTAGAGATGCGCACAAGTTTCTATCTGTAGCTGAAAGTGAGCTGCAAAAAACTAGATTTTACTAAGAGACCATGTTGCCAGATGTACTCGGATTTAGTTAGACCGTATATAATTTCCGTAAAGATCAATGTAAAATATTCGGCTTTTAATCACCAATTTGGCAACATTGCCAGGAGAAGGATGAGCCGGGAAGGAGGGATGTGCAATTGCATTGAAGCTAATTCAATTTTAATTCTTCTTTGAAGCTTGATTAGGAATTAATGCCATTTATCGTCGAGAGTGGAGAGAGTCGTAAATTATATTACTATACTCGGTCGCCGTCAAATCATGCGTATTTTATTATTCAAGCATGTAAGTCATGCGCGGATACTTTTCATTGCATCGCAGCGCTGCCGTCGGCGTAAAAATGGTATATTCCCAAATTCAATGTTGATTTCACTGCTGAAAAAAAATGATTATATAGCATTGTTAAGAAGTCCAAGCCGCACCATTCTGTGTATATTTTTTGGCATTTTTCAATTTATCGATAGTTCCACCGGTGAACCACCGGTGATTTTTTTTTTTTGAATCTTTTTGCTTATACAGCTCAGTTATGAAGTCAGAGCAACCGTTTTGTGTTATACCGGGTGTCCCAGACCACCCGTCTAGATACTTTTCCTCGAAAACGGCTGGGAGTTGAGATCTGAAACAAAAAAGTCAGATAGGGAATTGACCCCAAAGAATCCAATGAAAATATTTTCAAAGCCCCCCGAGGCTCCCCAGGGGGGTTTTGGGGGGTTCGAAACACATTTTTCCATTTTTGGCGGAAAAAAGCCTATAAAAGGTATCAAAATAAGTTCAGATTCTGAAAGAACAACTTATTGCCGACATTTTTGGTTCTATAAATTTTTCCAGAAAACCCCAAATTTTGGGGTTATGGGCCCTTTTGGGGGGAAATTTTCAATCGGCCACTGTGACCACATCATTTAATATTTTTCAAAAAACTAAAAACCATCTGAAAGAAGATATCAAGACCTTTCGATTGATGTGCCACATAATACCTAAATTTGAAAAATTAAGGCCCCCAGGTAGAATCCAAAATTTGTGGGCCTTTGGGCCTCCCCACGTAAAAAAAGTCAAATTGCAAGGTATGGCTTGTGATACATCAATCAAAAGCCCGCAAAGAGTAGAATAAGATGGCGCAATCCAAAATCGTCTACAATCATTACTTTCAAAATGGCGGCCATTTGAAAATTATGGGTGCTCAAAAGTAAGTCCTAGGAAGAGAGCCCAAGGTTGAACGATACATGACTTGAAAGGCCTTAAAAAATTCAAACAAATGGTACAAACCGCAAATCAATCCGCCTTTTCAATCAAAAGTTATGACTGATTGAAACTTAAAGTGCTCAATAAGACATATTTACGGCTGCTTAAATTTCAATCGGTCATAACTTTTGATTGAAAAGGCGGATGGATTTGCGGTTTGTACCATTTGTTTGCATTTTTTAAGGCCTTTCAAGCCATGTATCGTTCAACTTTGGGCTCTCTTCCTAGGACTTACTTTTGAGCACCCATAATTTTCAAATGGCCGCCATTTTGAAAGTAATGATTGTAGACGATTTTGGATTGCGCCATCTTATTCTACTCTTTGCGGGCTTTTGATTGATGTATCACAAGCCATACCTTGCAATTTGACTTTTTTTACGTGGGGAGGCCCAAAGGCCCACAAATTTTGGATTCTACCTGGGGGCCTTAATTTTTCAAATTTAGGTATTATGTGGCACATCAATCGAAAGGTCTTGATATCTTCTTTCAGATGGTTTTTAGTTTTTTGAAAAATATTAAATGATGTGGTCACAGTGGCCGATTGAAAATTTCCCCCCAAAAGGGCCCATAACCCCAAAATTTGGGGTTTTCTGGAAAAATTTATAGAACCAAAAATGTCGGCAATAAGTTGTTCTTTCAGAATCTGAACTTATTTTGATACCTTTTATAGGCTTTTTTCCGCCAAAAATGGAAAAATGTGTTTCGAACCCCCCAAAACCCCCCTGGGGAGCCTCGGGGGGCTTTGAAAATATTTTCATTGGATTCTTTGGGGTCAATTCCCTATCTGAATTTTTTGTTTCAGATCTCAACTCCCAGCCGTTTTCGAGAAAAAGTATCTAGACGGGTGGTCTGGGACACCCGGTATATAAGGGGCATTTTTCAATTCACTGATGATTTCACGGATTTGCCAAAAGATAATTAGATCACAGCAGTTTATGACTGTATAGTAATGCATGAAAATACTATGATCTGTATAATAGTTTCTCAGTCGACGGATCTAAAAAATGTCGGTTATTTTGATAATGTAACGCCATTTCCGCACCAAAGATTACAGGTGCGAGTATTTCCGTGCATTACAGTCGTCCACTGAACTGAAGTGTGTAATATTTTGGTCAACGGGTGAAATTTTCGGTGAATTTTAAAATGCCTTAAAATATGTATACAACAAACGGCAGCTCTGTACGATAAGCCATAGGAACTAACACCCTCTAATCTATAATGTTTGTTCACCGGTGAAATCTCTGCCGAGTATTGGAATCCTATCAAATAAACGCAAAATGGCAGCATTGCAACGCACACTACTTCTTAATTATACAACATGATTATACGATCTTGTAAGTATGTTAGTACATCTTCGTGGTTTGTCTCTATCTCTCGCATATCTTTTATGACGACTCTTGGAAAATATATGGTTCCTTGATGAATATGCTCGCATAAGGATCTGTCTGAATAATTTATTAGTCTCAAAGAAGCACTGAATTCTTTTTTTGCGCCGCCGTTCATAAAAACATCAAAACAAAAACTGAAGCTCATGTGACTTAGAGGTCAAGTGCATTGCGCCCATAAAGATTGCTATCAACGAATAATAATACAATCAGAATTGAAATTTTCGCATGAGAAGCCTCAAATATTGACTTTTTTCAACAGGAAACGGCCCAACATTTCCTTTCGCAACGCTTCAACTTTAAAAATTCGTATGGGTGCCCCCCCCCCCAGAAAAAATTTCTGGATCCCCTCTACTGCCCCTGCCCATACAATGCTTCATGTAACTGATTAAAACAGCAAAAATGCCTCTTCGTATCTCTTTACGCCCAAAAGTAATGGGAGCTTGTAAATAATTCAAGTCAACACCAACAAAGCAACTCTTATTTTTATTCGAGTCCATCAGAATCACAAGTTTTAAAACGAGTACGCATTTACAACATTTTCTTGTTTGAACGTGTGAAATTCAACAGGTGATTGATTCTCCTGTGATGAAGCTAAGTAATTGAAAAAAAAAAAATCTGCAGAAGTGCCAGGGGGGCAAAGTCCCCCTGCCACCCAGCTCCGGGCCTGGATACGTTGATAACAAACTTGCGTCACGAAGCGAGCTGCGATTGGTCGATTCTTGATGTCGATATAAGTGATGGTGACTCCATTTGATGGATAATGATTTTTAGTTCACGATCGTTGATTGCGCTCCTGTGAACTGCGATCAGGGGCAGATCCAGGAAAGTCTCAAAAAGGGGGGGGGGGGCATTTTTGTAACGTGAGTGGGGGGGGTGTGGGGGGGACACCCCCCAGTCAGTGAGGGCTGGGCATGGGAGTCCCTCCCCCAGAAAATTTTGAAAATGAAGACTTCTCTACAGCCAATTTGAGGCATCTTTGAACTGTTAACTCCTCATTTTAATACTCCCTCATTTCAATTTTTGTTCGTTAAAGTGGAAGATTCCGTCCTTGCTATTGTTTCCCTATTCCCAAACAAGATAATATTTAGTAAGTTACATGAATTACTCTTAGATTCTCCTTTTCTTTTGCTTTCCCATATCTTTCTCTTCCTGTTACTGTTTTTTTATTCTTTTTCTTCTTTTTTTGGGTCCAAGGGAAGGGGGGGGGGGAATGCCGCCGTGGCCACCCCTCTGGATCCGCCCATGACTGCGATAGACTTTGCTACCCTATAGGTTCCCGAGAGAAGTGTATCTCGAACGGCCCTCCTAATAGGTTAATGAATCTTCCTGTATTAATCTGCCTTGATGTTAATAGAGGTAGTGCATTTTAAACCCGTATAATTTAAGTCACGTGCTTTAATTGCAGACCACCAAACTTGTGGACCACTCATTTAAACATTCAGGGAGAATTCGGGGGTGCCCCCAACGAGATAATAAGCGGCTGGATAGAGGTGTTCGGGGGCGTGCTTGGGGGGGGGGGGGAGTCCAGCCTGCATGGTGCCCTCTGACGGACGGTGTCTTCAATCGACAAGACGCGTGACCGGGGTTCAAAATTCCATGTCTACGCGACCAACAACACGTATCCATGACCAATGGGTCGCCGACCAGGACAAATGAGGATCGCGAATCGAGAATCGCAAATCGCTAATCAGGCCTGTGCGCTGATAGCGATCGCATCGCACCTATCGACCCCCTCTTCCCTCCGGGGGAGGGGGGTGGCGTGCAATGTCGAGAAATAGCGGCACGGCGCGGGCGGTGCAGTGAGGGGGGGGCTTACAATCACTGTTGACTTTTTGGCAGTGGCGGTCCGCGTGCGCGTGCTCCGCGAACCGAAGTGTAATTTTAATGCTTTATTTTTTATGCGAGTTTGCGAAAACGGAAAACGAACTGACGTCATTCGCAGTCTCTAAATGATCGGCGCGCGACGCGACGATGCGACCGCCAGCCGCGGCGCGGCGCCTCGCTGCGGCGTGATGTGACACCTCGCGCCTCCGCCTCCAGGCCTCCAACCTTGCGCGTTTTTTTGATGCGTATAGCGAATTCCTCCTCCAAACTTTCACCCCCTCTCCTCCCCCTTCCATCTCGAGATCAAAGTTTGCACTTCGCGCACCGCCTTTCACCGTCAAAAATGCTCGAAATTAGCTAATGTTTCTCGTTCGTTGAATTCAGACCCTTTATCTACAAACGTTTTCGGAAAGTGGATCAAATTTACTCAATTGCTTTGGATCATAATGCATACTATCCCCGCAAGGTAGATTAATATACAGGTCGATGCATTCGGCTGCTACAAGCGCTTGTACGGCGTGTACTTCTCTTCGGAAGCTGCGAAAGATTAATATCAATTGGTTCAGCAGAACTGGTTCACTCAATACATGATCGGTAACGGTGAACCAACACACGTCACCCATGGACTGCAGTCAATCCTCGGTGTGTAAAATAGGTATATCCACTGCCACTGCAATCAGATTGATTTTCTCATAAAAGAAAATGCAAACATTGTTTGGGTCTCTTTCGGTGTCTATTAAAAATGGCGGAAGTGTCTCTGTAGCTATCTTTCGCATTGCTTTGTATAAGCAAAACAAAATATTTTGGCTCCATGGTATAAACAAATGCTTTAGAGTTGGGCAAACTCATCAGCTGAGGTAAAAAAGCCAATTAAAAAAGAAAATAAAAAATCATATTCAAAAACATGATCTTATTTAAACTGACTTGAATATGATTTTTTGTTTTCTTTCTTATTTGGCTTTTTTGCCTCAGCTGATGAGTTTGCCCAACTCTAAAGCATTTGTTTATTGCTATTTGTATGGAAAATATTTGAATCTTCTCAAATTGGTGGTTCAGAAAAAATGAGTAATGGTTCAAAATGAACCAAAAGGTTCCAGTCTGATTGTAGTATGCTGTATTACTATGTCTTTCGCAGTAACGAGAGAGTCCAAAATTGCGGCGGCTTGAAAAAATGTTGTGACCATTGTCCATTTTAGTTTCTTTCTCCTTCCTCCTTCTCCTTCTCCTTCTCTTTCTCTTTCTCTTTCTCTTTCTCTTTCTCTTTCTCTTTCTCTTTCTCTTTCTCTTTCTACTTCTGCTTCTCCCCCCTCCTCCTCCTCCCGTACTCCTGAACTATAATCACTAGTAACAAACAACAGTGACAACAATCGGATTTCTAATTGACTCGATTGGCAACAAGTTATGAGTTTTTGATTAATTTGGTCTCGTCACAAGCGAGCATGAGCATGCGGTCTCAGGGATTCCCTAGTCCAATACCAGCTCCTCCAATCCCCATTCTCAAACATCTCTTTGCCCGCAAGTGACGAGTCATAGTGACGCCGCTTCCACCTCACACTGGTCGTTGATTCAGTCGATTTTCGAACGATAGAACATATACTCACTGGCGGGCAATGGGTTAGAAACCACGCGTTTTCAGCAAAATGCCAGTCTTACGATAGTGTTACCATGAGAGGGCGACGGTGATAATGGGGGCCCAAAAACTGCTCTGCAGGCTGATTCTGCTCGTTTGGACGAGACGAGACGAAAATCGAGCAATCCCATTGGTTTAAATAGAGTCACGTGACAGATTTGAAGTCGTTCGAGGAGAGGATGATCGGGATCAGAGTCATTCTTTTCAAATTCATGACTCTGGTCCGATCAATCCACTCCTCGAATGACTTCAAATCTGTCACGTGACTCTATTTAAACCAATGGGATTGCTCGATTCGCGCTATCTCGTCTCGTCCAAACGAGTAGAAGGTTCTCGACTCGCAAGCTCGCCCCAAGAACCTCAAAAAGCATTGGTCACCACTCACCTGTCAACGGACCCGCATCGGATCGTCTCAAAACGGTGACGCTATAAATTAACCTCAAATTAAGTATCACGAGAAGTAAACCAACGAACCATAGCACTTATAGTTGAGAGGGAGTTGGGTGTAACTTCTAGTGGCGTCTGGAGCGCTTCCAACATGCCAACGTTCCATTAAAGAAATGTGAGGTTGGATTTACCATCTTCAGATAGAGCCCAAAACCCATCCGTCCCGAACATTTTTTGGGTCATGGACTATGAGATAAATTCCCTCACAAACCCTTGTGTTTTGTACAAAGCTTAATAACCCTATAACCCTAATAGCCCTAAAACTCCCCCTCTCGAGATTGTAATGATTTTTTTTTTTAAAATTCATCTCCCTCTCCCCCCTTTCCACGAAGAAATGTCTCTGTTTGAGCTACACTGTCCTGTGTATACTTTTTAAGTTCAAGAGTCTAGGATGAACGGATTAAATAGTTTCATTGTGGGATTACTAAGGTGAGACATGACTGGAGGCTTCGTAAGTGTTTGTTTTTATGCTACGTGATGGAGCATCGTGAACATTGTGGAATACTCACTGTTAGCAAGTGTGGTTGAAATAAAATCATTGTACTTTGAACCAACTGGAAGTGACCGAGAGTAATCCGTCCCATCTTTTTCCGTCACGCTTTACAAATGAGACAAGTTAATTCATCAAATCTGATTGGCTAATTTGCTAACGACAGTCTTCGAACTCTAGAGGGTGTAAAAGCATTATTAGGAGACGCTCGGAGAGGCGGTAATGACCGAGCCGATGACGGGCGCTATGCGTATTAACAAGTAGTTAACTATTCGTACACAACCGTATTGTTTTTGCCTACCTTACGACATGAAGGCGCTTCAGAAATTAGAACGCATCGTTCCATCGTTCATAGGGGTCACTAAATAGGAAAGGCGGTAATGACCGAGCCGATGACGGCCGCTATGCGTATTAACAAGTAGTTAACTATTCGTACACAACCGTATTGTTTTTGCCTACCTCACGAAATGAAGGATCTTCTGAAATATAGAGCGCAACTCCCGTTTGGATCAATAAATGGGAACGCTCACTAGTATCTAGAAGGAATCATGGAACCTTTGCGTTACTGCGTTTCCTATGTTGGTAAGTCGTTATAACTATTTCTATAAAGTTATGTCATTTTTGCCTGTATGTAAAACCAGAAGCACAGATAAAATGCTCTTGAAGTAAGTAATTAAAAAGCGAACATAAATAATTATGAGTGATTAATTAAGTAATTAGACTCCCCTGTTTTGTGTAAATGGGACCGCAATTATCCCTCTCACTATCTCTTTCTAACACTTGTTTTCCTATAAAAAAGAAAGAATGAAAAAGAAAGAAATATTGAGTCATGTCCACCGCTGTTTCTGTTCATGCAGAGTTTGTGCCACCAGCCACCTCTCTCTAGTAGAGAGAGGGAAGACTGAACGGAGACGCGTCTCATTTGGGACGTATTTTCCCAGCAGCGTTGCAGCAAAGATTATGGACATAGTATTGTGTTCATGGATTATAGATACACTCTTACTAAGCCATATATGTAATCTTTCTTCCACCGGTTCGATTTTCGTTTAATTCAATGTCACCTCAGAGGGACAGCGAGGAGGGACGCGGAGAAAGTTTCTTCACTTTAGAGAACGATCTTGCGTCTTTCAAGTTTCATTCTGTAATTTTACACGCCCAACTTAATATTCCGACCCGAGAGTCGAGGAGACCACCCAAAAATATGACCGCGCAATGCGTACGCATTGTTACCGTAGTAATAATTGCAAGAATGCAAATGATGTCGCTTTTGCAAGCTCTTCAAAAAGCACTTGAAAAGAACTTGAGACTTTCGATTATTTATTGGTGAAAGAATTGAAAGGAGGAAAGGTGAACAATTGTCCGCCATTGTTGTCAAGCTTGGCGAAGAAGGTATGGAATATTTCGCTAAACAATTACCTAATCTAATACTTGAAAGATCCTCTGCTACCCACGTTAGTACTTACCATCGATCATTGTGTCCAAGTTCAAATAAGAGAAGAAGGGAGAACAAATTGACCCGCTCAAAAAAAAAATCGACTCTTCTGCAGTAATTGAAATGGCGTAGAAGAACGATAATCGAATCATAAGAAATCGATTCTTTTGCGTAAACTAAAATAGCGGAGATGATAATAATCGAGAGAACCACCTCCCACTGGCAACGTTGCTTGTCACGTACATACTTTTTGTTGATAGCCGGCCAAGAATCAACTTTAACAATCAGCATACATAAATTTTACTGTGGCAGCTGCTACAGTTTTCTCCGCCGATACTTGTGTTACAAAACTTGGATATACATGCGGCGCTTTTTTTTTGTAGATGTGTCATATCAGTGATAATAGTAAATCTGATGTCAAAGATGGAACTCGTTAATCCAGTTTACATTTCTACCCGCATAATTTGCCTGCTCTCACTCACCTCACCGCATCGTCTCCGTAAGCGCAAGGCCTGGCATTTCGTATTCCTCGTTTGCTTTACCGCATCGGACGATTTTATCTGTTCCAAAGTAGCTATAAACAAACTCAGCTCGAAAGGAACGACTGTACTGTTTTAAATGTTTAAGTGCGGTAATTATTGAATCTTGATAGCAATGGGTCTGTTGCATACTTTTGCTACAACAAAATAGAACCTTGATTCTTATGTAAAATTCGGCGAAAATAATGATACGCACATTAAAAACGTTCAAAATCCTGTCATTAACTCAGGAAATCCCTTCAATTTCAAACAGCCCGCGCTACACTAGACACTATTTGCACCGGTATACTACTACATAGACGGAACCGCCGGGCATAAGTAAACAACATCGTAACTACAAAATAATGGAATTCCGTTCTAAATACATGAACTGTTGGCTGCATTTGCTGTCTGGTCTTTTCGGTTTATCAAAGATTACAAAAGAATATAAGAAATGTACGCATCTAAACGAAACATTCCAATGTTTGTAAGTTCTGTCCATGTTTACATAAACGAGATGGTTCCATCTATGTAGTTATAAGTCGGTGAAATAGTGTCTAGTGTAGCACGGGTTGTTTGAAATGGAAGGCATTTACTGAGTTAATGAGTGGATTTTGAAAGTTTTTAATGTGCGCATCGTTATTTTCGCCGAATTTTACGTTAGAAACAATGTGTCATATTGATGTAGCAAAAGTACGCAACAGACCCATTCGTGTCAGCGGTTGTAAAAACTAATCGCCAGCTATGATGTTTATGAAAATGTGTTAAAATTTAACTGTCACGAAGTAATGAAAGAACAATGGGATTTACAAATTAATTTATCTATTTATTTACTCAGTATGAGTAAAATTCATTTTTCTCAAAGAGATGGAAGAGCAACTCCGGTTATTCACAACTCTGTAATTTAAAAAACTGCAAAACAAATATTTCTATTCAGTGAAGGATTTACATTAAGAATAGGCTTCATTCTTGGACAAGGAAGCAGGATGTGCTGGAAGATAATGAAGCGCGATTTTTATCAGTTCAAATCAAATTTTCAAGTTTCAAAACACAATAACCCATCGACGAATACAACCGGCAATTTGTGAGTCAATGAGCAAAAAATAGAAAAAGAAAAGATATAAACAGAATGAAAAAAAGTTTTGAGCGTTGTTCTCAAAAAAACTCAGAAGGATATAAAATGCATTGAATAACAAGTGCTTTAGGCTATTGAAGAAAGCATTAAACTCTGAGACCTTGAAGGATTTCTCAGTGACCTAAGGGGGGAAATTAAACTGTTTAATGGTTGAATATTCTTTATTCTATTCAGTGTAACCTTCAGTCTGCAAGTTTTAGTGGCTCAAATTATAAATGTACTGAGAGGACTGCGCATTGTGCAAGACCTGACGGTTCCAGAGAATGAATTGGGCTACAAAAAAAAAACGATCTCCCCTTGTTGAATTCGCTGTCAAGAGAGATAAAATTGTACAGCTACATCAATAAAAGGTACCATGTAAGTAAATTATGCAACCACTAATTTTGATACACCTTCATTAAGCAAATTTTTTATATTTGCAGCTTTTCTCTAAATTGCACCCTAGCCTATAACTTTCATTGGTCAAACTTTAATCGATCTAGTTTTTTCGATTGAGAGCTACCTATGGAAGTCTGCGGGCCAATCATTCGCCTGAATAAGTCATCTACTAAGCACTTTTTATCGAGCGAATCGAAAAATAACGATATGGATTTGATCAGTTACTTTCATTACATAAACGGGTAAACCGTTTTCGATTGCGATTATTTGCTCGCATTCGAAAATCCTTTGTTACTTAAAACTAGCTCTGTCTATCGATCGATATCAATTATAACGCGATTGACTTCTCGAAAAAGTAAAAGATCAGCCCGCTGAATTTTTGAAGCTCTTCGAATCACACATAAGCAAAAATAATATCCATTACTCTGTCTAAACTCTAAATTATGACGTCTAGCTATATTACTATTGAAACAGCTGAAAAAGTGAAAACACAAGAAGAAAATATTGTACTTTTAAAAATGGGCAGAATTCTTACATAAAGTTTTTGAAAAGAAAGTCTGCAGAAGAAAACTAGCATTTTTTTTTTTTTAGGATTCTGCCACTTTATAAAAGGACCAAAATTATCCTGTAAACCGCCAGAATTTCTTTTCGGGAACTGTTCAATGTTCATCAGAAGTATGGCCATTTCTAATAAAATGAAGCATTATTCGGCAATATTAAGCAAATTGGATCGAATCAGATATTCAAAGTAGTCAAGTAAGTATTTGGTGATCGATACGGTTCATACTTCATTTTCAAACATTCCCAAGTCAACGGACATTTAACGTCCGAACTTTCAAAACGTTGGATGCCTCGATGGGGAATGAATTTATGCCCTGTGTTTGATAATGATCTCCGACAATATTGACCATCGTCAAAGGTTTACAGGCCGTTGAACTGTGATGGTGGATGGTGCGCGAAACAATTACGATCACTTTGGAAGCTACTTTGGGGATCCAATTCGATCGTCCAATGAGGCATTTACCGTGGAAAGAGCGCACTGAATAGTTTGAAAATTTGATGGAATTTTAAGAAGCCCCCATCAAATTTGATGAGTAACATTATGTTTATGATTAATTAATGTCGAGGGATGGACGCCACGCTGCCGCGTCGATTGACCAATCCGAACTCAGAAACAGTATCAGCGGAGCGAGTCGGAAGTTGGCAACTGGGAAGTGAACCATCCGTCCATTTCACCCGCGAATGAAGTTCAATCAAGTCAAGCGCCAAGCGACGCCAAGCTCAAGCAGGAGCCATTCAGTCTGGTCTGGTCGTTTGCGTTCCAATCGGTCGCCAAACCAGTGTTGCCAGATTGGGGTGAAAAAGCCGTACGTTTTACATTATGATTTAAATGGGGACGATACGGCTTTTTACCCTCGATCTGGCAACACTGCGTCAAACTAGCGTTGCCACATCACCGGAGGAGTTCTTCTACTTTCCGTTTATCCTTGCGTAAAATAGGCGTATAGACAACTATAGTCTTGCAAGCTCATGCATGGGAGGAAATATGGCGTACCATTTACCTATCCGTGAGTAAAATAGGCGTATTTTTTTTTCATAAAGCTAGCAACCTTTCAAACAACTGATGTTGCCAGATCATGGGTGGAATTTGCCTACCATTCCTTTTATTCTTGCAATTAAAATAGGCGTGTTTCTATATCGAAAACTTAGCAATCGCTCAGGCAACCAGTGTTGCTAGATCACGGGAGGAAACTCGCCAACTTTCCATAAGCTTTGTGTAAAACATAGGCGTGCTCCTTTGCGAAACGATGCAATTTTTCAGGCAACCAGTGTTATTACAGAAAACTCACCTACTTTCAATTACCCTTGCGTTAAATACGCTTCATTATTGCTTAACCTTTCAGCAGACAACTTTGCTTGATCACGGGAGAAAATTCGCCTAATTTATAATAGTCCGGCCTTAATTTTATTACAAGTCTTGACGAAGCTCGTAGCCATTATTAAATAAATGACAACAATTACGAAAAACGATTACTGGATAGACCATTGGCGGAACTTGCAATATGGAAACAGCATATTCTCTTTATTTAATTCTGTGTAAAACAATCGGTCTGAAGGAGGTTGATTGAGCCCAAGAAATAGATATTTTTGTTTTGATTGGTTTAATACGTTAAACGTTAACGTTAACGTTAACGTTATACGTTTGGTTAAATTGCTCTATAGCCGCTTTTAGACTACTTATTAGCATTTCCACGCACTCTCCGCATTCTGACTGTTCTAGAAAAGGTTTACTTCTAAACCTCTCTTCAGTGTCTGGCTGCTTGTTATAATATTATGAAGAAGAGGGACATGGTGTGTCGCAAATCTCATACTCGTACCACATGCCTGTGCAAAAATTATTCGAATCGATACCTCAAATGAAACCGTAAAGATTTATAGATTCTTTTTCATCGGTTCATCCGTAGAAGATATTGATTTACGCAACTCATAAGCCGCTACCGGGGTAATCGGTATTCGCCGTCTGTCTAATTTGGAAACAGTCTGTCAACTTGCAATTAGTCATCTAACAGAGTGAGTATTTATTTCACGGGTTTTAAAAGTTGGGATCGGCTCGATCGACCCTAGCGGCTGGGCTGCAGGCTGGTCGGAATCGAACGCCTCACACATAGGGAACGAAGAACGGGGAACGTCGGGGAACCGAACCGCGTCGCTCGTCGCTCACGCTCGGCTGACTGATCAATCGACTGTGAGCCTCTCGCGCGCGCGGTCCGCGGTTCAAATCAGGGCCAGGCCAGACTATAACCTTTCAAATCCTCCCAGTGCAAAACAATTATTCAAGCGCATTAACCTTCAAGCCTGTCGTTGCAGGAGTAGAAAAAAAAGAGATTAAAATCTCATCTATTCGACCTTCTTTCTTTTTCGTACTCATATTTTACACTTACGCGCACGCAGTCTCAATTTAAGGTGTTCCTCAACCGCGCATGCGCAATATGATGTATAATAAACACTCGAAAAAGTTCATCCGTGCGTTTATTCGCACAAATTCTGGAGCTGTACCTGGAGTCTGTATTTTTGCATTTCGTTTCCAGGAATTATTTGCGCGGGTCAGGGCGTTTCCGTTTCCGCGTTTCTCTGCTTCATTTGTCCCGTCGGTCGGCTTCGTCCTGAAACTTGACCCATTTTTAGGCCTACTGAACATTGAGTGCAGCCCCCTCGACCGAGTGCTATGGAAAAACTGCGCCGTCGCGTCGCCGCTGAGCCGAATACAGGGTGTAACAAAACATCCATGAGCATATTTTCACATCGAATGGGGCAATCTCAGCATAAACAGATGCCACCTTTGATGGTTAGTTATAAATAAAAGTCGAGACAATGGGGCAGTTGCAAGGGTCTGAAACGTTGTGTTTTTTACAAAGAAAATGATAGTTCTTGTTGAGCTGAGAACAATGGTGCCTTTGGTTTTTTAGTAAGTGTCCCGGGTTTGAAGATACTCACGTTCAAAGTTGTAGAAAATCGTAGGCGTAATGACGTCACTACGCGGAATTCCCATTTAAAACAATAATGTATTTTGGGCCAAAATCTCACCTTCGGAACATTGGGAATTAACTAGAAACCAAAGGCATTTTTGTTCTCAGCTCACCAAGGACTTTCATTTTCTATGTAAAAACCGCAACATTTCAGACCCTTGCAACTGCCCCAGTATGACGGTTCCATTTTTACTGCGATAATCGCACGGGGATTGATGCTCCACAAAAAATGGGCAGACTTTTAATCAATGTTCTCGCAATAAAATTCTGGCAGTCAACAGGAGATTTCTAGTAT
This sequence comes from Trialeurodes vaporariorum, assembly GCA_011764245.1. Taxonomy (NCBI): domain Eukaryota; kingdom Metazoa; phylum Arthropoda; class Insecta; order Hemiptera; family Aleyrodidae; genus Trialeurodes; species Trialeurodes vaporariorum. The sequence continues at coordinate 27,297,473 of VMOF01000002.1, forward strand.
TTTTAAATAAGCTTTTGACCTGAATGCCTGGCATTATTTATTAGAAAAATCAAGTAGTTTTTACCAGAATAGTCCCGTCAAAAATGACAGGAAACCTTGCCACATTGGCCAGAATTCTGCACAAAAAGACCTAAATTAATTACACTGTCAACTAAGTACCGAAGTTTACTACGAGGAACTTTTTATCAGTATTCTATAGCCATTTTTAGTGGAACAATTTTCAGTGTGCAAGCTTTGTATATACAATGTTTTAAAAATGTTCTTTCATGATATCAATCCTTGTCAAAATGTCTGACCGATTTCCATGCTTGCATCTCAGTTAGCATTAGAGCAGTGCTGTCAACAATATCAACATCAAGTGCGCTGCAATCACTGCATATGCATCGTTGCATTTTTGGTGCAAGGTTGACGGGGTGTACTTTAATGTCTTTCACACGTCAACATTGGAATTCTGAATGGATCTTGATGGAATTTCCGACGACTGTAATTTTTCCGCGACGGCGTTTCTCCTAAGAATCAACTAGAATCTAACCCAATGTGTGAAGATTGATTCATATGAAAAATGCCAAGAAAATTATAATATGGCAAAGGCGGAACCATCAAGAATTTGTCTTCCCCTATTTTTCATTAGAATAATGCATGTATTAAAGAAAAGGACACTACGAACTGAAGAGATCTTCATTGATACAGCACTACAATGTAATGCATAAGTACAGTACTCAGCCGTTTTCATTTTTAAGGGATGAATGAACCTTTGTGTGGTGGCGAAGCAAGGAGTTTGCATTTCTTAAGCCACCGAATTTACCTATTAAACTACGATTTGGATTTTTTTAAACCTTAGTTGATATGGTAGTTGAACCAGAGGTTTTATAACTTGCCTTCTATCCACCATGGAGAACCAGGAAAGAAACGTAGAGAACCGGGGGAAACGTGAAGTTTCTTTTTTCCTTGAGTTTCATGATCGCGCACCTTAATGTTCTAGATTTACCGATTCAAGAAAAAAAAACAAAAAAAACGTAATTTTAATTATAAGAGTTCTTTTTATAATCTTAAACATGATATTATTGTGTGTAGGTTCTCCTGCTTTACGTAAATTCTATCAATTTTATTTTTACTTTATTGCAGACGGTCTCGACTGACTACTTTTGTACCACCCGCAGAAACAGAAACAGTCAGCGGCGCGGCGTCTCTTGCTATTTGGCAATCATGTCTTTTTTTTCTTTTTCATTTGAATCTATGCAAAAGTATCGATTTCTTAGGGATTCAGTGGATCCCCTAAAGATTTTTACGATGGTTTAAATAGAGAAAATCCGTTGTTGCCACATTGCACGAGCCGCCGCTGTCTAGAAAGTCTAGAGGTCAGGATTTCTTTTTGGGCACTTATGATCTTTCTTTCTATTTTTCTTTTTGGTTTTTGACCTTTTTCCTGATGGGTATTTGTTTTCTATTTTGTATTTTGGTTTTGTTTCTTTTTTTTAACGTAAAAATGGCGTCTCTCTTGATCCGAAGAGAAAACTGGGGAGAGAGGAGAGGGATCAAAAATATTACCCCCCTCCCCCCGAAAGTGTTCAGCGTAACGAGAGGAACGCAGGGTTGCAGGGTGGTTGTTCTGGAGAGATAAATAAAAAAAAAATCAGCATTCTGTCGAGAAAATGATCACAAACTCAACACTCCATCAGAGGTGGTCCTGCAAATACCCATGAAAAATCAGAAAAATCTCGACAACTTTGATCTAACCTAAACATCGCTTGGAGTCATCAGACCCAAAAGGCCCATGTAGACCCCAAAAATGTTCGGTGCGAACGATCCTTTGTTCTCGACCCCAAGTTGCGAATACCATGCTGTTTTCTGATCGGTCTAGACTCCATCCACAACTAAACTTCAAAGAACAAGGACCGTCCGTCCTGAACATTTATTGGGTCATGCGCTCCACAGATGGTACTGGCTCTAAGCTCAAATAAAAGAGGAGCACGGGCGGAGCTAGCGCAATTAGGCAACCGTGGATTCTTCCCATTTGAATGTATGAGAAACAATCGATTAGAAATTGGGCCATGGCCCCCGCAAGAATCGATTTTTTCTCATACATTCAAATGGATAGAATCCACAGTTGCCAAATTGCTGGCTCCGCCCATGAAGAGGAGTGAGATGGAAGGAGGGGAACGGTTCTCTGGCTGTCTGATTTGAACCTCAAGATTCAAGAATATAATATACATCTGTTGAAAAAAATAGAATAGGAGTTTAGTTACACCCTGTACCTAGATTTCTGTGGCGGTGCGCGGTGGCGGTCGCGGCGCGGCGCGGGCGCCCATCGGATTATCGGAAGTCAAGTGATCATGACCCTCGCCCCTCGCCTCACCACGCTCTTTGCGCAGTTCAGTTCACGTTATGGAGCAGAATATCACGGAGCACGCACCCTCCACGCGTTTTGTCTGTCTCGCGGCTCATTATCTGTACTTACTTTACTTACTTACTTACGGATAGCGCGTGTGCGACCTCTTCTCAATATAATTAAAATCATCATCATTCGACCATCAATATACTGATAATCGAAAGGGAAAACATACTGATGTTTGACTTCATGTATTTGTAATATATAACACAGAGCCGATTTCAGCCATTATACTCAACTAACCATACAAGCCAAGGGAGCTGTGTTGCACCAACTGTATGGGAAAATCGGTGGGAGTGGGATGTACAAGAGTCTGTACCGTACTGCTATTTAAGGGAGAGAAAGTAGTCAAAGTGCATTGGGTTGAAAAAAGAAACGCAAAATGGAGACAGAAAGCCTCCGCCATTGATCAAAAGGCCAAGAGGCTAATAGGCTAACATTGTAGGCTCCAAAACTGTTGACAAAAACAGGGCAAGGGCCGAATCAATTTTTTGTTTTTTGTTTTTTTGTTGAGGGGTGGGGGTTGTTTGGCCTCTGTTCTGTGTGCCGAATCAAGTTGAAACATTGGAAGTAACATATTTGAGAAAATTGATAAAAGGTGGAATCTGCTCGTAAAATATGCACACATGCGAAAATCACTTATTTTTGTTGCAATCGTTAACTACTAATACTACTGTAGTTCAATTCCGAGATTTCGTCCTACACAGTGGCTGATTTTTGGAATCTGTACTATAAGTTAATGAGAGTCCAACATTGTCAATCAACCAAAATAATCTCTGTATGGTGCTCTTAGGTAATCACTATAATGACCCCGTGAGAATTTGAAATCTCCGAAGTTAGCAATTAATTGGGAAATATACTGGCAGAGTGAAGACCGAGTGTATGCTGTATACTGCAGTGTTATATTGTCTCGAACAAACCTATATCCTAAATTAGTGAGAGTTGAAAATTAATTGGTTATCTTCTGATGAAACAGGAGGAATGTTTCACGCGCAGTTATTAGTGCTAATTGTAATCCGTATTCCGTCAAATTCCGTACTGAAATTCTTGTGCCATCATTAAAACTTACGCAGAGGCGGGTAGGCGGGGGTCGTCATGGTTTACTGCATTTTTCGCCGTCGCGCTGGCTGAGGAAGCGGAGAATGATTTTTGTTGCCGGTGCGGTGGCGTGTAGCGCCCCCACCCCCCCCCCCCCCCCCTGTATGGTAACTATGATTTTTGCCACTTTTACTTAAGTAAAAAATTGTCTCCATCTCTATCGATTCGTTTTATACTTTCTTTTGAACCAAAGCAAAAGTTAGATCGGAGAATCTGCTTTTTGCACTTCAGGCTTCGATCGGAGAGGTCTGCATTTTGCACTTCAGACTTCGATCTTTCAATGGGTGTGAATGGACAAAATGCAACGTTGCCAGAGAGTGCATACTATATACACTCTTGGCGACGTTAAGTTTAAATTGTCTACGGTTGGCATACGGTAACTAGAGTCTTTGTATGTTTAGAGAGTATTTTCAATTAGACAGTCTCGCCGTATGCGAGTTATAACCAGAGATCACTAAGCCCAAGAGATATGGCATAACGATTCAAAAGTGTCGTTCGACTCCTACGAAGTATGCAATGTGGCGTACGCTGGTGACCGTAAACATTGTTACTGCTATTGTTGTTTGAAATGAGGTTTGACCAGGTTTTACAGCAACGCCACTAACTAAATTAATAAGATTAATAAAGTGTTTGGGAAGTTTAATGAGCTCTGAGTATATTTTGAACATGAATCTCAAAATCCAAGACAATTTAATCATCCTATCGGCCATTAAATGACAAACATTTAGATGCTGCAGAGAATCTAACCTCATTTCCAACAACATGAATAACAACAATGTTTACGGTCACCAGCGTACTGCACGTTGCATCACGGCCATTCTGCAGGCGTTTTTTTACGGGGCCCGGCCAATAGTTTTTTCAACACGGTTGAGATTTGAAGTGCCAATATCTCTTATTGTTAGGCTTACTAATCTCTGGGTATAACTTCTAATCGACTGCTCGATTTTAGGCTGTCACGAAGCTCAATGAGGCGTTCTCTGTGGTTTGCATCCGTAAGATGATCAACGAAACGCCTCCTTCGAAAATGCGTTTTTCGATTTTAAAATTCGCATGCTTTTAAGATTTTAATCGGGTTTAATATCATTAATTTTGAACACATTTTTTGCAGCGAATTTTGATTTTTAAGAGAAATAACGAACGCTTCCTGAACGCTAACGCCAACGAACGCTAAAACCCAGCGTGCAAACGCGTTGCCAAAATCGCAATATTCATAAATGCTGAAACAGCAAATATGAATTTTTGCGAGGGTCGCAAAACTTTTGCTAGACCTGCAATTTATCTTGCAAAAATCGCGAACTTGTTTAACTAAATCACCAGCGATCTCATTTTCGAAAATTGCAAAGTTTTTGCCAATTCGAGCAGCAAACATTTTGCTAACGTTGCAATATTTATCTATAACGTTGCAAACGCGTTAATGTTCCTATATTAGCAAATATGTTGACTTGTACAACTAGAAATTTTTTGTTTTGAGTTCGCAAATTGATATTACAGCATTTATGAATATTGTGATTTAAGCGACGCATTTGCAGGCTGGGTTTTTAGCACAACTTGGGTATTTCAGGAATATTTTTTTTTGCAGCAGTGCAGCAGGGACTGTAACGGTAACCACCTGTGGCGTATCCATAGGCGAATTTGACTTCCTCTCCGATTATATTCGCCCATTTGAACTCATGTGTTGAAAAAAGACAGCAAGAGAGCTTATCATGCGACTTTAACCCTTAACTTTATCCTTTTTTAACACGCGTGTTAATGGCAAATGGAGAGAATTGCACATTTTTGGACACGCCACTGATGGCAACCGAGCATCAAATAAGTGACGGTCAGAAGCTTTGTACCGATAATCATTCATCACGCATGCATACAATATATGAACCTTAGCTTTCAAATACTCTCGGTCCGCAAACAAGGCATCAATAACACCAATTAGCAAGTTGAGCAACTAACATGCGCCTGAATATCATTAACGACCTATTGACTATCGATCGATGAACGATTCGATTCCGCAAAATATTGAAAGACGCCCGTCAACAACTCATCATTTCGGAGATCCAGTCTTCCTTTCGTCAAGGACTTTTTAATCGGATCGAGGGGATCCGCTAATATTATTTCCTCGCTAATTTTTATCGGCGAATCTTGGCAGAAGCGGATATCCAGCAGTGGCATTCTAGAATTCATCGGTGATTCGTGGATGCGGTTGAAGCAAAGATCACTGGTTTGAGTATTTCTCTACACTATCGCAATACTTCTGATTTATGTAATCTTTGCTTTAACCGGTCGAATTCCGATGGACTATAAAATGCCAGCAGCATATATTGAGCTATGCCCTAATCTCTCTCCGATCTTTTGAACACTTGAGTTAAAGAAGAATAGAAGGAAAGGTGAGCTCCTGAAGATGTGATTTTTACTCAAAATGTCTGTCCTTTTCTACGGCATGCCTTATTATTTATCTAGAAAAGTGAGCGGAACGGACCTATGACTCATGCAACCTCGATAGCTTGCATGTATAACCCATTAGATATGTAAAAATGAGAAGAATAATGGCCTGAAGACGGCCTAAAACAGACAACCATCAGGCAGTGGTGCATTCAATCTGACAACGTCGTATTTTGACCATTAAAACATATAAAAAACGAGAAAGTAAAAAATCGTGCGATTGGGTGTATAGTACCTTCGACGAATGAAAGATTGTCGCGAGTCACGAGCTAACTTGCAACTTGAAAGAAATTTAACCCACCCCCTCCCCCCAAACACCCCCAAGGGACTGTCGGGGATTTTTGAAAATATCAAAAATGAAAAATTTTGGGTCAATTCCGTATCGCACTTATTTGTTAAACTTAGCTCGTGAAAATCTCGCGACAATCTTTAATTCGTCGATAGTACATAGTACATTTTGAGTACATGTAAGTACAAGTGTACAAGAACATTTTCAAATTTGATCTTTTACATGCGGGTTTTAATTGAAGAAATACAACGTTGCCGAATTTTATGCTTCGCCACTGCCACCGGCCGGGGCCGTGGAAGGCTCTTGCCATACCTTGAGCTCAAAATGACCTCAGCACAGATCATGCGATGGGACTACTTCCTCGCTCCAATTTGTAAATGCTCCGGGTTATTCACTGGAAGAGTCCATTATCTCACGTTCTAAGCATCTAATCGAAAATAATGCATCGCATCCAAAGTCAGCATCGCCTGAAGAAATTTTGGGGCTCGAGAGAATTTGATTTGGCTTCAGAAGGGCTTTTTTTTCAATGGATTGGTGTTCTCAGTTGACGGCCGGAGGAGATCTACCTTCCCCTGGTTAAGCCAGCTAAAATATCTGTTTTAATATTGTTTCCTTCCGCTTCTCATATTGAAATTTTAGTTTTATTATATTTATGTAACATAGCTTTGGTAAATATTTAAAAAATAAGCCATCAGCAATGGTTTTAAGTTGGAGTGATAATTCACACTCCACCCTTTAGTTATCAGAAGGTCTAAAATACCTTCGGTACACAACATAAAATTAACATGACCAGTGGCGGATCCAGAAAATTTCTCTAGGGGGCACTTGCCTATGAAATTTTGAAATTTGAACCGTCGTAGGAAGCGATTATTAGTACGCTATTTGCTGTTGAAAAAGGGCGAAATTCGAGGCTTCTGGGGGGGGGGGGGCGACGGGTGTACTTTCTCCTCCCTGGATCCGCCACTAAACATATAACTATGCTAAGTCGAAAGTTTACTTTTTTCCTGTAAGGTCTGCAAATAAAATTATTTCAGTCGACTCCTTAGATTTTGGCTCGGGTAAGCCACCTACAGTACTTAAATTTATTACAATTTGTATTGCCGGTTGTCTACCTGAACCATAATCTAAGAAGTCGACTCTCATTAGATAATGCGACGACTGTGCGCAGAGAGGGAATGAGTGCAATCTGGCAACGCTTAATTTTGTCCATTTTAATGCATGGGATATTTTCTTGGTTTACAGCGAGCAACTTCGAACTCGACCATTTTCTCAGCAAAGCACTATATGGTAGCTGAGATCGGAAAAAGATGTCAAAAAGTCAGTGAGATAAAGTCATCAAAAATTCATCGTTCTCGACCTATTAAGCTTAGAAAACTGCTCAGTGACACTTCTAAGATAAAATTACTTGTTCCTTGCGTTCTCTGTAATTTAAATTGGTCTTGAAAGTTTTTTAATGAGAAATTAATTTATGATTTTTGGCCACTTTTTGACGATCCTATACCATATTGCGACGTTGCCAGATTACTTGCTTTTGCCATCGCTTGTAGTGCAATGTTGCCAGATTACTCGCTTTGCCATCGCTCGTGACCGACCGCGACGCGCATCTTGTCAGTAATACAATATCTGTCATCTGAAGATTGACGAATCTGGAGCGAGGGTGTAGAAGAACGAAGACCGACGAACCGAAGCACTGTATGTGCAAGGAGATTGAGGAGAAGGGAGGAAATGGAAGGGAAGGAGGAGGCAGGAGGAGGAGGAGGAGGAGGAGGAGGAGGAGGAGGAGGAGGAGGAGGAGGGTAATGCAGGATAATGCAGGAGAGCAAGTTCGTTGCTCATAAGCTCGTTCGTCGCGTCGCGTCGCGTCAATATGAACCTTGTGGGGGGAGGGTGGGGGGTGACGAGGGGTGACCGGTGTCGAAGTGGAGGGGTAGGAGGAGGAGAGGAAGAGGGTAAGCTGCCGATGCCGTGCCGGTCAGAAAAGCATTTCTAAAGCATGCGATAATGATAGTATGTATCAGGTATCTTTAGCGGCTAAATGAGTGTTCGCGAGATCTGACAGTCGCTAACAACAGGTACACCTTGAACTAACAATAAGTGCAATGATTTTGCTGGATTCCCCTCCTCCCCCTCCCCTTCCGAAAATTGTTGAGTCAAAGCAAAAGCTGAAGTCGCGGTGATGGAGTTGAAGTTTGAGCTGACAATGAGTCAACCTTTCGCTCCCCAACATATCCATCACCCTCCCCCCCTCTCCACACCTTTACACCCATTTTGTCTCGCACAATCAATTCAATATATATGCCAAATCATCATAATATCCGAAGTAAAAGAAATAAATAAATAAAAAATAAAATAAAACTGATTGTGCCGCACAAGAAGGTGATTACACATGCTAAATGGAATGAAAAAAAGGTGTCGTCCAAATTTATTACAAGCGCATAAATCATAACGCAGTTTTGAAATCCAGTTATTCTTTCGAGCACGCTTCAAGGATTATGTTAACAACAAGTCAATTATGATTTAGTACTTGTCTCGTTTGTTGACAATGAGAGAATTTTGACGTTAAAAAAATGATGCAGTGAAAAAGCGAGGGGGAGACAGGGCTAAGCAAAGAGAGAGAGAGAGAAGGAGAGTGTAGTCTTATCGTCTTACTACCGCAATGTCTCATGTTGGAGAAATTATGCTCTCTCATGAATGAAAATAAAATCCAAAGTTGAAGCGTGAAATCTGACAACGTTGAAATTTGTTAATGATTTAAACCCATTAAGGAAAAGGTCGAATTCGATGGTTCGGGAGTAAACAAATGTCTTTATTTGTGCCGCAGCTTACGTCAGGAGTATGTTATGTCCTTACCGCGCGTAAGGAGAGCCTGCAGGCCAGTGCAGGGGTTCATCCTAGAACCCTGAAAATTATTTGAATGTTTGCTACGCTGTAATTCAATGTGTTGGAACTATTATCTGGACTTAGAACTTCTTGAGGGATAAATATTCGTAAATGTCGTGAATTTGTCTTTTTTTCCTTTTCTTTCAAATTTTACTTCTTTTTGGTCTTAGAGGAAGGGATCAACCGCCCTTCTCTCTAGGCTAATGTTACCTAGAGCTAACTTGGTACAAGGTGAAGCGGCGAAGAGTGTTTGGTGTTCTCAACTAAAAATTGTTGATTCTGCCTGAAAGAATTAGGTTTTTCCATGCGTTTAAAGCTGAGGATGGGGCCAAACCCTAGGGACCACACCCACTACGTCCCAACAACGTTCTTGTAATCGGCTTCGTTTGAGTTACTGTTGCACGTTTATGATACCAGTCACCATCACTGTGTAGCTTCGCTGACCGTGTTGCTCTGTGGATAGAAGAAGAAGGAAAAGGAGAAGGAGAAGGAGAGGGAGAGGGAGAGGGAGAGGAAGAAGAAGAAGAAAATCTAAAAATATTGGGAAGGCTTTACCCCTTGGTCTGCCAAGTTTTCATTCACACAAATTCATTGTCATAAAACGGTTTTCTGAACCTCCAAAATCTCCAAGAACCAAGTTTAATAAAAAACTAGAGCGTTTTCACATAATTCTATGTAACCTGATGCTTCAAATAATTAGTGCGAATGAGGTTTACGGTGACCATAGCGTCCACTGTAGCAACGGTTGCACTTCTGAACCACATAAAAGGTCGGGTTCGCAGGTGTTCATCGACACCAATTCAGTCCTACCTTTTTCATAAAAAGATATAGACAAAATTTAACGTTACCATGTAAATTGCACGCTGTGCTTCTGCAAGTTCTATTTCCATTTATCAATTAGTCTGAAGCTGCAAGAAAAAATCCAAGAGCAAAAGGCATCATAACTGTGATGCCTTGAGCACTTTGATCAATTAATGTCTTTTTTGTACAACTCAAGGCGAAAAAGTGTGATGGTAGTTGCCTTCCGTTTGATTTCGATGTTTTTCATTCGTTGAAATGGAAAAAAATATCTATTCATCGAACCGAATGATCCACCACTCCACCACCTACTGAAACAATGCCCTTTTCTAATCTAATGCCTTGGCCTCTTATATTCAGCACTCCATATAGCTCCAAACTTTTTGGGAAGACCTGCAGGGTATTCACAACGCGACGGGTGTTCACTGTTCAGGGTTACATCTGAATTTGTGCTTGTCAGCATCTGAAAAAGGAAATTGAAAACTATAAAAGTTTAGACCGAGAATTTTCGAAAACACATAAGGCGTGGATCGTATTAGCTGCCAAGGTATGATCATTGAGCTTATTAGTTGAAGTAATGTCGGAGGTACCAAGGATTGCGGTTTGGAGTTGCCAGTTCAGACGGAAACAGATTCGGGATATTTGAAATAATCTTTCAAAAATTCTGTAACGTCCCATCAGACCAGCTACAAAATCTTAAAAAAAGTGGGATCAATAAGTCATCAACTTTTTATAGTAGGTACTTTTTTATTATTTTCCTCCTTCAAATGAATCAGATTTACAAAATTTTCAAATATATACTTGCACTAATCCCCAAAAATTGTCCAAGATTTATGGTCAAGCAGGATTGAGATATCTGCATTTTGAACTCAAACGAAGCTCCCAGAAACTGTTGTGAGCCGGTGACCCTAGTAATGTACCTCTTGCAAATATTTGTTCGTTAAATATAGGTAAATTTGGCCCAACAAATGTTCAGTATGAGTGAGCTTTGGGCTGTTACAAAAGGTGGCGAATCTAATCTCACATTTCTTTTACGGGACAATCGCGTATGTTGCAAAGGTTACGTTACTTAGGGCCGGTGTTGAGTCTATCCGACTCCCCTAAAGAGCTGCGATTCGTTGGTTTACTCTCTTGAGACTTATAATTAGGTTAATTTGTGGTGTTACCGTTTTCAGACGGTCTCATGCGGTCTGTTGACTAGTGACCCATACTTGTTGAGGTTCTCGAGGGCGAAATTGGGTCTATAGTACTCTATAGGACCGTCCGTTCGAACATTTTTTGGGCCCTGCTGGTCTCTTCGTATAAACTTGGCAAGACTGTCGTGGATGTCAGACTTCAACTCCTTCTCCCCTTGTTACTCGTTTTGTTTAAATCTTAATATGTTGTCGGCATCCCAAATATCTATAAATGAATTCTTAATGAACCTGTGCAATGTTAAAAGCCTAGAAAGATTACGGATGAATTGGATGACAGAATAGTCTCGAGAACGTATGCTATGCTGTGTGTCTGGCGCGGCGCAAGCCTCCGCGTTTGTATAGCGACATGACAAGAGTCAAGGATGATGATGGTTCTTCAAAGTGAGGCAGGCTGTCTGTGGAAGAAGGGCTCATAAAAACGCCAGGTGTGATTCATCTCAGAAATCCGCTTCATGTTTAGATTAGGGCTTCGTTGAAAGAGCACACCTAATATTCCACAGGCTTTTTCTTTTCGGAGAACACCTCAAATTAGACCCGAATTCGAAATTCTTTTGCGTCTCTTTCAGTAAATAGGCATGTAACGAAAGAGCCGAACGAGTGGGTGGGCCGGCGGGTGGAGGTAGCTTAGCTGATGCTTCTTTGCTTTGTTTCTTCATCCTTAGAAACAGAGAGGAGGGGGAGAAAGAAAAAAAATAAAAAAACCATTTGACCGAGAGACATTGAGGTGTCTTAAAATCAGAATATCATTGTTGCCATTGTAGAACTTCATCTCTTCAGGGATTTTTTTACCATTCAAAACAATGGCTCTCTAAAGGTGAGGCTAACAATAATGACTATAATCTGAGCTATCCCAGCTCTTTTGACTGTGTTGAGAAATAATTCAATCACATGAAATTAAGAAGAAGTGTGATCCAAAAGATAAGTTAAGGACTTTTCCGGGAGCAGGGCTCATAAAACAACATGTATGCTTTTCAACTATAAACCTCCATTAGCTCACAATGCACAATTTTCAGGAAGAGCATACTCTTTGTTTCATGGTTCCCTTCTTCTGATAATGTCCATTATTGTATTTTTAATATAAAGGATAATCTCGTTTAGTCAATCACAATAACGTGCATTGTTGAAAAAATACTAATTCGTTTCAGACTTGCTTTTCCTTAATAAAGAAAATAATGAGGTAGGGAAAAAAGTATACGAATTTTTTGAGGATGTAGAGACTGCTTCACTGTTACAACAGTGGCGGCTCGTGTAATTTGGCTACAATGTTTTTCCTAAATTTGATTCTATGTGAAACAATCGATTTACCTTGAGTCAAATGGAGGAAAAACATTCTTGCTAAATTGCACGAGCCGCCACTGTATTACAAAAGGATTTTATTTTCTTAAAATGAAGACTAAAGGAAAAAGGTGGCTTGTTTGAGATGTTTGAAGTTTTTCTCATCGGAAACTATGGAAATAAATGCTCAGAACACATCTCAGAATGAAGAAGAAAAGGTTAAAAAGTATTGATTTGAAGAAGGTTGTTTCAGCTTTCTTTTAATCATTTTTGAGGGTTATGAGGTGGTTTATTAAAGGTTTTTTAAAAACTTAAAATATTCCTGTGGTGGAATATGTGTCAAACGTAAGAGGTACGATTTTAATGCTTTTTCTAGGATTTTTCTCAAAAATGTAAGTAATGATTTAAAAATATCAAGGAACATTGAGCATTTTTCCATTTTCCATTTCATACAGTACAGTTTTATAAAATCTTTATGTCTGATTTAGCAGTGTCAAAATGTATTTTATGGATTTATGTAAATTTTACACTATCTGTTGAAGGAGACGCTTGAGATATGTGTAGTGTGTGCAGCTCTCGAGTTCGTAAAATCACAAGTTGAAAACAGCCCTAACTTTGCTAGATTTAAAGAAGGTTGCATTGTTTAATGAAGAAACTTCATAGATTCTAAATTATTTCTAATAAGAAATTGGTGAATTTCAAAGTATTTTATTGCACAAATGAGGAGAAATTTTCATAAGTTTGGCAATGCTGTGCCTTATATGTACTTACTCGAAGGCGTTAAATTGCTGTCCCCTTATAGTCTTATAAATTCGCACTTCACAGCAAAGCTTGGGCTACGACCAATTTGTAAACATTTTATTTTCTTCCTCCTATTCAATAAAGTTGTTTTGTCTCAAATGTTTTCACTCTTCTGTTGTTCCTCTCGCATAGTCCATTGTTACTTTCCTACACGTTCTCCGAAGGCAGCTTTCGTTTTAGAGGCAACGCTCCGTACCGAAATGTGTGAATGAAAGTGTGAGTGAACTCGCTAAATTGTACCAGGCTGACGTCAGTTTCTTCTTCTTTAATAATATTGTTTGTAAGTTTGCAATAAGTTTCATACAAAATCGTCTCAAGTTGTCATTGGTGTTAATGGGGCTCTTGCAAACTTTTGCTTTAAGCAAATAAATAGTCAAATCTGATGTAAAGACCAGCGGAAATCACGGAAGTCACACAAAGAAAGTCTAAAATTCAGTAATAAACTCACATAACTGCTATAACGGAAAGTTTGTAATGGCGGTTCGACGCAGGTATCATGGGAGATTCCTGTCTATTATGTCACTTTCTCTACGGAAACACAGTCGAGATATGTCTCAATTTAGGTAGGAAACTCCCATGATACCTGCGTCTCTCCGCCATTAAGCCCGATTCTGAGATTGAATTTCGTGATTTTTTAGAGTACTCATCGTCATTCTTGCTGGTTTTTATGCAAGAATCAACTCTTCAATCCTCTATACTTAGCAAAAGTTTGCAAGAGCCCCATTATATTCTGGAAACTTACGTCGTTCTTTAAGCTCATCCTGGATAGAATTAGTAATTTCCGAGAGCACAACTCTTCTCTATATACTCTAAAGCTTCAAAATTTCCACCTTGATGTTCTTCTTTTAAACGCATGACGTGATGAGCTGACACTCAGAAGAGCGCACGTGCGGTGACTCGCACAGTCTGACAACTTCGGATTTTCTCCATTTCTATTTGTAAGATAATAATTGATCCTTGGTGAGGCAATCTACTTCAACTAGAATTGACTTTTTTATACATAGGTTGCAAAAATGACGATCACTCTTATCAATGGGGCAGTTGCAAGGGTCTGAAATTTTGTGTTTTTTATAAAGAAAATGATAGTATTCGATGAGCGGAGAGCAGTGGTGCCTGTGGTTTTTTTCTAGGTGTCATGGTTTCGGAGATACAAACGTGTAAAGTTGTAAAAAATCGGGTGTGTAGTGACGTCACTACGCGGAATTCCCATTTAAAACAATGTATTTCGGCCCAAAATCTCATCGTCGGAACAATGAGACTTAAGTAGAAACCAAAGGCATCTTTGTTCTCAGCTCATCAAGTGCTTTAATTTTCTTCATAAAAAACACAACATTTCAGACCCTTGCAACTGCCCCATTGGAAATAGTTTTTAGTAAAAAGCATTATGCAGTGACGTCGCGCGCATCTAACAACGTTTTATTCGGTTCATTTCTTCATTTAAACCCATGCAGTACGTGCAGGCGTAGCGTGCTGTTTGGCAACGTTGTATTGCTTCCATTTAAACCTATGGGAAAACATCGAACTATCGGGTGTTTGGTGAACACCTTCGCATTTGAACTTTTACATGGCTTTAAATGGGCAACGCACGACGTTGCCAAATTGCACGCTATGCCATACTGAACCCATGATAAAGTGCATCGTAAAAATTCTCAAATCCGAAATTCTGCATTGGTTCTAATGAACATAATGCAACGTTGTGAGATTTTCTAATAGTCGACGGTTGGTTGTTTCTAATGCTTGTGAATGTGGATTTTTATTAGAGGGGTAAGAGAGGCCCAATCCGCCAGCCCGCAAAGTGAGAAAAACAGGAAAATTAGAAAAAAGCAGTAAAGATCTTTAAATGTGAATTTATTTTCCATTTGGTTTCTTGTCCTCTCCCTTCTTTCTATTGAACTTGTTTATTTTATATGTACTAGAAGAACTCATACAGTTATACTCTATCAAAATTGTAATAGATATGTATGATAAATAAAATGCTTACTTTATTTTTATTTCATAATTATTTTTCCTTTTTCAGTAAAGCATAAATACATTGATTATTTATCCTTTGTCGCGATATATTACAAACAATGCAAACAATGTAAAGAGCCTGCTTTTTTTTTTTAAGATTTTTCAGTTCTATAATTGGAAAATCACGAAAAATAATTACTTCGTCCTTGAACATAATTTCCTAATTTAGTTTTGGATGCAAGGCAGCCTAAAACAGCGTTGAAACAAGTTCTTTGTTCACAATTCTCCTGAGAAACGCCCTATCTTCTGCAAGCTGCTGTATTCATGCATATTGTCCATTGTAATATAATGTACTAACAAACGCAAAAGTTTCGGCACATACAATAGACTATTTGACTGCCATAACTTTTGCATTTGCAAGTACTGAACAAACGTATATATTTTCATGAGTGTGTGTATTAATGCAATTCGCCTCGCTTCTTTTGTTCCAGGTAAATTTACAGAGATCAGCAGAATCTTGTTGGTGTACATTTCGATTTCTGAAATATGTGAGTTTAATTTTCAAATGTTTGCATTGGCGTAACGTGAGGTCAAAAATCAAAGCTAAATTCAAAAATTGAAATAGCTTGATGATCACAAAAGTAAAAAAAACTTAGTCACACACGACTATCGTTTGCACCTTTGTTATCTAATTTCCTTATTTACTAATTTGCATGCTCAATGGTCAGGTGTAGTTACAAATTTTGTAACCAAAAATTCCCTCGGTTGTCAAATTTAATCAAATTTTATCCAGTTCATGCATGGAAATACTCGCAACTGTAATATTTTCTCAACCGGTGAAGTCGTCACTGACTCTAAAAATTTTCCTGATATTTCGATAATTTAACGTTGATTCCACCGATTGAGAAAAGATTACATATTCACGAGTATATTCGTGCATTATAGTCACATGCATACACTGAACTGAATTGTTTAATATTTTGGTCATCCGGCGGTATCATCGGTGAATTGAAAATTGTCATTTAACATAAACAAAACGACAGATTTGACAAACCCATCCAATGGGACATAGTTGCAAAGGTCTGGAAGTGTGTATTTTTTATATAGAAAATGATAGTACTTAATGAGCTGAGAACAATGGCGGCTTTGGTTTTTTCCTAAGAGGTTCCGGTTTTGGAGATACGCGCGTGTAAAGTTGTAAGAAATCGTGCGCGCAGTGACGTCACCACGCGGAGTTCCCATTTAAAACAATGTATTCTGGGTCAAAATCTCATCTTCGGAACGTGATTTAAGTAGAAACCAAAGGCATCTTTGTTTTCAGCTCATCAAGTACTTTTATTTTCTTTATAAAAAAACACGACGTTTAAGACCCTTGCAACTGTCCCATTTGTTTTTCTCGTGGGTTGTTTTGGACCGGATTGCTACGCTGCCAGATTGCACCCTACGCCATTAAACTGACCATCAATTTCATACCTTTCCTCCATCATCTCTTCCTTTCTTGAGGCAAGACGGTTCACAGACCACAGATCTGAATATTTCATAACATTTTCGTATGATAAGTGTCTACTTAAGCGGCTGTACGTAAAATGTTACTTGAAATACCAGCTCCTAAACGGAAAGTTGTTCCGAACACTTCTCGTTTGAGGTTATGATGGAATTTATGTTTTGAAGATACAGTCACGCTGCGCGTTATACACAGCGTATACTCTGGTGGATCAATGAATTTGTCATTCTCTCTCTTTGCCCATTTGAACGCGTTTGTTGGTAAAGGATAGATTCAGGGTAGTCACGTGACTTTCGCCGCTTCTTCTGTCTTTTTCTAACACACGCGTTGCAATGGGCAAAGAGAGAGAAGGACACATTCGTGGATCCGCCAGTAAGCGTATCTCGTATATGTTACCGTATGAAATTGGATTCTGTCGGCTCGAGCTTCGTATTAAATTTGCATTTCATTTTCTCATTCACAAGCACAAAAGCACAACCGTATTCTTAGAAGATATGCTTTCGTAATTTTCTCTTTGAATTAACTGTACGCGGTGCCCTTAGGATAATCTTTTTTTACCGCAGCGTTTCCGCCTCCTATATATCTGTGAACTGATCGAAATTTGAAGGGCTTGCTTTCTTGAACGTTTCGATGTCTGTAGGGTGATTTTTTCAGTCATGAAGTCATTATCAGTACCAAGAAGACCCCAGACATGGCACTGCATGCAGTAATAATTGTATATTGCTGTTAGCCGTATTAAAAGTTAAGCACCTTAAAAATTAGTGCAATTAAAAGCATGATGTCCACAGGAGGAAATGCCACGTGACTTCGATCCTTTGATGTGGTCACCTAGAGTTGAAGTGGCTCATTCGAATCCCTTGTTCGGGTAAACGTTTGTTCTTTCGATCTTCAATCTGGCCTCAAATAAAGTTTGTTTCCGAATGAATTTGACCCATGCATAAGCTTAGAAGTGTTGTTGTTGGTACTTAGATTTGGTTTTGACCTCAGGTCCAACTTTAGACCACAATCTACGAATCAATAGCTTCCATTTCTGATGTCCCTTGCCTTAGTTGAACTAAAATCACATGGTTTGTTTCTTGTGGATCGTGTTGCGTCGTCGCAAATTGAAGGCACAACTGGACATCATTTTTGTAGAGCCCTGTTATGTCTGCAGATTGATGATTTTTCAGACGATTTTTTACATTAGATAAAACACTCTTAATCGTTGTAGCAAAAGTTTGCAACAGACCCATTCTCGTGGAATCACCTTCTGAAATTAATCTAGGACTAGCGCTCTGAACAGATGGGTTTGCTAGTTTTGCGACACTGATCAACAACCTTTTTAGTCATGTATGTATGTTTTTGTGTCATGTATGTCTCTTTCTGTCCATAAGAGTGAATAAGTTGGAAGATGATAGAAAGAGAAGGTATCACGTGATATTGGCCCCTGCCTCCATCCTTACCTTTTAACACGTTAATTAGACTAAAATAAAAGTCTAAAAATATAGAGTGAAAGAGACTAGGAAGACAAAAATATTGGAGCCATGACATGCGCCACTACGATCACATTAATCTTTAGAATGACGAATTCACGCGGGGAATGTCTAATGTCTATGCTCGCACGCATTTTACAGTTTCCCCGCACTCAGTTGTGTGCGGTTCTGGGAAACAACTTAACTATATTTTCGCAAACCCGAACTCACGACAAAATCTATTAGTGGTGAGCTGATTCATTCATTCGATCAGTGTCCATTTAAACCATAGCACACGATCGGTTAAAATTCGATGCTTGACCACGATACAGGTCTTTGAATATCTGATCAGTCAATTGTTTTAAACTGCGCGCACTTTTCTAAGGCATTAGAACCCATGTGTAACGATTCCTAAGGCTGCCCCGATTTTTGGATGCCGGAATATCACTGCGGTGATCTCATTACAATGGACTTTTTTGTGTGTGAAGAGCGCGCGCAGTTTGAAACTGATGAAATCAGGTGTTTGTTTCGCGATAATGTATCGGATTTAAACTCATGACGTTCTCGTGTCGATTTTACGATATAGAATAACTAAGACGGTCCTAGCCCATTTCTACACAGTTACACAGTTGTTTGGTGGAAAGGGCAACAAACATGCAACAGTTGGCTCACATGCTCTCCTGCTCATCGATGCCAGTTTGATCGTGAACCTACGAAGCGCTTTAATAGCGAACTGGAAAAATAAACTTCGACGGATGAAAAAGTGCCTGCAAAATCTGCGACATCTTTTCGCGATACATTGCTGAGCGGAGGGTTTTATACACTCAAGGATAATCTCAACCTGTTTGGTTTGTGATGAGGAATACGCGATTAAGCTGTCGTGCTCGTGGACAAAGCGGCGGTGCCGCGCGGCGCGACAGTCATAGAGCATCAACGAGTTGCTCGTTCTCATTGTATTGCTTGTGGTATTTCTATCGCACAGGCGGAGGCAAGTTGGTAGGTTACTGACAGTCAAATATTTTTTACCTCCGTTTGAACATAGGCGAATAAGTTGATCATAGGCAGCCGTTCTTTCCTCCATTTGAACTAATGTAAAATAATAGACGTCGCGTTGCGTGCGCAATCTGGCAACGCCATATTAAGTCCATTTAAACCCTTGAAAAGGATGGCGAGAAGATGAAAACTTTGCTACTAAAACGCATGAATCTGCTGCCCGCAGCCACTTAAACATGTATAGGGAAACAGTCGCGTCTCGTATTTTCGCAATCTAACAACAAGTCAAAAGTTGGGTGGAATATTTCAACTTTGGATTGAGCATGAGCGCAATTCCTTGGAATTCGTTTGCGATTCGTGCTTCCTTGCGGTGATGGCTTTTCGCTCGTTATACGATTTTCGTTATTTTCAATCCGTGCATGTGTGCGGATAGCTTAATTCTTGTGGAACATGGGCGGCGCGTGGGGTCAAAAAGTGGGGGGGGGGCTAAAATTCAACTGCTTTTTTTTCTTCTTCTTCTTCTTCTTCTTCTTCTTCTTCTTCTTCTTCTTCTTCACCTTTTTTACAATAAACGTTTGACGCTGGCGAGGGGGGGACAAATAACCTTTTTCTTTCTTTTTCTCTTTTTCTTTCTTTTTCCTTTTCCCTTTTTCCCTTTTTTTCTCGTTCAAAAAAAATTTTTAGCCCCTCGTTCCCAAAAAAGAGGGGGGGCTATAGCCCCAATAGCCCCTTATACGCGCCGCCTATGTTGTGGAATCACCCTCTGAAACTAATCTATAAGACTAGCGCCCAGAACAGTGTTCGCTAGTTTTGCACAGAGTTGGGCAATTGGGGGTGGTAATCGATTACACGATTACCAAGGAATCGTAATCGTTGTTTTTTTCGGATGTTAATTTTTCGGTAATCAGGGCTGATTTTGTACAAGCCACCCATCATATTAGTTGCAGAAGGATTAGATCTAATCAAACAGACCCCAGAGTTTACTATTTATCTATGAAGAATGCATTTAATTACCATCCAAAGGTTTGACGATTACCGATTACCCAATAATCGTGTAATCGATTACACTCCTATTTGCCCAACTCTGGTTTTGCGACACTGATCAACAATCCTTTTAGTCATGTGTAGTGGTGCATTCAGGAACTTGTCCGTCTCTCTTTCTGTCCATGAGAGTGAATAAGTTGGAATATGGTAGAAAGAAAAGGTATCACGTGATATTGGCCCCTGCCACCATCCTATCTTTTAACACGTTAATTAAAATTTAGAGTGAAAGAGACTAGGAAGACATAAATATTGCATGCGCCTTGCGCCACTGCGATCACATTAATCTTCAGATGACGAATTCACGGAGAATTTCGCTGCTCGCACATTTTACAGTTTCTCCGCACTCACTGGTGTGTGGTTCTGGGAAACAAATTACCTGTATTTTCGCAAACCCCTTCTCACGGCAAAATCTATTAGTGGTGAGCTGATTCATTCATTCGATCATCGATTAGTATCCATTGAAACCATAGCACTTGATCGGTTGTAATTCGATGCTTGACCACGATACAGGTCCTTGAATATATGATCAGTCAATTGTTTTAAACTGCGCGCACTTTACTAAGGCATTAGAACCCATGTGTAACGATTCCTAAGGCTGCCCCGATTTTTGGATGCCGGAATATCACTGCGATGATCTCATTACAATGAATTTTTTTTTGTGTGAAGAGCGCGCGCAGTTTGAAACTGATGAAATCAGGTGTTTGTTTCGCGATAATGTATCGGATTTAAACTCATGACGTTCTCGTGTCGATTTTACGCGATATAGAATAACTAAGACAGCCCTAGCCCATTTCTATACAGTTGTTTGGTGGAAAGGGCAACGAACATGCAACAGTTGGCTCACATGCTCTCCTGCTCATCGATGCCAGTTTGATCGTGTACCTATACGAAGCGCTTTAGATAGCGAACTGGAAAAATAAACTTCAACGGATGAAAAAGTGCCTGCAAAATCTGCGACATCTTTTCGCGATACATTGCTGAGCGGAGGGTTTTATACACTCAAGGATAATCTCAACCTGTTTGTGATGAGGAATACGCGATTAAGCTGTCGTGCTCGTGGACAAAGCGGCGGCGCGCGTCGCGCGGCGCGACAGTCATAGAGCATCAACTCGTTGCTCGTTCTCATTGTATTGCTTGTGGTATTTCTATCGCACAGGCGGAGGCAAGTTGGTAGTTTACTGACAGTCAAATATTTTTTTCCTCCGTTTGAACCTAGGCGAATAAGTTGATCATGCAGAGGTTCAACGATCGATTCTTTTCCGTAGATCTGTTTGTCAATAATGTACTCTCTCAACGTTTAGAGGAACGACCGTCAAAATAGTGGCGCAGTAAACGCCGCACAGTATATCAAAATATGGAATTTCCTGAACATAATTTCACGAATACAAATCAAGATTGTGAACAGTACACAGCGATTTATCTTTAAAATGTGTGAAATTATCAAAGATTACTTAAACTCCAGATATGGCACTAGCCATCTTGCCATTGTTAAATTTTGTTGAGCGCCTTCATTCTAAAATCGAGCTAAAACACATACACTGGCCCACGGTTTGTTTACGTTTCGGCAAGCGAGAGACGTGCGGGCGGGGTGAGGGTCGTGGGCAGCCGACTACTGGCCCCACGCGGCCCGCACGTCTCTCGTCGCCGAAACGTAAACAAACCGTTGGCCAGTGTATGTGTTTTAGCAATGAAGGCGCTCAACAAGATTTTTGCTAGTGCCATATCTGGAGTATAAGTAATCTTTGGAAATAATTCATTTTAGAGCTTCAAATGCGTCAAATATACGGTTTTTTCATGACTACTTATGTCAACACTAAAATGAGTTTAAAGCAAAAAACAACACCTTCTCATGTTTGGAAAATTCATGTTTCAATCCTATAAGCGGCGCGGCGGTTCGCCTTTTCGTAGAATGCAGCAACAAATTATTTTCTCTCCCTTGAAAATCGTGATCAGAAAATTTCAAAGTTGTCAATATATAATTTTTTTACTCATCTGCAGGGAGGCTCATAATAGGTAGGAAAAAATGGTTTTGTCGGCCCTTACTGCTTTTTTCTCTCTCAGTGTTGGCTTGTGAATCTTAGCTCTGGTGAGGCAAAAATAATAAGTGTCTATCACCAAGGGATCTTAGGGGCATGGCCCTCAAGAGAAACTATACTGCCTGGAGATGCTCCTCCAAAAATTTTTGAGTAAAATTAGGTTTTATCATGAAAGTCTAGCTAGGCTTTTGATAGTATCTACGCGACGGTTCCCGCATATTTCCATTTATTAAAATTAATGACGGTTATTTACTATCATTTTTCATTTATTTATCTATTTATTTATTACTTCATACGAGTACATTGTAATGCTCATCAAAATAAAACACGTTTAAATTGGGAGCGATAAAAACAATTTCTGACAACAACAAAAAAATGGAAAAAGAAGTTCATTCTTGTATTATTGTGGATTTGATTTATTTTATGCTATATTTTCTTTTCTCTCCCTCTTCGAAATAGATGAGGCCTCACTTGCCACACTTCGCGAGCCACCACTGGCCTCCCATTAACAATTAATTCGAAGTGATGAGCAGTTAATGGGGCTCTTGCAAATTTTTGCTGCAGGGGATTGAAGAGTCGATTCTTGCATAAAAACCTGTAAAAATGACAATAAGTGCACTAAAAAATCACGAAATTCACTCCCAAAATCGGGCTTAATGGCGGAGACACGCAGGTGTCATGGGAGATTCCCATCTATATTGAGGCATATATCTGTGTTTCCGTAGACGTAGAGGAAATGACATATTAGACAGGAATCTCCCATGATACCTGCGTTGAACTGCCATTATAATCTTGCCATTACAGCAGTTATGTGAGTTTATTACTGAATTTTAGACTTTCTTAGTGTGATTTTCGTGATTCCCGCCAGTCGTTTCATTAGATTGGACTATATTTATTTGCTTATTGCAAAAGTTTGCAAGAGCCCCATTTCGTTTGTTTCGTGCTCGTTTTGTTCTGCTGAGATAAACAAAAAAAATAATGATACTAATAATTGTATCCATAAGCAATCATTCATTCTCATTCAACAAACGGTGATTGAAGAAGGTGATTCATCAGAACCAGTTCGTGTTTATCCTTCACTCGCACCGAGTCGAGTGCTCTATACAGCGATGCGTTGCGGAAAGACGAGTTTTATTTTGCAGGCACTTTTAATGTACTTTTGAAAATGTTCCAATTCTTATTTCGATGTGAGAAAGATTCGAATCGTTGATTGACAGAAATAAATGTTTTTCTTTCCTATTTTTTTTTGTGGAGAATTTTCTCTATCTTGTTTCGCCTGTTTTTCCATCGAAAGCCGACTCTTCATTCAAAGCTACCGCCCCGTTTCTGAAAAGAAAACTGTAAGATTAATACACTGAGTGCAATTCTGAAACACGTCTCTGCATGTTGAAGACGCAAGATTTCTTAAAACAGGGCGCATAAGTTGTTTCATTGTAAGTAAGAACACCTATTCTGCAACCTCGATGACCCGCGGACAAAACCGATGCGTCCAAGTGGCGAAGCACACAATTATTTGGTAATGTTGCACTTCGTCCATTTAAAAACCCATGAAAAAAGTCGAACTTTACTGAGTGTACTGTGAATACCCTTGGACACAATATTTCTTGTATCTATTTAAATTGGCAAACCGCATCGTTGCCAAATTGTACACAGTGTTGGTTATATAAGTTAAGCTGATTATTTTATTCACGCTCGTTGGAACGAAAGCTCTTGTGGTGTGATTAAACGGCAGATTACAGATAGTCTCTGTCAACAATGATACCTCGTGGGTTTTTCTTTTTTTACTTTCCATTTCTTTTTTCTTATCTCACTTTTTACTCTTCCCTCATTTTAAGTGAGGCAACCTCGTAAAAAAAATGTATTTTTTTTTTTTTTTTTTTAAGTGCATTCGTTAATAGTTTATAGTTTGTTATTTCCGGAGGGAAATACGCATTTTCTCCCTTAATAAATTTTAGTTGATTAAAAAAAAAAAAAAAAAAAAAAAAAATTAATATAAATAATCATCAGGAATTTCCCTGTGCAATAAGTTCTTAGCAGGAAAAATTATTGTCCGTTCTCTTCGCATTATTTTGCATTGAATACTAAGCAGTGCGTTCATTTACATCATACTATTACCAAGAACCCTTCTCGTACGGTTTATACCTAGAAAATGTACGATTTGCATTTTTATCGTCAAACATGAGAATTTGACGAATCGCGCAACACCACAGACGATGCTTTTCTACAATTATAACTTAATTGTTAATTTTCATTCACTCATAAGTAATATTGTGATGTTGCTTATTTATCACTCTGTTTTGAGAAGTTATTTTATAGTTTAGTCCAAAGCAAATGGTTTAGTCTTGACAAGCGAAAGAGTTAAGTCTGAGATATAGTCCAGAGATATAGAAGAAAAAATTGGTAAAATGCAAGCAAACCGTAATGATCATTGATTTTTGCTCCTGCAAAAAATATGGTTTTGACCACAGGTCGAGTTAAATAGCAAATAGACGTTAGAAAAAACGTAACTTCAAGCGTCTTCCATAAGTGCCCATTAAATCTGAGCCCCTATATAGATTGGCGTAACATCAAATTTCCAAACCCCCCCCCCCCCCCCCCGAGACCGGTACCGTCGTGATCATTAAGACGTTACATCCTATTGATAAATACTACACTCACATCAGCTGAGTATATGAAACATCCGTAGACTGTGAAAAAAGAGGAAACACGTTTCGGCGCGAAGAAGTTAAATGCGGATAATTAACCTATTTAAAATCGTAGTTAAAATTAGACGACATGAAAAAAAATGAAAGATTCAATAAGAAAAAAAGGGTTTCCTTTCTTGTTTGTTCTGATGAAAATGAACTACATAAATAGCAATCGTCATTTGCATTGTCATTTATTAGAAACAAGAATCCAGGAACCAACAGGAATGTTGCTTGGGTTCTATTTATAGCAAATGTTGTTAAATGGCCCAGTTACGAAGATGTTTGGTTTCCGAAATGTTATTTCTTCGTACACAAAATAGAGGGCTGAGCAAAAAATGTTCGACTAAAAATGGCAAGAATTCTATTAGAAAATTTCTCGAAAAGAAATTATGGTAATCTTCAGGAGAATTCTTGTCTTTTTGAGTAAGCTTTTGGTTCTTTTTGGCTAGAAAGTCTAGTATTTTCCTCCAGAATAATCGAGTGAAAAATTTTCCAATTTCTGGTCGAAATGACCAGATTATAAACTTTAAAAGACTAGAACTCTCCTGAAAACGGTCAGAATTTCTTTCCGGGAGCCAGAAAGACCAGACAGCAAAGGCAGCCAATATTTCATGTGTTTAGAAGGAAATTTCATCATTTTGTGGTCGCTTGGTTGTTTACATGTACACGGTGCTTCCGTCTAAATAGTAGTATCTCAGTGTAAATATTGTCTATTTGTATAGTGTAGCGCTAAGCGCTGGTTGTTTGAAATTGACGTGATTTCCTGAAATAATGAGTGGTTTATGAACGTTTTTAATGTGCGAATCGTTATTTTCGCCGAATTTAACGTGAGAATCGAGGTTCTATATTGTTGTGACAAAAGTACGCTTTATACCCATTGCATTTCCTTTGATAAAAATTTAGGCGGTCAACAAAATACGAATATATCATCGTTCATAGCAGCAAGGAGATTTGAATTTGCGCGCTCTCGCCAGCAATACGGCCTCGTATCATTATGAATACGCATATGAACGATTACTAGAAGCGCACTGGTTTTTTGGCGTTATTCCAGCGCTCTTAAAACACCACTTACACACCAGTTACTTACACGGAAATAAATAGAACAGTAAAATCCGTAAAATCGAGCAAATGCTAATTTTACCAGTCATTTTTGGTAAAATTCATTTCTTATCTAGTTAATTTCACGTTTTGAACTGTAAATTTTGCTTAAGTTTTACTCATTCTCCAATTTGGATTGTAAATTTTTCAATTTGAATCGTAAGTTTTACAATCCAAAACTTTATATGACTTTTACAATTTTGCATGGCTGTCATGGCATGACAGCTACACTAATTGGAAAAGTTTACAATGCTTTGGATTGTAAAATTTGCAATTCAAATCGAAGAATTTACAATCCAAATTGAAAAATTAACCAAACTTAAGCAAAATTTACAATTCAAATCATGAAATTAACAAGTTTAGTAGGTTTTACTACAAATAACTTATAAAATCAGCATATGCTTCATTTTTACTGATTTTACGAAATTGAATTGCTTTTTTAGTAATTTCACATTTTTCCGTGTACATTTTTAAAATGTTGATAAGAAAAAAATCATTGTCCAAAAACCACCGTGCACACTTTTTTCAACTCTATCAGTTTACAATGTTTATTATTTTGTATAAATTTGAACAAAAAAATACCTAATTTTTTATTTGACCTTTTGAATTAATGACCGTTTTGTATAAAAGTCTCTGTTTTTATTGTATTGTTCTATTCTTTGAGGACATCCTACAATTATTATCCATTTTATATGTTCCCATCAATTTGCACGTGCTCCCCTTGTCTTGTCGGAGTCTCGAGGCGGCTCGATCATTAACAATTTCCCTTCTCATGCTGTGTAGCTTATGAACGTCTTAAGAGACTTCCGTCAACATTCATGAATTTGAATAAGAACCGAGCCTGCAGTGTTGCCCGATTCCAGGTTGAAAACCATTTATTTTACATTGAGCCTTATGGGAATCATACGGTCAAAAGCCGTTCATCTGAAAACACTGCAAGCATGCGAAAAAAAACACGTGTTTCATTAGGTGTAGCTTCGTTGATTGTGCTGTCGGGAGTTGCGTGGTGACGTCACAAATGTTCGTTAGCGTGGAGTTGTTAACTAAGTTATCTGAGCATGAACTCCTCAGGCACGCCTTCATCGATGGTATGACAAAACTGTTTTTGCGGCAAAACAAACAATGTAAATCAATTTTTGCAACTATTTTTTCGCAGGTTCTTTTGCGCCGCGACCAGAAAAAATAAATCTTATGGACGAATTGCATATAGATCAGTTAAAAAAACCTGTTCTGCATGAAGAAAGGAAGCTTAAATGACGGTAAGGTCATGATTTTATAACGAAACGGTAAACACTTTTTAGAGGCAGTCAGTTTGGAGGGGAGCCATTCACTTATTTAGCCCGCACGTTAACAGTTTACTAGGTCATGAAACTAAAGCAAAACCACCGCCGGCTGCTTTTTTTTTTTTTTTTTTTTTTTTTTTTTTTTTGACGCACCCTATAAAGTCACCTCGAAAAAGTTGGAAAAAAAGGACCCTTGATTACTTTTTCTTCTTTCACAGGAGAAGCAAGCAGTGGCCTCGCGTGCAATTTGGAAACATTGCATTTTGTCCGTTTAAATTCGTGGAAAAGGTCGAACTAATGGAGGTGCACAGTGCACTCCCTTGAATCGATACTTTTCGTGTGTTGTAATGGACTAAACGCAGCGTTGCTAGATTGCACGCGACGCCACTGGAAGCAAACTAAGGTAAGCGAATCCGCTGGAACTCGTCAGATTTATCTTCCGGTCAGATTCCATTCAGAGACTTGTGAAAGGAGTGGCCTTGCCCCCCCCTCCTCCTCCTCCTATCACTAAATTAAAATAATCTGACAAATTTATAACGGAAGGAGGACGGATTAATAATTAAAAAAACAAAGCAAAAAAACAAAAACAAAAAATGTGAATGACTTATTTTTTTCCTATCTTAAAATTCATACCTCTCGGCCATTTTCCCGCTTCCTTCAATTATCACTTACTAAAATTAAAAGTGTATACTTATTAAACACGAGCGATTGATTAACGTTCGAGATCAATGATATTTATTGATTTATTTTCTTGATGGGGAAAAAAATAATCGAAAGTCTTTCAAGCATTCGAGGTTCCTTTGTATTATACATAAAATACTGTTTGAAAACAAATCGAAGTAAAACTCTGAATTAAAGCTGACACACTGCACTGATGCTCTCAAATCTTCACTCAATGATGGAATTGATCTGTAAGGATTAGCGTCTAGCGAGCGAGAGGAGACTATAAGAACGTTATCAATCATGAAGGTTATCGGGGGTGTGAAGGGGGAGTTTGAGAAATCTAACGAGTATATATATAAGATTGTCATTTAGCTTGAATCAATGAAATTCTCAAATTCAACGTTGGCTCCCACGGCACGGCGGACTGTAGTAGGATTAAAGTGCTCCAGTAGAATGTGACAATGACTGTATTGCGTCTAATTACTCAATCTGCAATCTTTTGTCCATCGGAGAAACTATAATTATGTAGTTGGGTTTTGGAAAGATTTTGAATATGAAGGCTCTTCTGAAGCTGTGAGCTAGGGCGTATATGATAAACAATACCAACTTAGCCTACAACATAACTTTCTCTCCGGTCATAACTTTCAGTTCATCAAGTTGGTGGGGAAAGATTGGCAACAATTCTGTTCAAAAAAGCGCATAAATTTGCTTATAATTTCCTAATTTCCCACTAACCTCAAACTCCTAAAATCTTCCTCTAGACTATCTTCATTTCACCTTCTATGTTTTAAAATAGCGCTTTTCAAGTCGAGAAAGTAGTGAGGAAAAGTCGAGGAACGTCAAACGTGTTGAAATTCGGCTCTTATAAAGAACAACTATAAAATCCACCTCCCCCAAACCCCATTATAGTTTTAACTTTTTAACTTGGTAGATTAAGCAGGTCTGAGTAGATTTCCGAAGTTTTACTGTCACAATAGTTTCTTTCTCAGGTTTTTACTTCACATCAAAGCCACTCTTGTTCAACCATAGCAAAAGCTTTACAACAGCCTGATTCGCCGTGCCCGCGCGTGTATTGACATTTTCTGCTATACTGTCTTTACTCTTCGGTATTTATTTAATCGCGAGACGAAGATGGATATCATCTGATTCTGATTCTGAGTGGAGAGATGATACCGAGACAAGAAGAAGACCCCAAGCTAGAAACTTCAATTACAATGCAGTCACGTGACATGAGTATGCTATTGTTCATCATTTCTACGCGAGTCGTCGTTCTTACCGCAGCCGCCGGGGATGCGGATGGTCTGACCTTGACTTATCGGTATCGGATCAACATAGGCATCATATTTCAACCTCAGGTTTTCCTAGCGCAATCAGGTGTCAATGTCCCCCTCCTTCTTTATTTCCCCTCATTTGTTTTGTTTTGTTTTTGTTTTTGTTTTTGCACTGCTGTAGTTGAAAAATTTCCTTTATCGCTTTTGCTCCTTCTCGGACCATGATTTAAGAAAAAAATAAAAAAATGGCACCTCTTCTACTTCTTCTTCTCTCGATCCGTTACCAATTGCGATTTAACGCCCACCCTATGTAGTTCACCAGTAGCGCAACGAGAAATTTAGCATCTCTCTCTGTTCACCTGAAACACGTGTGTTAGACAAGGATAGACAAGGGAGATAATTGATAAAAGAAATCCTTCTATCATTTTTCCACTTACGCATTCAAAGGGGAAAGGAGAGAGATGGAAGAGATCTGGTTGCGCCATTGGGTTCACCGTTCACCCCCGAAGCTAGCTACTGTCAGTAAACAATTTTTTTTTTTTTTTTTTTTTTTTTTTTACCTTCATTTTCATTAATTTTATTTTTCTCTGTGCCCCATCCGATGTATCCTCCGTAACGTCAATCTTCTAATTGTAAGACGCAGAACTTGCCAGCGAATCTAATTTATTATTATTTCCAAGTATTTTCCACTCAATTTATAGTCTCCATTGATAGCATTGCTATCATGCTTTGATGTATCGTCGATACGGTGTGTTTTCTGAAATAACAAACTGCCTCTATCTGATGAAAAAGGCAAACGTTGAATCAGTGGTGGCTCGCGACTCGTGCAATTAGGCAACATTAATTTTCCTCCATTTGAATCTACGCACAACAATCGATTGTTCATGAAGTGCTGCTTTACAATCGAATCGATTATTATACACGGAATTAAATGGAGGGAAACCATTGTTGCCAAACTGCACGACTCGTCACTGCTTGAGTGAATGCGCGTTGCTTTCTTGAAAATTCAAAACACATCTTTTAAAGGCCGAGCTTTAAAATGCCGTATTTTGTATGGACTGGATAGGAACTGAAAACGGTGATTGGTGAAGAGGATTATTGTGCGGTTGCCAAAAGTCTAATCAAAATATGAAGGAATTTATGTGATTGATTATAGGATATAGTCTCGAGCATCTGATAACCACGTACATAAATTCCTCCGTGTTTTGGTTACACTTGGCAACCACGTTACTCGTTACCACCAATCACCGTTGCCAATTCTTATCCAGTCCACATTACAAAATACGGGAATTTCAAGGATCTGCCCTCAGATGTGTTTTGCATTTTTAAGGGAGCAACGCGAATTTATTCAAGCAGTGGTGGCTCGTGCAATTTGGCAACAATGTTTTTACTGTTTACTGTTTATCCAGTCTAAAGAAAAGTTGGACATTTTAAGGATGCGCCCACCGAAGACTTCAATTTACAGTGAAACGTCGCAATTTGAAATGAAATGTTGATTTAAGGCACATCAAATTTTGCGATACCGCACCTTCTCTTGCTCCAAGATTCCACTTTTAATCATTAATTCTCATTAAAGTGGCGTTGCGTAACAATGTGGTAACACTGGTAACGTTGCACTTTGACCATTTAAAGTCACGAAAAATATCGAACTATCGGGTGGCTCGTAATTATTTTCGAGTGTAATCTTTACGAGGGTTGACTTGTAAATAGACGAAATGCAGCGTTGCCTAATTGTATGTTGTGCTTGAGTCCTCAGCGTTTTAGTTCCAAGTTTCGCCCCGGTTCAATTTATGGTCGAAATTGGAAAAATTAATGCTTGATCGTTTTGAGAAAACCGCTTTTTTCTTTGTGCCTCAGGGAGAGTATCAGAAAGCTCTTTGTGAAATCAACGTAGGATAAAGTCAATTATAACGAGTTTTGCAAATCGCAAATTGATGTAGATTCAATCGATCGACATATCCTGAAATTCGTTACTTTTCACTACATTTTTCGAATAATATTTCACAAAGCTTCCTGAAACAATTCCTGCAAGGCTTAAAGGAAACGATTTTCTTTTAAAGAATCCAAGTTTTTTCCCGATTTTGCCATCAATCGAACCGCAGCGAAACCAGGAACTTGAACACAGTCGAATCACCTTAATATTAGACGGTCCAAAATGTATTTTTGTCCAGTATAAATTTCTATGCATTTTCTTTTTGAATCAATCGTCAGTTATGAAATATGAAGGCAGTGCAAATGACCTTATTACATAATTTTGTTTCGAACCAACAGATATGCTGTTGTAAACAAATGGCTACAATAAGTAGCTTCCAGTCACGCCACTCTAAAGCGATCAAGAGGAAAAATAAAGATCTGCCCTGCAAGGTTAGCGTGTGAAGTGTTCTAATTGCAAAACCCTGTTTTCTTCAAAGAATCGGCTTGCATTCGATGATATAGATAATGTATAAGCCACTATGCGGGAAGCGCTTTTTGCTTGATTTAATGGCTCGGAGAATTCGTGATTGAGGTTTCCAAGACTCCGATTGATTCTGAGTAGTACTAGCGGAGTGTGTAGAGCCCTGGCTATCAACCTGACAATGAATTCGTTTTTAACTCATGCCTCCCTTTCTGCACCAGCTCTTTTACTGCTTTTAAATGTTAATTTCCGCATTTATGATTTAAAATCATCCTTTCTCTCTTTATTAGCGCTTTTCCGATTTTAGATTTTTCCTCATTAACCTTCGATTTCCCATGATCTTTGTATTGTGGTACTACCGCAAGTGGGTAGGTAAAATAACCATGGTACCGGGGCACCCAGTGGGTTTTAAACCGAAGTACATTTTTGCAACAATTTTCCCTTTATGTCAATTTAAAAGTATGGTAAATGTCCGAATTCGTGGTGTTTAAAAACAACTGAAAGGGAAAATTTCGATATCCTTAATGGTTTTAATGACAAGTTTTTGTTGCCGTGTGGAAAGTGATGCCACTGCCCTGAACCCCAATTTCCAATTGCTTCATTTTTCATATCTTTTTTTTCTTTTCTTTCAAAACTCGTGAGGTATGCTTATCAGTGGGCCGATCATTTACGTCATCGTTAAACCGATCGTTAAGACTGTGTATGAGTGATTCTATTGGTCGAAATTTGTAAAACTTGGCCGTTGCTATGGTAACCATTGTTGAGAGTCCCGCCATTATGAGTAACCTTTAAAAATCGGGCGCTGTCACGATGGTTACCATAGCAACGGCTTAGTTTAACAAATTTCGACCAATAGAATCAGTCAAACACAGTCTTAACGAACGGTTTAGTGATGAAGTAAATGATCGGCCTGCAGGTCCTGCATAAATGGACCGCTGAATGAAATTGAAGGGACGATGCCAGCGCATCAATAATTGACTGATGTAATGAAGTGATCTACTACTCAGAGACTTTAACGGCAGGGTAGGAAAGTAATTGCTTTAAGTAAATATGTTATGTTCAATATCGCCTAATTTACAAGCGGCTAATTTTCAACAACCCATTTTCCACTATTTTCAAAGTGTTCCATGCTAATACATTTTTAATAAAAGCTAGAGGGGGGGGGGGTAAGGATTTATAACATAGCTTCCTCCCTCCACCAATTAAAAGCTCGTTGGGCCTGCATGCATACATCTTTATCAGTCTCCCTCGCGGTCGTCAATGTGCCTCAAAAATCTCTTGCAAGGTTTTTCTGTATACGGCAAATAAACTATCAATCAATCACCATTCAGATAAAATGCTGGGAAAACAATAATTGAATACCATTAAATGCGATTTGTTCATTCGTTTACATTCTCAAGAAAAGTTCCCACTAGGTGTTTTGTGGATAAAAGATGTACGTAATTTTCGATGAATTTGATCATTTGAATCTTTAAAAGTGAAAATAAAGATGTCGATCAGCAAAGGCAATGAAACATTACACCTTTAAAGCCTCTGCGGCTCTGTAACATTCGCTTTGAACCAACCGCCCTCAGCATTGTAAACAAATGCGCGAAGTTCGTCTCAATTCTCAACATATATGCGGGGACTCTACCTTGCACGAGCTCCATTAGTTGAAAATACGTTGAGTGGAAACAAACTTCGTTGTTTTTTCTTCTCTTGTGTCTGAGGTATAGTTTTATTTTAACTCGACAAACAATGTTCTATTTTATAAGTGTGGATTGAGTATTTGGGTATTTTCTCGTTGGGTTTTCCTTGCTTCCACTTGCCTCGTCTTGCCGTGCATGTAACTGCAGGCGAAAGGTATCTAAGGTATCTTAGGTGTCCAATGTGTCAGGGAGAGAGAACGAACTTTCCTCCTGACCGAAAGAAATTTCTGGAGTGGGAGAAGTGGCAAGACTAGTTTGAAAGGACTGAGTTCGCTGCAACGGACAGTAATTTTTTTCTCTCTCTCTATCTTTTTCCACTAAATTGGTCTGAAATATGCCAAGCTCCATTTTATACCAACCTCAGCGGTTTTACCCAAATGTTTTTCATCGCTCTTCTCTCGTGAAACTGGGGAATTCGGAGACTCACCGATGATTCGATCGGTGGACAAAAAACATCGCAGATAGAATTCTTTCATCGCAGTTGTTGCCAGCCAGATGTCGTGAAAAAAACCAGCCTTTTTTACGTTGAAGTAAATGAGAAGTAGAAGAATTTTCCCCTGTAATCTGACTTGATGATTGCCAGATGTTGCAAAAAAATCTACCTTATTAGGGAGGAATAATGCGGTGGCACCTAAACAATCTTCGTTCGACCAACAAATAAACATCAATGCAGCTTTATTTGATACAAAATACCAACAAATGCTTGCCGTTATTTCGTCTTTCCCACTTCTCTTTTAAAGGGGTGGGGAGGGAGGTGTTCACGCGCTTGTAAATATCGAAAGTCACAGAGTAAAAACTTTCTTTTTATCATCCAACTGACATGCTTTTAATGCCAATCAGCGTATTCTCTCTCTTCTTTGTGTGAAACAGCATTTAAAATTATTAAAAAAAGAAGTAAAAAACTTGACGATTAAACGACAGTATTGTTTTTAAATATAGGCCCACTCTTTGACGGCTCTGCGCCGGTCGAATTTAAACGAGTAGCACGCAGTTTCAAATCGTGCATGATTCTGAAAGCACGCAATTAGCTCCCGAACAATTCGGTCAGAGTAAATCGATTCAATGGATGTTCGTTTTGGGCCGGTTAATCACTCGATTATTTTGATGCATCCTAACGTTTCTCAACTCTATCATCGCGTCATCGCATCATCGCATCGAAAACTTGCTTATTTGCAGTGGATCTTTGCAGTAGTTTTGGGTAAATGGAGTTTGGAGAGGTTCAATCCACAGTAATAACAGATGTATGCTATAGGGGACGGTCCGACGTAATTTTTCTGTATTTTCATTGAAACAAATTTCTGGTTACCGTAACGAGAATTCTGGTTTAATACTTGAAAACTGAACTCAAGTTACAGTAACCAGTTTTCTACGTTTTTAAAACAGCGGCGCGGCGCGCGATAGTCAGGGGTAAGTACAAATGCGCGGAGATTCTTTTTCAATTGAGGACATTTTAAAAATTGTTTTTCCCCCTCTCGTCCCCTCCCGCCAAAATTTAATTCGCATTGGAGCCAGGTGTCTCGTATTTAGAAGCGATATCGCATAGCAAGTCAAAGTTGTGGAGTTTTGACGGTTGTATCAATTAAATTCGGTCAATATCCTCAAAAGTTGTCGGTGTTTTTACCAAGAGGCGAGAGTCAATCCAACATTTCAAAATATCCAATCACTGCAGTTCTTTTTCCCAATGGTGAAAGCAGACGAAGTAATCTCCATGAAAATTGTTCAGAAGATTGTTGACATAGTGAACCTCAAATAGGCGAAAAAATCAGGAACATTCAAACATGTAAGATTTTTTTTAAAAAATGGAATAGTGGAAAGAGATTTTGAAACGTTAATTTGAATTAGAGCAGAAGCATTTTTGACTATCAGGTTCTGGTAAGGAGCAGTGGTGCCTGCTTCCGAACTGAATCAAAATGCATTAGTGCGCGGTTGGTTAGCGCAGAGCTTCGATTCATTGCTAATCACAACCAATGGGCTTTGATGCAATTCGGAAGCAGCATCACTATTTGTCAGAACGAACTCGATACTCAAAATGCTTCGGCTCTACCGCTCTACGCCACATTATTAAAACACCGACGAATTTTCATCAGCAGTGATAAGTATAGCGCACAATCTGGCAACTCATCCAATAGATTATACGTGCGTAATTTTTATCGAATAAGTGCACTTGTTTTTTCTGATATTTCCCAAAAGGACGATTCGTAATGATTACGAAGAAGGAATAATGGCCAAAACGGAATCATATGCATGAGAGCAACTTATACAGCAACTAAATAAGATGTATTTGTGAACAATGGAAAGGTTAACTACCACAGTATAACTCCATAAATCCACAACATTTATGCAACATTTGTACTGCAATTATAGTAAAACAATTAAATAATAGATAAGACGTCTTCACTTGATCGACTCCTGAAGGCCCCAACTCACTACAGACAGGGCTCTAGATTGAACAACCTAAGTCTTCGTTGAAACCATGGTAACTTTGGCGTGAACAGCACTCACAAAAGTTAGATCTTTTTCAAAGGGTTAAAACAGTTGCAGTATTGCCAGATTGCACAAATGCATGCACTATATGATGCTCGCTCGCTCGCGCTCCTGGTATAATCGCATCTAACGTGCGCAACGCGCGTTCGACCAAGCTCTCGAACGATTAAAAGTTGGAGCGGATAAATCACATACTGCTTGCTCTTGCGTTCAAAGCTTACAAATCTCAGCAGCTTTACTCGGTGTTTGCACGCTCGCGCTTGGCTCGCTGAAAACTACGGTTGCCACAAGTGTTAAAAGAAACTCATCAAGTTTTTAACTCTTGTAAACGCAGTGGCTGAGTGGCGTAGCGCGTGCAATTTGACAACGTTTCATTTTGTGCATGAGCCCTTGGAAAAGGTCAAATTTTATTGAAAGCTGTGCACTTTCCATACTCAACTACTCGACCTTTTTCATGGGTTTAACCCTTCGAAGACCAGGTTAGTTTGATAGAACGCCTCTTCTCCGTTTCTACAGGGAAGGTAGTTAACTGTTCGTACTTCATGGGGTTGGAATTGCCTACACGACGAATTGAAGGCGCCCGGCGAGATCTTATACTATAGTCTTTTCATCCATATACTTGCGTTTATCCGAAATGAAGACTGAATCAATGTGAAATAGACTAGAGGGGAAAAACGAGTATACTGGGGCTTGGTCCGTAAAGGGTAAAAGGGGCAGAATGCAATTTTATGATTTATTAAATGATTTTTCTGCACGATTTGGCAATTTCGCGGCCGCCGAGCCTAAATGAAGATCGGATGCTGCCGAGTGCGACTGTGTAATGTGTATGTGTCGCCGCGTCGCGTCTCTTTTGACAATCGATTCTCAAATCGACGCGGACTGGATGGATGATGCGCGAGCGCACAGTAGCAGAAATTAGAAATTTGGCGGCCAAAAATCATCAAGTTAAAATCACCTTAAATAATAATCATCAGTTAGTGGCTGAACTGATTTCAGGCTTTCTGTGTACTTTCTCCAGCTGAAAGCATGTGTTAGAAGGTCCAAGTGAGTAAAATATATTCCTAGAAGCTTTTAAATGTTAAGTTTAGGCAATTTAATAACTTTCTGAGTTTTGACCGTTAAATTGGTTATTTCTGCCCTCTTTGCGGCGGGCCTCTTAATGGAAATTTGTTTGGATTTGGGGCATGCGGAGCAGTATTGTGATCGGCGCGGGACAGTGGAGTGAGCGCTGTGGAGAAGGGGGATAGGGGAGAGAGAAGCGCGACCTTGAGGTAATTCCATGTAGCAAATAGGTAAGTCAGGTTCAGAGGCTCATCAACATCGGGGAGCAGCGCGCGCGCGGTGCACACCGGCAGCAGCACGCGGCATCGCACCAAACATCGGCCAATGCGAATCGCTCATCATCCGTCGCATCCACCGCGACGCCGCGCCGCGCCGCCCAGTGGTTTTGAATAGCCTGTTGCTTTTGCACAAATAAATGCAATCGCATTTTCGAAAATCTTGCCTTATTAGCGATGTGAGGGTTATTATGTCCGAAATAAACGTGAATTTGCGTAAAGGCAATACCAACTTCCCATATTAGAATCCGGGGGTTTGAGGTCTTGTAACTAGGTTGCCAACTTTGACATGGGTTTCCACGCAAGGAAGTGAAATACATGGGTTACCACGCAAGGAAGTGAAATATTTTTGGTTTTTGGCGGTTTTGGGTAATTAAGCTAAATGAGATTTTTTTTTAGAGCATATGTAAAAAATTCTCAAGACGTCAAAAAAAGTCTTTCTTTCACGAAAAAATGGTCCATTCTATCTTTAAGCGACCTGAATTCTTTAAAAACCGCAAAATAAAATCCACTTCCTTCCATAAGCGTCCAAGTTATAATTGGCAATCCAATGACGTGGGCTAAATAACTGATTCAGCAAATTTTTAGTGGAAAATGTTCGATAAACTAGGTGCATTACATTCATGTATGCAAACCTGCACAATCTTGACTTTGAAATGGATATGATGGTTGTGGGACCAAACACTTCAATTAGTTATAGTCAATTCAAACTGAAATTTGGGGTCAGGAATCAAGGAAAACCTGGAGAGCCAGGGAGCCAGCGGGAAAGCCCATGAAATTATGAGGGAGTTTTATACTGAAAATCCAGGGAGTCGTAAAATTGATGTATATCGAGTCAATGCTAACCTTATGGAGGTCACTTTTGGATTCGATCAAAGTCAAGGAATTGGAACGGAGGCAAGACTCAGCCAAGAATCTCGCATATACATCAGCAAACCCAGATCGAAACGAGAGCTTTCCATCGAGAAGCCTTTCGCAATGACGTCCGCCATAAGATTATAGCGGTTCTGCTCGATTTTGGACCAAAATAATCTAGTGAAAACTGCTGAAAAATTCTCTTTTCCTGCCTGCATTTTTTTCGGGAACTTTTTATCAGAATTCTGGCCATGATTAGTGGTATATTTTTCTCCGAAGTGAGAATAACACGCACTCGAAGCAATTGAATACAATTACGATACGTCGGTACGATGTTTATGAGCAACCCTCCCCTCCCCCCCTTCCACCTGTCAAAAACTGCGTAGAGGCTCACTCTCCCCCGCCACTTCCGGTCCAGATGGATGAGTATTTTAGATCACGGCCGGCATGTCGGCATCGCGTCGTCGCCAGGACCAATACATATACAACTGCTGTAATTTTATCAATCTGTATTGATTTTCTGTGACAGCTATAGGGACTTGTATTTTGATCCACCGAGCGATCGCAACCATCGGACGCTGCAGCGTCACTCGCTGGAACATCAACAACGAAAACTGCAAACTGTTTTTTTTTTTTGCAATTTGTTTGAGGTGTGCGTGTGTTTGTGTGAGGGTGTTTTGTCAGTAAAGTATATGTGAGTGTGTGTGTCGCGACTTGTAGCATCGCGGTGCCCGCCCGCCCGCCTTGGTTGCCTGCCTGTACTGGACTACCGCTGCTACCACCGCGCTGAGAGCCACACCGGCATCGGCAAAGTTGCTTGGATTTGCTTGTCGTAAAACTTGTGTTGTGTGTTACACTCGCAACAGTCCGTACTTTACGCTCGTGCATGTAGCTTGCAGCTTCGGTGCCTGCCGTCCGCGCCCGCCTCCGTCTGTCCGTTTGTCGATCGCTTCGTTAACGCGTCCGTCTCGCTTAACGAAAGGAACGAAATCAGAAGTCGACGCCCCCCGCCCTAATCGCCGGTAGCCACCCTCGCCTGGCCGCCCGAAGTTTCTGTGCACCGTATCCTCTCGAAGAATTTTAACCGAAAGGATCATAGTTCAACCCTTATCTATTCGCACCATCCCTTTTTGCCTTTACTATTCAATTCTTAGAAGCACATTCCGTATTCCTTTTTTTTCTGGTATTCTAAGAATCTTGGTTTTTTAGTC
Organism: Trialeurodes vaporariorum; assembly: GCA_011764245.1. NCBI lineage: Eukaryota > Metazoa > Arthropoda > Insecta > Hemiptera > Aleyrodidae > Trialeurodes > Trialeurodes vaporariorum. The sequence goes on from VMOF01000002.1 coordinate 27,336,582, forward strand.
TTGCGCATAGAGAGATATACAAAATATTCAGCTTGATTAAAAGTAATTAAAAATACGTTACGGTAGTGATTCATCGATTATTTACCTTACCGCGTTAAGTATCGATTGATTTGGATCCGTATTGATTTGTTTGTTCAATTTTTTGTAATTTTTTTAGTTTTCGTAACTATAGATTTTTTATTCACTCACAGGGTTGAACCGGTTCTGCCAAGGATTTTTCCGCCGCGAGATTTATGGTGTTGTGCGACCGAGCTAAGTTTCAAGTTCGACCGAAGTTCAGCGCAAGTCGAATCGCAGCTTTCAAAAGTCGAAATCGGACGAAGACCGCGAGTCGATTTGTCAAAGTTGCTCCTCATCCGAGGGTGAATAATAATTGTTTTGTGTCAAGTTCAGTGTCAGTCAAGTGTACCTTTTGGATACAGTGATTGAATTTGGATGTGTTGACCGCTATTGATTTCCTGGATAACTTATTCTTAACTAACCTTTCTTTCGGATATGAGAAAAAAAAGATAGAGGTATTTAATTCCATCTAATAGTTTTGTTTTATTATTATTACTATATTACTATTACTATCATTATTAGTATTGTGGGGCAAGTGAGGTGTTTGTCCCACGGAGCGCGGGATCAAACAATGATGCAAAGTAGTAATCAGGCTTACACCAAGAGAAAAGTCATCCTTTAAATGGCCAGAATGGTAATGAAAAAGTCCCCAGAAAGTAATGCTAGCAGTTTTAATAAAAATGCTGTCCTTGTTGGCCAGAAACGCTAGTATTTTCCTTAAGATTATTTAGTAGTTTTTCTCAACATTATTTGATCACAAATACGAGAGTTTTCAGTAAAAAATACGAATATTTTCAGTAAAAAATTTCAGAATTCCGGTTAAAAATCCCCAGAATTCTCATCTTGAAGGCCAAAATTTTTCTTCGAGAACTTTTCTTCAGAATGTTGGTCATTTTGAAGACAAACTTTTCTTCTCCGTGTAGTGTGGCTTTTGAAAGCGTTGACCCAGTTTCAGGAGGGGCTCCTAGATTTTTTTTAAAAATATTCATGTGGGAGGGTGTCATCCCTCGCCCAAAGGAGAGGTGTATTGCTTGATTCTCCCTTAAGAAGAATTGTCACCCTGCTCTTTAAGGGAGAAATCCTTCCTCTAATTCTTATTATTATTTATCCCTTCATAGCCCTTAAAACTGCCCTTCTGTGCATTTTTAAAATTCGATTGTGGATATTCATTTTTGCATTTTAAAAGACTTATTGGTAAGATTTACCATCACGATACTAGATTTTGGTGCCTGCTCGCAAACATTGTAAACTTGGATAGAATTCGGGTTAAATGGAACAGCTTTCTGGTATGGTTGACCGTAATTTGTCAGTTCCTTTTACCTCGATGCGTCTAGCCAAGTTAGGCGCCAAAATCTCGTATCGTTATAGCAAATATACCAACCCCCCCCCCCCCCGATCTCGTAAACTTAATTTAAGGGTCTGAATTTAGGGCTGGAAGCTTTCAAACGATGATTTTAAGGAACGAGCTATACATTTATCTAGAGTGACAGTCTAATGCGTAATCTGCATAACCATACCGTGGAGGATTTTTAGGCAAGCTAGTAATTTTCCTATTTATTCCCATGTATTTTGATGCAACGAAAAGAGGCTGTAACATGTTTCGATCCCGTGTACGCCGACCAAAATACATGGGAATAAATGGGAAAGTGATTTTCTTAAACCTAACCTAAAAATCCCCCATGATGGTTACGCGGGTCACCCATTAGACTGCCACTCTAGATAAGACAATTGCTGAATTTTGGCCGTCGTCACGATCACCTTTACCCATTGTGTGTCGTCATCTTAGTTTTCTTCAGACTGCGTGTCTCTTGATTATTCGCCAATAACTGATGTCAGACTATTCAACAGCCCTCCTTTCAGCTGCTTTTTAAGATTTTTCAACTTACATTTTACCATCTTTGAACATTTGCGAGTTAATTTTTGTGTTAATTTTATTGACAATTAAATGCATACAAACAACGCCCAAAATGTCGAAAATAATCCTCAAAAGCGTGAACAAGCTTTGAAGATGAAAGAAAATAATATTGAAGTTAATACTTACACTTACACCTATACTTAACCGCACGGTGTCAACAATTAAGTATAAGTACTATATTTTCTCCAGGAATTGATCGTTCTTATTCCATGCTCTTTTTTGTGAATCGGTAATTCTTATAAAAAACTCCACTGGGACCAAAAATAGTTACCTCTTCACGGTCCCCCTCGCAGATGATTGGTGAGCATTTACGGGGGGTTAAAACCACACGCAACCAGACTTCTGTACGCAACATCCAACGTCTTACGGAGGATCGTCTAGCCGCAACATAATTTGGTCCCTGAAAGACTGTCGTCCATGGCCGCCCGAAGCGGGGGGCAAGGGGGCACCCCCCTGGAATTCAAAATAATCAAAATTTCATGAAGCAAAATGAAAAGGACTAAAAGAAAATGAAGTGTGAATCTAAGGAGAAATAATTGACGAACTTTATTATTAGGTTATTTTGTAATTTTAACTCACTTTTTTGCAAGGAATAGTAGAATCATATACATTTTTCTTACTATTATTATCATCACTGTTGTCCCTTTATTCATAGTTTCAAACACGTTAAAATTATTATTAGTATTTGGATACACCTACAATGGCTTAATAATTGTATACTATTTGGATGGGGGGGGGGATGTCTTCCATTTTTCCTCGGTGTGGGGGGGTGGTTGTCCCTAGACCTTCCATCGTGGTTCAACAATCCCCCCCCCTTGAAAATTTGTCTGCGGGCGCCAGAGGCGTAAATAACGCCCCCGCAGCCCCCGCGGCGCGGGGGGGCGCAACATTCCAAGGGGCGCAAAATCAAGGGAGAAAAAGAGGGGGAAAACCTTGCAAAATGCGGCTTCAAATAATATCCTTGTGTTAGAGGTTGGAGACAGAGAAAAGAGAGTGTGGAAAAGACGGAGGTGGGAGAAGAGAGAGGCGAAATATTAAAAGGCAGGCAATAATTGCATTGTTTGTAACGAAAACAGGCAAACATCTCGTTTTGAAACTCGTGTGAAAAAAAAAAAGCGGTCAGCCAGCCTACCCCAGTGGAAGAGGCAGAGGGGCGCGGGGGGAGTAAAAATGGAATATATTGGGAACTAAATGGAATCAGGTCATATGAGTGCGTGACCAAACAAAACAGCAATAGAAACATGCAGTACCGAAAAAAATTAACTTTGTCTTTGTCGCATCGTATCTGCCTTTATTCAAGGGCCGACACAAGGGCTGCGAATCTTCTTCCCTCAATTTTTCGTTCGATTTTTTTTTTCTGGACTTCCGGTTTATGAATACCCAAGACCTTCGCGGGGCATATGACCTGGTGGGGGGAGGGGAGGGAGGAGGGGGAGGGGAGGGCTGAGTGGCTCAGGGCCTCAGGGCGGAAGGGGCGCTGTTTCTGAGATCGCGGGGGGGGGGGCGCGAAATTCTTTTTTACGCCACTGGCGGGCGCCCATGCTGCCGTCACATATTAGAGACAGTGCTATCATGAGGCGCGGTTTATAGCACGCAGCGCATGAGTGTGATTAGTTCAAAACTATTGCAGCGGCGCGGCGGATAAACAACAAAAGGCACCTCCCTGACCTCCCCCATTGAAAATGCATTAGAGAGCAATACGCATTGCGTCACTCAATATGGCAGGAGCTTTTCGGGTATGCGGAACGCAATAGGTACATCTGTGACAACGCAACATTGATATGTTTCAGACCGCTTGGTTTTTTGTAGACCCAAAAAATCATGTCCACGACCCTAGGACCCAATGATAATGATACACGGAAAAAAAACTACGGTGAAAATAACCATACGGATACCTGATTTTGGCACCTTCTAGATGTTATGGTAATGTTAACCAGAAGTATACTATGTTTTGACTAGGTACTAGGTGATGTTACCTGATTGCATGTCGAATTTACTCAAAGTATCGGTAAATGTACCATGCTTCTGGTCAAGTTTACCATAACATCTAGCATAGGTGCCAAAATCAGGTATCCGTATGGTTATTTTCACTAATCTTTTTTTTCCGTGTACCATGGGGGAGGGATACTATGATTTTCAGCACGTACTGGTATAATTAATTTGAATGCGATTATCATGTGCGTTGCTTATTAGCTATCCAAAAACTCTTTTCCTCGGTATTTTCACCGTGGAAACTACAAATAATGTCAAGTCAGCAGAATTTGTTCGTGCGTCAGTCTCCCAGACAGATCGGATTATTTTCACTTTGTCTGATTCGTGTGGTCGGCATCGATTTTATTGCGACCTTTATATGATTTTTCCTGTGTCTGTTATGTTTTCAATCAATCGAAACTGTTGTACAGTTTTTATACATTTTTTTATATTTTTTCTTTCAAGTATAGTTTTTCGCATTCGAACTTTGTAAATCGAATTTTGGCATTCGATATCTCGAATACAAAAAACGATATCGACCTCCAATTTCCGCCATAGATACTCAGCTTTTTGTGCTGTTTCGATCGATGTATCACCCGCTAGGGCTCGTCACACGGAAGTTTTGAGATATCCACCCCTGAGAGGCCAGAATGTCAAAAAAATGTGGAGGCTCTAAACCCTACTTTTGACTACAGTAGCTGTGTCCAAGTCGTAATTTTTTCTGAAAATTACTTGCTTTTTAGAGTATTTTAAACTCCTAGTTTTTTAAATTCTGACTTTTCAAAATGTAGTAATCTTTTTTTGAAAATGGGTCCAATCGAACTTTGGCTCTCGATATATCGAAAACTAAAAACGATATTTACCGGCGGATCACGCTAAATTTTTTAGATTTGTATGTCGTTTCAAACGAGGTATCACAAGATGGGGGTTGCCATTTGAAAATTTTGAGTTGGGGGAACCCCCTTCTCGACCTTTTAAGGCGCCCCTCCGAAGGCTTAGGTACGCCAAAAAGTAGTTCCCATTAAGTTATAAACATCCCCCCAAGTTTGGTTTTTTTTTTTATCTGCAGCCGTTCAAAAGAAGGAGTCCCGGGACTTTTGGCCCATCCCGTGTAGCTTTGTTCAAAAATTGTCGTTTTGAAAATTTTAACCCATCACGGAAACAAATAGTTGGTAAGATTTACCATAGTGATGACCGATTTCTGCACCTGCCAAAAAGATGGTAAACTTGACCATATATCGGGTTGAATGAACCAGACATTTGTTCTTTTCAACCCAATATCTGGTAAATTTTACCATCTTTATGGCAGGTGCAGAAATCAGTCATCATGATGGTAAATCTAACCAACTATTTTTTTCCGTCTTCGATCGAACTTGATGGGTATGTTGGTTTGCAGTGATACCCTCGCAAATTCGATTTTTTGTATTTAAGTAAAGCTTAGATTGCAATGTTGCCGGATAGCACGCTTCACTGCAGAATAAGAAGATTCAATGTAAATCAAACGGGAATCCCCATGCAAAACTGGCAACTGCGATTTAGTTAATTGTCTACAAAATGTTCTCGCAGAAAATAAGCAGCGTCAGAATGGACGAAAAAACTTATTAGGTTATCATACAAATGATCGTTTAATTTCACAAGAGATTAACTCTCAAACAGCGATGCTAAGTTTGAAGTCTAAAACCTTACTTTTTACATTGATTCAAATGTAAAGTGCACTTAATCCGGCAACACCGGTGCCTTCCTCTGATTAGGGCATCATGCCAGTGGCATACGTAGAGTGCAATCCGGCAACGTTTCTTTTTTTATCAATTTAAACTCACACGAAAGGTCGGATTAGAGGGTGTTCGCTCTTTGTCGAAGATTTCGATCTTTTTCGCGGGCTTAAACGGAGAAAATACAACGTTGCAAGATCGAACCAAGTTCATTCGCATGCGCCACAATTTATTCGGCGTGTTTTCGTGAGTGCATTGTTGCCATCCATAAACTGTGGCCCCAAACGTAGGCGAAGTATCATTTAAGTATCGTATATAGTATCGTGGCCTACAAAAGAAAACTTCGGGAATCAAGTTGCTTATCGATTCTTTGTGTTTTTGTTTTTTGTTTTGTCTAAAAATACGCTCATCTCTAATACGCATTCAGCTAATTGATTTTATATTGACCATTTCAACAACTAATTTTACGAAAAGGGCCTCGTAAATTGCCGAGAGATTAGACGAGACAAATTTGGACAGCAACGCTACGGAATAATGAAGTGCTATAGTTTTCGTTCGTTCGTTCAGTCGGTCGGCGCGGACTCTTGAAGTTGTGACTCCAAAAGTGCGAATATTTTAAATAGTAGTTTATTGTCCAACGAACACATTTCTCATCATCATGGGAAAAACATCAAGATCGAATCAAACTTCGAAAATTGTCTGCCAAGAGGTGGAACCCCAAAAAATCTTGAGACGCAGAAAACCATGAAGTCTTATACTACATCTTTACTATCATTCATAGTTCGGTTGACTTCTTCGTTGACTGAAAATGTCCTCAAAATTTTCATTGCTATCTAAATTCACTGCGTACCCTAATTAATCGAAAGAAAAGTTCAATTAAATGTTTTTACAAGTGTAAGTGACAAGAAAACCGTCGGAATATTTTGTAGAATTCCTTAAAAACCAAGGAATTTCCATCGTGGCTCCACGCATCATTTTTATTAGTGTTTGTTTTGACTTGTGAGTAAACTGCGTCTGTACTCAGTCAAAAGCTGTTAATTTGCATGCGTTGATCAAACCCAACTTATTTTTCTCGACGATATTTACCATTTGACACCCTCTATTATACAGCGCCTTCAACCACCCTCAACCCACCCACAATTTTTTGAAGGCTATTCCATGGTGCTACCATGTTTACTCAACAATAGTCAGCAGTGGCGCACTGTAAGATTCTTTATCTCTCATCTCTTTTCTCCATTAAAACACGCATATGTTAGACGAAGATTGATAAAGGAATAAAGTGTACCTTATCTTTTTATCCTTTTCCAGCTTACACACGTCTAAACGGGAAATGAGAGAGGTAGGATAGCTTCTGAGTCCGTCGCGGATTCAGACATAGAAAATGACACCCTCCTTTTTTTATCCTTTCCATTGGAGGATACAGGGGGGGACGAAATGGCGATCTCCCCCCTTCCCCCCGTTATACCAAAAAAGGGGGAAAGGAGGGAGGAGGGACGGTGAAATAAGAGAAAAAAAGGGGGAAAGGAGGAGAGTAAAACGGAAAAATGGGTCACCGGGGGGCGAAAATCTCAAGTCCCCCCCCCGTTCGTGAGGGCTGGATGCTGGATCCGCCATTGATCTTTTCCCAATGTATTCATTCAAAGGGAAAATGAGAGAGATAGCAGAGATTCTGGGTGCGCCACTGATAGTTAGAGTTACCTATGTGGAATTTTATCCATTTAAACCCATGCACCAAAATATCGAACACTTACTAGGACATTTACTGCACGATCAGTATTGTTCGATTTTTTTCGTATGTTTAAACGGAACGCAACGGTGCCAAATTTGAATTAACGCCTCTGATCAATCTTTATAAGAATTTTACTATATTTCTTTTAACCCTCATTTTCTGGAGTATGAGGTCTCACAAACATAAGATACGTTTTTTGAAGGATAAAGAGGTACCCTCTCTACTCCAATGTTCTCCCTTGATACTTTTTGACCTTACAATCCAGGGCTAGCTTAAATAAAATGTTTTCTCCAAGTTTTGAAGAATTTTACATACTGATAGGAATAATTGTTTTTATTTACGTCCAAAGAAGTCACAATCTGTCAAACATACGTCCTGTCGTCCTTTTATGGCAATACAAGTTTTTAGAAACTCGGAGGTCAATTTTTTTATGTATATGTTGCAGTCAAAGATAGGGTTCGGGCCAATGTCACTCATCGCCCGGTCAATGTTGTCCGTGGCCAGGGTTTTCGACCAACGTTGTCTTTGACTTGCGATTTTGACCGATGTCTTTTTAGATAACAAAACGTCGCACATTGCCGGTCATTGACATCATCGGCCAGTCGATATCCTCATGGCCATGCAACCGCAGTCAATGTTGGATTTGCAACTATGGATAAATTTTTATTAAACAGTAGGAAAGCAATTAGCACGGGAACAAATTGAATATGGCAACAGAGGATTACGTTTGCTTCGATCGTGGATACTGTATCACTGCGGATAGATACAAAAGAACTAGAGATACAGGTCATTTGCCGAGAAGCTTTTTCGGTAGTTACAATGCACAATGCACATTGGCGACTATGCTTTGTCTATAGCAAACACGTTTAGCGGACAGTGGCATTGACTTCAGTGTCTTTCGATTCGTAAATGTAAGCAAACAAAATGCAAAAATTCACGAATTCCAGCGGGTGCCAGTAGGCAAAACCGCTATTGTACGCAGCGGATGCCATGAAAGAAAATTACGGTTTCTATAAATTAGGATCAGATTATGACATTTTAAAATTATGGCGACTGAGGGTGTGTATCGGGCTCTCCTAAGTTTGACCTTTTTCATGGGTTGAAATGGACAAAATACTAGTTTGCTTGCTCTCACTGCTTGTTACTCTGCACATTTAAAACATAACCTCTACTCTTTGTTACGCAAGTTAGGGTGATCTCGCTTGCATGAGGAAAAAATCAAAATTCGCCGACAAATGTTAATTTTTATTTAGCTGGATTGAGAAGATTGCCTCTTTTAAGCCTCGTCTGTATCTTCAATTTATTCACATGATGCTTTTTTTAAATTCACCCATTATCATCATTTTTTTTAAGAACTTGTCTTTTGAATTTAACTTACTTACTTATCCTTATTTTTTTCCTTTTTTTTCAGGTAAGCCATGAATCTGCTGCAACACTGTATTTCAAGCCTCAAAAAGCTTTATAAATGTAAGTTATGAGAATATTAGTTGATCATTAGCTTTTATTATTTCATGCCAAGGGCAATTGAAGGGGGGTTGAAAACAAGGTAGTTGCATCCCTCTGAAAGTTGGATACTACCGATTTTGAAGTCTTCTCTGAAGTGAGCAGAAAATTAATAAAGCTTTTTGAAAATGGAGGGTTCTCTTCCCGAGAGGGGGGGGCGTGGAATTTGGTTTTGAGTTTTGCCCCCCTCTCTGGATTCAGAAAATTTTCTGGGTGGAGGGGGGCACGCCTGTGAACTATTTAAATTTGAGGCGTCGGTGGAAGCGATTTCGGGATCTTTTCCATTGAAAAAGGCAACATTTGAGGCTTCTGGGGGGGGGGGGGGTGGTACGTGCCTCCGTGCCCCCCCTCGTGGATCCGCCACTGCATCTAAGGGTAAAGTTTACTCTTCCACTTTTTTTAGTATGCTTGGTACTGTTCCTGCCCCCTTCCTCTCCGTCCACTCCGCCGCCGCCTGCCATGTGAGTTCGTCTCTCGTATAGGGATTCGAGGTTCAACTCGCGCGCAAATCATCAAACCGCGAAATCAGGGCGCTATCGCTTGCCACGCGTTGCACAATGCACACAACTGCACTTACATTGCAACTGTTAAGTGTAGCCCGCCGCGAGTCGTGTTCAATGTTCATCAACGATACCACCTATATGTGTATCTCGTTAACAATACCATGTAGCTCAATGAGGAGCCCCCTGTGCCAGTGTGCAGAGTGTGCAAGAATGACTCTTAACCGCCATAACACTTTTGTGGGTCGGTGTGAGTACTCACGGGTCGCTGCACAATGGGACAAAGTGTGGAATTTCCGGACATTTTTTCATGGACAAAAATCAAGATTATAAGCAATTAATGGCAAGATAACTAAAAATAGAGTTTAATAAACGATTTAACAGGTTAAAATGAGTCAGATAACATGGTTTTTAGACAGGAATTAACGACTTTAAAACGTTTCTGAAGCAAAAAACAAAAAACTTTTTATGTCCGGAAAATTTCATGATTTGGACCAGTGGGCGCTGGTTGTACGCGAAGTACGATTGCGATTTGTGGCACCCACCGATAGAAGACACGCTGACATCTGTCAAAACAAACTGTTGCGCCCTCGAAATAAGTGAACGCTCTTACATTGCCCTGTATGTTTGGTTTGAGCCAGGTTTTTGCAGTCTACTTTTTTTTTTTTTTTTCCCCTTACTCTCCAAGAACCAAGCACGAGAGCTTTCACTTTAACAAGGAGCTGCGAAATGCGTTGAACGAACGACTGAAATATTCGGGCCTACTCAAAACTGAGAGCGCTTTTAACACTTCGCAACCCGCGTAGTACATTACACAAGGCGCTCGTCCTGTTCTGTCCAAAGCTTAATCGTTCAATTTCCGACTTGTAAAAACAAATAGAGACTCAGCAGACGGTGTCCCTTTTTTCCGGTAAAAAATTTCCGGTCGGGACTCACCGAGCCTGGAGCCCCTGTGTATGCTACAGAGACATCAGAGACCACGCAATAGCCGATCGCACGGTGGACGATTTCATTTGCGGGGACTCAACAAAATAACAAGGGGAACAACATCCAACAGCTTCTGTGTGGATTGTTGACCAACGACCAAAACATTGATGCTTTGCTCTGATTGGCCACTGACCTCAACATCTTTGGCCCACAGTCAACAGTCCACATAGGAGCCGTTGGACGTTGCTTTGTTACGACGACAAAAAAATTGCTACTATGGGCGAGAGAGGTAGTGCGTGGTCATCTCTGTAGTCTCTGTTTCTGGTATGGTATTAGAGTGGCACCACCGAATCTTGTTCTTTTTTTCCTCAGAACAAGCGGTAATAGGAAAAAGAAATAGGGTATTTATGTAATATTATGCTGAACAACGAATAGGCATTTATTTAGACAGCAAGAAGGCTCCTAAAAAAAGATCTATTTTGACGCTTATTTTAAGTCAATTTTAATTTAAAGTAAGAAATTTAATGTTTTCTGGTTGTTCTGGTTTACCAAAACACGTACGTATTTGAAGTAGCTGATCTAAAACTTATTTTTAATTTTCTCCCTAGTTGCGTAATTGTATCGTTCAAATTCTCATTTTTTGGTAATCTTGACAAAAAAGTGGAAAAAATGAGGAAATTTAGTAGTCCAAAGTTAGTGAGTTCAGAAATGAAAAGAGAGGCAGTGGCAGCCTAAAACTAGGCAGCCTTGTAGCACCACACTCTTGGAAAGTTATTGATCGTCTATGGAGCTATCGGTTTTTTCTGCGCTTATGGAACATGAGTATAACATTGTATTCTTCGGGAGTTGTGCAACAAAGTGACAATATTTGCGATTAAGTGTCAAGTAGGAAGTTATGTATAGCCGTCGTGTCTTCGGAAATACTTTGGTATATAAGTGGTGGTTGGCTTTTTTTTTCACGACAGTATAAAGAAAAAAATCAATGAAGCCGATTCCAAAAGCGAGTGGTATCAACACTATCGACATACTCTCAACATTCTCACTAAAAGTATAGATAAACAATCGCGGTAATGCACAGAATCAGGGGGGATCAAATAGTCTATATATTTTCCAGCTTCATGAAATGACAGTGCCGAAAACTTTGAATGACAAAATTCATTATTTTATACAGCGCTCCTTTTAATTAAATGCCAGGTATATGAGCTTTTCACAGTAACATTCATGTTCTCGATCCCACGAGGAAGGCGAGTTATTCACTTTAGCTTATTGTTTTGTTTGAAACAGCAATGTATCGTAAAAATGTTGAAAACGTCATATAGAAACCAATGTTTTTTTTCTCTTTTTTTTTTAAAAAACAAAACAAAACAAAAATTTACCGAGCTACATTAAAATTAGGAAATCAAATTATCGATACGAAAGCACTTAATACTCCGGACCTAAAATTGATTGAATGCACTCGTAATTACTCATGAGATAGTTTTCAAATTTAAATATTGGCCTCAAAAAAGGAGAACAAATGCAACCTGTTTGCGTTAATGTACTGTACACTCTTAGGAAATACTCTTTGGGACTGATTTCAGATTATATTGACTCCAGGTGAAAGTTGAGATCTTCCAATCTGCTAGATGGCACCACTATAGTCACTTTCCGAAATATCCTCTTTTTTGGATAGTTTGAATGGTGTAACATATGATATTGCTAGCCAGAGGAACGTAACGGCGTTCCTAAATTTTTTTGGAAGTTTTGAGGCACCATCAAAATTAGATGAGGAATATATATGTACTATCGTAAACACTTTCTCAAATTTATAATTTTGAGAAAGTGTTTACAAGTAGCATTTTTAATGAGTGCAAGAGAAACAGCTATACAGTAAGTATTGGTGTGCCATTCTCGCACTCATTAAATATATACTACCTAAATACTCTTTCAAAATTATGACTTTTTTTCTCAACTAATTTTGATGATTCATGCCTCAAAAATGCCATAAAAAATTGAAGAACACCGCGACGTTCTATTAATTAGCTTAATCATCTACAAGAGTATAGCTTATCCTAGAAGTGTGCCGAAAATTAGAGTGTGATGTTTAATTCATTTCGGTGGTCCTTGACCTAACCTTTGTTTCAAAAGATGTCTTCAAAGGCAATGAATTCGTTAGATCGTATTAGTTTTTTTTCTTCTTTTTTTTCCTGTATTTTCTGTTTTGATACAATTGCATGTTTTATGGGAAAACTGCAATTAACTGGGGTTCGTTCTAAACCGGAGCTGTCACTCGACATATTCATTGACTTAGTAAATCAGTCCATCTGGCAACATCAACATGTCATCTAGGCGCGAATCTTTTCAAATTTTAAGCATGTATGCTGTAACTTTTTAAGCCTATTTTCCACCACATTCCATTATCACGGAAAAATCGTCAAATCAACTCGCTCGTTGTGTAAGCTTTCATTCTTTTCGATTCTTTGCACGCGCTTTTTAATCGAAGAATCTAAGCTTATTCAATAAATTTCCGTCGGTAGCTTTAAACGTTTTAATGATCAGATTTTTATGACAGTTATCTCAACGAAAAGTCTTGTATGTAGTCACCCTTAATATTAATAATGTTTGAATTAAATCTTCGGGATTAGCTCCTTCAATTACCAGGTAGGCAAACTGACTACCGCCTCGTAGGAACAGTTAACTATTTAAAGTTACCAATGGCGTAATCGCTCAAAAGAGAAGTTCCCACGATTGTATAAACCAATGTTGTGGAAACTCCTTCATTCATGTGACATTCAGCTCAATGATCTTAAAATGGGCTCACAACTTTAAAGATTTTTATAGGTATACCGGTCTCTCAGACAACACGACACCCTCTATGCTGCTCGCTGCAATTTAGCCAGCTTAACATCTCGTGTGGATCGGAAACTAAAACAAAGATTTTTCCACAGTCATCCATTTGAATGAACAGTATGTCCCAAAAGTCCTCACCGCGGGCCCAAGTTTAAAAAAACACCGCCCACGTATCAATAAACAGCATGTATGCTCGTTAGCTTGTAGTAGGTAGAATTTCTCATACAATAAATGAACGATTCCACCAATTTAAAACTAACGAACAGACTTGCTGTTTATCGAAATTAAATTCGTGTTCCTCCATACTTGCGGGCTTGGCAAGGACTTCTGGGATGTACTGTCGTCAATACCTCGTTATCTCGTAATGATACACAGCCATTGTTGTGTCTTGTTTCTGCAGTTGATGAAAATTTTATTCTTTTTTCTCATGCCTCGCGGAAAATTCCATCTTTGGAATTCGGAACCGTAGAATAACTCGGCCAGGTTTTATGATTGTAGGGCATACGCATTATTGTTAAAAGATTAGTCTCACCGAATATGCTCCTGATCGTGGGTAGGTAAACAGGTAACTGTTTTAAAACTTGGTAGTGCCGTTATATAGAGTCGATGATCATTACACTTTTTTATTGTGTCGTTCGGGTAACTCTTATCGGGCTTGTATTGCCAATTCAAATTACCCCTTCCTGCAGTAATAGTGCAAATCAGTTCAACTCTTAGCGAGATGAAATGAAATGAAAATTCGATGAATAATCAGTCACTCCATTTTAGGAGACTCATCGCATATAAGAATTGCATAATGGTTTTAATTCTTTAATCGGGGCTTTGTCCATCGATAAGCCTTTTCATTTTGGGAGATCGGTCGAAGCGAGGGGGGCAAAGAAAGTGAGAGTTCGGTAGAATTCAGATGTCATTGATATTTGATGCATTTATCTAATATGTAAATCGGTTCCACCAAATCTTTTAATAAATGTCACTAACTTTAACATGTAAATTTATTCGCAGATTTTTTTCCCCCCGAGAACTGTGCTAGTTTTGTTTTTTTTTCTTCTTCTTATTTTTTTTAATACTGGACCACGCGTATTTTGCGGACAGTTCACAACTAAGAGTTGAAATAAATTCAAAGCGCCAGCTTTAGTTTGATTTTTGTGTGACCCTGCTCTGAGTTTATCCATGAATAATATGTTCTCTTCGCCAAGAACAGATTTTATAACATATGCAGCTCATCAAAAAAACATAATACTGCTGATTTTTTTTTTTTTTTTTTTTTTTTTTTTTTTTTTTTTAAGCTCTTGACTCGAATCGCGTTAAAAATCTCGTATCTTCCCGACCAGCCTCTGCAGTCTGCACGCTCGCGAGCTTATCCGCGCGATCAATTAAACGAATGTTTTAGGTATATTATCTGCATTTTTATGAGCTGTTATACAAAACAGGAAATCGCAGGTGCGGATCCGTCAATGTCAAGGACCTTTCATCCGCAGTGCACCAGTTCAATTTGCCCCCTAGCTTTTTTTGCGGGGATCTTTTCTCATTTGACGTCTATCAACACTCAGTTCTCATCATGTGCCATCGTCAAGAAATATTCGCGCATTTGCACCGCCGCGCCGTGTCTTACTGCGCGTTCTGGTTCAACTTATCAACATACCTCAGCCCCGAAATTACGTAACAGCCATTGATCCCTAAGACAGGACGTGAGAAACAAACTTGGCGAAACGATTATAAAGCTGAGACTCATACTTTTGTGAGGACGTTCTAGATCAAATCGCAGCCATTATCAATATTATCCACTTGAGGGGGGGGGGGAATTAAAAATAAAATCATAAGAAATAAAGTTTAAAGATGGAGAGCGCAACTATAATCTACCAGCTGAACTATACTACCACAGTATAGAGGGCCATGGAATATAGTGACGACGGAGTCATTCCATTGAAATCTATGCGTGTAAAATAACCGATCTTCAAAAGGTTCATAGAACCTTCTAGAAATCGATACTTTTGCATAAGTTTAAATGGAGAAAAGCGTGGTTGTCAAACTAAACGAGACACTGACTCCAGGAATATGTACTAGAAACGCAGGAATAACAAAATGTCTGTCCTCACGCGGCTTGTCCTTGGAGAGGCGGTTTGTAAACGCAAATTGTTTGTTTCTATGCTAGCAGTTTTCTCCATTTTTGAAAAATAATTTTCAAAATTCTGCACAAATCGTAAGTTTAATTCTTGACCTACGTTAGCTTGTTTCTTTTCGGAAAACAATTTAAAAAACCTTTCCATAAGAAATGACAAGTTCATTCTTTTGCGTTTAAAGTGTTCTTAATTGAAAATTGGACACTCAATTTCATTTTCAATGATTTTCAACGAGTAATATCAGAAATAATGTTGACAAATTCCAAAGGTAATCGGTCTAGGTGTGCCTACACTTTTGAAACTACCTCTACACTCAACCAAGAGTAACCCTTCTGTCTTGTCCCATCGAGTTCTACATGCATAAAAAATTAGCCTTTTAAGTTTTATGAATCTCGCCTCAAGGTACGTTTATTTAACAGGTATGCTCGACTTGCTTCTCGCGTCATCATCAGTGGCGCACAGATCAAATCACTGTTGCCAAGATGGCCGACAGAAGAAGAAAACTTATACTCTTTCCTGAAAACATCGGGCTGTTTTCGACTTTCCTGGAGAGGAAAGCACAATGTTTTCTGAAAAGAGTAAGTATACGTTTTCTTCTTTTGTCGGCTATATTGGCTATAATGATTTGAACTGCGCGCCACCGAGGACGACGCGGGAAGCGAGTCGAGCTTGTATAGAGCAGTGTCGAGCTGTTATATATAAGTACCTTGATCTCGCTTATCCTTTTATTATAACAAGTTTAATATTTACAAAATAATTATAAATAGGTGTATTTTTCTCAACCATTCGGCAACGATGTTCTCCTCTGTTTTTGTCGCACTAAGCAACGCGGCCACGCACCATGCAACACGGTCATTAGGCAACTCTGCGACCTGCGTCTCGTGTCGGTCTCGGTCTCATCTTTCGCTACTCCAAAAAGACCCCCACCGCCACAGCAACCGCCACCGGCAGCGCGCGCATCCTCATCTTTCGCGATTCATGCGAATAATTTGTTTTGATTCCCATTCCCATTGACTCCTTTTATCACTTTCATTCGCCCCGCGTCATCGCACAGTGGATCGAAAATGAGGTTGCGTTCGTCAACGAGCCGTAGAGTGTGTCCTCCGTACTATTCCCACGTCAATACACATTACACACGTTTGTATGAAGATAAACAACAGGCCTGCTCGTTAGTTGTAGATCGGCAGAATAGTCTATTTATTTTAACGAGAAATTCTACGAACCGCAAGCTAACGAGAAGACCCGATGTTGATCGGCACGTGCTCGTCACCCTGGAGCTGCCAGTAAAATTTTCTGAAGCATGCTGTATAGTTTCGTTGATCGCAGTCTGCAGGGGGGGGGACTTTAGTAGCGCTGACCAAACATTTGGTAGAAAAATGACGCATCAAAAAACTTTAGTTGAGCCAACCAAATCTACGGTTTTCCCAGCACAATCTCTTTAGTTAGGAGTATGTTTTAGTCAGTTTAGTTAGTAGTTTTGTCAGCGATGTTCCAAAGTGTTTTTTCTATTCTAGTTTTTTTCTTTCTTTTTTTCTATCTGTGTTGTGGTAACAATTAATTTCGCAGCTTAACCTTTTCGATACTAAAGCCGAGTATACTCGTTATACCGTTTCCAAATCTAGATCTCACAGTTTCAATTTCTTATGAACATTAAAAATAACTCGAAATTGTAGATACGAGTATCAGCGAAGGAATGGTCCGTCAAGCGCCTTCATTTCAAGATATAGGCAAAACCAACACCGCGGAGCAGGAACATTTACCTACCCACTCAATCTGATTGAGTGAGTGTTAAATCGACGAAATAACCTGGTCTGGAAGGGTTAAAAAAAGGTCTCAGCCCAAAAAAAAAAATGTCCTGGACGGATGGGTTTTCGTCTGTGCCTAACGTTGACGCGGATCTAACCTCACATTTCTTGAACGAAATGCTGGGAGCACTCTCAATGTTATAGGGCCGGTCTAGAGTTTATTTGGCTCCCCTAAAGTGCTACGACTCGTTGGTTTTTCTCTCGTCAAACTTATTTTGAGGTTAATTTTTGGTGCCGCCGTTTTGTGACGGTCCAGGTACGGTCCTGACTGGTGACCGATACTTGTTGAGGTTCTTGGGGGCAAACTTGGGTTGAGGGTCGTCCTTCCGGAAAGTTTTTCAAAACCTGATTTTTTTTATTGAAAGCAAAAATCATCAACCCCCGAGGTTTCCCTGAAACCAGAAACCAGAAACCAGAAACAAAAAACCAGCATGTCCGAAATAATACATTTTTCGTACCATTGTAAGCCACGCTGCATGTGTGCTAGCGCTCGCGCTCGTGCTCGACCTGAGGATGAAAATGGCACGAGGCTCCACCTGTCGGAAATATTCATAACCAGCTCTGAAAACAACAACATTCCTCTCTTTCTCTCTCATCATGCGATGATACTTCTTACTTGCCGGCCGGGCCCAATATAATAGGACTGTTGCAAATTGTTAGTTATCGGCGGGAAGATAGCTCCAGTGGCTTTGTGTTAATTTTGGCAACGCTGCAGCTTGTCTATTTAGACACTCGATGAATATCGAACGATTGGATGCGCGGTGAAAACCCTCTAACTCGAACTTTTTCATCAGTTTAAATGGACAAGTTTGTTACCCAACGCATACATTTGTTATTACATTCACTTTTCGACACTGGCAAGCTATTAACTTTGGCTCAAAACAAAATCAATAAGTTCACTCAAAAAAAGAGCCGAAAAGAACAGAAAACAGTCTGCAGCATAAAATTCTTCAATTTGTATTTTTATTGGTGAGCCGTTTTGTGATTCAAAAGCAGTGGCGGATCCAGCCCTCACGAACGAGGGGGGCGAACTTGGAATTTTCGCCACTTAGTGACCCCCTTTTTCTTTTTTCGCTCTTAATTTACCCCTTCCTCCTCCCTCTTCACCCATTTTTTGGGCGGAACGGGGGGGGGTAGCATCGCTCCCTTCGCCACCCCCCTGTATCCACCTATGTGCAAAAGTCAATAGTTGTCCAAGTTTCATGCTCTGATTTTATGAAAATTTTCGTCGACGACGCTTACTATCAACCATATGGGGAGATGCAATTACTCATTCATAATGTAATGTCATTTCGGGTAAATCCAAATTGTATGAAAACTTCTATGTTTCACTACATGAATCACGGTACAAAATCTCCCGCGTCAAGGCATTAACCCTCACAGTACCACGCCACCACGCCCGAGTAGACTCGTTTCCTTACAGCATAGACGGATACAAGAAGTTTTCTTTCTCTCTTCTCTCCCATCTAAACGCGTGCGTTAGAAAAGCATGGCGATATGAGCTAAAGTCACGTGATGGCTTACTCTGCTATCTTTTTCTGTTGCATGTGTTCAAATGGCCGGAGAGAGTGAAAGACAAGGTTCTGTAACCTTGTTCCTTGGCTGAGTGGAATCTGAATCAAGTTGGAACACGGTTGCCGACTTAAGTTCTGCAACCAATGCCCTGAAACCGCACTGCCGACCAATCAGATGCTAGGATTCATAAGAAAAGTTATGCTAAACTTACTTAAGTTGGACTTTTCTCCGACTGGGATCGGCTCTAAGTCTCAGCATTAAAAGAAACTAAACGTTGTAGGTTTTTGCGTAAGAATGCTCTGTTGAGTGCCTTCAATTGTAGGCATAGGCAAATTGAACTCCGCAGAGTAGTAACATTTAACTAACCACCCACTTTGAAAGATTGAGCGGTGGTTTTACGAGATAAGTTAGTCCTGGGAGTGTTTTAAAACTACTTACATCTTAATCAAATCGATTCAGCCTATCTTTTGCTCAGGATGACTCCATTTTTTGTCACTACTTAAAGCGAACGGATTTTTACACTCAGCAGGCTCTATCCGCCGCTATTCAAAGTTTCTGCTTTTGAAAGGAGTTTCTTAAACTACAAACAACTTGGACACTCGGTTGAAAGTGTGTTTTTTTGCTAGTGCCTTTAACTTCGACTCAATTTGATTTCGATCATTATCATTAGTTGCACACACTTTGTATTCTTGTTTTTCTTCGATTTCTGCTGTTTTGTTGGATTCGAGGTTGCGGAGGAAAACGAAATTAGTTGCGCACGTACCTACATTGAATACATTGTTAAATACATTGGATAGTTTCTACCTTTTCTCTTTCGTTGAAATATTATATTACGTTATAAATTTATCTGTTGCAATTTTTTGCTACATCGTTACAAAGGGTTGATAACAATTGCAATTTTTTGCTACATCGTTACAAAGGGTTGATAACAATGTAAAATCACTCGAAAATAATATTGAGAGCGTCAGAAAGTTCCAAAATCCATTCTTGAACTCAATTGATGCGTCTAACATTACGAGATCCCGCGTTTGAATGAGCGGGTAGTAATGGGGGAGTCCCATATCTAATTTCAGCTTTCTATGCTGAGAAAATTGATTCATTATAGAGAGAGCTGCAATTAGATGGGACTCCCCCATTATCACCTGTTCATCTTGTAATTTTTTCAAACGCGTTTATTGAGTTTTATTATAGTTTATTTTGAAACTTTCTGATGCTTTCAACGTAATTTTCAAGTGATTTCTTACAGGAATCCGACCCTTCATAATGCTGTTGCAAAAGTTTGCAAAAGACCCATATTATATTGATTTTACAGTTAATTGGACTTCACATCCAGCTATAATTACTAGCCAGCAGTCAACTTTCGACTTTCCAACAGCCATGACTTATTTGGAGTTAGAGTCCAATACTACTTGCATCGTGCGTCAAATAACTGTGTAATTCAATTTCAGAAAAAAACGAACACCAAAAATCGTCCAATGACAATGTACTTATTGTCGTGCTAAACTCATATTTTTCCTCCCAATGCATGTTACAAAAAAAAAAAACATGTTTTCATCCTCAGATTCATTGCTTCAAAGCACTATTCGCGTTAATTTGTCCAAGCGGTTGCGGTCTCCATTAATTTTTAGTAATACAATCCAGTCAATAGAGATAAACAACTCAAAATAGTTTTGTGGTCCACTAGGTACCTCCCATTCTGTATGTGATATACTTGATAAATATCTCCTCCTTCCGAGTTAATCGGAATTCTTTGCTAATCCGCAACTTTTTACCTATGCTTTGCATCTACTTCTAATTCAATTCCGTCTAGCTTTATTTCCTGAAGAAACCACAACCTTCTGTGTGAGCTCTGTAGGCCGCATCAAAATGAATAAGCGAAAGAATTAATAAATTTTAAACGATCTTTGAAAAGATGATTACAAGGCACTATATCACAAAAGCTTGTTTACGTCTATGAGATGCGTAGCAGAACACTCAGGGGGGCCGAAATAGATTGTGTTTATGCTGACGTCACTGAGAATATTATCGAAGTGATGTATCGATATCGGCCAAGTCCAAACAAACAGGCGTCCCATTTTTGTATTAGCAAATCTTTATGACGCATTTCTACAAATAAGGAAAACTTGCAAATGGCAAGTCATAATATAAAGCACAGGTGCAACCGGGAAATTATTTATTTAAATTAGGTAGTTTCCAGAACTTTCAATCGGTTTTTTGTATATCCCCTTCGAGGAACAAGGTGGCATCGATGTTTTCTGTTTCAAATCATTATTTGGATCCTAGAAATCCAACCTCACCAATCAGAACTTCAGAAGCACTTTTCTTAATTTTTCCAAGCATCAGGCTGTTGAAAAATCTACTTTAATTCTCCTTTCATCAAGGTCCCAATAATCTTTGACCTAGAATTTTGTAGTTATCCACGGGTAATTCTGTGAAGGCTTGTAGTAATGAGTTCACCGAAAGAATAATGAGAACTTTGCCGATTTAAAATTTCAAATGGACTGTCAGATTTTTATAACTCTGACTGACTCCCGTTGAGTCATATAGAAATAATGTTTCAAAAACAATAACGTAGTAAGCTAGCTATTCATTTTATTAAAGTGACCTGAAACAGTTTCAATGTAAGTGTCGAGTCACCTGAATCACTTTTTATCTTGCGTTAATTTTATTATAAGAGGATAAAAAGACTTATGAATGTAACATTTTGCATATCTTCTCATTGTCTGTTAATTTTTGGCGGCACTTTTTCAAAAATAAAATGTTTCCAATTAAAATTAAAATATTTTTATTTGAAACATCATGACTGGCTCATCAGAAATTTATTTGAACTAGAAATAAATTTGACTTATGATAAATCTATGGGCTAGTATCTTCATCGCAAGGAATGTTGCTATCATTTCATAAGGGGGGGGGGATCTATTTCATGAAATTTTCCCGCAAAAATCCTAGCAAAGAATTGAGCGCGGTTATTTTAATTCTTTTCTAGAGGAAAGTATTTTAAGTAAAAACGATATGGATTTCTTTGTCTAGTTTCAATTCAATTTATTGCATCTAAGCCTGTAAAAATTATGGAGGGGGAATTAGAGATTAATGAAACGGAGACGAATTCAGACCTCTCATCAAATATAGATTCTTAATTCAAAATGGGTCCGATTCGGACAACGCCGAAAAGCAAAACTCGGATTTGGAGACCAACTCAGCTATTCCTGCTCCTTGGAATCATTACAGACATCGTGTATTGGTCTCTATCGGTTGGTATGGGAATGAAAATCTATTCCGTGAAATCTCTCAGCAAAAATCCTAGCAAACAGTTGAGCTCGAGAATTTTAATTATTTTCTAGAAGAGAGTATTTTAAATTGGGTCACGAGATGTCGCCAAATGTACAATAGTAGGTCTAGTAACCTATTCGCATGTAATGCAAATGACGAATTTGTTGTTCTCGTAATTTTGCAACACTACGGACCTTGACGTTGATTACAATTCTAAAGATCAGTTTCCATGAATCCAATTGTTTTACGGCGGGTGTAGGTACTCCGTATATAGTGAGATTATTGCGAGTGATAAATCGTGTTAAAGAGTCTGCTGGTTCCTGGAATCGAGCTCCTACGGTGGAGTCTTCTCGGTTCCAGAGAAGGCTCGAGTTTCGATGACTCTGTATCCATGTCCGCCAATGATTTTTAACTTCTAACGACAACGGTGGCGAAAAGTGCAATTTTGAAAGGTTGTATTTTGTCCCTTTATATATCCTTGCAACAGGTCGAAATTAGGGTACTCGCTGCACACTCAAAATTTCGATATTTTCATAGGTAATAAACAAAATTCAGCCTTTCCAGATTTTCATGATTCACCTCGACCAGAAGGAATATAATGAACCAATTTCGAAGTAAAACTTTTCAAAGACTTTCTTAGTCTGGATTAGTTACGTCTTGAGAGGAATTCCACTTTCCAACGTGAACCGTGGTGCATTTTGCTTGCGTCTTTAGACTTTTTGCATACGAATTGCAGAAAAAAACCGGCTTCTCATAAACAGGAAATACATAGTTCATGTCATTATCTGTTACCGTTAGTTTTCGGTGATCGTGAGACACGAGATGCCAATAAAGTGCGATTATCGATAATTTGCGAAAGTCGATTGCATTTCACCTCGATGAAATATGTCATTACTAATTCAGGACTATTATGAGTGCCGTCCTATTTAACCTGGCAGCTCTGCATGTCGCCCATTTAAACTCATCAAAAATATTGATTCGAAAAATTGCTCCGTGTATTGCCAAGAGTTTGAATTTTTTCGCGGTTTCAAATGAACGAGATACGATGTTGCCAAATTGCAAGCGATGGTGACACCTCTAACTGGATTAATGATTGTGCAGATTTGCAGAACGTAATCCTTCCGAGTTAATGATCGTAGTGCGTTATATGTACGCTTATGGGTGGTGTCCATCTCTCAAATAGCCATTCCAACAACTTATGTGACGTACGTTGGATAGCTGAGGAGTCATCGACGATTTTTTGTAGAGATAGGAGGGAGGAGGCCAGGAGGGTCTCTATATGTGAATTAAAACTCGAAAGATAAATCGCACACATAAGAATAACAGGCTCTCGATAGCGATATTAGATAAGTTTAGGATACTATATTGTATATTTTATATGCAGGATTACGTCGGCATCAAAAACAGAGGGAGCTAGCTCGTAATCTTTAGTTGTTGTTTTTCCCTTTTTGAACGGTTGAACCTTTGAAAAACCATATTTCATCTAGAATTTCAATAAGTTCGGCCAAAATAGTCATTTTTTTTTCTCCTAGATTTGAATGGAGAAGTATCAAACAGTGGCGCGTGAATATGGCAAGGTCTAAAATTTGTAAAAGTAAATTTGTGAGAGAATCGGAGAGAATCCGTTGGTTTCAAAGTGCACCAGCCGCCATGTCACGAAATGACGAAGAAAACTTCTTAAACGTTAGCCAACAAGTAAGAAACGAATTGTTAACTTTGAAAAGTGAGATGAATTGAAATTTGTAATATAAACTACTTCATCAACTTTGAAGCAATTTAGATATTAGTGGACAAGCATAGGCTTGTTTTGACCGATGTGTTTAAATTCCCAGGCATTGCAACCAGTTGTAAAATAAAAATGTAAAATGACTTCAAATTCGTTTGACGACCTCTTTTCAAAGTTGTCTTAACTTTCAAAAGTATAAACATTCTGTTTGAGTTCTTTATACACTCTTAATGAACTCAAGGAAAAAATTGATTTATCTTTTTTTCCATGAATTGAGTAATTATTATTTAATGTATTAATAGAGATAGTAAAAAACCCGTTGGGGTATAACCACCCCCTTGTGGCCCCTGTCTCTTCCAAATTAGGTATGTCAGTCATGCCACCATGCAGAGTGCCTAGCAGTCCTCTGCAGTGCAGATACTTGTGGTTTTATTTAATCCTAATCTACGTTACCGTGTTGATGTGAACAAGTTTTTGAGCCAGTACTTATTACCTATTGAGGAAAGTCGTCTTTTTGCAGGTTTTATTTGTTATTGTTATCGTATGTCATTTCTTTCACTTATCCCGTACATTTTTGCCAATTAATCTTTTTCTTCTTCTTCTTAATCTAGATTGTTCATGAGAGCATGCCAATTTTTGCAAAGATTGCAAGAAGGTTCAATCGAAAACTATGCGTGTCGTTAAAGTCTGTTTAGGCTCGTTGCTTATTTATGCCAAACCGTATTCACTTGACTAGTATATTTATCTTTCTCCTTCTTCTTCTTTTCTTTTTTCACTACATCTCCGTAGGTATTTGAACTTCGACTTATTGTTAGTCTGACCAGTTTTCTACCGTGAAATCTAGCAACGCTGCTTTTTGTCCGTTTGAACCAAGGAAAAATATCAAACTATTATGGGGCAGTTGCAAAAGTCTGAAATTTTGTGTTTTTTTATAAAGAAAATGAAAGTACTTGATGAGCTGAGAACAAAGACGCATTTGCTTTCTAATTAAGTCTCATTGTTCCGGAGATGAGATTTTGGCTCAAAACACATTTTTTTAATTGCGGGAATTCCACGTGTTGACGTCGCTACGCACACGATTTTTGACAACTTTACACGTGTGTATCTCCAAAATCGGGACACTGTAGGAAAAAACCAAAGGCACCATCTTTCTTGGCCCATCATTCATCAAGTACTATCATTTTATTTCTGAAAAACACAACATTTCAGACCCTTGCAACTGCCCCCTTGCACATAGTGATGAGCATCCTCGAGTTCGGTCTTTTAATTTGGGTTTAATTACACAAAATGTAACGCTGCCAGATTGCACGCTACTTCGTGCATTGATTCTGGGAATTACTTTCTGTCAAATACCGCTTTCGAATTCCCCCGATACACTATACACCATTCAACTGGCCTGTTGCAGCAAATATGGCTTCGTTAAGGAGAGAGAAATTTAACCTGTAAAATGATTAAATTAAAATTGACTAAAAAAATGTTGCAAAAATCAGATCAATTCCAGTAAATTGGCTCCTTGGAATTTTCCCAGTCATGATACACGCAATAATACCTTACCCATTCCTTTACCTATTAATTAAACATCACTCTTTTCTCATTTTGAATTTTGAAGGCTGTGAGGGACGTTTTTTCATGGCATATTCATGATGAGATAATGAACCCACGCACCAGCTTTATGGTGGCGCGCATCTGACTCGTATATTTGACAAGTCAGGTCTTGGTCCACCAACATGAATATTTTCCCTCCTCGCGATCTGTCGATTATTTCTTACAAAAAAACAAAAACAAACAAAAATAACAACAAAATACCAAATTAAAATACGAAAATTTATACTGTAACATGACTGTAACTCTCAGTCACATCACGCCGGTGTAACGTACTCTCTAGAGAGTATACAGCAGGGTGTAACAAAACTATACACAGTAATTTTCAGGGCGTGTTATAGAGGCAAAAATAAGACTTTTTTCCCTATAAACATGGGTCCGAAATTGCAGTCTTTTCGAGTTACAGTGTTGCAAAGTTTCCGAAAAACAAATAGAAAAATTGTCATAACTCCCTCGTGAATTTTTCTTAATGCTCGTACAAGTAGGTACTGTGGTGTAGTGTTAGACGTTCTTGCCGATTTTGCCGTGAAAATGTATGCAAAGATTTGAGGGGGGTTTTGGGGGTTTTTCTTGATTTTTCTCACTTTTTTTGGCCAAATTATGTCAAGGACGATTTTCTCGGAAATGGTTTACGAATCGGAAAAACTTGTAAGGACTAAAAATGCATATTTTTGTACAAACTTTTGAGTAATGCAAATTGTTTTTGGGTTCAATGAATCCGAAAGCATGTTTTCACATAATTTGGCCGAAAAAAGTGAGAAAAATCAAGAAAAACCCCTAAACCCCGATCAAATTTTTGCATGCAGCATTTTCACGGCCAAAATTGGCAAGAACGCCTAAAACTACACCAGAGTACCTATTTACGAGCATTGAGAAAAATTCACGAGGGAGTTATGACAGTTTTTTAATTTGTTTTTCGGAAACTTTGCAACACTGTAACTCAAAAAGACTGCAATTTCGGACCCATGTTTATAGGGAAACAAAGCCTTATTTTGACCTCTAAAACACGCCCTGGAAATTACTGTGTATAGTTTTGTTACACCCTGTATATTGTCACAATTCACGAATCTGCTCTGCATTCGTCATGCCGATCCCTCCCTCCGTTGCGTTGTCACGCTGTCTATTTTGTTGTGCCATACGAAGCACCACACCGGAGCAAGGGCGGGAGCAAAGTAGGGGCATTTTAGCATGTACTTACTATAACACGGATTTTTTTAGTCACGCCGCGCAGCGCTGCTGCCACACTCTCTGCAGGGTATATACCGTCGAAATGCCCTAGTCAACTCTACATACGTCATTTCGATCCCTCCGTGGTCACGCTGTCAGTTATATTTACATATTATATCGTGCCACATAACACCGGGAACGCGTCGGGAGCAAAGTAGGGGCATTTTAATGGGACCAGGCTGGAGGAGACAAAAGCGTAGGCCAGCTTTAAAATCCAACGAATTCAATTCATGGCCGTTATTGTTTCTGTGTGTACACAATTATAAACACATATCATTCATAACTCAGAAGCTAGGTACTTACTTACATACCTACCTGTTGCTATGGCTTTGGCCATAATTTGCATGGACTTGTTATGACGCACGGAGGGCTGATGCAGCGTGACAGGTCTACATCCGAGTACTGCACTGATTCACACTGGGCAGAAATTTGCAATTTGGCGGCCAAAAATCAGCTGGTTGATATCATCTTATATTACTATCATTTTGAAGCTGAACTGATTTTAAACTGTCTTCGTACATTTTCCAGCTAGATTAATGTGTTAGAAATGGTTCAAGTGTGTAAAGTTTAGTTCAAGAAGCTTTTAAACGATAAGCTCAGACAGTTTAATATTTCTGATGGTCATTAAATCGGCAAATTATGCCTACTGTGGAATTGCGCCTGTGCGCCAATGTTCCCGCCTCCCGCCTATGATGATTAGGACGCGACGCCTGCATGACTGCCACTGCCACTGCCTTTATGATGTGCATTTTGCCTCTGTGCTGCGACTGTTGCTCCCTCTCTTTTCACCCCTCTCGACCCCCTCCTTATCATCGTCTCCCTCCCCACCCGCGGCACTGCCACCAATTGTAGGATTATATTATGCGCGAATATGATGAGTGTCGTCGTGCCTCAACTGCGTCATCATTGTGTCACGTGCGCTGACACCGCAAATCCGATGACAGGCAAGACCTATACTCTAACCGCAAGTATCGGCTAGGAGAAACCACTCTCGACTTTCTTGTTTATCCGATATTCACCTGTGGAATTTGTCTTTGTTTCCCTCCCCATATTCCTCTTCTCAATTTTACCATCAGTTGCAAAAATTTTGAGACTCGGATGTGTGAGTTTTAGAGCGTAGTTTTAGGCATCTGCCGAGTTGGATTCGTTCGACAGACAATTTTTTTCAAAATAAACATTACGTATATAAATACGTATGAGTCATTAATTTATTTAGGCGAAACCCAGAAACTTGATTAAAAAAACATCAAGCTACCACCATTTTTCCACTTAGCTGCGTAAAATGTCAAAACTCTATTCTAACTCACGCATTGAAAAAATAAAATAAAAAAAAAAAAAATAAAAAAAATTAGTATCTCTCATTCAAAAAATAAAAAAAAGTTAAATACCAATTGCTTATAGTACTCTCCATAACAACAGAGAGTTACTTTCATAAGGAAAATAAGCTAAAAATAACTTATAAATCGGTCACTGAACATGCTGGTTTTATTTAGACCCACATATTTCCTTGTTGACACTCACCCATATTTTTCATTCAGCAACCCTTATCGTGTTAATATCAAGGACGTTAAAAACCGACCATCATATCATGGCGCAAACCGGAGATCGATGTAGCTTTTTTTGTTTTTAATTTATAAAGTAGATTTCAATAAAGTTAGATT
The DNA here is from genome assembly GCA_011764245.1 of Trialeurodes vaporariorum. Taxonomy (NCBI): domain Eukaryota; kingdom Metazoa; phylum Arthropoda; class Insecta; order Hemiptera; family Aleyrodidae; genus Trialeurodes; species Trialeurodes vaporariorum. The sequence continues at coordinate 27,364,654 of VMOF01000002.1, forward strand.
TCGAGTAACACCTGGAAGCTGCGTGATTGGCACCCTGATTCAGTAGCGCAACTAGAATTTTTTTGACGATGGGGAGGGCGGTACATGGTCTGAAAGTATTCGGGGGGGGGGGGCAGTGGCAGACCCAGAAATTTTTTCTGGAGTGGGCACGGGCACGCATGTAAAATTTTGCAATTTGAAGCGTCGGTGGAAGCAATTTTGGGCTATTTTCTATTGAAAACAGGCAAAATTTGAGGCTTCTGGGGGGGAGTGCCCCCATGAATCTGCCATTAGGGGGGCTGGTGGTAAAGTCCAAAATGTGTCAACCCTAGAAACCCTAGGAACGGCAAGGAATTACCCACAATAATTGGGAAAATGTTGATTTGTCAAGGGGAGGGGAAGACCCTTTTATCCACCCCCTCCCCCTCCTTCCGGATGCTAAACACACCACTGCCATGCCACTGCCCTGATTATTATTGGATTCAAATAGTCCATTCTGGTGTTTCCTCCTTTAACCCGGCAACGCTTGAATGACCGATGGACGCGGTGAGAAAACCATCCATAGGATCGGAATTGGAATCGGAACCGCGAACTGGGAACTGGGGACCGCGAGTCGGTCGACGGGAACATAGTGAACACTAACCTTCACCACCGCGTTCCTCTTCAATCAAGGTAACTCCACTTCCGGTGATGATGAGACGGGCCGCGGTGCAGATGAGTGGTGAGTAGAGCAGAGGTACGGACGGAGGATCCACCATCCATAGTCATCATCATCACTCATCAGTCACAAACGAGGATAAACTAATTTTTGTCCGCGTCTGTTCGCCGTCAGCATATACATATAGCACCGCAGGCACCACGCATGCGCATCTATGTATAGTTTGCACTCCATTCATGAATTCCTCCTAATTCTTGACGTTTCGTTCCGTTTACACTTCTGTATAGTTATGTGTGTAATATTTTAGGCATTGAATCCTTCCGATGAGCCGAGCAGACGAGTCGGAGCATGCCGACGGAGCTATCACCCCTCCTCCCTCCCCCCCCCCCCCCGCACCAAACTCACTCCCCCATTGTAATTTTGTTGTATTTATCTCGTCCGTACACTGCTTCAGCAATGACAGCGCGAGCGCACGTCACGTCGCGTCGCTGACGGAATCAGCATACAGTATTCAGTAATATGGTGCTAATTTAGTGTAGAGCCTGATTATATCAAGGATTGTGCTCTGATTTACCTCCTGCAGTTTTTGGCAGATGAGCGGCTACGTGTGTGCGTCGCGTCGTAGTTGAAGGTCAACCTGGGTTGCTCAGATGCGGTTCAAAAATTGGTCTGTCGTGAACTTGGAGGGGAAAAAAGAAAACTTTTTGTTGTTGTTTAAATATGGTTTTTTTTTTTTTTTTTTTTTTAATACTAGAACTCTCGTGAATTTTCACAGCAGATTAACAAAACTTTCCTTTAAAATTACTAGAATTCTCATCGATTGACCCTTCATAACGCTGTGTAGCAAACGTGTGCTACAGATCCATTACAACGAGAAATGACGACTCACGCTCCTCATGGAAACCGGCTTTCGGACAAATTCGCCAAAAATCACCTTTTTGATGAAAAACTCTTTAAGACATAACTCTATCTTACGGCCAGTTTCGAGATGAGGGATCTCTTTAGTCTAAAGTCCGAAATTCGCCTATTTTTTGCCTATACGATGGGACAAAAATAATATAGAAAGCTGTGTGCTTTGACCTTTATTCTATGACCAGAGACGGATCCATGGAAGTTCGATCTTATCACTCGCATGCATTCATGTGCAGGAGGAACGTTAATTGGAGATTTTTCAGTCCTTTCATCGGTTGCCTGTTCTATTTTTCGATCTGAATGGTCTCTCGACTCTCGTTTGTTCCTGTGTATGGATGTGACTTTGCCGGTGGGAAGTCTCGCATTTTCTTCAACGTCAATACCACGTGTACTCACGTCCGCGGGTAGTCTCATTAGATATCAATTTCCCGCATGAGCACTGAATCAACAACTAATTGCAGCCGCGTATCAATAACCTGTTTATTTGCACCAATCATCTTATCACCACGCGTTGTTGCCAGATGTTTCCAAGAATCATTGGAATCCAGTCTTGATTTGTTGGGGCCGTAGTGGCCATCAAAGGCCTTAAAATCACCTTGGTTCAACAGGACATGGCACCAAATCGCTTCCTGAGACGCTGCAAATTTCTGTCTTCAAAGGCTTGGCCCCATTTTTTTCCTTTCACAGAAAAACTTTCTGGATCCGTCACTGGTTCGGGCATCGCTTTGTTGCTGGCCGTTTCACAAAATTGACGGACAGGACCGTTTGACCGTTTTTGTGACTACATAATGAGCTTGATAATAAAGAGCAAAAGGAGCTGAAATCGAATGTGACTTTAATTATTCCATTTAAATTAGCATTTCCCTGAAAATTCAAAGTGTGTGTAAAATTGAGGTTAAGTTTAAAAAAATTTGATGATACGAGAAAATCGTTGATGCTAGAGGGCGAAAGGGAAGCCAGAGGTGAAATCGACGCGCGTTATCTTCTGGAATTTGATGGCTGTTAAAATTCCAAAGTCGAATTAAAAGTGAGATGAGGGCTGCATGATACTCCAGAAGGGGGGGGGTATATCTGGGGGAAGGGTGAAAAAAGTTCAGTTTTAGACATGTTTTTTTTTTTTTTTTTCAAAAGAGGCAATTAGAGTGTAGGTTGAGCTGAGAACAATGGTGCCTTCGGTGTTTCATTCCCTTAGCACCACAATTTCGGAGCTAAAAAATTGCAAAGGAGCCGTAAATCGTGCTGATTTTGACTTTGAGACGTTTCAACGTAAAATTCTCGATTCAAAAAATCCGTTGAGGGTAGAAATCGCATCTTTAGAGCTTTGAGTCCTAGAAACGAACCAAGAGTAAAAGTATCGTTGTTTTCAGCTCACCAATTATTTTCCATCAGCTTCATAAAAAAAGACCAGAATTCTGACCCCTTGCATTACTCACTTGCGCCATTGGATTACAACTAAAGATGTTCCAGGCACCCTAGCTACAGATACCTTCCACGTTTACCATCCTCATCCGGCACTCTACCTACAGATATCTTCCTCTCAATGTCATGGGTAAAGAGAGAGAGAGAGAGAGAGAGAGAGAGAGAGAGAGAGAGAGAGAGAGAGAGAGAGAGAGAGAGAGAGAGAGAGAGAGAGAGAGAGAGAGAGAGAGAGAGAGATAGAGGGGAGAGAGGGAGAGAGAGAGAGAGAGAGAGAGAGTCTCGCCGCCGTGAGAGAAAGGGGAGTCGAGGTAGCCGAGAGTGAGAGAGCCCTATACCCTTCCTCAACCAGACCATATTTCAAACTAAAATTTGCTGTGCTCACAACTGACTTTCGAAAATTTATTTTGAGAATCCCTGTGGAGGTTTACGGACATTTCCCCCCCGCAATTTCCCCCCCGGACACTTCCCCCCGATCATTTCCCCCGAGGACATTTCCCCCCCCCGTCAATTTCCCCCCGGACACTTCCCCCCAAGGACATTTCCCCCCGAGGACACTTACCCCCCGGACATTTCCCCCCCCGGTCATCCCCCCCCCCCAGTTACTTCCCCCCGAGGTTATTTTTAGCTAATCAAATAATCCATCAACTTTTCCCTCACACTTTTCACAGGTTTTAAGGTTGTGTTTAAAAAGTTACATTATTTGTTTTTGTTTTATTTTTTTTTTTTTTAAAGATTTTTTTATTGTTGATGTATCATCAAAATTCTTCAAGAAGGGGTATAATCTACTAAACTAAAAAAATATTTTGGAGATCGACAGTCTGAAAGAGAAAACCAAAAATTGCATTAAACTCAAAGAATAAAAACATATTATATCCTGAAATCAATTGAAAACTTGTTGAAAGCAACATCAGAATTTAAATTAGGGATCTCAAGTGGCCTTTAAAAGATAATGTTGGCAACTATTCCTACACTTTCTCTCCAAAATTGCAAACACTTCGGATTGAAGGCTGCATTATGTCTAGAGGTGAAAATATTCGAAATTTGAGGGGATCTAGGGGTCCTCACTAGAATTCCGAAAGGGGTCCAAGGGTCTCCCCCAGCTTTTTAAATGGGGTCTGGGGGTATCCCCCAGATAAAATTGTGTGAGAAAGTGTTCGTAGGGTATGCCCTACAGCTTATTTTTTTTTAATATAATTAATATTTATTTATTAATTTAATAATAATGATACATAATTATTATGGAAAATCATTTTAATAGTAATAATGTTTAATAGTGATTAATTAATAATAACTGGGGGAACACACGGGGGGAAGTAATTGGGGGGGAAATGACCGGGGGGGAAGTGTCCTCGGGGGGGGGGGAAATGTCCTTGGGGGGGAAGTGTCCGGGGGGAAATTGACAGGGGGGAAATGTCCCCGCGGGGAAATGACCGGGGGGAAGTGTCCGGGGGGGAAATTGCGGGGGGAAATGTCCGGACACCCCCTGTGGAACACCGTAAGAAAGTGTGATTATAGTCTAGTCCATGCCGAATTTAAATGAAACTCGCTTCGGCTAATGTACAAAAAAAGTTGAAAAATGTTGCGGGGTCAAGCCAATGAGCTATAACTTTAGAGTGGCACATCAAGGAACGTTCCTCTGGTTCACTGTTGTCACCTAGGGCGCCGCCATCTTGTCGTAAAAATCGATTTTAAGGTTAAATTTTGTTGGTCGTTTCCGGTCGTTTCGTAAACAAACTCGGGCATCGCCGGAAACGACCTACAAAATTTAACCCCAAACGTTGGAATCTGCCGTCCAAATTCCGTTTTTTTCTCGGGATTCCTTCTAACCTGTGTGGCACAAGGTGGACCAATCCGCTGTCACTATAAAGTTATAGCTCGTTTGGTCAAGCTTTATATTTTTAGAAGACAATAATCATGGGTTTGTTTGCATATGCTGAACTCCCCGCAGAGAGCGGTCGGCTAACTCATTATACTGCCACTCTGGATAAACGTGTTTGTTTAGCTCGACTCGATGTCGATGCCTGAACATTTATTCCACCTTATGCTCATTGCAAATTGCATATTGCACACGTGCGTCTGTCCGGGGCCCGCGCCCGATGCCTGATGTATCGCATCGGTGGACCAAGCCGGCCGGTGAGAACTTGGAGGCAGCGGGGACTAGGCAGTGCAGTGCAGTGCAGTGCGATGCGACGGACGAAGAGTGGATGTCGCGCGTCATTTCGCGTCACTTAAAGCGCCGCGCGGCCCCGCGTGGTGTCCACCACCATCGCGCTTACTTAAACAAACTCGCGGTTAAGTGCTTAGGATGTCGTTCTCTGCTAAGTCTTTGGAACGGAACGCGAACGATGTTGATTACAGCTCGCCGCTCGGTGGGTCCGCTCTTTGAACGGAGAAGGAAAAATGTCTAAATTTAATTGATATGGATTGTTCAGTTTCGAAACGCGCAATGCAGAGACAAATAGAGACCCAGCACAAAGCTTGCGACAAGTGTCCACTTTTCTGGCTCAATTTTGGTCGGAACTCATCGGAACAACAGCCAACTATTGCCTACTGTTGACTGATGAGCGTGTGTTCTGCATTCGACAAGCAAAACCTGTTTCCGTTTCCGGGACGACGAACCAATCCCAGCCATTTGTTGAGCTTCACCATTTAACAGTAGGCAATGTTTTTCGTTGCAGGCGGTGACTCCCGAACAAAACTGTGACCGCTAAACTTGCTTCACTTTTCTAACAAGAGAAGCATACGGTGTGGTGGGTCTCTATTTGTCTCTGGTGCAATGGCAATGTTTATTTTAGACAGTTTAAACATAGTTCCTATGTGTAGAGAGGAAAGATAGATGCGATTTTTCACAGGGTGAGGTTGGAACGGCAATTTCCCGTCTTTCCCACCCCTCGCTGCGGTGTCCGCATATTTTGAGTGTAAAAACATGCATGCGAATTGTTTTTTGAACGATCCGCCCATTTTATCCGGTTTTAGTGATAGTTCCAGTCAATCAGAAGCTGCTTTCGCCCAAGGTAGATAAATGCGGGCAGATACATCGCCACATTTGTGGGATCATGTGATCATGTGAGATATATTTCTCTTTTTATGCATCTACCTGTATAAAGCTACCTTGGTTTTGCCGAAACTCAGCCGATTAGCTCCGTTCATCGCGGTGTTGTGATGTCACTTTAAAACCGTCTTCTGTACCCCTGTGCGGCGACCGCGGCGGCGTCCTTCAACTTGAAAGTAAAGACTCGGACATTGTATACACTCGTGCGTCTGGGTGTCAGTGTGATTGCATCGTTGTTCCTCTCTCTCCCCTCCCCCTCTCCCACACCTCTCATCCCGCCTCTCGTCACGCGTTCCCATGCCTTCGCTCATTCTTCCGTGACTTTCTTACGTTTCAGCAGGGAATTCGTTTCGTTTCCTACATTCATACATATACATACGTGGTACATACATACATACACACATAAATACGTATACACAGACACACTTTTTTTTCAACTTACCCTCTCTTACTCCTCCTCTCCGGTCATCTCCCCCCTCTCTCCCCTCTCTCCTCTCCCTCTCTCTTTACCCATGACATTGAGAGGAGATTTACGGAAACGGATACACTTTGGGTCTCACATTAACGAACATCTCTAACGAGCAGCATTCGCAAGCCGAATGAATTTTTTCGCTCGACTCGATTCCGGTGGTGACTTGTGCACGGTGCAGCAGTGGTATATCGTGCAATTTGGCAACGTTGTATCCTGTCCAGTTGAAGAGTTGAACCCATGTAAAAGGTCGGTTTTGAGGGTGTTCACCGAACACCCAATAGCTCGATTTATTTGATGGGCTTAAAGGAACAAAGTGCAACGTTGTCAAATTACACGCTGTACGCCACTGCTATGCATAGTTTGTCAAATTTCCATTGGGTCGTAAAATGAATATAAAAGAAGCTGGGTACACAGAGCATGGATGAAGGAGAGAACAAAGATCACAGTTTTACCATAGCAGAAATGCCACCACCAACACGCTTTTGTTGACGAATGATCGACCAAAATATTTTTATTTGAGCGAACCGAACCTTATGTGCCCCTTGCCGAAACTTTATAGTATCCTCAACAACATATTTTGCAGTCTCATTTTTTAGTGTTTTTTTTCTTCTTCTTCTTCTTCTTCTTTTCTTGTTTTGAGGAGTCATTCTCTGTTAGGGCCTTTCAAGTATATTCATTTACAGGGATTACATTTTTTTCATAGTTGGTGTGGAAAAAGTGTACTGATTTCTACTTGAAAGCATTTGAATGGGTGGAACCATTTTCAAATCAGGGCTGCCGTTTTGCATAAATTTGTAATTGCATTCAATGGAAAGCAATATCTTTTATTATCCTGTAATATTTTTAACATCATCTTTGCTTCAATCCGTAGAAGCACCGATGGACTGTAGAGTACCATTAAATATACGCACTTCAGATAGAGGTCGATTCTTATGAGTCGACCCGACGCGAAAGTTGACAGCGCTTTTGCGCGGTAGACAAGTTCGAAACTTCTGAGCATCAAACTCAATGTTTCCACCAATCAGATGTGCCTTGACGCTAATCACGAGTCAACTGCCTCTGGCCAACTCATCTAAAACGATATCAAAAAGATCTATCTTCGGTGTTTTTACCCTTGTAGTATTACCAACATTAGGCATTTACTGTTGGATCGAAGCTAAAGGTTGATTTCGTAAAATTTGAAAATCTTCTCAAAATTGTCTAAATTGTGCGCAAATTTTTAATGGCAACGTTGTTGTAGCCTTAAATCGAGTCATAATCAGTCCCAATCATTTAGTCGATCTCTGTCCTTGAAGTATGTCCTGCTCATTGTCCCATTGTTCATCGAGTGGAGTGGTCAAGTTTTGTCGTGTACTTTTTTTTATTCGAGTTTTCCTCCCATCAGTTCTCTTTTCCGGACGCTAATGCACCGCATATTAGTCATAATCTATATCAATGCTTAACAAGTAAACCGTGCATTCGCAGCACGAACAAGTTAATAAATGACTCTCAAAATTACTTGAATCATCCACCTTACTATAATTAGGTAGACATTTTTGGGTATAGCTAAGTCATAGCTATCACTTTACACGACGTAGAATTATCTGACGTAGTCAGGTCAAGAGGTAAACACGTCCTTCACGGATATTTGCTCTGCTTCGCATATGACTCCAGTGTTGCAACATTTTGCCAAAAAATCGCCAGATTTTGTAACGACTCTACCTGGAACTCATTAGTAGTCCTTTTCGCCAAATCTGGCTACTATGTATGCAGCTCCAGCATTAGTGTAATTACACTCGCAAAATCATTATGCCGACGTTTTGCGGTAACATTACTTTTCATTGACAATGAAAACTCGCTTATCCGGCGAGCGTTGGTATTCGTTCCATCAATCTGTGGAAAATGTTATAATACTTACTTTAAAATTTATTCAGTCTTCAAAGCATTATGTCAATCAACAATCCGCAAATCCTCTTTATTTCTTTTCTTCTTTGCAATGGAGAGCAGGGGAGTAGCATTTAATAATCGCATACCTTGTGGAAATTTTACGGCAAAAGTTCTCACGACTCTTTCTCTTGGTCTAGATGGGTTGAAACCTATTTCCTTTCAGGCTTCAGTCGAACTGATAAGTGATTCTTTCTAGCGCCTTTCGTAGCTATCTAGCGATAAGTTCTCGTCTCGCTATCGTCGCTATTTTGCTGAGTTCTCGTTTAGCTATCTTCGCTAACTCGAGGTTTTTGTCTCTAGCTATCTTCGCTATTTCGCTAAGTTCTCGTCTAGCTGCGTAGTTTCTATCTCTATTATAGTTACTATGTCTCTATCTCTAGGTTTTTTTCTCGCTATCGTCGCTGTTTTGCTAAGTTCTCGTCGAGCTAGCTTTGCTATCGCTGGGTTCTTGCCTAGTCACTATCTCTCTCTATCTCTTCCAAAGACGTTATATCATATAGACGGAGTGCATAGCAAGATCCTTGAGGCAAACTTGCGGTACTTCGCATGTTCACCAAAAATGATCACCAGTCATCAGCCTGCTCAACGGTTGCATCAAAACTTAAATTTGCAATCTTTTTCAGGAATAATCTTTGGCAAAACTGGTGACAAACAAACCGACGCCATTTTGAGAGTGAATGAAAGTTGCACACTATCTCCAATTTTGAAAGTTCTTTGAAGCTTTTTTTGATCTTATATCATACTGTTGTCAAAATGATGGTCATTAAATAGTGTTTCATCCATCTTCCATCTCGATTTTTATAAAGTAGTAAGTTTGGAAAGAGGTTATGTTTGTTTGTTTGTCACCAGTTGAAGGTTCCTCCCCCAATTTCGAACAATGGACTCGCCCGTCTGCCTACTGTAGTGCACGGTAAGTTTGCCTCACCCAGCTCAATGTTATGGTATAGGATGCACTCCGTCTATATGATATAATATAATGTCTTTGATCTCTTCGCTAAGTTTTTGAGTAGCTATCGACGCTATCTCTAGGTTTCTCTAGCTTTCTTTCTCTAGGTTCGTCTCGCTTTCGCCGCTGCATAACTAAGTTCTCGTCTAGCTACACTATGGCTAGGTTCTGGTGTAGCTATCACACATTTTTGCTAAGCACTTAGCCGACTAAATACCAAACATTCGTATTAAAGTCATAATGTCGGATTTAGATTTTGCTATGTACCAATTTCACCTGGTAAATGTTAAATAACTCAACCAGAGCCGTAGCCAGAAATTCGTATTTCTTCCTCTTTGCTCTTTAAAACAAGTATCAACAATCTAACAACATTAGCAATAACTATCGTGACTTCAACAATTAGTCCCTGTATCTATCATTTTCTAACACTCGTGATAAAATCGGCAAAGAGAGCTGAACACGCGAATTCCTTGCTACGGCTATTATTCCAACCATGCATCCTCTAAATTTTGACCGGAGGTGATTTGGGCTCATGACTTTAAAAGATGCTTGAATGCCCGTAGATACTAGATATCAATACTTGGATTTTAAGATAATTTCATATAAATATTTGACATCAAAATAGATGACTGCCGTTGATTAAAATGCATGTTAAAGTAAGAGCTCACAATATTTAAAGAGTGAAAAAATAGAGGAGATAGTGCTCAATAAGTCGGGATCGAATATGTAGGTATATCCTCATGAATACATGCAATCATAGTTTGATTGAAATATTAGAAAATAACAGACTAATAACCTACCTGAGGTTAAAAGATTTAGTGTGAAAATTCACGATCACGGAATAGTTGTTTTAATGAGTGGTTAAAAAATGCGCCAAGACAATTGTTCACAAAAAAGAAGGTTGGAATTAAATGATCGAGTTATTTTTTTTATACCAACATTCGACTCCAGAGTGACTGTTAAATTAGAACTTATGTCTTAAACTGATCAGTGATGTCAAGGTCACCGCACAGTCTGTATTTTAATTCTGTATAAAATATGAATAATTAAGACCCATCGAAAAAGGGAGGCATTGCTCGAATATTGATGTTTGACTGAGTGGTGGTATTGAATACGTTTAAACTGGAAGTGATAATTCTCAGCAACCATTAACACCTCTTGACGTGAGATGTTCTTTGGCGTCTCCGACGTTTTGATCAAGCGAGAACCTCTTGGACAGGCATGCATTCACCCTTACCTTCAGAGAATAACTCACTGAACGAATTAAATAATTAAATTATACACTCACTAAACGATATTAAACACATATGTATTTTTAATATATTTTAAAATGATAGATTTTTACTTTTTTCATGCAGTATAGTGGTCTTACCAGCGCTGCCGTTTTGCGCGGATCTTTAATAGCACTTTAGCATTTTAGCGGTGATTCAATCAGTTTAAGCAAAGTTTATGAATACATCAGGCAAGAATAATAACAACGGCTTATAGAAAAAGAAATTGAAAAATCAGTTATCTTTGCTTCAACCGATTAATGAATGATGGATTTTGTAGTGAGATGGAAGATCCGCAAAATGGCAGCTCTGGATGTTTCATTATAAACAAATCATCTAATTGGTCCACTTAAATCTGCTCTGCACTCATTGAATTTGGTCTGTTTCAAACTTTTACCACAGTAATAAAAGGTTCTGTTGTAAAATCACTTAAAAATAACTTTGAAAACCTCAAAAGGTTCCAAAATTGGCTCCCAAACTCCATGGAGGCGTTTTAACAAAATTCCAAGATGACTGTCAAACGAGCGAGTCACATCTAATTGCAACTTTTTCTATGCCAAGAAAAGTGACTTATTTCAGGGAAAGCAGCGATTATATGGGAAGCTGTCATATGAGCGAGATTTAATGGGGTAGTCCCCCATTATATCTCGCTCATATGATAGCCATCTTTGAATTTTGTTTGAATGCATTTATTTATCGAGTTAGTTTGTCAATTTTCGAACCTTTTTAGGCTCCCAACATTACTTTCCTGTAATGTTGCATTCGAATCCTTCCTCTTCATCACTCTACCAAAAAAATTGCATCAGATCCTCTTTCGATATCTCTCCATGTAAAACTATAGATGAAAGAATCGATTTTCAGGTGGTTCGATTGAAACCTCCGAATAATCGATTCTTTTGCATAAGTTCAAGAGGGAGATATCGATTCATCGATGCCGCGGCATCGGCAGCCGCGCGATCGAAGTTGCGCGCCGGCTCTCCAGGCTCCTCTCCTCCGTTTAATGAGACAGTCATACAGTCATAAACTGACCCACCAACACACTTTACGATAGGATTGTGTTTCTAGATCAAAAGTGTTGAATAATTGAGTGAGTGTGTGACATAACTGTTACTCTTCGATGTTATTGTTCATTCACCATTCGCGTCCTAGGTCGGTCCTCTGTCTGTTCGAGAGCCCGCACACTGTCCACCACTATGTCCACTCCTGTATAGCAGCTCAGTGGCCGCTGTACTCCTCCTCTCCCTTCTCCCCCTCCTTCCGCCCCTCCCGCCATCATTCGTCCATTGCCGTGTGTTCAAGCGCATGCGCAGCTCATGATCTCTGGCTTGTCTGCTTTGCTGTAAAGGACACTTTTGTATCAAATGTAGGTGATCTGCTTCCAACCGGACCACGCCGCGCCGCGTCCAAGGATCGCACACTTCGATTCCTTCGTCACACACTAAGCTCCAAGCTTGAATGTATACCAGAACTTTTGCACAAAAGAAAGAAAAAAATTGTTAATCTAAAATGTTATTGTAACACATCGCCAAAAGCTGCAGGACTAAACTTTAAATCGCAAAAATTTCAATTTATAAAATGCCAATTTTTCCCTCAATATATTGCTAATTTAGCAAAGCAAATTTCTTAGTCAGCAATAATTTAGCTAGATCAGCATTTCATATATTGCAACTCGTTTAATGCCTCATAGTTTTATTTTACATAAAACATCAATAGCGAGGCGTGCAATTTGGCAACGGTTCTTTTTCCCCTTTAAATACATTAGGAAGATCGAAACATCTGGTCATCACTGATGACCGAAGCATTCGATTCTTTCAGTGAGTTTTAAACGGAGGAAGTACATCGTTGTAAAATTTCACGCCTCGCTACTGTAAAACATAGACATATAAGACATACCACCAGAATGATTCGTTAGGCGCCTTCGATTGCTTACTAAGACAAAAACAAGTACAGCGCAGTAGGCATATTTATCTACTCTCTCAATTTTAATAACCACGTGGTGAGTTGGCTGATTAAGCTGGTACTAACAATAAGAGGTAGTGGCGTCGCGTGCCATCTGGCAACGTTGCAAATAGATAATTTAAATTCATACAAAAGGTCTAACTATTGATGGGGGTGCACAGTGAAACCCTGCTCTATTCGATATTTTACATGGTCTTAAATGGATTGATTACGACGTTGCCTCATGGCACGCGATGACACTGCTGAAAGGGTTAAGTGGACAAAAATGCAACGTTGTAAAATGACAATCAGATTTTGATCCACTGACCACTGTGCGTCACATCGTACTTCGCGGACACTGACAGTGAATGTGCTTTGAGCTTGCGAGCGTATGTCCAATAATCGACGCTCAATGGCGCGTATAGACGCCGTGAAATGTCCGATGCGAGGTCGATCAAAATAGCGGTTGTATCCGTCCACCAACCCCCAAACAAGTGTACTCCGGTGAGGTGTGGTGCGGCAGTCGCATTTAACACCAAAAAGTACTAATTAATTCTTACCTTCGTCAAAAAATTTCAGATTTTAAGTTTTTTTGTGAGCAAAATGTCGAGTGTAAAGGGTCGCTTTATACTATACGATACTTATTGTAGAATGACCTTATAACGACATCGTTGTACATTTACCTCCGTAGCTTTTTACGTATTAAAAGGTCACTTTGCCAAAGGCGCAATAACCTGTGACAGGACTCCCTTTTGAGTTTGAAACTAACCGCCGTATTTTATGAATCATTCATTAAATGTATGGTCCATCATTGGTAAAATTTGCAGAAACCAAGGTCCATAACCGAAGTATTAATTTGTGAGGAAGAACTAAATGTTGCGATTATACTTTTTCCATGACATTCTGAGTGATTCTATCTTAACAAAGTTTCAGCAAGTAGTTTTAGTAGGGAATATAATTATTTCATAACTGTCCGAAATTAGTCCTAGAGAACTTTTAATCCTACAAGGACCAGATTATTTCATAAGAACGCCACTCTTCCGTCTCTAGAGGGTAGGTAGTTAACTGTTCGTACTCGGGGGAGTTAGAATTGCATATACGCCGAATTGAAGGCGCCTGATGACGCCTTATCTTGTAAGTGATGTCATCGATAGTCGCGTCTATCTGGAATGAAGACTGAAACCACATTTGTTATTACAGTTTAGATTTTAGAGGTTTAGTTTAGAGGAGAAAAACGAGTATACTCGGACTTGGCCCATAAGGGGTTAAACTATAATTTTAGGTAGTTTCAGTCATAACAGTCCTGAGACCATATATATTTATCTGAATCACCGTGTTCCTCACGAAAAATTCTTCAAGAATGACCATAGTATGGGGCAGCTCCAAGGGTCTGAATTTTGGTGTTTTTTACGAAGTAAATGTTGGTGCTTGGTGGACTGAAAACAAGGATGCCTTTAGTTTTCTTGTAGTGCCAGGGATGCGATTTTAGCTCAGAATACATTGTTTTAAATGGGAATTCCGCATTGTGCCGTCACTACACTCACAAGATTGTTTCCAACTTTATATGTGTGAATCTCTGAAAGCGGGACGCTAAGGAAAAAACCAAAGGGACCTATATTGTTCTCAGTTCTTCAACTTCTTTTATTTTTTCATAAAAAAAACTCCGAATTTTAGCCCCTTGACCCCAAAAGTGGACCGCATTCGACAGTTTGAAAACATAATGCAACAATATTTTTCTTCGAGTTCGTAGGTTATGATCTTTTGTTTGAGGTGCGGAACATATGCAGTGTTTATTTACGGTCTGAACTTTGAGCTAAGCTTGTGTCTGCAAGGAGTGGGTCTTATGATTTGATCTTTTTTATGGTCTCATTGTTGTTTTCGCAGCATTTTACATCAGAATTGATAGTCCTTTTGCCAATATCAAAACCCTATAGCTCCATTCAAGAGCCGCCAATGTCAATATTCGCAACAGTCCCATCTGGCCTTACCGATCCCAACCCGTCCGTCTGGACGTATAACCAACGTCGTATGGAGTCATAAGGAACCTCTTTTCCTCTCGCTCCTCCATCGGATAATTTGTCGGGAGAGTCGTGAATGGTAATTATCGCAATTAAACTCGAACACGAGGAAGTGTCAATTTTGAATGATAGATAAGGATTTATGTTAAAAACTATGGCCACGCGTTCAGTTCGCGCATGCGCCGGTAAGCGTCCGCACTCCACACCGCACTCTCATAATCAGGTAAAGTCCGACGCGCGCGTGATGTTCGCACGCCCCGCGCCGCGCGGACTGCGTCAAATAATTCCAAGCGTGCGATCCCATAGATGCCAAGTCGCGCAAATATAAGTCTTCTGATTTTGAATTACGACGAATTTTGTCTTAACCCTTGTGAGCCCACGGTATTTAACCAACGTATGGTACCGAGGGAGATGATCCAGGCGGAGTGGGGAAAAAAGGGGGGTTGAAAATACTCCAAGCTGATTTTCTCCGGAAAAAGTCGTAATAGTTTTAATTTTCTGTTAATGTTTGGTATTTTAAATGGTTACGCCCGAATGAATGTATCCTACTAAATGTTTGAAGACCGTTTTCCATTTTGTATCAAAAGCATTTGGATATTTATGACTATTTTTCGGAACAAATTGGAAAAAAATATTTTTGTAGTTTTTTTGTTTTTTTCTGTTATTTGCCATTAAATTTGAAAAATCAAACCCCCTAAACCTACTGGGATCCTTAAAATACATGAAATTTTCTTATTTCATCATTTATTATATCGCTTTTGATCCATAAAATTAATTGAAGTTTAATAAGCCAAAAAATCCGTTTACAAGCACGCAAAAAGCCTATAATAACATTCATGATTGTCCGATTGTCCTCAAATCATGAAATTAAAACATTTTAAAAAATTAGAATTTGAAGCAAGAAAAAATTTGTCTGGAGTCGTTCCAAGCCCCCTCCTTCTCCCCTTAAGCTCTCAAGAGTACCAAAAATCAGACACTATGTACAATAATGTCCACCCCCTCTTCACGTAAAACAGAGTCGTAGCCGTATGTAGTCAGGAATTCAACTGTCTCTCTTTCTCTCTTTGTCCATTTGGATTTGATCACATTATGTTACCAAAGGACACATAAAGGGACTGAAGTCACTTGATACCCCCCCCCTTCAAACCCTCTTCTAACATATGTGGTTGAATGAGCAAAGAGAGCGGAAGACGACTACTGGCTAAGGCTTTGTAAACAGACGGTCTTAAAAGCGGCCCTCTCAATCTGGCAACTGCGCTTATATCCGAAGTGTATAATTTGCAGTGGGTACTCGCAACCGCTCAAGTCCAAGTCAGTCCCATCAAGAGCATAACCTTTCGATGAATCTCGAACTGCTATTATATGAATATGATGCTCACTACAAAAGCCGTTGTTATAAATCTTGTCGACAGTTATTAATTTCAATTTTGTAATAAATATTTGTTTCTTCTTCTTTTATTCTTTTCAAGAATTAAATTTCGTATCGTATACATGTTTATTTTCTGCGGAGCGTTAAGACGGACGCAAATCGAATTCTTGCACCGTTCCTGATAAATTGACAATGTTGTCGGGCGTCAGGGATTATTTCCGGTCCGAGCTTCAAGTTTTGAAACATTCGCCTTTAACCCTTTAATGACCACGTCCTATTTACTACACACATTCGTTTGTTTTCGTATATTTTACACAAAGTTTTATTTTATAACAACCGCAAATAAATTCTTCGCTGAATTATTAATGATGACGCTTGAAAAGGATAATTCATCTTTGAGCTCCTTCAATTGATGATATAGGCAAAAACGAGTGCTGGAGAGTAGGAACATTTAGCTATACCCGCGACTGATTTGAATGAGTGCGCGCCATGCGCGGTTATTTAACTTTCAACATCAGAACCTCAATTGGTTAATTTTTTCCCAAGCTTTTGAAAATAATTGCAATTGGCAATTAGAATGGTAGAACCATGCAAGGGCCAGAGGCTTCATCAGACTCAGGACACGAACGAGATTTTTTATACTTTAAGAGGAGGTTTTGAAACAGTCCTAAAAACTGTCCAAAAGAATTAAAATTGGGGAGGTGATGAACTGTTAAAGGAATGAAAAGAGTCAATTTTGAAGAAATCGAATGTGAAATTTTAAACACTTTAAAATTACTTACTTTAGCTCTTGAATCAGTAATCTCTTGATTTGGTCTATCATAAATGCTTAAATGTTAATGTCACAAATAAGGAGGTCTATCGATACTGCACCTTCCTTGTTTAAACGGAACGTATATAAAAGTATTAAGTTAGTGAATTTCATTTTTAAAATAGTACAAGACTTTGACGCTTTTATCCTGTCCTTTAACTGAACGTAGCAAGATACATTTTCCTTGGCCTTGTTTGCTTACTGTGTGATATTTGTTAGTGCTACCTATAACCGATTGTAGAGACCTTCTTTCGAACGTCAAACTGTATTACCTTACTCAGAGCCAAACTACGCCAAAATGTTAGTGTCGCCAAGGACGATCTAAAACTTGATGCGTCGCAAAAAGTGCAATCTTCTTTACAACGTTTTCACTATGGGGCTATAAGCAAATACATAGTCCAATCTTATGTAAAGACTAGCAAAAATCACGAAAATCACACTAAGAAAGTCTAAAATTCTGTAATAAACTCACTGAATTGCTAAAACGTCAAGTTCGTAATGGCGATTCAAAGCAGGTATCATGGGAGATTCCTGTCTAATTTGTCACTTTCTCTAAGAAAAAACACAGAGAGATATGTCTCAATTTAGATAGGAATCTCCCATGATACCTGCGTCTCTCCACCATTAAGCCCGATTCTGAAAGTGAATTTCGTGATTTTTTAGTGTACTCATTGTCATTTTTACAGGTTTTTATGCAAGAATCAACTCTTCAAACCCCTTTAGCAAAAATTTGCAAGAGCCCCACTGTGAAACCTTCGCATCTTTTCCCTTTACGAATCTAACATTCTTTTCACGAACTTATCACTGACAAATTACAAGAGATTGTTCGTAGGGTATTCCGTGCAGTTTATTTTTTATTTTTAATTAGGGATTTTTCACTTCTTTGACTTGGCGACACTGCTCCCACACGAATTTATGTAGACTCGTAAAATCTGGTTCTCATTGCTTGGAGCACCCTCCGCGCCTTCTTTGCAATGGCTCCCTCCTCGCGTATTGCTTTCCAACGTGCGTATTCGTCATTAGCTATACACAAATTTGTACTAATTGATAATCACCGTTTCAGACATTAGTTTCGACCTGGCTCAAAGATTCGAAGACTTTGGAGATGTCAAGGAGCCTTTTCTATTTACTTTTTTCATCCGCATTGTTCTAATTCTCCTTGTGTTTTTTTTTCGTTTGTTTTGTTTTCGCTTTTTCTTCTTCTTCGTCTTTTTTCCATTCATCTTTTGTAACCTGGTTGTAATTGGCCGAGTTCTTATAGGAGGTTATTTTTTGACCAATTTTATTTATATATTTTGCCATCGTCACTGCTATTGTTTATTGTATTCGAAACACCCTGACCCCGACCTTTGCCAATCCATTATTTCCACGTAACACTCGTAACTCACACTTCCAGTGTTATCGCCATCACATTCCATTCAAATACGATGAACTCAGCAGGAATTTTTTTTCGAGTATTAACTCCTTCATCAAATTGCCTCCACGGGTTACGTGACTCTCCGCGGGCTCGTGCCATCATCCGCTTGTAAGTACCATATACAGAATGATGAGAAATTCAGTAACATTCAGTCTAACTTTTGATCGTTTACTGTGATTATGACTTTATGCTATTAAACAAATTTTAAGGGTGCCTTAAAGTAAGTTAGGCATATGTGCAGGTATAGGAATTTGTATACGCCCTTTCTCTGCGGCCGTTGGAACACATGTGGTAGAAAAGGATATCAGTGGGGTGGGATCATCACGTGACTTTAACCGCTTGGTCCTTCTCTAACGCACGTTTTCAAATGGAAGGAGAGAGAGACAGACAGATTCCTGTATCCACCCATGAAAGGAGGAAAGGAGCAATGGGAGCAACCTGGATCAAGGCGCTATCAAGCAGTGAAAATTAGAACTCTAGTCATTGACTATATTTTCTAACTTCTCATCGACAGATTGCAGTAAAAAAATGGATGCCAAATTATGGTGTTTCTGGAGGATTTTTGTTTTTCTTTTAATTTTTTTTTTGTTTTGCACGGTTTTTGGTTTTCCCCCCTTATCAGATCCACCTACCCCCCCCCCCCCCCAAATAATTAAAATAAATTATCAAATATATGATTCGCGGTTTCATTCCTCGTGAACAAAGGATTAGCAATCATTTCAAATCTCTGCGTTCGTATAAATTGGGATTGATTTAGCGGAAATAGTCGTTGGAGGGGGGGGGGGGGTGCCACACTACTGTTTTTGAAGGTAGAGTGGCGCATGGCGTCGTCGCTGTAACATACGTACATTAAGCGTTTAATCGTAGTTTTTATGGGTTCGTTGGCGCCCGCATCAGGGGCAAGCCGTCCCCCCTGGAATTCAAAATATTCAGCATTTCATTTGAAAAATAAGTTTCACGACCGATCATCCTTATAATTGATAGGGTCACGAGATAGTGTTCGTAAAATTTTGATTTTTTTTCATCCAAAACATATAGTCAAGGGAGCTGAGTAGGTCAAAAAAGTTACAACTCCCCCGTCCTTCCTTACCTTTAAATGTTTTAATCAAGATCATGCAAGTGCAAAGTTTGATTGTTTTTACCTGCGACCGTTCGAAAAATAGATGTGAGCATTGACCTTTTTCGATCACCCTGTATAGTGTGTAGTCGTCGTGTAATTACAGCGTATCCGCTTCGACCATACGTTTTAATTGTTCCCTTTTTTTCTCCCGAAAATAAAAAAAGGTAATGAGTAAAATTTGATCTGCTCGAGTTACACGGCACGACGATGCTGCCAAACCGTGTGGTTTTATCTGTTCGATTTCACGAGAAAACGCAACAATCTGACAACTCTTTGCTACGATACAACACGCGCATTGTTTTAATTTTAATTGTGCGTTATTTTCAGAATCGCGTATCACGCAACCAATTTTCTTTGATTCGACGAGAGGCCGTCACAATATCGTTTGTTTATTAACTGCTCCTAAAGCTTCAATTTGAGAAAAAAATTGAAACTGAGAGTTTAACGTACACAACCTATATTCATGGATAGACCTACAGTCATTGATCCCAATGGGGCCTCTGTTTGACTCCAACGCAGATACTTTCCCCAGACCGGATGAAGTTTGCGGAAAGTACCAATAATCAGACCTTTTTTTAAAGTTAGTCTTCCTTTTTCAATGGAGCTTCATTCAAGCAAAAAAGTCTATAAACGTGTCCTGGCCAACGTAAATTTTGAAACGTTGATTTCGCACATTCCATCAATTTTTTTTCCAGCCTGCCGAGGGAGGGGTAAATGAATGAGTCCAGGAGCAAACCATTACCTTGATGCAATAATTTTTTATTATCATTTATTGCGCATTAAAAACAGCCAATATATGTTTAATGCATTTAAATGTAAAATCCAACATTTTGTAGTCGTGATGGTGTTTACAAAAACACGGTGGTCGTTTCGGAATCCGGAATCTGTATGGTGTATGGGTAGCGTTTTAGAATTCTCTGGAGTATTGCACCGGTGCAGAAAAGATTACGAATAGCGATCATTTCCAAGATATATAGTTATAGGTACGTTATACTACCACACAGGAAACTATAATCTTTTTTGCACCAGTGCAACACTCCGGGGATTCTAGAACGCTACTAATGTCGAAGAAAATTATGTTCACGGGTTGTTAAATTTGAAAGTGATGAGTTAAGAGTAATGAGAACCCTGAGGTAATGAGTTAAGTTCGAAACTTTAAAATTATATGCGCATCATTATTTTTGCAAAATTTCAAGTTATAGAATCAATATGCTATATTACTGCAGATGAAGTACGCAACAGACCCATTAAAAGACCTCTGGACTTGCCTTACATTTTTCTCGGTAGTTTTCCTTACCTCCTCCGAAACCTACAACGGAATTCCCTAAACAAGATATAAAACAAGCTCACGTGTTTCCTCCGAAGAAGCGGTTGTTTGCACCTCTCCAAATTCGCCAAATGTGTTACATGTGCAAAGCTCAGGTGTTTGATAGCTCGTAAAACAGTTCGTGGAACATTCGTCCACGACTTACCGCACGGTTTTTATAACATCAAATCCATCGATTCACATTGAATCACGGGCTCACAAGCGTTGACGATGTATCCGCATTGAAATTTACAAAATTGAAAAAACATTAACATCCTCTATTGTTTTTTATGTCCAATCGATGATTCGATTTAAGGTATCAATCAGGATTTTATGTATCTTTGATAGTCCAGAAGTTTTTTCAGCTGATGGTTTTCCCCGCAGTTTCATCATTTGGTGGTGATGTTACGACGTTCAATAATCTACATCTTCCACTGTTTGGCTATAGTGGTTCATTCCTTTGTTTTTTTCCTCTTTTTGCGTGTTTTTTACTTTCTCTTTTTTTTATGGTCACGGCATTTTTTTAATACGAAGGATAGTGCAAGATTGCGTCAGTGGTCAATGCGTGGGGAAAACCCGGCCACACTGGACGAAGACGGTTCAAAAAATGTCCACAAACTGGGAGAAACCATCACTACACCGCATGCTTTGGTATAATCGTTCTTAAAATCTTAAACGAGGGGGAACAAATTTTTTTTTTTTTTATTTTTTTATTTATTTATTTTTTTAATTTTATTTTTAACTAGGCTACAAAATGATTTTCTGCATGAATATTTTTCCAATGCGTTTTACCATAGCGAGACGATCCTTTTTTTTATTATTTTTGAAAAGTCAAAAATTCATTCAGACTACAGTTAAGTAGCTATCGATTGATACTGTGACTAAAATGGCGGAGGGATTTGGATTGTGGAATCACCCCAACCTTTTATCTTCCCGAGCTATTTTGTGACACGGATTCCCAGGGGGGTTCACCTGGACCCCTTCAAATTCAAATTTGTGTTCTTCCAACAATTTGCTCCTTTCACATTTCACATGCTTTGCTTGTCGTTTTCCTTCTTTGAAAAATTAGACTTTAAGAGAATATGCAACGTTTTTAGAGCATGTGTCATAAAAAGTTTGGAAATGTCTTAAAAGAACCTTTATTTTTTGACTTGTCTCCATTTTGTCCTTGTGTAATTGTTTTTAAGTCAACGCGCGGGAAAAAAATTTCCATTAAAATGGTCGGAATTCTACTGAAAATTTCGTGAAAAGAAACTTTGGCTGTTTCTAAGAGCATTCTGGTCTTTTTAAGTAGATTTGCCAGAATTCTTCTATAAATTGTCAGAATTTCTTTTTCGGAGCTTTTTATTATAATTCTGGTCACTTTTTGAAAAATATTTTACTCCGTGCAGTTCCATTGAAAACAGTTTTTTTTTTTTTTTTTATATTCAGCTACAAAGTGCATGCAGGAAAAAAAAAAAAAAAAAAAAAAATGACCTTCTGAGTTTCTAAAGAATTTCATTGCACTAACATGACAGCTGAACCTGACTGACAACAGCTACTATAGGCGCGAATAAAATTAATTGATACGGAGTTAACATTTTCAAAACTTAATAAAAACCTTTAAAATATACTAGGAGAGGCATTCCGGAAGTATCGTGGAGTCCCGAGAGGATAGGGAGGAGGAGACGCGTTTTTCTTTTTAAAAAAAAATAAGAAATAAAAATAAAAAAATAAAAAAAAAAACCCTTTAGGATGTACATATATGAGACTTCGCTCAGGAGGTCCCAAGTGAAATTCATAATCGATATCAGGTTTTCCTTCTTCTTAGTTGCGGATCATTAAATTGCCACTATTGATCGAGCACTATTAACATATGGAACACCTATGAAACGGTATATATAGGTAGATATATACATATGTACAATTGACAGTGCCTGCCTCGCCTTGAATATAGGCACTCATAGTGGCACCTTAAAAGTGAGCAAACTTCAAAGAAGAGGCCATCAGGGCCCTGTCAGCAATAAAGCAGCAGTACATGATGTTGGAGTGTTAACTCTCTTGCAACCGACCCACAGTGGCCGCTGAGATTGGCAATTTGGATGCAAAAACTCAGCAAGTAAAAATCACCTTAAATTATCATAATTTAGAGGCTGAATGGGGCAGTTGCAAGGGTCTGAATTGTTGTGTTTTTTATAAAGAAAATGAAAGTACTTGATGATTTGAGAAGAAAGGTGCCTTTGGTTTCTAATTAAGTCCCATTGTTCCGGAGATGGAAGTTTGGCCCAAAATACATTGTTTTATATGGGAATTCGCGTAGTGACGTCACTACGCCCACGATTTTTTACAACTTTAAACTTGTGTAACTCCAAAGCCGGGACACTTAGGGAAAAACCAAAGGCACCATTGCTCTCAGCTCATCAAGTACTATCATTTTCTTTATGACAAACACAAAATTTTAGACCCTTGCAACTGCCCCATTGATTTAAGACTCTCCGTGCACAAATTTACATTTCCCAACAATAATTATATGTTAGAAGTGGTTTAATTCAGTAATATTTAGTCTGTAAGCTTTTAAACGATAAGTTCAGGCAATTCCAATTTTCTGATTTCTGACCGCCAAATCGATCATCTCAGCCCCACTGTACGACCCGTGTGGACTCTTCACTCCCGCGCATTGTAAAAGCACGCACCGTTCGCGGTGGTGACTGGGAGGGGGAGGGGGAAGGGTCATGTGACTGCAAAAGTGTAAACCAACAAAACTTGTCGTAGTGCATTGCATTGCATTGCAGTGGATGAGTTGCGCGAGTGTGCGCGTGTGTGTGTGTAAGTACGACGAGGATGATAGGTACGGGCCAATGAGCAACGAGCATTCGAGCATAGTAGCATGGGCCGAGCAAGAAAAAAGAAAAAAATAGAAGAAAAAAGGTTGCTCGCAAGTAAAGGCATCGACCTGCCTCGACCTCGTCAACTTCAACTTGAGCATCGGGCATCACTCAACGATGAGCACGAACCGATCGACAACCGAACCGCGCGCGGTAACCGGCAACCGGCTGCGCGCAGCCAAACGATCTACACGTAGACGCGAACGGCACACAGTAAACCGAAACATGGAATTTTGAGGACGTCAGTCAAGCAAGGAAACTTAAGATTACGGAGAAAAAAATGGCAAATTGATCAAAATTTAAGAGTACTAACTATTAATTTTATAGTTTAAAAAATGAATTAGTTTACTGGATTATGCAAGAAAATATAAAATTAGAGTTGTTCCTGAAGATAAAAACAAAAATTTTACTTGTCCGAAAAATCTATGTTCGAACTCAGTGTGCGGCGAGCGAACGCTCGTACAATAATCCTCCTACCCTGGGCTTTTGGTCGTCCCCCGATGTTCCGGTTGCTGCGCCGGAGAAGCGATTGATTGAGCGCCCGCCCACACACTCCACTCCAATCAGAGAGATTATTCAATCTCCAATTCGCACCATTTTGCATCACGTCAAAAGTTCATTAAGTGAGGAACCAGAAAAGCCGGCGAAATAATTAAGTGGTCAGACCAAAGACACTATGGAGAAGAAGGTGGAGCGCTATTTAATTGATCTACTACTTAAGTACTTTTACATAGCATTTACTACGCAGCAATGTGGTAAAAATGAAATCATCTTGAAATCCTCACAAAAGGTGGTCATAAGAGAATACTTATTGTATTCTTGCGACCGATTTAATCACACGAAATTTTTTCAACCAATTTTTAATTTTGAGCCGTGTTTTGCTCATAGTGGTCTGAAACATCCTATAAACATACTTCCTTGAGTCAGTTCTCTCGTTTCCTCGAACTTTTGGGGAATTCTTATTCTAACGATGATTCCATCGTTGAACCAAAAGATTACATTAACCAATAAAAACGTTCACTTACGCATTCAAAAGAAGCAATCTAATCTGTAATCTTTGCTTACACCGCTGAAATTACCGTTAAATTAGGAAAACTTACTGAAACTTTCGTAATACCGGGAGCACTGACTGGAGTAGTAATATCAAAATGTTTTAGATGTGTAAAATAAAGGTCCATCATAAATGAGATATGCTTTTAATTACTCGTAGCAGTGCGATCTTAACACAAGAGAATTTTTTTGGTTCACTCAATTTCCTAATTTATCCTGTTTGGGCTAGGGGAAAAGAGTAAAAACTTCTTGGTCAGTTTTCTTTCAGGGCAAAACTCTTGATGAAGTTGCGGTTGCCCTAACGTGGCATCCATCGTTGCCAGTTTACTTACCAATTAGAAATCTTACACAAAGAGAATTAATCTGTGAATCTTGCTGACAGTGAAATTCCTAAATGGAATTTAATTTGTATCAGCACTGATAGTATAGACAAAATTTTTTGTTTAAATAAGGTCCACAATGCTAGATAGGTTTCAATTCCGTGTATACGTAGATAAAAAGGCAACTTTTTTATGTGTATCTAGCTCGACAGTGTTCCTATGATTTATTTGTGTCAGCAAAACTGCGGGAAGATATAGAAAAACTTTCTTTTGTTTTTCTTTTCGGCTCCGCTAACAACTGCTTGCATGAGGGTTGCCCGCTAAGCGTGAGATAATTTGCCGTTTTCTCTCCATGATTGCAGGAATGTCCAGAGAGATATCTGCAAATTGACATTGATTTAAATCGGAAATTTTAAGATTTGTCCTAATAGTTTGACAATCACGCTTTTTTTTTTTTTTGCACAGAACATGCAGATATACTTATTTTTATAGCGTCGATGGCAACGGTGCTTATCCGCATCCCATAGGACTAAGCGGCGCCAATGTAAATCTGCATTACTCACCGCAACAATCGCTTACTTAAGAGAGAAAATAGCCGTAGGCACACATACTCTGAATGACACCGGTACAAAAATGTAACTAAGATGAAAATTACATTTGCTCTGTCCTGCCGACCTAGAGTTTCCAAGAAACAGAAAGACACCTAGTAAAAAATACTCAAGTGGGTTATACTCTTATCAGAATTTTACTGTCAAAAGCGATTCCATACCAAATTGTCTAATCTGACATCGAACAGAAAGTGACATGCAAATTATTTGCAGACACATGCAAAAAAAAGCAAAAAAATCATTGCCTCAATTAGCTTCTTTAATACAGATTTCTTCTGTGCCGGTCGAGTCCAAAGAGGTTCAAATAAAAGCTGTAGGGATAACTTTTCGCGCGCGGGTAAACTGCAATAAACCAGGTCTGCCATTTTGCGAATAATTTTACGAATTTTACCACTTAACTTAATTAATAATATACAATTTTTGAATTTCCCGCCAAACTCTGCACCACGGAAACTAACCTCTTAATTTCGGCAATTAGAACATATGCACAACCGACCCCATTTATTACTCACAACGTTCTCACAACCCTTGTTATATACCCGTTCTCATTTAACGGTTAAAACTTTAGCCCTTGCCTTTCGTCTCTAATAAATTTATTTCCTCTCGAACCCTTTTAACAAATTGATAGGGTCTCAGCTCAGAGCAACCTAACTTTCTATTTCATGGATTTTCTTTGATTAGATCAGTTTTGACCTCTTGCTCTTGCTTTTCCGCAACCTTGAACGCCGGGCGCTGCTGGCGCATGGCGGTAATTCAAACGGACACTGAGACTCGCAAAAAACCTAAATCTAATCTCATATTAGACCTAATATAACCCTCTCCACTTCCACCTGAAGTGTTCACGTCCAAGACTTCAGATGAGGTGTTTTCTTTAGTATTTGAAGGCCGAAAAATGCTATTCTGGCGCGTATACTCACAATCAGCTTAGAAATGGATGGAATCTGTTTTATCTTGAAGGGGGGGGGGGGGGGGACAAAAACAAAACAAAATATTTCAATGCTTTGGTGAATCATTGTTCGGATATTGCAAAAATCGGAGCTACTCCAGGTATTTAGATAATTATTTTATTTCTCTTAAATGTTAAGCTTAAAAATAAGAAACTGTCGGTTGACTATACATACAACTTATTCTTCCACTTTTTCCAAAACTATTTTATAGCGGACTAGTCTGGACTAGTCTGGTCATAACCGATTTTAATTTTTGTTTTCTGTTTTCTTTTGTTGCAGGTGAGTGTGAGCTGAGGCGATTGAAATGTGTCATACTTCTCCAGGGTAATTTTAAAATGTCCGATTAAATATCAGTGGCGTAGCGTGCAATTTGGCAACATCGCAGTTCGTCCATTTAAACCCATGGCAAAGATCGAACTCCAGGGTGTTCGGTGAACACCTTCGCATTCGACCTTTTACATGGGTTTAAATGGACAACATACCAAGTTTTTAAATTGCACGCTACGCCACTGTTAAATAATACCTCTCGGGCTAGGACCCCTAGGTGGGGTCCATTTCTAAATGGGTTCATTTGAAGACCTGACATTCTTTTTGCATCTGATTGAACAAAATAGCTTGAAAATAGGCTTTTGAATTTGTGAGTGTCTCATATATCGTACTTTAGATTTGAAACAATAAAAAAAAGAAAATTGTAGAATGGAAAGTAAGTCAGTGTTTCGAAATATTAGACAAAAACTCACTAAAAATATTGGGAAAATTTGCTGCAGATTTAGATATAAAGTGATGTAAAGTGATCTTTAACGGAAAACCAAAAGCTTTCTCACACGGAAAAAAAACTACGGTGAAAATAACCATACGGATACCTGATTTTGGCACCTGCTAGATGTTATGGTAATGTTAACCAGAAGTATACTGTGTTTTGACTAGGTACTAGGTGATGTTACCTGATTGCATGTCGAATTTACTCAAAGTATCGGTAAATGTACCATACTTCTGGTCAAGTTTACCATAACATCTAGCAGGTGCCAAAATCAGGTATCCGTATGGTTATTTGCACTAATCTTTTTTTTCCGTGCACTATCTATGTTGAGTAATCCCTTCGAGCACATGAATAATACAATCACTATGGAAGCTCATTTAAGAACCAATGGAAATATCTTTTCGGTCTCTCTCAGTGTCTATTCAAAATGGCGGGCATGTCTCTGGTTGTAATATTCTGTGCTCAATTGAGCTTTATAAAAAAAAACCGATTATCGATGAGCTCCACCTTTCTTTTCTGAAATGAGCTTTGCTGCGCACGAGTTAACTAACATGAAAGTGGACCGCAAATAAATCGGCAACGTTGGAGGCTAGGGAGGATAGACGACTCTAATGATTATGATGGAAAGTGTTTCCTCAGTCTTAGTCGTCTCATTCTCAAAAAGCTTTGTTGTAAATACGTCAATTTCTGTACAAGTATAATTAATTTAGTGTGTCGGTGGAATTGAACCAATGAGACATGTAGTTCGCTCGTTAGTATAAACCTCAATACCATTCCAATGGTATTATGTGGGAAAGAGCACACCTGGAGTTCTGAGAGTCCTTATCTCATTGACCGCGTCAATTATGATTCGTGCACCTCGTGGCAGTAGATGCCTGAGGCGTAAGCGGGGGCGATTTAGGGGCGAGGTGACGCGGCAGTTCTGTCCTTAGCAAGAAAGAAAAATCACACTAATCGCTCAATGGGTCAGATGAGTCGATTTTTTTTAATTCACTTTATGAAAGTTGAGAAAAAAATAAGAGACCCGTGTTTTTCCGTTTTTCTCTAAGATCACGGGAACATCGAGATAAATTGGTTTGAAAAGTGAAAAAAATTGATCTCTTTTAAATCGGGCGAGTAATGGCGGTAGGCCCGGGAGATCAGTGGCTACGTCACATATTCCGTGTCTCCCAGACGGTCGTTTGTTTACATTGAAACTACATGGTAAACGCCGTGCTAAGTGTGTCTCCGGCAGTGATCGTCTGTTTTTCGGGATTTTATCGATTAAATAATGAGCTCGCGAACTTTATCTGTTTATTTTTTTTGTGCCTGACTGTTCAACAACGAGCTAGAGAATCTCTAGAAGGGTCGACAGCTCGACACAGTGCTAGTTAATAACCAGGAAGTTTGAAACCTGAGACCTAACCTCACTCAACTCTTTCAAAAATGATCCTTCCTTCATTCCCCAGTGTTCTTTTAAAGTCAGTTTTTAATATTAGAGAGAGCTTTAGTGTTTTCTTCGCGTTGCATTGGAGTCTTACCTGAATGGTAAAGCTACTGTCAGGATTCTCAGCTAGTGCTGTGATACTCCTCCTGTTCTGTTTCAGATTCTGTGGCATGATTTGAGTTTTTTTTTTCCGGTCACTCCTGCGTAGGTTCTTTAAATTATCTATCTCAAATTATTAGTGTCGTTGAATGATATCGGAACTCGGAAGGTACTGTTTACAATCACAGAGGAATTGGTCTCTCGGGCACAAGTTCAGGCAATAAAGTAAACCAATAACTCATCTCCCTACGTGTAAAGTGTATCAACTGACAAACTTCAACTTTGAAGTCTGATTTGCAGTAAAAGGTAATCTTCATGCCAAGATTATCATTTGCGGAACTCAGTCTGAAGTTAAATCATCGATGGAACAGCGGAAATTTTTTTTGGATTACCAATCTTTCCCCGGGAGGTATGTATCTTGTGATGAAATTTGATTTCAGTCTCAGCATTTCTATGCACTATGTTAATTGGCAGTTATGCAGGTATGCAGTTAATCGGCATTTTAAGGACTGCTAGAGGTTGTTTTCGATGTGTAGGCGCACCTAGCCCAATAATCTCTAGAATTTTCAAAATTATTTCTCATGTTACAAAGTTAAAATTAATGCAGATATGAATATGCACGTTGGCTTTTCACCGTGAGCCGCTTTAGAATCAAAAGTTTCAAGTCCGAGGCAAGTTTTATTTTGATTTGAAGGAATGAAAATTGAAAGCCTTTCAAAGATTGTGGTCTAGGTGCACCTACACTTCTGAAACGAGCTCACTAATGAGGTTTGGCCGTGAAACTTTGAATATCAGCAGTGGTTCTGCAAACTACTGTCCGTACCAAGTGGATGATTGGAACTAAGTATTTGTATCTCTTTTTATGAATGTATCATGAACGTACACGGACCTGATGGAACTCCTACTATCTCTGCAAGATTGAGTCAACTACCATCAACTATATCAGCTCTATTTACTGGCGCATGCATTGAATGACCTGAATGGGATGGGAAAAGTTCCCCTGAAAGATTAGCTGTGGTAAACAAAGTTAACTCATTACAATACAATGGTCTGTGACCACCTCATCTAGTTCAAATTGATAACTTTTCTGGCAAAGTTATTGCAATAAGCTATCGGAAGGTCACTAGGGTGGACTGCTAAAAGGATATAAGTAGTGAACTAGAAATTCAGAGACTGAAATCGAATTTCACCACAGGATACATACCTCCGGGGAAAGATTGGTAATCCAAACAAAATTTCCGCTGTTCCATCGATGATTTAACTTCAGACTGAGTTCCGCAAATGATAATCTTGGCATGAAGATTACCTTTTACTGCAAATCAGACTTCAAAGTTGAAGTTTGTCAGTTGATACACTTTACACGTAGGGAGATGAGTTATTGGTTTACTTTTTTGCCTGAACTTGTGCCCGAGAGACCAATTCCTCTGTGATTGTAAACAGTACCTTCCGAGTTCCGATATCATTCAACGACACTAATAATTTGAGATAGATAATTTAAAGAACCTACGCAGGAGTGACCGGAAAAATAACTCAAATCATGCCACAGAATCTGAAACAGAACGGAGGAGTATCACAGCACTAGCTGAGAATCCTGACAGTAGCTTTACCATTCAGGTAAGACTCCAATGCAACGCGAAGAAACACTAAAGCTCTCTCTAATATTAAAAACTGACTTTAAAAGAACACTGGGGAATGAAGGAAGGATCATTTTGAAAGAGTTGAGTGGGGTTTAGGTCTCAGGTTTCAAACTTCCTGGTTATTAACTAGCACTGTGTCGAGCTGTCGACCATTCTAGAGATTCTCTAGCTCGTTGTTGAACAGCAGGCACAAAAAAATAAACAGATAATGTTCGCGAGCTCATTATTTAATCGATAAAATCCCGAAAAACAGACGATCACTGCCGGGGGACACACTTAGCACGGCGTTTACCAATGTAGTTTCAATGTAAACAAACGACCGTCTGGGAGACACGGAATATGTGACGTCCCTAGTAGCATCGACTTGGGAAAAACACGATTTTTTTTTTTGAAAAACACGTGAAATAACTCGTAAAAACTCGAAAAAATTACTGGAAAAAACTCGTAAAAAACTCGTTGCTCGCACAGAATATGCATTATTTTCCGTAAAATTAACGAGAAATTATCAAAGAATAAGGAAAAAACACGGAAATTATTGGTAAATTATACGAAAAATATTTGAGTGGAAAGTAAAGGATATTCATTTTACCGATGAAAATACGTAAAATTTACGTGGCTTTTACACATACCTTGATCTTTTCTCGTAAATTTAACAAGTTTTTTCCGTAAAATACATGATAAATTACCTGCAAATCCATCCCGAAAAATGGGTAAAAATTCACGTAAATCTTACGTGTTTTTTTAAGTAAATTGTATGCTCCTTCTTCTTCCATCAGGGCAGGGGCGTGCCGTGGTCTCCAGAGGGGGGGGAGGGGGGCAATAATGCAATCTTGCCGCCCTCCGCGAACAACATTATAAATTAGATGACCTTTTTTTCCCCCCACCCTGATTATTGTGCCCCCGGAGAGTGCCACCTAGGGCAATGGTACCCACATGCCCCCCCCGCACGCCCCTGCTTCCTGCACACAGTCGTAGGAGCTCCCTAACCCCCCCATTCTCACCCCTTTACACTCGTCACTCCCCACTACCCACACCAAATGTAATTGGTTTTTTTTTTTTTTTTTTTATGAAAATTAGTAATATTCGCTAAGTCACCCTTGCACGTAGCGTTGAGAGCAAACTAATTGGTGCTACATCCCCTAGTTGCATTGAAACTTGAAATTTCATTTGACAGAAAAAAAAATGTAAATAAATGAAAAAAAAAACATTAAACTTTTGAAACTATCTCTTTTCCCTTTAAAATGAATGAAAATGTCATTAAAATTTTCTTCAAAATTTAGTTTTTACTCTGTACAAACATTAATTTTTTTTTGAAACTATCACCTTTCCCTTTCAAATTAATGACATTTTTATTGAAAAACAGGCTTCAAACCTAGATCAACAAACTTTTGAACCCTTGAAAATTTTGAATGAAGAGTAGGAGAGGTCAAATTATTCTGATCTAATAAATAAGTATATCATAAAAAACTCTTTTAAAAACTTGAAAATGTCACATATTCCTCTAAAATGTAAATGAAATTTTCAATGAAAAAATCTTCAACATTTCTGAGTAAAATGAAAAACAAAAAAATGATAATGATTCCTTGAATTGAGATTAAAGGGCAATATTTAAGCACGACAGGCAGAAATGAAGTAAAACTCAGAGCGCGGGTGGCAGCTGAAAAGTGGGGAAAGATGGCAAAAATGTTGAAATTCCTGGAATCACCAAGAGTCTCATATTGGCTAGCATGCATGCAAAGTAAATTCTATAGAGTATCAAAATGAAAACACTCACCGCATCAGGAGTTCGAGCAGTTATCCGATGATTGGTTCGTTGACACAAATTTAACCATTAAACTGACTTTGCAGGTTAGAGCACAACACAAAATTACTTAATTCACATTCCTTTTTAAGACCCGCACAGTTAATCAATATTATTGTTAGCATGAATTTCAAACTCAAGAGAATGAGTAAGGAATGAAAAACTATTCCGAGGCTTATTATCTGAAATGCCCTGATCCAAACGACAAGATTTTCAAATTAATTATTCACAACCGCATGGAAATAATTTGTGCAAGCGCTGAAGCGCAAGTAAGATTAAACACACATTGTACCTACACTATGGGGTACACTCAACTGATCAGCATTCCACTTTCATCACTTTTTTTCACAGAAGCACAGACCGCACTGTCCAAGCAAAGGAAAAAGGCGCATCGGTACCTACACTTTGCAGATGTATAATCCAATGATAACGATCAAATTTCATTCTTGATTTTAACCAACTGTTCTCTTCAAATTTCTTTGAAGCGATGATTCAATTTCTTTCTGACGCCTCCCTTTTCAAATATCACCAGGTATTTACACATGAGTAAAAATTTCAAAGGGATTCAGCAGAAATAGATGTGTCAGGGAACAAACTTTTTCAATAATCTCTGTCCGGCTGAAATAAAAAACAAACAAAAAAACTACAAATCAGTACCTTCATAGACTTAAAAACAGTGTGGCTTTCATATTCTCCATGCTGAGGTAAATGGGGGAGGATCAACACACAAAGTACTTGACCTATTTTAATTTTATTCTTTGTCAAAGGCGGCTACAAGGTACCTACCAAATGCTTGTGCAAGGAGAAACAGGTGAGCAATGCTTCGCTCCAGATAACTGTAGGGTACGGATACCTATATGAGGTATCATTGTAAGCATTGAGTTTACAAGTAGCATTTTCATTAAGTTTGAATGCTTGCTGAACTTATGAAAGTTCTTGATGGATGATACTTGACTGCAGTAGTGTCCGAGTGCAATATAGCAACGTTAGAATTTCCTCGTTCATATCCATGCAAAATATTGATTCAAGGGAGTGCAACTGTGCACCTCCAAAATTTTGACCTTTACCATACTTTCGAATGGATAGAATGCAGCGTTGTCATATTGCACGCAACGCCACTGCTTGACAAACTGTTAGCAGTGAAACAAATTCTTCTTCGTTGAAATTTAGTCTTTTTTTTTTTTTCATGAAATAAATGGAGTCACTCCTGGTTCAAAAAGGTTGGCTTATTATTCCAATAATAAAGCACCTGCTCTCAATTTGCTGCCTTAAAATATGACTTCAAAAGCACTGAGAAAGTACCATGATTCTGTCCCAAGTAAAATGCAAAGAAAGTGAATAATGCATCTAGAGGCAACCACATAGGCGGATCCAGCAATCTGGCAACTGCTCATTCTTCTGATTTGAATGTATGATAAAGAATCAATTTTTAAAAGGGGG
Organism: Trialeurodes vaporariorum; assembly: GCA_011764245.1. Taxonomy (NCBI): domain Eukaryota; kingdom Metazoa; phylum Arthropoda; class Insecta; order Hemiptera; family Aleyrodidae; genus Trialeurodes; species Trialeurodes vaporariorum. The sequence goes on from VMOF01000002.1 coordinate 27,398,220, forward strand.
CTACAGCCTCATGACTAATCGATTATTTCTCATGCAATAAAATGGGGAGAATACACTGGTGCCAGATTGCAGGATCTGCTAATGGGCAACCACAAATAACCAGCATTCTTGGACGCACTCAGCAGAGAAGTTAGATTGTGTCATTTACTTTGATGGATTAAAAGGCCAATTTTAGTTTTTGTGAAAATTTATGGAAAAGGTTACTCTCTGTGGGTCTAAGATAACTGTGACCGATGGACTGACAAGTGAGAGTGGTGGGTTTTGCTCCATTCCATTTAGAGGGATTGCTGAAACCATGTTGGCTACCCACGGTACACAAAAGTGCCATTCAATTCAATCGTGCTTCCGTTACAAAAAAAATAACCTAAACTGGAGAACCATTAAGTAAGTTGAAGAAGAGCAACCTTCCATTACATTTCAAATAACTCAAGCAGACTGTTGACTTCAAGGAATTTTCTATTTGCTCATTGAATGTTCATGAGCTCATGTATAATGAGTATTGAGATCTAACAAGAGGCGGTGCCTGCTCCTGAAATGCATCAAAGAACATCTGTGTGCAGTGAGTCAGCACCAAGTCAAAACTCTGCGAAAATTTAACCGCTCACATATGCGTTGTCATGCATTTCAGAAGCGGGCACAGGTACTTGTTAGAACTCAATTCTCGAAAAACAAGAGCTCCGACACAAAGTATAATTTGCAACTCACTAGAATATTTTGGCTATCTTTCAATCCAACTTTCACTTAGAGAGATGATTGAGAACCATAAAGTTAATATTGAGCTTACAGAAGGTGTTCATCAACACAATAAAGGTAGCACATTTACAAAGCAAATAATATAAGGGTCTCAGTCTGCCTGGCTCCAATCTAGCAGTGGCGGCTTGTGCAACTGGGCAACAATGTTTTCCTTTCATTTGACCCTATGCCAAACAATCGATTCAACAGTGAAACAGCACTTCACCAGCATTCGATTGTTTTACATTGAGTCAAATGGAGGAAAAGCACTGTTGCTAAATTGCACGAGCCACCACTGCAGTTGAGCTGTCCGTTAGAACAAAGAGGCTGTCTTGTGGTATCACTCGCAAGATTAAAATGATCACAATCATTGACTCAATTTAATGGTTTACAATGGCCTCACTGATCAGGATTCAAGAATTGCCCAGGTTGCAAAGTAAAATCAAAGTTCATCGCAAATATCAATGGTTTTAACTAGAATGTAATCGTGAAGCAAACAATGATGTCAATTTTGCCAGGTTAGGTTAACCTAGAAAACAAGCCGCAGAGATAAATGAAGAATGATAGACACAGCGAAATGGTTCTTCAATCAACCCCGAGTAGAAAAGTTTTTCATCAACTATAGCCAAACACGAGAGTGAAAATAGGTGCATTCTTAAACAGCTTCAAAATCAAATCCTTGGCCATTCAAACTATGGGGGACCATGACTTAGAGAGGAAATTAGATAAGTACTTACAGATTAGAATTCTGGCAGTAACGAATGGATGATGAAGGTGTAGTGAGAATATCTTGAGATTGGTTACAACTTAGACATTTTTCACTTTATTTCACCGAGAAAGTAGAAGAGAATACAGAGCTTAACTTTGAAAGCTGCGAGCGCCAAATGACTTTGTGTGTGTTGTGAATGCGTGCCATTACTGAATGTTCGTTACAAGCAGGTTGTAACAAGAGCCGGTGAAATCGAGTGGCGGCGTACCGTGTTGACGTCACACTCCGCGGCATTCTACTGCCTCTTATGGCTTGAACCATGGATGTTGACGTTACAAGATGGCGGCCAGCTCATTTCCTGTGCGCGCACTCACTTCACACACCGCATCATTCTCATGTTTGTTTTGATTTCATTGGTTCATGTCTATATTGTGGTTATATTTGAAGATTGAAGAAGAAATGTATCTACCTCCATGTCAGTTGATAGAAATAGCATGGATGAAATTAAGTTTAATTTCCGAGATTTTTTACTGAAAATCTCAATCAAAGCTCGCTGTTTTCGTAGATTTTCACACTTAATCTGTGTAAGTTGAATGACGGTGGTTAACCAGGTAATATTTTTAGTTATCTAGATTCCACTTATCCTTGAACTGTATTGGTTACCAATACAATTTAATTGATTTTGATTCCGTTCATGAGATTTCTTTGCAATGACAGTTTGTCACATTGAAATCAGGATGAAACTTGGGTAGGAAATTTCAACTCAAAATTTTGTTAGAGTGTGCCTTTTGTTTACCTTAATATTACTTTTGATAAAATTGAAAATGCTCCTGTAATCTCAAGACTAACAAAGGTTTTGCACCGACTTGGTTGGATAGCAACCTATCTAGCCATCTAGCTATGTTGCCAAGTATCACCCATCTAATCTCTCAATACTGTTGCATTGTATCTGCCTCTGATGAGAGGAGAAAAGTTGCTTGAAAATACTTTGTGTGATGGTTCACTGCAGCGCCATTACTATTTTAGGTGATGAGACTGACAGTTTCTTAGTACCTATTTCTCTATAAAAAAAACATTTTCAGTATAGCGTTCTGACTTATAGCAGTGCCTGCCTCCAGAATGCATCAAAACACATCAATGAGTGGTTGGTTAGCAACGCGTCAAAGCTCTTTGCTAACCTACGGCTCACCGATGAGTTTTGATATTTGGAAGCAGGCACAGCAGTGGCGGATTGTGCAATGTGAATGTGTGTAAAACAATGGATTCAGACGTGAAGGAGCGCTTCACCAGCAACTATTCGATTGTTAAACATAGATTCAAATAGAGGGCAGACATTGTTGCCAAATTGCACGAGCCACCACTAAGGCATAGCTACATGGCAGAACCCGATACTGAAATTGTGCCTGCTCTAACTATCAGTGGAATCTGGAATTTTCCTTTAGTGCTGATTCTAAGGAATAGGATTTGAAAGCCACACAGTTGTTTTGGTCCATTTCGGAACTGGTTTGTAGTTTTATTGGTTTTTATTCCAGCAGGTCAGAGATTACTGGAAAAGATTGCTCACAACACATCTATTTCTGCTGATAGCCTTTGAAATACTTACCTACTTACTCATGTGTCAAAATACCTGGTGATTCTGAAACAGGATGCTACAGGTAGAAATTGAACACCTCAGAGGAAGTTGAAAGAGAGGCATGCTGGTTATAATCAAGCGCAGTTTGATCAAGATTGCCGGGTTCATTTGCGGATTCCACCTTGAATTATGTGATTTTCTCCTACGCTTAGACCGTATGGTTTCTGCATTAGTAAAAAAAAAAATAGTGATGAATAGCAGGTTGCAGATCTGTGAAGTGTACCCGAAATTTTGTGTTTAATCTCACTTGTCCGTGCACAGTTGAGTCCTCGCGGTGGTGAAAAATTAATCATAGAAATCTAGGCTTTCGAAGGAGTGCGTTGAAATTAAAAAGCTTTTGGATAGCTCCTCAGTCATTTGTGTTTAAAATGCATGCTTATAGTGATTATAATTTACTGTGCGGGCTTTAAGAAAGTTTTGTGACAGTTCGGTGCCAAACTCCAGGTTCTGGTCGGTAAACTTAGTTTGATGTCAAAATCACTGTGGACAAACCAATCACTGCAGTGTGACTCCCTTAAACTCTGGATGCGGTGAGTTCTTTTACGAAGTAGAATTACAAATTAGCATGGCATGCATGCTTGTCAGTCAAGCTAGAGTAGTGATACTGTAGCCCTTGACAATTTAGGTATCTTTTGGAAGTTATTTGTCACTCCTCATGTATATCTATATCAGACGCGCGAACTGAATCAAGTTAAGTTCATATAAAATCTTGCGCAGTCTTTTATTGCGGCTGCTAAAGAGCTGATGTGGTTTCTTCTCTTATATATTATTCTCATGAATGCAAGTAATCAAGCATGCTAATTGACTATGTTGCATTTGTTCCATGTAAACTTCTCACCAAACCTCAAATTTTAAGGAATTTGCCGCACACTTAAGCTTTATAAGCTATGTTTATCTGAATAAACTCAAGTTTCAGGAGGTTTTAACACGGACAAGAATTGGTGCTCCAACTTGGTTTTTCCCTTACTTAGGCACCAACAGAGACTTTTCCCTGCGTAAAACACATTCGGTGTTATTACTATTCCAAAATTTTGAAAATCATGTCGCCTATGTTAAAATTTTTGTCATCAATTTTATTCCTAAGGAATGTTCTAAATTTCTCGCACCTTTACAAAATTTGTCGGTTTTGGAAAACGTTTTAATTCTGTTTCCCTCAACCCCTTGGCGTTTCGAAGAGTTTTTTGAAGAAGATTTCAAGAAATTTTAAACGTTTTTGTGAGTCCAAGACTGCTGTACTTTGGCGGTCAACACAGGTCATTGCCTCCCACTCCCACCAACCCCTCATAAAAATAATTCTCTACAAATTTTGCAGGGGTGCCAGGTCCCATCTTTGCATAGGATCTGCTCGTATGCTTTGAAATTGGGGGGGGGGGGTAAATTTTTTGTTTTTTTGTTTTTTTTTTTCTCTGCGAATGGAAGGAAAAAAATATGTTGTGGGGAAAGATAGATCATTTCTATTCTCTCTCCCGTACTTTGTATAACTCGCCCCCCCCCCCAAGTGAGGGTCTCCCCCCCGACAGAGGATTTCCCCTTAACTGAGGGTCTCCTGACTCATCCTTCCTGAGGGCTTCCCTCCACTAATTCAGAGTCCCCCCCCCCCAAACTGAGTGTCTCCTCGACACCAAATTTTAAGATAACCAAAGCTTTTAACGAGGGAGGGCCCCCGTCCTCCTGGAGGGTATTGCATACCCCCTAGATTTGCCAGAAGGGGAAAATGTCTGATTCGGGGGAAGGGCCGGGGGGTGAAAATGTCTGATTTGGGGGTAACTCGCGATAGCGACTAGGGAGGGACTGGTAAAGTTTGTGTCATACTTTTCGAAGATTTTACTATGATGATTCAAGAGACTTTTAGAAAATATTTACCGGAAATTTGCGAAACATTTCAATCAATATTTTGTACGTCAAAATTACGTAAATGTTCCGAATTAAATGCGTAAAATTTCCAGTTTTTTCTCGTAAAAATTTTTATCGATAATTTTACGTAAATATCTCCAGAAAAACTTGTAAAATTTTCAGTTTTTTCTCGTAAAATGTCCATCGTAAATTTAACGTAAATTTTACGTAAATATCATAAGAAAAACACGTAAAATTCTCGGGTTTTTCTCGTAAAATTTCTATCGATAATTTTACGTAAATTTTTCGTTAATATCTTGGGAAAAACTTGTAAAATTTCCAGTTTCTTCTCGTAAAATTTCTATCGATAATTTTACGTAAATTTTACGTAAATATCTCCAGAAAAACTCGTAAAATTTTCAGTTTTTTCTCGTAAAATGTCCATCGTAAATTTAACGTAAATTTTACGTAAATATCTTAAAAAAAACTCGTGAAATTTACGGGTTTTTCTCGAAAAATTTCTCGATTGTGAAAATAACGAGATTTTTACGTTTTTTTTACGAGTTTTTAGCAAAGCTTTAGTATTTTACAAAAATTTTACGTTTTTTTTTCAAGTTTTTCACAAGTCGATGCTACTAGGGGTAGAATCGGTCACGTGACGGAGCGGACCAATGAAAAACGATTATTTTACTGCTTAACTTTAAGCAGCTTTTTTGTAGCTTTGCGTACGATTATGAGCTTTTTTAAGCTCACCACCGTTTTTCTGACGGAATTTTACCCAAGAATCATCCATTAAATCAGAAATCCCAGGATCACTCATGTGACCCATTTTCTTAAATCGTGGCCTAACGAGAGTTCGATTTCACTCCCCCCCCCTCCCCCATCTTCTTCCCTCAGTAGACATAGTGGACCGATTCTGCGGCCATAACTGGGTCTAAAAAACTCATTTCGGGGAAATCATTGTTTTAGAGGGGCAATTATTTGTTGAAATCAATTATATAAATAATCGATGATAAAAGTTGCAGGTATAGTTCAGACTTATGTTTAGTTGGATCTGTGCTTATTTTAATGCATTGTTGTTGGTTTATTTCTATTTTCATTTAAATTTACCTAAAAGATCTGACTCTGACCGCGGTATCGTGTCTATTGATGAAATTCCACTAGTTTCAGTGTTTTTATGGAACGTAAATTCCGCTCTTTTACAATATGAATCACGAAATTTAATTTAAGAAAGGAAAATCAGAAAATCCTCTAGAATGCCATCAGGAGCATGTCACATACAACCATTCTTTTACGATTTACTTGATCAAAACACCGACAACTAAATGACCTCGATTATACAAATGCTCTGTAGAAAATCCGTAATTTCACGAATATCGCATTGAACACATCAATATATGGTTTTTTGTTGTTAAAAACTATATCCTTTCGGTATCTTGTTTCCACGTCGGTGATGGTCTAGACCTCATAAAAAGAAAATGTCCGTATAATTAAGATGAAGCCTTTGGCAAAATTACCTAACAAAGGGCTGCGGGTATAACCGTAGATCATTATAATGTTCATCCAATTCGTTCTAATTTCTACGGCTCAATTTTACTGAAATGAATTTTTGACCCAACTGTAAAGTTAAATATATGAACATCAACGGACTATGGTTTTAGGTGTGATCTAAATTTGCTGATTTTTGGCCACCTTACCCATCAATACTTTCCACTGAGCGCTCATGGAAATAAAGTTCATCAAAAACGTATTAGTTTTATGCAGCAGCCGAACCAAATAATATCTCTCCTCTCTTTTTCATTTAAATCAGTTCTCGACGGAGTAGACTCATCGCACAGGTCAAATACCCGTCTAATAGACTGCTTTATGACGTATTTGAACCTCTAAACCAGCATCCGATTGGTCGTTTTTAAATTACCCCATCCTCACTAATTATATTGTCAGACAGTTTAGTCGATTCGGGTAAATGCATTGACGTCTGACAATCACTTTGGCGCTTTAGAACTGCGGGGTCAACGTATTTTCTGCCGCGAAATTTAGTAAGTTAAGTCTTTGTTAATTTAAAGCGTTTTCTAGTAATTAGCGAGGCTCGCGCGAGTGCGATTGAAAGTGGAGCTAATTTTAACTACCAAAACTGTTAACCATATACCTGGAATGAGGAGTCATAAAACGTTGTATGAAGAAAATTTTGTTTAATGACCCGGTTACGAACAAGTGTTACCCACTTAAGAAAATTGTCGGCTCTTCCAAAATTCCATTTCTCCGGTCACGAAAAAAGCGGGCGAAGCTGAACAGCGTGTACGCCGTACGGTAAGGATGTATGGCGTGGACGGTATCGTATTATAATAAGTAACTGATTTACGGAACTGTTATGATTTTCACACGCTTGCCCTAGAGCTGTTAAAAATGGTCCATGCTAGTCCATTTAAAATTGCATGGACATCCATGCAAGTCCTTGTAACAATACGTATAGACATCCACGCAGGTGTCGCAGGTCCATGGTACTAATACTCTTATGGACCCTCATGGACCTCCGTGGGGGAAAAATGTCACAAAAAAAATTCCGATTACTTTCCTTTGTTGATTATTATGAAACACCAAAATTCAGACCCTTGCAACTGCCAAATTTTAATCCGTTTAAACATTAAATGTACAAAAGACACTAAAGTATTATTTATGTATAAAATCTTTTCAATTACAGTATTTGGCCTTCAAAACACATCTAACTTAAGCACAAAGCAATGCATAACCTAGTTACGAAGCTGGTAACAGTTTCATTCGACAAACTTTGCTTCATTGATGAGCTTACTCTCCCCTCCATTGTGGGTGAGTATAGCGTACATGGACTAATTGTGCGTCTGTGAATTTTGGAAATCGATTGCTTCGAAGGTCACGAGGCTCAGTCAAAAGGTCATATCACTGATTCGTAGTTCCGGGAATTCCGGAAGGATTCCTTTCCCCGCGAAAATTGCGCTCATTTTTTTTCGCGCTGCGTTGTTGTCACCACAATGTTGTCACATTGGACGGTGAGAAAATAAGAGCCGCCGTTGATGTGTGTATGTTTACTCATAATAGAGTTTTTCAATGCACCGATGATTCCACCGGTTGACCAAAAGAATACACGCAGTTAACTTTTGTGTATGACTTTGATGCACGAAAACACTCGCATATCTGTAATCATATTTCCCAATCGATATAATTACCGTTGAGGTATCAAAATATCCGAAATTTTTTTAAAGTTGCAATCTGTGTAATCTTTTGTTCAAACAGTGGAATCATCGATGAATTCAAAAATACCATTTAGTATACTCAAAGTGACTGCTCTGAAAAGAATCAATCCTCGGAAAGTTCTACGAAACCCTCACGAAATCGATACTTTCACATAGGTTTGATCGGGAGGAAAACTATAATCGATTATCCACTAGCCGCCACTATGGGTAACAGTGGCAGGGCGTGAAATTTTGCAACAATGTATTTTCTCCATTTAAATTCACCAAAAAAATCGAACGCTTCAGTCATCGGCGATGACCAGGCATTTCGACCCTTCTAATGTGTTTAAATGGGGGGGGGGGGGAGGAACTTTACCAAATCGCACGCCTCGCCACTGATGAGTAACGCGGCAACGCCGCAACGCGTCAATCGGAGTCCGCGGAGTATGCATCGAAGCGTGATGGTCGCTCGTTGTTCCGCATTTACCAAAAAGAGCCAACGTCGGCATATTTAAGGGAAACTTCTACTGATTCCCTACATAAAGCAATGTAAAATCCACTTTTACTAACCTAAATTTGGCAACGTTGGGCAGAACCTCAAACTCTCACCGTTGCCAGATTTTACCACCCGCCAAGTCGTTATTTAAAAGAAACATCAAGGAATTGACGGAGGTAGTATCTGGCATCTGACAGCAATGCGGCTCGGCGACCTTTCGTCGCAAATTTTTGTCATGAAGCATATTTTGTTAGTGTCCCGGTTACCAACCTGGTAACCAGATTACTCACTCACGGTTTGAAATATTCATGTATCGTTTCTTAGGCAATGTTTGCAAGGCACATTCAGATAGTGCTGATTGCAAACATCTAATGTTAATTCATGAAACTTATGAATGTAATTTTTAACGGATAAAAATGTGTCCGGTTTCGGGGTTTTTTTTTTTTTTTTTTTTTTTTTTTTTTTTTTTGTTTTTTGTTTGTTATCAGGGCTTGACTGGTAAAATTTTAATTTGTAAACAGTTACATTTATTTGAGCGAAATTAAAACAAACCTAAAATAAGTGATTTCAGTCAACGTTATCTGACCTTCAAAAAACGCTTGACAAAGATTATATGAATAAGTGAGCAAGTAATCAGCTGGCTCAGCTGGCTCAAGTTGGTGTACGTGGTCATTAAACAAAGCTCAAGGACTTGTTAAATAGCCCGCGTAACACGATCAGTCGATCAATCTTAAAATATGGAGGCAGATGATTCCTTCGGGGATTCAACATTGTGAGTTTCAAAAATTCTAGAGTGATACACTTAAGTTTCTGGAAGAGAACTGATTGTTTGCTGAACTAAATATTTGTCCAGTGGTGGCTCGTGTACTTTGGCAACAATATTTTGCATCCATTTGAATCTATGTAAAACAATCGATTGCACGTGAAGCGCTGCTTCACATCGAATCGATTGTTTTACATTGAATCAAATGGAAGGAAAACATTGTTGCCAAAGTGCACGAGCCGCCGCTGTATTTGTCCAATCCGATTGTAGCTCAGAATTACTTAGGTATGGTTACAATCATTGCACGATAGTCATGAACAATCGACCGTTCAGGCATGTGTGTATTTAATATAATCAGGTGATAAGAGTCCGTTTGCGTCTGACAAAGACATTAGAAGAGGCACTATGGCGCCGAGAATTGAAGCTGGTTATAGTGATGGCGCGGTGAGGGAGTGAGGGGGTACAAACCAAATAACATTTTGGCTTTTGGAGTCGTAACAAAATTTTTAAAAATAATTCAAATTACTTCTGCAAAAGTGCATAGTCATGATACGAAGATTCTATTAGGGAAAAGATTGACGAGCTTAAACGAAATTTATGGTTAATTTATCAGCTAGATATGTTTGCTAGAGAGTACATAGCAGAGATGTTATGAGAACCAAAGAAAACAATGACCGACCAATCGCTGACTCCAATTTTATTTTAAAAAAACCTACGCGTCTTTCGTTGACACCAATTTTTGGTTAAAATGTATAGGTACTCTATGTGCCGTACGGTACAACATTATGTGAAACTCGAAACTGTTTTCCACAAAAGTAACGGGAATAAATAGGTTTTAAGAGCGGGGTTTCATGAGAGCTAACGTATGTAAAGTTGGTTCATACCCCCGAGCGGGATGGCCATCGCAGAACATCAGCCGGTACCATGACCAGGTTCAATTTTCCTCCGTGTTATGAGATAGGAGTGTCCAGTCTTTTTTCTAAAATGTCTTTGGTCCCACATCTTTCACGTGATCGGCGATGGAACGGCTGCCATTGGTGGAGACATTGATTCCAATGCCTACAAGCTGTGAATTCGTTCTCTGCGTAAAAACATTGCTATGTGCGTCAGACGCATATATTTTATCACTGACTTAAAATAAAGACGGAGGTGTCATAAGCGCAGCTTAGGCGCACTCTTTGTTCTCGATGATTAAACATCTCAAACAGTCAACGACCCTCTGATTAGGCGTAGTATTGATTGATAACAGCCGGTAAATCAGTGGCGACTCGTCAATTTCGATTAATTTATCAACGTATCCACCGTATGAACGAATAGAAAACAATCGATCCTCAGGCGGTTCAATCGATACTATGTTATCGATTATCGTTATTCGAATCGATAATCGATACTTTTGCATCGGTTCTAATACGCAAAAGAAATACAATAGACTTTACACACGCCGCGCCAAAATATGGACAGAAAAGATCGATAGAGGTCAGCCAGTGGTGCGGTTCGTGAAATCTGACAACTGTGCTCATTCGCCGTTTAAATCTATGGAAAAAGATCGATATCGCGTGAGGCACTGTCCGCACAGTGTCTCACCCACGAATTGATTATTTAACACAGTTTTAAATGGAGGGAATCCATTGCTCCTTCATCATTGCACGATCCGCCACTGGGGTCAGCCACCTTACTGCAAAGTTTGTAGAGCGCTGATTGGCAGTTTACCACCACAGTAATTCAAAGGATTCAATAGAGAATGGCTTTTTTTTTTGGTAAAAATAAAACTTTAATTACTGCTTATGTGTGCCTCTAAATTCCATTAAACTCGATGTCAATGCTAGCAATTCTCGGTGTTGGACATGAGGTCAGCTACCTTACCGCGAGATTTACCGACTGTTTTTCTCTTTCTCTTTTCTTCTCTCACTCTCCCTCTCTCTCTCTCTCTCGCTCTCTCCCTCTCTTTCTCTCTCGCTTTCTCTTTCTATCTCTCTCTCTTCCTCTCTTCCTCTCTCTCTCCTCCCTCCTGCCAGGACTTTTATGAACCCCAAGTCTGGCATCACTGGATGGACCATCGCGAATACAGGCAAATGCGCAGTAGTTATGTCGCGTATGAATTGCACGTACCAATTTGAGAATGTGGAGTAGTGTAGTATAATAGGAGGCCATTAAATATGTAAATAAACACACTACACTTACACCGGACGCTGCGGCTCCGATCCGATGGTCGCCGGTTGGTGGACTGGACGTAGTTGGACTCTCTGAACGGGATCTGACGGATGAGGATGAGTGCAATTTCCAGTATGCCTACTTGCCGCGAATTTTAATTGTCACCACAGCCTTCCTCCGTGTCTATTATTTCAGCAACACTGCAAAACTCACTCTTCAAAGTTCATAAAATGCGGATTTATATTTTTCTGAAAAAATAAAAAAAAATCCTAAACTCGAATAATATTACCAGAGGCACAACTCGACTTGTGATCTATGAAGAGTAACACTTTCACCAGGAAATTTTAGTGTTACTATCAGAGTATCATTACAGTACCAGAACCTCCTCAAAATGTTCAAAAACAATGGTACAAACACTATAATTTTGGTTACAATACCACCGCTATTACCTCGTTTCATACGTCCTTGTGCTTCTGGCGATATTTTTTTTCGGTGTTGAATTCCTTTCTTAGAAAACCTTTCAATGGGTCCATCGCAAACTTTTGCTATTCTTCAAGTTTAGTAGTATGGATTAGTTTTAGCGTAAAATTCCGCAGAAAAATATCGATAAAACCTATGAAACTTACATTTTGACTGACCTTCGTACGAGGGGCGTTCAATAAGTAAGTATCCCCCCCCTCTAAAATCCACGAAAATGGACCAAATTTAAAAAACTTTAGATGAAAATCTTCCTTAGGATATACTGAATCCAGCTATTTAAGAATCAACGCAATCGGATAAAATGCGGCCGCACACGCGCCGCGGATGCGCGTTGCGGCGTGAGCCGCTCCCGCCGGCTCGGCTGAATTTTTAGTAGCGCGCGGATAGAGCGGCTTCTCTTCAAACGTTCATACATTTAATCAACAACCCGGGGGGGGAAAAAAATCATCGGTTAAAAAAATGAGTTGGGCACCTTATTTCTCCACATATCCACCTTTTCGGTCCAACAGGTCTGATATCGAGACTCCAATTTTTTTATGCCTCGCGCGTAGAAATCCTTGGGCTGATTCTTGAAAAAAGTGCTGCAAGCATTTTTGACCTCCTCCACAGATTCAAAATGCACACCACCAAGTTCCGCCTTGAGATATGGAAACATTGGACCGAAAAGGTGAATATGTGGAGAAATAAGGTAAGCCCAACTCATGTTTTTAACCGATGTTTTTTTTCCCCCCCGGTTGTTGATTAAAGTATGAACGTTTGAAGAGAAGCCTCTCTAGCCGCGCGCTACAAAAAATTCGGCCGAGCCGGCGGGAGTGGCTCACGCCGCAACGCGCATCCGCGGCCCGTGTGCGGCCGCATTTTAACCGATTGCGTTGATTCTTGAATAGCTGGATTCAGTATATCTTAAGGAAGATTTTCATCTAAAGTTTTTTTAAATTTGGTCCATTTTCGTGGATTTTAGAGAGGGGGGATACTTACTTATTGAACGCCCCTCGTAATTTGCGTAGCTTAGATAATTTTGCTAAACATCGCACAGCATAGATTCACTGGGTTTGGACTGATCTTATGCATTCACAAATTGTACCTATGAGTGTCTGGAGTGTTAAGTATAGAATGCCTGAAACACTGAATGAGATTAGAGGGAATACTGTTCCCGGAAAATGCATGCATTGTTATTGTGATGCATCATTGGTTTACCTCTCATCCTAGAAAATATCTAGTTTCAGACTGTCCTAACTCCACATTGTGACGTTACGAAATTTCTTTTCGCATTTGAATTTCTGAACCAAGAAAGACATTATGTGTGACCTATACATACAATTGCGTGGTTTGCAAAGCAATTCTTTGTATTCTAAAGATTTAGACTTAACGTTTAATTATGCATCAATTCCATTTTATTTCTTCCGTAGAAATGGGGGGGGGGGGATTGCGTAAAGAAATTTTGGATTGAACAATGGATTTTTGCTCGTCTGAAACTAGAGGACTCATAATTTACTAATTAAGACTTTCCTTGGCCAAGTAAAACACAAGACGAAAGAATGAGTGGGGGGGGGCCTCCCGGGCGGCTCAAATTATCACTGGTCAATTTTATAAACTAATGCGGACTCATTTAAGGCGAGATTTGGTATGGTCATCAGGCTAATATTCATGTGGATTATCAGAGAGTGAAGCTAGAAGTGCTCACTGGCACACGTGTGAACGCCTAATTATTTCAACCACGCGTCAATGAAACAAGCCTCAGTTCTACTGAACTAATTTAATGGGCCCTAATTTTTTTTCTTTCGACATACTTGAGATTCTATAGACGCGCGATAATCTGCCGAGTACAATCTGCCCCTTGAAGTCTACAATTCGCGGAATTTTATGGAAACTTGTTTCCTGCATCCTCCGCAGCTTTGTTGCTTCCTCTGTTTTAACTGCCGTAAAAGTAATCGTTCTCTGATAGGAGCTTCCAAGTCCATTTTAACTTGAGCTCTGATTTGAATGCTTTATAATTCACCCCAGGGCTTTTGTTATAATACACTTTGATGCTTCTAGCAGAAAATGCTTCTGAAAAACTCTCTGTGTTTGATCTTTTGTCCATTTTTCCTCTTCTCCGTCTGAATGGCGAATTTCTCACTTTATTGCGACTCTATACATTTTTCTCCCTCTGTATTTTTTCGGAGGGAATGAAGAGGGGGTGGTTCGCTCACACATGAACTTGTGCCATTCACTTTCCAGTATCTAATTGAGTCATTCAATGTAGCTTGCGTGCTGTAACATCGAAAATTAATTTACCTACGCCTATAAAAGCACAAAAAAAATCGTTAAACGAATTTTGTTTGCCTCTTATTTTGGGTTTTACCAAATGTATAATCAGTTTTTATTTCGAATTTTTCCGAGCTTCTGATTTCTTTAAACTTTACACTAATTGAAATTGTTTTACACCGGAAAAATTGTTTGAATTTGCCGACGTTTAATGTCTTCAGGCAAAACTCCGCCTCCACCCTCCGCTGTAGCCAAGCGTGCCATTTGGCAACGTTTTATTTTCTTCATTTAAAGGCACGCTAAAATTCGAAATCAATGATGCACACCGTATATTCATTCATTAGATCGATTGTTTAAATTTACGAGTGCAACGTTGCAGGATTTTGTCCTTCACCACTATATGGCCTTAATTTACACCTAAAGCTAGCTCTATTTTGCATTGAATTGCCTACATTTTTTGGCCGACGCCTTTATTATTAGTAAAAATTTGGAAACTAGGTTAAAGAGCAGGAAAATTAAGCTGATAAATAAAGCCGCATTTAAAAAACTTAACATTTTCCCTTTACCTTTAATTTTGCCAGCCTTTATCAACCTCCCCGAAATGGTGTAGGTAGGTAATGCAGACAATTAATTGTGCTAGCGGAGAGTCCCTGCCCTAGTATGGACGCTGCGCGCCAGCTTAAAAGGGACAGTTGCCCCCTCTCCCGTGGAATTTGGCAAATAACGGGTTTTCCCTGCAATTTTTCCATTGACGAGCTGCATGTGAACAAGCAAAAATTTACGAAATCAATGGTTCCTTTACTTTCTCCCTCCCCTTTGAAATTTGTTTTATACTTTTTTTGCCCCCATGCACCCCTAGGAAAATTGTCTGCCTAGACCGCTTCTATGGGGGACCAAAGTTCCTGGCCAGGGTATGCAACACGCAACTCATAAAATGACGTTTAACACATGGCACGTAACAGATGCGCTGCTTATTGCATATCATGCTCACATCAGATGTTTTTCCCCAGGTAATGGATGGAATTATTTGCGTGGGTTCAAGCACCCACTTATCATTGACTTAACGTACACGGTGCAGCGCGATTTTATTAGGTTTAATCGCCAGACCGTTAAAGTGAGCCAAAACACGTAGCAATAAAATCAAGCGGGAAGACAATGTATGAATACATAGTGCTCACATGTTTTACAGATCGGGAGCCGTTTGAATTGGTCGCCTTGAGGTTTCCGTTTCATGACCCATCGCTAGATTGTGACTATGACCTCTGACCCCTTGCTCCCTGCGAGGCACACAAATGATCAGTCACTCTTTTGAATCCGATTTAGGGCAATTTGAATACAATTATTGGACCTTGACCAGAGTGGTACAGATCAAATGCTGCGATACGTGTTCATGGCGTCGCATCGATAAATCGAAGATCCCCACCGGATTATAGCCGTAATAGAATGCTCTGTCACTAGAGAGCTGCGATTATTTTTCCAAGGTCAAATTTTATTCTAATCGTCACGCAAGTCATCTGTGTAGGGTACTGTGATTTTGGTATAGTCCCCTCCACCCCATACCCACCCATCTCACAATAATTTTAACGTTATTCGTCCTTGAAAAATGTAAATCTCTTTCATGTTTCCTCCATTGTTTTTACTTTATTGTTGTCATCATTGTTTATGACTCCTCATGAATATTTTTTATCACCTTAACTCGACTATTATATGTATAACGTTTCTTCCGCGCATTCGTCGTCATACTTGTAATTTTTGAAGCGTTTGGTGCGAGGGAGACATTTCTCTATTCCAGGGCCTCATTATCGCCTCTCGTATTTTATATTTTTCAAAGAAAGCAAGTTTTTGTACTTTGTTGATTAATTTACTGAGAATTCTTCGTGCTTCTATTATATTTATTTTGATATTTTTAAGAAAAATTATGTTTCATTTTCATTTTATACTAATAAATTAGAAAATGAGACACTGAAATAGTATTTTTTTCTTTAATTGATAAAGGAAGGGGTTAAAATTTAGCGTTAGATTAGTTCGGGTACAGGGATTATTTATTGTTTAACATGAGGAAAGAGGTAAAAAATGATGCCCAGTTACCTTATGAGTATACCTTACAATTATCCGTACAATATCAGTCCTATTCAATCAATTGCGCATAGCGCGCAATCTGTAAAGTTTGTGCATTTTGTCCATTTGAACGTATGAAAAAGATCGAAGGCTTAAGTGCACAATGATCATCCTCAAATTCGACGGTTTCTATGGGTACCGATGGACCAACATTCTACGTTGCCAAATTGCACTCTTCGCTGCTGCGTCAAGACTATTTTATTATAGTTAGAGCTGTAATAATTTTATTCATAGATAAAGGTATACACATTCGTTTCCTTGCATTCTTAAATGTCTCTGTGCTGGGACTATAAAATCTGATGAATAATGTCTGGCTTATTCTTATTTTTTTGCAAGATTCTTGGGAATACTTTAGTAGAAAGAAAAAAAACCATTTGGAGTAGGAGCCTTAGTTTTTCGCCGAATCGCAAACCTGCACGTTTTGGAAAATCAAGAAAGAAGTTTCGTAGAGAGTCATCAGTGGCTGCTCGTGAAATGCAGAAACAACCTATATCCATTTTAAACCTACGTAAAATATAATCAATTTTTGATGAAGCAATCCGCGCTTTCTAAAATTGATTTTTTACACGTATCTAAACCGCCAAAAAAGTATGATCGCTAGATTGTGCACAATCCTCGCCATTGCGTGGAGTGACGGAGGATAAACTGTATTCAGGAAAAGTTTTCACTGGACGTCAAGATATCATTACTTACGACGTCAAAATCTCAGGTACCCAAATGGCAACCCGCCTTGTAACTTTATAGACACCAGAAATATTTTGCTAAGAAATATTCAGCTCGATTTGAATAAAGATGGACCGCTGGGTGAATTATTAATGAGGTTTATTGTATTAAAGGGTTGCCGTCCGATCTCCATTTGATTTGATTCCTCGATGGCTTGGTATACCTAATCGCACCACAATAATTTAATAATCTAAACAATGATCGTAATGCATGCGAATAATAAATAATTGAGGCAATCGCCTTTTTGAAGTGTCTGTAAAACATACAGTGTGCTCTTTATAAAAAACTAGCATCATTTTCCTCTTGAGATGGCTTTGTAAAAGCGCACTTGTTGTTTTGTTGGCCATATTTTCGGAGACAGTCCATTTTTTTTTTCATTCATATAAATTCGCGAGTTTGGTCCAAACTAGTTTTATTTTTAGAGTCACAAAAATGATAGAAAGCGATTCAAGTCATGAAGTTGTTGCTTCCCTGGTCGTCAAGCCGTCAGATCTCTTAACGAGTAGTCTTTCTTCGCACTGACAGCAAAAACACCGCGGTATGTGCAATGCTGCTTCCGCGAGTACTTACCGATTTAATCAGTCTGGTAAAAATATGCCTCTCAATTGAATTGTTTACATGTAATTATATAGGATGCGGAAACTAAGGAGGGTGAGAGGAGAACCGTGGGGGGGGGGGGTCACTTAGCTTGCCCCATCATGATACTACAGTCGATATAAAAGTCCGTAATGACTCCTCCGTGCAAACCGTTCATTATTTAGTAATTACCAATTACTGAATGAAAATTTTTAGCCAGAGCTTGAAAATAAAGTTTTCTTGTTTTTCTTCCGGAGTATGGTTAAGTATCCCGATTGTTTTGAGATTATTTTTTTTTTCTTCGAAAACCTTGTGCTGCTTAATTTTTCACGTTTTGGGTTAGTTCGAAAGTGGTTTTGTGGTTTATATCCACCCACGCAATCGCACATGACGCAGTTCGTACGAAAATATGGTTCTGAAATTGAAAGCTACAATCTTTATGGCGTTGCGCACAGTTTGACAACGTTGCTTTTTTATCCATTTTAACCAATTAAACCCAGGGTGTTCATTGTGTAGGGTGCATCCTCTAGTTTGGTGTTTTCCTTATCATTCCTCACTTTTGACTCTATTTTGTACTTCCGACACTTCCGTTCCCCGAAAAAATGCCGACTTATCCAACCTATACATATAAATACTTATAAGTATTTGTTTTCCATTTCAACCGATGACAAAAGTCTAAATCAAAAGGGGGCTTACTTGTTTTTTCACTTTTTTACTCCTTTTGTAATTTCAAGGGTATATTTCCGCGGTAACAGGACTTTTTGCTGACGCTATGATAATGGTCATAGAGAAATTGCGTTACTAAAAAGCTGCCTAATGAATGAATATTTCTATCAAAAGTGTTTCTTTTAGCAAGTTCAACAAACTCATTGGTCGTTCTTCTAGGTCATTCCGTCTGTTTTGAATCTTGAAAAGCGAAATATTTTATTATTTATGGACCGTCATTGTAGAGCTTCCTGAAAGAAACGCCCGTATCAGAAATATCCATTAATGTGGTAGCTTGGACATTTTTTTGGTGCATTTTCTATGCCATTTTTCGGCGCCATCAAAAAGTCCTGGTACTGTAGAATTACTTTTTATGGAGCAGTTGCAATAAAGGTCTGAAACTTTGTGTTTCATGTAAAGAAAATGATAGTACTTGATAAGCTGAGAACAATGGCGGCTTTGGTTTTTTCCTAAGTGTCTCAGTTTTGGAGAGATACACTCGTGAAAAGTTGTAAAAAAAAATCATGTGCGTAGTGAGGTCACCGCGCGGAATGCCCATCATTTAAAACAATGTAATCTGGGCCAAAATCTCATCTCCGAAACAATGGAACTGAACTAGAAACCAAAGGCATGTTTGTTCTCAGCTCATCTGGTACTTTCATTTTCTTTATAAAAAACACAACATTTCAGACCGTTACAATTCTACCCCCATGTATTGCGTAAGTGGAAAATATATCGCTAGATCTAAGTGTACGAACCGCCGCTGGCTTAATGAGATTGTGCGTATAATTACGTCTCAGTTTCAAAAATGCAAACAAGAGTATATTTTGAGCTATAGTTCAGATCGGCTTCGGAAATGTTTCAAGATTATTATGATCGTTTGTGGCAATAATTTAAATGAGGTGAGATCCGGTTTTGTATAAAATAGCTGTCAGATAGTCTGATCTACGCAAAACGCTTAAAATTCACCGCTCGCTAAAATGTCAAAGATAGATGAGATGAGACGTCGGGCCTTGTATAGCCGAGTGTTTCCATCCTATTCCTATATAGCACCAAGAATTCTCAACATCAAGTAAATTAATAACAGCCTATCAATTTTTCGTCGAGGGTCTATTATTATTATGTTGCTCTTGGTTTATTTGTGGGAGGAGTTTCATGAGGTAATCGAGTCATGAAAGCTGTTCCGCGTATCATCCGTTCTTTTCGCGGCTAAGATTGCAGCTGTTGACGCTCTCGTCTTAAGTCCCCGCACACAATAAAGATTTAACCCTTTAGGTACCACTTCCATACTCATTTGTTCATTCTAAATCGCACGCTGCCTCAGGCCTCTAAATTGGCCTTTAGTTATACTCGTGACGCATTTCGCGATAGCCCAAAAAGATCCTCGCATCGCGTTGGAAGAATATGAATGTGCACTCATCAGCAATGAATGTTCTGTCATTCGCGACTTTCCTGCCGGTATGAATGTATGATGCATGGGTGGACCTAGGAATGTTTCTTCCTCTCTCTCTCTCTCCAATCTTTTCAACGCGTGTGTTAGAAAAGGACAGAGATATGGGCCAAAGTCATGTGAAGGCCCCTCTCTAAAGTATTAAAATGCGTAAATGACAACGTTTGGCCATCCCCGGCCAGGGCCCGAGTTTACCACTACCAGCGCATTGTCATTTGACTCATTGTTTGGTAATTGAAACAATAGGTGTGCTCTTTTTGCGTATTTTGCATTATGAGTAAATGGAGGTTTTTAGATAAAGAGCTCACCTGATGTTTTATGGGCCCTTCTTCCGGAGACTGCTTCAATTCGTCGGCTCGGACCCTTTTCCACTCTTCATTTTGAACTCCATCTTGAAAATTCAATTTTTGCAGCATTCGCGAATTGTGAATATAACTGACTTTAAATTTAAATTCTATACTCGACGTGCTCAGAAAAATGATACCTGACCACGGCTCAATATGTAGTTTTTCATATAGATTTCGGTATACCCGATTGAGTGATTTCAGAATGCCGTTATCATTTAAAAATTACACATTGAGCCGCCGTTAGACATCATTTTTCTGAGAAGATCGAGCAGAATTTAAATTTAAAGTCAGCCATGCCGCAAAAATTTAATTTTCGAGTGGGTGCAGTTCAAAGTGGGGAAGTAAAAAAGGTGCGTCAAACAAATGGGTCAGATGACAGTGCGCCGGCAGTACAGAGGTGAACTCGAGGCCGGTCTAACGTTGCATTTACGTATTTTAATATTTTCGGCCAACTGCAGTCAAATAGTGAACACTCTTACATCCTTTTCCTTTATAATATTACATGCGTTTAAATGAGGAAAGCAAGAGCGAGAAAAACAAATTCCTCGATCCACCTTTGGTATGATGGTATGAAGGTGTTCGTCCGGACTCATGATGTGACGTAATTCTCTGTGGCTCGCGGCCTCGAGCTGCCGGGAAACGTACTCAAAGTTGTACTTCTAGCTCTGGAGTAGTCTGGAATACGAGTTGGACTTTGTGTAGGACTTTGCGGCGCGCGCAGACGCAGCGCTGTGGATCGAAACAAAGACTTTCCCGGACATCGTTAATGTTAGTTGTAGAATTCACACCGGTCAAGGAATATGACGTAGCTCAATTTTGAAGTATGTATCGAAATGTCGGAGGCAATTCTACGTGCTCAAGTATTTTAAAAGCAGATTGTAGAATGCCTAGACAAATAGTAGGCCGCTATCATTTAATGTCCACAAAAAATCAGACTTTGGTGGACTTTGGTCTCACCGAAAACACCACTAAGCTGACAAATCTAGTGATTTTTTCTAATTAGGTTTTTCTTGGCTGGTTCTCTCATTGTTATGTTTTGGCGCCAGAGAGTGCAGATGCTGGAGCACGCTGCGTTTGAACATTCTGAGAGAACTTAATTAAAGGAAAACCTAATCTCTAAAAATTACTAGATTTGTCAGCCTCGTAGTTTTTGATATTATTTAAATTAATTTAATTAAATTAAATTCTAAAATACGATTACCTAGTAGAACTGAGGTGCACCAAATCTGATTTTTCATGGCCACAAAATGAGCGGCATGATGTCTGCCTTGCATACAGACATTCCATAATACTGTCTACACTGCACCTGTACGACAGCTCGGCGTGAGTAAAATAATCAGCAGTTGATAGTTTTAGTGTGACGCGTCATCAGCGCAGCGCTGCGTTAGGGATGGGTTGTAACTCTCCCTATATTTTCCTATGATTTTCTGTGTCATCGAGCGGTGATGATGAGCAACAATAATTGTCGCCTGATAACATAAAAATATACGAGGAAAGAAAGGGTAAAACCCCACCAAAACCCTAACCTAAATATCTTCCATCTTATTTACAGAGGTCACTCATTAGACTGCCACTCTAAATAAACATGTGTATTTTATTGATACCTCTGCGAATTTTGTTTAGCATATTGACTGATCTATCAACGGGCAGGAAGTTTGAAATCCAGGAATCTGATCATCTCAGATGATTTTTTGAAACGTGAAACCGACTTCCTATTGATCAATTTTGAATTTCCCGCTTCTATCTCTAAAACAGTTTAATACCGACAAATGTTTTGATCCTCTGTGCTCTGAGGCCTGGATACTGGATGTAAGAGCTTGCATTCGTATTCGTATTCGAGCTTGCCTCCACTTTAAACCGGTTCCAACTCTCAACTTCCAACAGTCAACAGTCAGCAAAATCCTGCCCCTCTCCTCCCCCTCTCCCACTCACCCTCCTCATCGTCCGTCCGTCGGTTCCGTCCTCCTCTCGCGACATGGTCCAGTAGTTATCACTGGAATCTGGATGTGAGTACTATACACTCACTCTCACACTCACACACACTCATAAGTATGTGTACTTACATGCATTCACTCACACACTTGTCTGTATACTTACATACATTCACGCACACAAATGTATGTATACTTACATACATTCACACGCATACTCATGTACACAAGTAAACACACACTCACTCTCACACACATGTGCCAGCTATTTTATAGTCGAACTTGCAAGTCCAGGGATCCTGATTTCTGAGTGACAACAGATAACACCGTATATTATTTTTCACTGCTTTCCCCCATCCCATTTTTTTCCACTTCTCCTTTTCCTCCCCCCTCCCACCGCCATCACAACTTCGAACGGACGGGTCGCCGGCTCATCGCGGTCATTTCGCGGTGATCCTCTCTCCTCGTCGACCGCCCGCCCGTTCGTCGACGCGACGCACTATACGTAATAACGCAACGGCAAACTTCGCCGGCCACGCTAAAATTCACTGCGCCGCGACCCGCGACTTCGACCGCAGGTTCAAGTTCAAGCCCGAACTTGTTGACCTTGACGGAGGTTCATTGGTTATATCGCTCCCAGCTTTGGAGAAAAAAAGCAGAGGTCTTGGACCCAAAGCTCAAGCTTTTGTGCTCTGGTTACTGGATACTTGGGTATACTGGATTCATAGCCGACGCGCTCTCCACTGCGCGCCGCGTGCTGTAGCGTGCCGTACGCCGACCTGCGGGCCGATCTTTGAAATCATTAGATAAGGCTGGTAGACTGCGGATAAATGAAGCGCTGCTATCGGTCCCTCGAAAGTGTTTATCGAAAAGAAGAGCACTTTAACCAAGTATCCCTCTACTACATTCGATAAAGCTATCGATGTGTTTCAAGATGATGATAGCTTATCGAATGTAGCGGAGGGATGCTTGGTTGAAGATCTCTTCTTTTTGATAAACTCTTTAAAGGAAACCAATAGCAGCGCTTCATTTATCCAGTCTAACACATATGAGAGAATTGTTTTTCTAATCCAAGGTGTATTTCGTTTGTGTTAAGGAGCTGCGTATCTATTGATCAATGTGTTCACGGATTTGCCAGTAGAAAACAAGGTATGGCCAAAGAATATAATTTAAGGAAGGTTGGTCTACACCTGGCTTTACTTTTCTACGTAGGGGTCATATTAGCTCATTTTTTCGCTCCCCCTTTTTTTTTTCTATCTCCATTTCCGGCCTTCATCCTCACTCAATATTGCATTGTAGCCGTGAAGAGATAATAAAAAAATTAATAAAAAAGAAAAAGAGTCGATGCACCCTACGCAAATGCGTGTTGGAAAAGCGTGCACCAAGTCTTTCATCGTATATGCATTGAAAGTGTAATTTTAAAATTCAATCTAACTCTTATGACTTTACATCTTTCGGGCAAGAGTCGCACCTTTTGGTACAGTGCCATCTCCGGAAGCATATTCAATCAAATAGTGTTTAAAAGTGAATTGGAATCCGCGATCATCCTCAAACGACAAACCCCCACCTTCTCCTATATAGCTTCGGTAGAGGGTGTGAAATACGAGTCACGTGTGACACTTGAACCATGATCGTGTGACATAATATCATCGAGCTGTGCACATTGTCACTCTAAGTTTCGCGGTGGTCTCATTTAATGGGGGAGGGGGGATGTGTACCTGTGGGCTGTGGGATCATGGACTCTTTGATTTCCTCTTCGTTTCTGATCACTATCTTGATGCGGCTCGTGAACAATCTACTTTTTCTTCCATTGAACCCTTGCAAAAGTATCGATTTTTTCCATAATTTATTGTGGAATAGACATCGATCTATCGCATTCCACAAACCATCACTGGTTGCATTGAAAACAAAGATGCGGCTTGATTCCTCACCGAAACCAAAAATTCAATGAATGAAAAAAACAAAAAAATACAGATTACAAACAAAACAAAGGAAAACAGATAAAACGAAAACAAAACTGTTTGAATGAATGTTGAGAGTTCCGCGCACCCGTCGTTAATATTTTCGGAAGGTCACATTTTCTGAGGAAATCTCAGACGATTAGACGGCGAAGGGAATTTGAGTGTGAAAATTCTTGCGATCCTTTGACATTTTCCTCCACACCTGAAGTAATTACGAAACACGTCATGTAGAGTCAATGCAAGGGGAAGAGTAGCCGAGGTCCTCGTTTGATTAAGGCCTAGCATTCTGCCGAACAAAGCAAAGTCACCGTAAGTTTTATGGAATCTGTGAAGATACGCCGTGTTTGCTTTATATGCGGCAGCGATGCTGTTCGCGGAAAGAAGGACATGAACATCCTAGAAATGTGTGAAAAGACGCGTTGAGAGAAGATATCGGGTAGACTTTCTAGAAAAAATTTTGAATTTTTTTTAAAAAAAATATATAGCTTTCTTAAGAAGTTTTTAAAATTAGTCGGAAATATATTTTGAAAATATTATTTCGGCAAAAACTTGTCGTGAGCATTCGCATATTTCAAAAATATTTTTGAAAGATTTTCGGCAAAACTCTGACCAGATTTTAAAAATGTGTTTAAAATGTTTTATTCATATACTAATGTTTAAGCAAGAAACACATTTAATGATTAGTGGCAGTGCGCACAGTTTGGAGGCGTTGAATTTTTGCCCATCAGATCCATATAGCAGACTAAGTCGGAGGATAATCACCGAACGCAAATTTTCGATATTTCCATGTGATTTTAAATGATAAAATGGAACGGTGCCAAACTGCACGCTTTACCACCGATTCATATTCCGTGAGCCCAATGGATTCGGGTACAATTTGGCAACACTGCATCTCGTCCATTTGAACCCATAGTCAAGTGTCGATTTGAAGGAGCGCCCTGTGCCACCCCTAATAGTTCGACCTATTTCATGGTTTTAGGTAAATGGAATACAATGTTGCCAAATCAAACGCGACGCCGCACTATGGTCCCAAATCAAATCCTAGGCGGTCAAAAATAGATCTGTTCAAAGTCGGAAAAAAACTATTCTAGCTGATATGGATGATTTCAGAGGGTTTATTTAGCAAGGTAATCACCCCTGGATTGTCATAAAACCATCGGAGACAAATATTAGATGGAACCTCAATTCCTGTGGTACTTAATGTTTGTTTATTTTTGACCGCTTATTAGGATTTGATTTGGATCTATAGTACGCCGCTGCATGAGCCCTTCTTCTACAGATTCATATAATCTGTATGAAAATAAATTTTCTCTTGTAGAAACACAGCCTCAGCTTGCGCCCCGAGCTCCACGAGCAACAAGGCTCCTTGACCCTAGGTCAGAAGCGGGCGTCAACGCTGTTCTTAGAAATGAAAATCTGCGAGCGCGTGAAAATTTTCGCTCATCTCATCCGCGCGCGCTCATCGAACGGACAATCTTCAAACCAGTGCTGCCGTCTTGTCGTTTTCCGTATTTAATTAAATGACACTCTTAATTCAATCCATCGTTGATTCAACATTTTTAACCAAAGATTACTGATTTGATCATTTTGAATAGCAATAGACAAAGGGCGAAGTCGACGGTTAACCAATAGTGCACTCATTGGTCGCAATCAGCCGTGACAAAACGTCGAAACGTCGGGACATCTCTGTCGACTGTCACTCTCCCTTAACCCTCATGCAAGTTATCTCTTTTTAGTGTCAAAATCCGTACACAGGATCTTCTTCCGCGGTATATTTTTTTTTTTTTTTCGTTTTTTTTTATCCAAATCCCATTAAAATTACTGAAAAAATTCAATTCTACCAACAAATTTCGAAAAAATGTATTTGTCTACGACTTTAGTGATGAGGAGTGAGATAGCAGTTCATAGGAGCCACGTGAGAACGAAAGAGATAGTTTGGAATGAGTAACGAACTTTTTCACTGAACAACGTCATACCACAACCATCTATCGCCATACTTCTTAACCGACGTACGTAATCTTTGCTTTGCACTTATCATCCACGAATCACCGATGGATCGCTGAATGTCATCAGATATCCGCAAAACGGCAGCACTGCTTAAAACGCTCATCTTCGGCTGTTGCGTAATCGCGAACTCTTCTCGAGTGTGACGTGACAGCGACACTCGAGCGCACTCTATTACTCTACGGCGGCGCGCGGCGGGTCTGCTCAGTGATCGACTCAAAAAAAAAAAAAGGAGCTTTTTTAAATTGGGAGATTTCATCTTTGGATCAATGAAGTCGAGCCAAGAGCTAAGGTGAAGCGAGTCAAGACTCAAGACTGGGAAGATGATTGGCATAATCTATTGATCATCCAAGGTTGAGAATCATGCATATTAACATCACATTTATTGCGGCCTGCCCCTGCACACGCGGGCGCGCGCGCGCGCGCGGACTGCGCGACGCGACGCTATGGACGGACTTTTCCGTTGCGTTGAATCGCGGACGCTGCGCATCCCCCCTTCCCCCTACCGACTCTCCACCCGACCCCCACCCCCCTGATCCATCCATCATCCAATTGTTATTTGCTCTTGCCCGTCTTTGAGTCTGCACTTTCGTGCTGTCCGTCCGTCCATTTGGTACAGTGCGAATATAATCTACGAGTGCCGATCCCTGACCACAATGACGCCCGAAGGAGTTAATGAACTCGAGAACAAGGACCTCTAAAAAATTGAACGCAGAACCCCAACCTCGGTCGAAATCCGTCCGGTGCAACACAAAGAGTATAAACAAGAGTTGCAGCTCGATGCTCACGACATGCGTAGTAACTCTACCGATTTAGAGGCTGTCACTTTCATCTTGTAAGAAAAGTACAGCAGTTTTGAATCTATTCGCTATCTGGGACAGAGATGGGCAAATAGGACTCGAGTACCGAGTTTGAACTGCCGAGCATTTTTAGTATTCAATCAGTGCGGCGCGGCGTAGCGTGCAATTTGGCAACGTTGTATGTTGTCCATTTAAACCTATATAAAAGGTCGAATGCAAAGGTGTTCACCGAACACCCAATACTTCGAACCTTTTCATGGGTTTGCAACGTTGCCAAATTGCACGCTACGCCACTGTATTCAATCTCCGCGCAGATTTTGTTTTTGTGAAGAGAACAGTTTTTAACCTCCATTTTCAATATAATCTTCGATATGATTCTCAAAAAGTAATTCTTATTTTCGGTTACTTTGTATCGTATGATTAAATCAACAGGGGTACCCTTGGTTTTTGGTGGGGAGGGACAGTTCCGGATCACCCTTTAATAACAGTTTGGAAATCCCGCGTACAAAATGTATTCGGTGAGTCAGATCGGATACTAAAAGTACTCCTCTGTCCAACTTCGATACTCGAGTCCCATTTGCCCAACTCTAACCTGTGATACATTTGTTTCTTTGTGCTAATCTGAAGGGTCGGTTTGAAGAGTTTCCTCCGCATGAATCATGTACCAGCTTTAATGAAAGTAACCCAACAAATTCTTAATACTAAGTACAATTTGTCCTCTTCTTTAATAAAACCGGATCATAATTGTCAATGAGAACGTTGCCAAAAAAATCACTTATGAAAGTAATGAAAGTAAAGTAAGTAGCAGATATCTTTCTTTCTGACTCAAAAGTTGTCTTTAATTTGATGTCCTCTTTCTCACAAAAAAATAAAATAAATAAATAAATAAATAAATAAATAAATAAATAAATAAATATAAAAGTGAAAGGCCAACTGGCAATAACGGTTCACAACATTATTTAAGGCTATTAAAATTGCCCTCGGCATTGAATGTCACACACACACTCGTCTCGGGTCACCGTTATGATGGCTCATCAAATAAAATAAATAAATTTAAAAGAAAAAAAAATGAATTATTAATAATGATAAATTAGCCGACGAAACGAGTTACCTAACAACCCAAATAAGGAAGCTAAGAGCGGACATCAAGCTTTCAGAAATAGCTTGCCAAAAACATTCAGAGACAAAGAAATTGAATAATTATCGTAGGCGCAGATCTAGTAATCTCCGAAAATGGTAAAATTAGATCAGTAGTGTTTTGAACGGTGTTGCCGAATTGCGGGAAATATGTTCAATTTTCCCATAAAATCGGGATCTTTGGGATTTTCCGCAAAGTCTGGCAACGTTGTTTTTGAATCTCCTAGAGGACAAGGAAAACCCGCTGGCCTGCTGATGATGTGTTCTATCGACAGTATCACATAACATCAAGAAAAAGAAAACTTGACTTTGAACCTTTAACTTCTTTTTAGTTTTTCTTTTACTGTAATTTATTTTGTTATTTCTGTTGTTGTTTCTGGCATCAATGGAGACAATCAAACCAGTCATTTCTGTACTAGAAGCTGGAAGTACAATCAGGATGTCTCACAATCAGACCTATCATACCGAGTATTTTACTCACGCAAAGATGAAGTGGCCTCCATCCCATCCTCCCAGGAAATGGTTGAGGGTACCTTTTTAACAAGAAAGCAATCCTTTATTTTTGTTATTCGAATTACTTCCGGGTACTAACTTAGTATCGGATAACTTCTAGTTACTTAGTTGGAATAGCTATTGGTTCTCTAGAAAAAGGCTTGGTATGGTTGGTCAGAAACAGACACCATGTACTTCAAAATAATACCCTGTTTTCCGATAGTTTAAATCCTATTTCAATCAGATAAAAAGCTGTAATATTCCATAAATTGATAAAATGAATAAATGAATCGATTAATCGAAGAAGTTTCAATCAATCCACGTAATATTACTGGGCGGAATTATTCTACCTTGTAAAGAGAAAGTCAAAAGGATCATAATTTAGGTTCCTATTGTGAGTGTAGTCTCAAAGCACATATCTTTCGTTTTACCACTCGTACTAAATAGAATAGTGGTAGATTATCCCAATTGATCACTGAAATTGAAACATTGGAAAAATTATCGCTAGCAAATGTTCTACATGGTCGAATGTTCATCAACCGAGGAGTGATTCAAAGGAACTTCCTCAGACGTGCTTTTATAAGGTGCTCATTAGAGGTCTTATGTACCTACCCAAGAACCATTGGTGACTTCAACGCTTCAGTAGAAAAGTAGAGACCACCCCGCACTCAAAATGGCCCCGATTTGCTTTTCCATATTTATTTATCGGTTTTGTTTGTTTCCATTTTTGTTTTGTTTTTTTTTTGTTTTTTTTTTGCGTAGTTCTCTATATTATAGCATGAGCATGCGTTAATTAGTATCTCGTATTGGAAATCGGGCTAGAATTTCGATCGGTCAAAAAATTTTGACTTTCATCGTAGCTTTGATCATAAATTAACATTTGAAAAAGTAACGAAGTTTTGATCGATTGAAATTACAAAATTTTCAAAAGTTTATTTCGATCTGTCGTTGTTTTGGTCGATCGAACATTGATATTTTCTACACTTTTATCTTACGCGCTTTCAATCAAGAAATGAACTCTAGAGATCGCTCCCCATCTCAGGAGGAATGTGAGCCTGATTTTCTCACTTCCTCCTTCCAGCGCACTCTACTACGCACTAACTTTGTGTTGTGTCAGAACACTTGGGAGATCCGCTAGCCCGCGAGCGTCCGAAACGTAACGCCACGCCACACTGGCGCTGCGCCGGCCGCAGCAGGAGAAAGAGAATGCGCAAAATATCCGCCATTAAGAACGAGCCATTTGAATAGGAACGAGTGGCCAATTTTGAAGAAGTAGTGTACTTTTTCATCAGCGAATAACCAAAGGGCAGTAATCGCGATCCTGACTGTACCCCCTTCGTTCCGCGAATGATCAATCAAACTAGAAAGATTTGTACAGGGTGTTTTTTAGAGAGAATGACCCGATGTAATTTTCCCGATCGCAAGTCGCACTTTAGGTCGATGGAACTTTCTCAGGAGGCTCGGGCTTAGGTATTTATTGAACGATCTTTGTGTTGACGGTGCTATGGTTGCAGAGACACTGAGAAAACAAAGTTCATGTATAGCCAAAGCAGCCTTTTAAAATAGCTTCGCAGAGCAAAAGTTCAAGCTTTACCAGAGAAAGTTTCTTGATGAAATCGGGCGGAAACTTTTTTTTTAACATGCAGTAAGTACTGCATGTTTTTGTTATTTTTGTTTTCTTTACACCAGAGCCGCAATAAAACAACGCCTGGTGTGGCATTAGATTTTGAGAAGGGTTGTTGATGTCTAGAGCCAATTACAGCGAATCATCGGTGTTTTTGTCGTTGTTTATCTGCTAACGTATAGACCCTATGTTCTGTACCTTTGATAATTTGTTGATTTCTTGGGGGGGGGGGGGCACGGCGTAATTGGCTAACCAGTGCGAAGTCTGGAGTATGTTTTGTCTAAGTGCATTGGCGGATCCAGAAAAACCTTTCTCTATCCTCGGCCATTTGAGCTCGTGTGTTAAATAAGGATGAAAGGAGTCATTCCGTGACTGTATCCCCTATCTCCATCCTTTTCCAACAAATGTGTTCAAATTGAATGAAGAAGGTGAGACGAATTGCCGCTGTGTGAGTGTGAACTTTTTAAAAACATCAAAATATAGAAGCGTCGAGAAATGAAAATCACACCATAGAAATGCCACGCTGACTGCACCTGCCTGCAGGTTAAGCATGTAATTTTTAGACATATTTGTTCATGCTATCTTGTTGTGATGTATAGGATAGAATATAGTAATGCCACTTGCCATGTTGCACTGATTTCGCAGCTTTATCTTCAACCTTTTTTACTGGAAAATTGAACGAAATCGGAAGTTTCCATGGGGGGACTTACTTTCTAAAGTAAGGAATTTATTTTCACGATCAATAATGAAGAAAAATGCTTTCCTGTCATTTCATTTTAATAGCAGAAAAGTTGCAAAATTAATGTAACATGGCCAGTGAATTATCACGTACATTCCGCGGAGTCTTCATTTCTTTTTTAATATAATGATTCAGTATCATTGTCATTTTTATTAATATGATTGAGTGAATACTGAGCCAGTATTCTGCAAATGCTCTTATCATAACTTATCATGTTTTCTCGGCGGTGTAGTCATCATATTTTATTGAAATCATTGAGTCAGTGTTATATTATTATTTCTTTCAAAACGATTGACTCCAAGACTAAACCAGTATTATTTAAATGCGAACACATAGGTATATGCCTCACCAAAACAGTCTGCAGAAAAGCTCGCCGTTTATCGATTTCAACATTTCTTTAAGTTCAAAACATTGTTGGAACATTGAATCTCCAAGCTTTGAATCAACAGGGAGGATCTCAATAGTAGTATATACTTATGTTCGTTTGTTTGAACACGCTGTATTATCTCACGCCTGTCTCGATATTTTTCGCAGTGGCCAATCCACCAAGCATAGCCGCGCGTCTTGTATGTATCTCCGCAGTGCCACGCTCACCACCCGCGTTTCTGCGAAGTCATGTTCGCGGTAGGTTAATGATTCGGCTTGCCTCTTACCTTACCCCCGTGGCCATTCTGTGAGAGTAAACACTCATTAGGCCGTACTATACTCACTTGACATAGTATAGTGATAGCCGAGATGGTCTCACAGAGTAGCATCAACAGGGTTTGGTGAGTGTTCCTGTGTTTTTGAGGTACCGTCAGATCGTCTTGAATGGCATCATCGACCACTTCAGCCGTTATCTCTCTAATCTAATTGCGTTGCCGATTTTTTAAACAGAACAGCCGGTGGCTGGAGTGGGGATTTTGCAAACTTTTGCTCCTGACAGAGATGTCAGTTGGGCAACATCGCGTGTTATGTCCACTAAAACCCTCGAAAAATGTCAACCTATTAGGGGTGCACAGTGCACACATTACACTCCTTCGAATCGATATTTTACACGACTTTAAATGAACGAAATGCAGCGTTTCCAGATTGCACGCGCCACCACTGGTTACTGATGAATGGAATAATGGCTAAAAAAATCTATAACAAACCAAAGTTGATAGGAAAAAAAAAAAAAAGTTCTTCCCAGCGACATCCTTCCTGTGCTAGGATGGTATTGCCGGACGGACAGAGCTCCAAACAGAGCATATACGAGGGGTGTTCAATAAATAAGGCGCTTTTGTCTATAAAACGAGAATGAATCAACGAAAAATACCGAACGAGGTGGCAAATTAAAGCAAATTTAATACTCTTTCAACTTACAAACTTATATTTTGTCATAGTCACCGTTTACAGTGACGCATGTCTGCAGACTTTGAACCCATTTTTGCATTCCGTTGAAAAAAAAAAGAGAAAAAAAATCCTGCGGTTGTGATCTGATCTACGAGTATTTGGCAACCTCACATCTCCGAGACTCGAAAAATGGAGATACTGATAAGATAAGCGTCTCAATCAGTCGATCAAGCGTTGACCTAAAGGTTGTCATCAAAACGTTTCATCAGTATCAGGTCAGTGCCGTAGTTGCGACATCATGAGTGAAAATTCAAAAAAGCTGCATCAGCTCAAAAAATCATGTCGACCATTTTTTGGGATGCAAACGGGGTTATTCTCAAGGAATATCTGGAAAAAAGGCATACTGTCAACTCTCCAAGATACTGCGATACTATGCAAAATCTGGAAACTCGCATCCGAAGAATTCGATCGTACAGGACCGCTTTCCTGTTGCATCATGACAATGCAAGACCACATTGCAGTGCAGAAACAAAAAAGACGCTGGATCGGCTGAAGTTTCAAGTGGTGCCCCCCCCCCCCAACAGTCCAGACTTAGCTCCGAGTGATTTTTGGCTTTTCCCAAAGCTCAAGGAAACCTTGAAGGGCAAACAGTTTAGCTCTGATGATGATGTGGAGACCGCTGTGAGTGAATGGATCAGATCACAACTGCAAGAGTTTTTTTTTTCAACGGAATGCAAAAATGGATTCAACATCTGCAGACATGCGTCACTGTAAACGGTGACTATGACAAAATATAAGTTTGTAAGTTGAAAGAGTATTAAATTTGCTTTAATTTGCCACCTCGTTCATTATTTTTCGTTGATTCGTTCTCGTTTTATAGACAAAAGCGCCTTATTTATTGAACACCCCTCGTAGAAGGGAAAATTTGGGAAAAATTGTATTAGAGTGTAAATATTGAGGAGAGTCCATCTCATAATTTTAACGAATCTCTTGTGGTGAACGGCTTCTTGTTGATTCGGGGGGGGGGGGGGGGGGGACAAAACATAAATGACGATTTTTCGAATGGTGAAACGCAGTTTTCCAAGATCAAAAGTTGTAAACTCTCGGGAGCGAGGTAATAATAAGTTAGGCAAGGCATACATCTGCACTGACAAAAAGAACTATTCAATCATGACGCAGGGTTATTTTTGCCCACCGCGAAAAACTGAAGGCATTTAAGTGAAGATACGCAACATTTATTAATCCAAAATGTGAGAATTCTCGAGGAAACAATCAAATCCTTTAATGCCGTTACCCGTATCGACATGCAGTTAACTTTTCCTTCACGACTGCTATGTATTTGCCTAACTCAAAAAATGAAGGCTGTTTTAAATGTGAGCCGCAGAATCTATTGATCTAGAAAAGTTGGATTGCTCGTACAGGAGTCGTAGGAAGCAATCAAGGCAAGATACCGTCCGTCACTCGTGTTGACGAGCAGTCGACTATTCGTACGCGCATGTTCTGGTTTTGCCTATTCTAAGAAATGAAGGTGTTTCAAAGTATGAGACTCAGTTCCATTCTATGCAGAGGTAGCCGACTGCAACTATCGGGAGAGATCCTCGCACAAGTTTCGAATGGCGTCGCGTGCGTTCTGACAGCGCTGAATATTATAACCCACACCATGAAAAGAAATGAAAATGAGTTTCCAGACAGGATCAAAGAATGATGAAAAATAAACAATAATTAATATTAAAAGTATAAAAACACTTTTCTACCATTAGAAATACCCGTCCAGTATAACACCGAATTTTTAATGTAATCGCTGTCTTTTATCTTTATATTTTATCATCTCCCCCCGCAATAGCTATGTTTATGATTTCAGCTCTTCAAAATTTGCAAGTCAGGTTGTGAACCATTCAAATCAAGACGTGTGTCTTAATTTAAAATTATAAGTTAGCTTAAAAATAAGTTTAACCTTTAGTGTCGCTCGCGATCATTTATGTCTGCGAAGACGCCAGCGCATCCAAAATTTGAAAGGCCCATAAAAATTAACATTTATTCTTCAACACGGGGTCTTTAATATTCAGTTATTTGTAAAGATCAATTGTCAGTGGCTTGGAATAGAGCACTCGACCAGTCGCTTCACGTCGGCTTTAATAGACTGTTTTTTTTTCTTTTTTCTTTTTGACGAGCGGGGAATTTAAAATCCAGTAAATTTGATTGGCTAAAATACTCTTTTTTAAACTTGAAACCGACGTTTGATTGGTCCATTTTGAATTTCCCCCTTCTCAAGCAGTATGGTTATAGGGCTGCGCTTCGCAAGTATACTTTTCGTTAACAGCCAATCGGGATGCTGCAATTAAAGCTTTTGCTGTGGATTAATTAAAGTCATTGGATGTCGGCTTTTATACAAAAATCAGCGGAAATGACTTTGATGGAGAACTTCTGAAATCCACTCGTTTTAACTAACCCAAGGATTTTAAACGTACGGCCGTATTGACATCGTTATACAGTTATCGGCGTATCTTAATCTTAATTATTGTCTTAATTTGTCACTTTCTTCATGCTGACACTTGTAATTCATGGGGTAACCAGCTCTCCAAGCAGTTATTCCAGGGACAATATTGGAAAATGGGTAGGTTGCAAATTTTGTTGTAGCGATATGGGAGGTGAATACCTATAAGTATAGTTGCGTGATAATCTCATTGATAGCCTTGAAAAGTCGCAAAATCCACTCATAAACCTACAATAGGCGTTTTAAAATAAATCCAAAATGAGTAGATTCCATAAGTTATACTGTCATCATATCGTTGTATTTTCTGGTTCTTACAAAACCGAGAACACTCAATAGGTCAGCTTTATGTAGAACGGAATCAGCTCTTTTGCTTGCACTGATGGAAACTAGCCATCGTATACAGGACAACCCCATAGCATACTTGGTTGCGTGCTGCCCTAAATAAGCCGTTCAATTCATCAGTAACGAAAGCTTGAAATAGCCACATTCGTGCAAGGAAAGGACAGTTTTAGGATATTCCTGTCTAATGATTTGTAATATCCGGCGAGTGAGGATTGTTTCGGATGAACTAGATTCCTTCAAACGGTAGCGTTGCAAGGATACCATCAGTCCTGAGTTCGGCCCATTAAGCATCAATATAGATCTGGTTTCATGCGCGAACTTTAATTTTATGTCGGAAACCGAATGCAAATTCGTCACCCGTACCTTGTAGTTCAAGCGATTTACCCGTCCGTTTTTGCTTGAAGCCGCATTTTAATTATGAAGTCAACTAGCTGCAAATTGACTTTGCTCTTATGTAATATATGGTATCGTCCGAAGCGAGCACGGAATAATTAGTAATTAGCAACGTTTTTCAAAGCTCCTTTTTTCTCTCTTTTTCTTCCCCGCCTTCACCCCCGCTCCGCCTTCTTGTGTGATCCTCCTCCTAAGAAGCGTGATGCATGCTTAAAGAGGTGACGTCACAACGCAATTTACTTTTCTTATGATTTATTTACTTTGTCCGTGTATTAGCATTTCGCGAACCTCGTGTGTGTGCTTAACAACCAGCGTGAGCAAACGGGCAAATGTTGAGGCGACCCATTTAAAGGATGTTTTTTTGACACCTTCACAAGACTCGCGGAGGAGTGGAGGAGTATGAACATTTTTACAACAATCTGTTGAATGGACATTGAATGCGCCACTTTATTTGTTGTTGCTCGAGCAAATATTTTGCAAAACACTCGATGGTGATTTTTGAGCTGACCTTGTTTCTTTTTTTTTTTTTTTTACTGCCGTACAAAGCCATTGACTTCCAAAGGAAATTCCTTGAAAATTCATGGAAATTTCCTGCGGTTTTTTGACGTACTTGAGAGTTTTTACAAAAAGGCGTAGTTCAATTAAACGTTTCGAAATCTCCTTACATTGTCTTTTCTCAGGGGTGAAAACCAATCTGCCATCTTCATGAATTTTTTTTATAAGATATTCCAGGTTGCACGCAAAATTAAGAGGAATATTACGAAAATTTACAATTTTCTTTGTCCTTTAGAAATAAACAGTAATTTTGAGACGTTGTATTGAGTTACAGCACTTTCTAAAAAAAACACCGTCCGACGGCGACGCGAGAATATACGCCAGTTGCACTGTCAAGTGACAATAACTTTCAATTTGAATAGTTGCTTCTCATGTAAAATGCCGAGAAAATTACGAGTCACAATTTCAATGTAACCCATTCTAGGCGCGTTGGTTGAACCTCCAGATAATCGAAGTGGGGGGAGAGCAATCTTATAAATTTTGCTTTAATATTGGAAATTTCTCGCCTTGAATGTCATCCATTATAAAAAGATCGAAGTCTTGGGTAAACGCAGTGAACACCCTTATACTATACTCTAAAGTTGGATCTTTGGCCTGGGTTCAAATTAATAAAAAAGCATTACCATACATTTCACCCCACATAATTATTAGTTGGTGATGGCATCGTATATTCAACTCTTAAATCTCTAAAAGTTGCATAATTTTTTTTCTTTTTTGATGTTCGAGAATTTAGAAATTAGAATATTTAACCAGCCGTTTTTCCTCTATCCTAAATCAACCACGACGTGCTCGTTGAATTTGTTCTCGAGTTGCAACTAGCACCCTTTACATTACTAATCCCACTTAATCTCTCGTGGTTTTCGTTATATTTTCGGTTGCTATTTTTAGAGGGAAAATGCGTGGGCCTCTTAACTTTTGAATTATTAATCTGCCAGAACCACTAGCTTACGGGACAAAAAAAGAAAGGAAAAAAAATTCAAAATTAGCACATGACCTATTTCTCGGCGTCGCCCTTTGAAAATACTGGCAAAGGACATTCAACTCTTAATTTAAAAAACGCAATATCGAATTTCAACGTTCGTTTCTGTAGTTCTCCGATCCAGCAGCGAAGCGTGTACCATGTTGACATCGTCGCATTTAAATGTATCGAATAAAGTCGAACTCGAGGGTATTCACTGTAACAAGTAAGACTTCGCTTTGTCAAGGGTTCCAAAACACAGAATACATCGTTTCTATGCATGAATATACATAGAAACGATGTATTCTGTGTTTTGGAACTCTTGATAACTGGTTGATCTACAATGCGCTAGCTTGTCTCACCTCAGCTCCGAAGAACGTAAGTACTCACTTCGTAGCTCTTTTGTAGACGCAGTAGAGCGCCTTCATTTTTAGATGTAGGCAAAAAGAGCACCAACTATGGGAGGAATAATTATCCACAGTGAATACTCAACAGCGTATCTTTCAAACGTATCCACTTTTGCCCCCCCCCCCCCCCCGACTATCTCTCTCTCTTTAGCTATTGTATTTGAACGTTAGGAAGAAACACTTAAAGGTGTACGGAACAAATGATTTTAATGAAAAAGTATACTTACTCTTGTTATTGTATCTTCACGTCGTTATTCATAAAATATGCGTGTCTAATGCTGTGACAGACTTCCTGATGATGAATAAATCACGAAATTCCCTTTAAGAGGAAATGGCATAGAGTATAACCAGGTCTCATCATGTCAACTCGAAAGGAGGTGAAAATTTAACCTCATGAATGGATTAGAAGGTTAAGTTTGCTGGGAGACCGCGGAGTTCCTCCTTCAATTTTACCGACACTCCGGTCAGTTCTGATTTATAACTCCTCCCCTCATAACCGGCGTTTCTCCTCAAGCGTATCCTCTCTATTCTTGCCTTATTCAACTCCATGGAAGCCTAAAATCAACAACCAATCACGCTCTGCAAGCAGATTTACACTCCTGCTCTGTTTTTCCTTTAGTAAAATTGACTCTCCCTTTCTCACCAAGAACCACCCCAATTATTATTATTATTATTATTATTTTTATGTGTTTTGTTGTTCACTGCCAATATATGGTTGGCAGGTGTTAAGGTGTTACCCCTGGGGCGGGGCCAAACAATGGCCCTAAGCCTCAGGGCTTTATTATTATTATTATTATTATGTTCTCGTCTTTAGGGTGCTCAGTCTTTTTCAAGGCTGGTGTTTGAGTAACTAGGTAATAAAGTACAAAGAATTATTATTAATAAAGGTTTATTATTATTATTATTATTATTAATTTTTTTTTCTTTTTTTCTTCTTTTAACTCTAATAAATATCCGATTTAAAGATAGCTTTTTGACATCTGATTTACATGATAAGACGGACAGAGCTGGACTAGAAATTTTTTAATCAAAATAATTTTACTTCTTGTCAAATATTTTTACTATTTGTTGCGCCATAAAGTATCTGATGCAAATGAATTCAATCGTTCTCTCTTTTTAACGATTTTAATTTATTTATTTCATAATGAGCGGACGCAGATAAGCGTTTAAATCAATGCACGGAAAAAAAAAAATCAGTTATGAGAACTGAACTTCGGCTCATATGGAACTCCGAGGTGTTCAGTTACAGTAACCAAAAGTCTTCGCTTGTGAGTACTGAACTTCAGTTAGGAGTACCGAAGATTTCGGTAAGTGTGACTAATACTATGACTCACATTTCGTTCCTATACTGAACCACTTTGGTACTCCTAACTAAAGTTCGGTACTCACATCTGAAAACTTCGGTTACTGGAACCAAACACCCTTGGTGTTCCATATGAACCGAAGTTTTTTTCTCCTTGTGGAAACTTTATATCTTGGTCACCCCGAGTTGTTCATAAAAAAGGTCAAGAATACCGCGTTCAGATTTTAAAACAAAAATCCAGATGCAATGTCAGTCTTTGCTCTGTATTATTTTTTTTTTTTTTATTTTCTTTTTTTTTTTTTAAATCCCTGCACTGTTTGTATGATGGCAAACACGTACATATACCAAGATTACTATCCTATTTTCGCTTCTCCCCATTTTCCTTCAAGGCCATCATTTGAGATCTTTTTGAAAACATAGCACCGGTCATGACGTAATATTTAATTGAATTAAAGAGGAAGAAAAGTATGTTTAGTTGCTCATGTTACGTATTCGCAGTCAACATTGTCTAGGTACCCGAGAGGCAAAATTTTACTCGGGAACAGAGTAAGTCGAAGTGGAAGCTAAGGAGAATGAGAAGATTTATAAAAATGATATGGTTAGTAAAGTAGATGATAAGGAAGAGAGAATCAGTGTGTCAACGCGTGTTTTTCGCATGGAAAGCCAGCGCAAGTAAGTACAGAGATTTAATTAATAATGAGAATAAAGAAATGTTGTTGAGAATCCCGATGGAAAACTCCCGTGTATTTTATATGAACTTGAGACAGTGTGCAGGATAATTTGGCGAAGAGACGAGACTTACTCATGAGTCACAGTATACGCAGTGATCATTTATTCCTCCTTTTTCGCCTCAGGAAGGTTGTGGAAAATGTTACGCAATTCATTTATTATTTTGTTTTGTTTTTGTTATTTTTGTTATTTATTATTTTTATCGTGAAGTCACTTGAATTTTTTATTTTCTTTCGATTGCGACTTCCTCTACCAAGGATTGTCCAATCTCGCTTTTTCAATTTGTCTTTCCGATTTTCCCGACTTTTTGCTTAAAATTGTTGAAAAATAAATTGTTTATCCCAATTTGATATCGCTCGACCAGTCTCTAGCAAAATCTTTCACTTCTGAATTTTCATAAATGCGAAAAAAATTACTAAATTAACAATGAACTCTGCGTAACTCGGTTGCGCAGAGATTGGGTCAACCGACTTTTAGAGCCGGGGCCCTGGTCAGATCTGAATTCAGTGGCGTCGCGTGCAATTTGGCAACAATGAAAATGTATTCCATCCATTTAAACTCATGTAAAATATCGAATTCAGGGGGTTCACAGTGCACAAGGAAAATTCGATGTATTTAATAAGTTTAAATGGAGCAGTTGCATTGTTGCCAGATGGCACGCGACGCCACTGTATGAATTTTATGTTCTCCTCGGCAGAAAACTGTGGGAATACTAAAATGAGTAACAATTTATTATTCAAATACTGAATCCAAAGGATCTTGCACCAATAGAACTTGATTTCAAAGATTCGGTTTCAAGTTATTGCGTTGGGAGCTCTTTAGGGAGCACTTTTTGGGAGCCGCGTTCCCAAAGAGCTCCCAACGCAATAACTTGAAACCGAATCTTTGAAATCAAGCTCTGTTGGTGCAAGAGCCTTTGGACTCAGTATTTGAATGATAAATTGCAACTCATTTTAGTATTCCTACAGCTGTCTGCCGAGGAGAACATGAAATTCAGATCAAACCACGGCTCCCAATCTCTAGTCTAGGGAGTTAGGGACCAACAAATTTTGTGGCTTGAAAGTCCCCAAAAAACGTTGGATGGTGAGTATACTTATAAGGTGTTTCAAACAACAGTATACGTTCTTACCAATCATCTAAGAGCGAGCGATCCGTTCCCGATCATGGCAAAGACGTGCATGTATATAAATTATTATGGTGTTTTGCGGCCGAAACGTTTGTTTTCTTAAATCTATAATTGTAATTTTCTTGCCTAATGGTTTTTCGTAAATAAAATCCTAGAGAATTTAATAAAAAAGGTATTGAGGCATTTCAGCTTATTATGTTTTACTAAATTATAACTATAGATACACATTATAGGTGGTAAAAGTGCCCGGAGAAAATCATAAGGAGCTGGGTATGCAATATCTCAGTCACAGTCAGCATGATGTGTTTTCTTGGACGTGTGACGTCATGCCTGCTGTTTAACACGGGTTTTGCCAAAAAACATACCATGCTCGCTCCCTGCTTTTTGCGGCCTAAGCACGGCACTATCTCGGTTACATGCCTCCAACATGTATGACTCAGCATTCAGGTTATGTTTACCTCAGGAATAGCCCGCATTTACACCTTCGTTGAGCCCCAGAGGCTTCTTTGCTGCGCCTTATTGACAAGTGCGATGAGCTGACGATCTGATTTATGACTGTGTTACGTCGTAAGTCCTCCAGTCTTCTCGAGGGCACCATATAGGTTCATAGCTGCCATTTTGTGAGTATGTAATGACATTTTTGATTCACCGATGATTCCACCGATTGACCAAAAGATTACAAAGTTCAACTATTGCATAACTGTGACGCGCGAAAATACTCGCATCTGTAACAGTGTTTCTCAATCGGTAGAATCATCGTTAAATTACCAAAATATCCGCGCTTTTTCCATGTCAGTGACGGAGACGCCCCACCAATTGAGAAAAGAGTAAACGATAATCATAGCATTTTCGTTTACAGGCGTACTATTGAGCTTTAACTATAGAGGGGCGTAACACCATGTTATAAGTCCTGTCCCAAAAAGAGGCAGCATAGGCATGGGCGGAGCCAGCAATTTGGCAACTGTGGATTCTATCCATTTGAATTCATGAGAAACAATCGATTCTTGAGAGGGCCATGACCCAATTTCTAATCGATTGTTTCTCATACATTCAAATGGGAAGAATCCACAGTTGCCTAATTGATATGGCTTCGCCTATGAGCATAGGCCGGCTTGTTGGCCGCGTTTATTTCTTTCACTTAAATCAAAAGTTCTACTTAATTCAATTGAAACTGTATATTAAAACGAAATGACAAGTGTGTTTTAGTTGCTATCTAGACATCAGTAGGCGTGCGATTTGGCAACGTTCCTTTTTCCCATTTAAACACATTAGAAAGATCGAAATCCCTGGTCATCGCCGATGACAGAAGTGTTCGACTTTTTTGGTGAATTTAAATGAAGGAAATACATTGATGCCAAATTTCACGCTTCGCTGCTAGACATACAATCATAATAAAACTACCCAGGTGAGTCACAACAGTTATGTCGATTTCTGTCCCTAAATAGC
Source organism: Trialeurodes vaporariorum (assembly GCA_011764245.1). Classification (NCBI taxonomy): domain Eukaryota; kingdom Metazoa; phylum Arthropoda; class Insecta; order Hemiptera; family Aleyrodidae; genus Trialeurodes; species Trialeurodes vaporariorum. The sequence goes on from VMOF01000002.1 coordinate 27,440,147, forward strand.
CACTATAACAAACCAGCTCCATTTTCTAATTTTCTAGGCTTTTTGTCCTAACTTTCAATTTAAGGTTAAAGTTAAGGGGGTTAGCAAACCGAGCCCGTTTGAAATGTCCATAAGAGATTTTCATCATGACTGCCGCCTATGCGGTGATGATGTTCTGGAGATTACGTCCCAGATCGCCTCTCTACGGCTATAGCTCGTTCAGTCATACATGAACAGTGTTGCCAGATTGGGGTGAAAAAGCCGTGACGCTTTACATTGATTTAAATGGGGACGATACGGCTTTTGACCTTCGATCTGGCAACACCGTACATGGAGCTGAACTGCGTAATATTTTGGTTAACCGTTGGAATCATGTGTGAATTGAAAAACGCCATTGAATAAGTACACGAAGCGGCAGCTCCGCTCAGATTCAAGAGATGTGGAGCAATACACCGCGCGTAATTGAGACGTGAAAATTCACACCTTTCATTCCTGTGCTCCAAAATAAACAGTCTAATTTTATTACCGTGTTTTAAAGGCTCTCCGAGTTCGAATGCTGACCTACGGCATTGGCATAGCTTAAAATTGTACAATGTATGTATCATGTATCCTCTATCGATGCCGCTCCGAATGATGCAAAGCACCGACTCACCTTTGATGCCAGTTGTAATTACAACGATCAGATTTCGGATTTTATCTCTGCACTGAAAAAAAGGAAATAGTTAAAAAAGTACAGAACAAAATGAATTTCTACATTAACCTATAATTTTGTTAAATTAACAACTCAAATGCTAAATCATTTTGTTAGCTTAACAACTAATTTGCCCAACCAGCAAATCAAACAGTAAAAAATAACAATTTTTATGCTGGAATAACAAATTAGTAAGTAAAATCATCAATTTATTTTGCTGATATCACAAGCTGAATTGTTAGATCAACTAATTGGGTTAAGTTCTGTATGTTTTTAACAATTTAAAATTGCTAAATTGGCAATGTCTCTTTTGTTAAAAGAACACCACTATGTGGTTTATTTAACAACTATTTTTGCAAACTGAACAAATAAATTATTAACTGAACAGAAAACTCTGGTTGATTTAGCAACTTTCAATTTTTGTTGAATCAGCAAATTTTGAATTTTTGTTTTAACAATTGATTTTTTTCAGTGTGGTGGACATGTCGCAGGCAATTTGCATGCTCTGGCATTTCACAAAGTCTTTCTATTCGTGATTAAAAAAAATCAGACTTTGCGCATATTCTTGCTTTAGAAAATAACCACACTGTGATTTTTTCCAAAACTTGTGAGCTAATTAACCACACAAAAAAAAAAACCAAAAATTAATCACGAGTTAAAAAGGGTTAGTCATTCAAAAAGTTTCTGCCACTCCTGTATCTTTTGTTTTGGTGTTGTATTATTTTTAATACCTGTGCGCTACTACTGTTCAAAAACAACATTATGATGTCTGAAAGTCTATGTCCGCAAAGAAATAATGAATTAGCACTACAATGGTATCAATATGATGCCAATCAATCTCTTTGCTACGATGATCTTGCTATAATCTCAATTTCATGGTCGTATATTCATTTTTAATTTTGTAATTTAAGTGCGAGATCTATCGACTATTTTACGGAATTGGCCATACTTCATGCAAATTTGTTCTCTACTCACTAGACTCTGCATTTTTTGCTTGGTGTCGGTCAAGATGATACTAGACTAAAGACTTTTCAAACGTCTTTTCGAGTTCAACTTTTTCGCACGGAAAGACATCACATTATTTTTATAATTTTTTTTTCCCTGGAACTAAAACCGTTATTGGTTCGATATTTTCACGTTTGTTTTTGATCATCGACACTGATTTAAATGCGATGGTTTAAATTATCTTGTGGCATTTACAACACCTGATGATCCCATTAACTAGCTTTAATGTATAGCGTTGTAAAAATAATACTGAAAACAAAAGCATTGACGTCCATTCTGAACTCACTTTTTTTGGACGAAAGACGTCAACATTTGATCATTCTTTCCCTTTTTTTTTTTTAAATATGAATATCTCATTTTCTTTGAGCTGGACTGATCTGAATCCCTCTTGGCATTTACAACACCTGATGATCCCATTAACTAGCTTTAATGTATAGCGTTGTAAAAATAATACTGAAAACAAAAGCATTGACGTCCATTCTGAACTCACTTTTTTGGACGAAAGACGTCAACATTTGCTCTTTCTTTCCTTTTTTTTAAATATGAATATCTAATTTTCTTTGAGCTGGACCGATATGAATCCCTCGGGAAGTTGGTCTGGTTATGTATAAAAAATTAGTGACGAAGTTTCGAAAAAAATGTAACTTTTTTTTCTTTTTTCTTTTAAGTACAATGGTTTATTTAATTTGACCTAAAACTGTACGGGTCGCAAAATCAAGAGCTTCAAGTGTGACTCGCATAACTCATTTTATCCTCTGGCTAGAAACTGAGGCCCTAGTCGGGATTCGATAGGCAGAAACTCCGTGCCGACCCTCTCTTCCTTAATTCATTGTTTTCAAGGTCTTGGAATAAAAAATAAAATAAATCTGCCCATTTAACTAACAAGCAAAGTTCAAAGAATGGCAAAAAACCATAGCCGAATAAGCTTATTTGTTGTGTTTAAATGCGACTTGGTCCGAGTACGATAAAGTGGGGACCGTTCAATAGAATACGCATGCGAAAGTAAGCACTATTGCCACTTACATAAATGATCAAATAAAATTGGACATTGATCTCAAAAGTACAATAATTTATTGCATCTACGCAATTATAATATTTATAATGCTCTTAATCACTTGGAAGCAATCTAAGGTTTGGTTTGAACGTAAAGTTGTGAGGCCTCTTCAGAAGATCAAATAAGTAGCTTCCAAGAGGGCATTTGGTGGCGCATCATACGGCATTTTTATATAATTGCAAATTAACGGACGTCCGGTCTAATTTTTCAAAATGTTGTGTATTTTAACGGGTAATAAATCTATGTCATGATTGATGATGATTCGGCGCTACGTCATCAATGATCGTCAAAGCTTTGCAAGCCGCCAAACTATGATGTAAGAATGGAGGATGGATCCAACCTGGCCCCGACGCCTTTCTTCAACTTCGGAGAGGAGCGCCTGTTTTTTTAACCCTATAGAGGCGATTATTTTGGTTTTAAAAAGCTGTTTTATTGGTCCCAAGGAGGCGCATCTTTCGTCAAAAATGAAAATGAGGTGCCTCTCCTTGGGGACTGCGTATGACAAGAGTTTGAGAAGAAAAATCTGTTGTTACTTCCTACAAATCAGCCTAAAAATGCGATCCAGGAGTACCAAAAGTTCAAAATTGGCCAGGTCTTCCTCTTCTTGCGATAGACGGCGGGCAAAAGGGGATGAAAAATAAACGGCGATTCTCAGCAGAAACTTACGATTTTTCCCGTTTAAAATAGCTTAAAATTGCTAGCACGAGATGTTCGTTTGGAGGCTACTTCAAGGATCCAATTTGATCATCTGAATAGGCCAAAGATATATTGTTGTATCAAAAAATATGCCAAAAGAGCAGCTGGCAACTAGCAGGTGAGTGCCAACACCTCGTCCGATTCAGTTCAGTTCAGTTTACTAGATTCTATTGAACCGCAGAGGAAGTATTCTACTGGTGATAGAGTTTGCGAAGAAATAAGCTTGTTTTTGAAATGAAGAAAAGTGGCGAAAACTTCATAGTAACTGAGAAATGCAATACTTTATTAACGACTCAAGGCACATAACGTAAAGCTGAGTGTTTATAATTTTGATGTATTGGATGAACCACGAGAAAATTATTATTCGTGATAAATTACTCACAATTAATTACAGTCCGCCGCTAGAAGCATCATAATTCTAGGAATGAAATCCTTCTCGCCTCTTCGCGACACCTTACAGTGGATCGAAGCAAGTGATTTTCCTGACATAATTTTTCAAAAAAAAAAAAAATCAAAATAATTATGAACAATGAACAGTGAGATAACGTGAAGGCGTGTAAAAGCATTACTTTTAAAGCTTAAAATGAGACAACCAACATGGTTATAGCAAGAAATAATGTCAGCATTTAAATTTTTGAAAGCAAAAAAAAAGCAACAACAACTTTTCTTGTCCACAGAAATCCATTTTTCGAGCCAGTGTGCACCTGCCCTCGACTCCTCTTTCAAGTTCATCTATCTGGAAGAGAGGATTGATGCATGCGAGGCTCAAAACTTCTCCGGCAGTGTTTCAATTACGTAACTGGTTGAAGATTAGTTGCTCATGAATGCAATACAATCAGATCTCTAAATTCATTTCGTCAACTATATACTTCACTTGTATTATGCAATACGCGCAAGCGTATTTGTTCTGTATCTGCAATCAACGTAATCGGAACCTAGTCGTTTGATGTATTGAGGCATCGTCCGTCCTCCGGAAAAGAGGCCCCAATTTTAAACCTCGGAAATGCACATTTGCATCAATTCTGATTTGATCGTTCGGTTGTTTTTGCATGCGCTAAAAAGGCATACTCTACTTGGCTGCAGCAAAACTTTACGGCAATAACCCATTGCTTTGTGGCAAACGTCCGCTGTAAACAAATAAAGTAGTTACTCATATGATAAGCATTGAAAGAGATGGCGTTGCGTGCAATTTGGCAACCTTGCAGTTCCTCCATTTAAACTCATGAAAAAAATATCGAACTATTGGGTGTTCGGTGAACAGTTGAACACCTTTGCATTTGACCTTTAGCATGGGTTTTAATGGACAAAATACGTCGTTGCCAAATTGCACGCTACGCCACTGATTGAAAGGTTCCAAAATCATCGGTTCAACTCAAAGTAAAAGCCTTAGAAAACCGAAGCCGTAATGAACCAATTTAGCCCAAGTCACAAATAAGGAGAAGGGAGGGGGTCGGTGCTCAAATTGGGGACCTTTAAACTTGAATCTCGAAGCCCTCCGACAAGCCTAACATTTTGTTGGTTTTTTTTCCTTCTCAATTAGATTTCCATAAGATTTGGTATTATGTGCCATGAAGTATACACGGAGATAAAAAACAACAGATTTATTTTATTTTTTTACAACCGAAAGAAGTAGGTCATGTGGACTGAACAAACGTGCTTTCCACGGAAACTGGCCGTAAATTACGATCAATAACTGTATATTATGGCTCCTTGTTCGGAGATCTAATAAATCTTTCCCTCCAACTAGCGCCTTCAATTTTTGAGTTATGCAAAAAAGCATCTGCAGTGAAGGAATAGTTAACTGCCCAGAACGGAGCACTTAGTTCTCGAGAACATATGCCGTTTGCTATGAAATATTGAGCATGCTGATGTGTGTTGAACAAACATGTCTAGCTGTATTTTGGATCAATGTTTACGTTAATGTTTTATCGTAGTGATGGAAATTCAAACTTATTTACATAGAGGGTTTTAGTGGCGATATCATCTGATGAAAAAAATAACCTGTTGAGAGTTCCAAACCATCTCTCTCACTCTCGCGTAATTCTCAACCTCACTCTCGTCGATAAAATCGTAAACATGAAGATATACAAGTATTTGGTCCCCCCCCCCGCGCAGAAATGAATTCTTCGAGTCATTTTAATGCAATTGTGATATAAAATTTCGCGAAACAAGGCTCTGTGTTTACGAATTTTGGCACTAGAAAGAGATAGCTGTGGGTTACGGGAGAAAAAGAGGTAGTTTGGAACGCTTCGAAAGTTTTGTCACTGCTGATTACGACCGATGAGTGCATTACTGCATTTTTGTGATTGTTTTATAATGGTTGATTTCGCACTAAAACTGTATACTACGGTGTATTTACATTTAATTGGTTGCCAATATACGTCCCTCTTGTCGGGTCAATAATGTTCAGACCAATGGTACGTATCCTTTTTTTTATTTTTTCAATCCGCATATTCATATATTTTTGTCCGAGGTAACAGATATGCAACCGCTCAGCTCCTGATACACGTTATATGTAGGAGGCTCTCTGCGATTTAATTTATATGTATAGAAATTAACAATAGAATTCAAAACAAAGTAGCTGTCCATCACATCTGAACTGCAAATTTAGTCAAAGCTTCCTGCAGACTTCTTTTGAAGGACAATGCAAAACAATAGAATAATTCAGTTGTACAGTTCACTTTTAAATGTAATTCTAATCAAACTGTGTGAACAACTAAGAGAACACCGCACACAAGCAGAAACTACCGATTTTGCAGCCTATTGAAGTTAATATCTTTTATAATATTGGGTCCAAAGTTTTCTGTACTAATTTTACACATTTAAAACATGTAAGAAGCAAATAATCCTTGATTTACATTGTAGTTCAAGTTTCTGAAATGATTCCCGCAAGCCTTTGAATGATTATCTTAAGGGACCAATTCTGGAATTTCTTCCCAATGTGCATCGATCATTCATTTCCATCTGAAAGGGGGGTATTCAGTTGGAGCATTGCGATAAGTTTAACTTAATGCTTTTGTCTCCTTACCTCATTAAAATGAGTAAAAATATCTCTGGCCAAACAGAAAAAAAAATAAGTTATACATTTTTTAATCTTTAATCTTAAATTTTAAAAAGATCTTTAATCCCGCGGTGACTCTGGAGTCCTTTGGACTCTAAAACACTTCTAGTATTCTTCTAATTTTCTAAACTATGCTTATATTTTCTATAATCATTCCTTTAATTCAGTTGTAATGAAACTTCAGGATTGAAAGTACTACTAACCGTACTGTGAAAGGTACAAAATTCCTCCTTTAAAACCATAGCTTTAAACTATAACTTTATGGAAAAAAATCTCCAATAAATTTCTCTTTTCATACGTACAATCTTCTTTTCCAAGTCAAGGAAAAAATTTAAGGATAACCATGCATCTAGCCTTTGATCTTTAATCCTGCGGTGACTTTGGAGTCCTTTGGACTAAAATATTCCCAGTCAGCTCTCAGTTCTCGATCTTGGCATCCATCGCTGCATCAATATTTTGTAAACGTCCTCAAAGCCTTTTGTCTTACACACGTACAAGTACAGCAACAATGTTCAAGTGCATCGGTACAAGACATGAATCATGTGAATCGGCTCTGCTCATCCTTCCTTCATCCTTCTCGGAGGCAGATGCTCGCGCGGAAAGCGCAGGTGTCAAATCGAATGGAATCATCGATTTTTGTGCTCCGGCTCTGGAATTAAACTTGGAATTAGTCGATGATTCTGTTTGCCTCCAATGGCCGCTGTTATGAATGTTATGGTCTCTTATTGTGACGGATTAATTCAGGCGCTTCGCTTAGAAAAATGGTCTCCTTAAAATGGTCAGAATTCTGATAAAAAGTCCTCGAAAAGAAATTCTGACTCTTTTCTGGAGAATTCTGGTATTTTTAACCGGCCGTCTGTCACTTTTTTATACGAGAATAATCTAACAACATTTTCATCAGAATTATGTGGTGAAAAAGGCCAGAACGTCTGGGTGTAGAAGCTATAGGAAGTCAATTTTTTGCAAAGTAATGCTAAAAAACCATGAGATCGTTCACTCCTCAAAAGTAAAACCCACCATTTATTCTGCACAACCCGCATTAAAAAGCGGAAACTTAATGGATTGTGTTTGCACAATGTAAGTACATACCTACATGCTGCGCACTGAAAAAAGTGCTAAATTTAACTATTTGATTACTTAATTGTATGGAAAGAACTTAAAAAAGTTAGTTTACCATTTAAAATAGTGAAAAACCTCCATGGTGTATTAATTTAACCATTTTGAATGTTAAAAATAATACTTTGTAAGTTTTGTCCATATACTTTTAAGTAATAAAATAGTTAAATTTAGCACTTTTTTCAGTGTGATGATAGATTCAGTATATATGAGTCGTTATTGCGCGTTTCTGTATCCTCGGGTCTAAATCCCATACATACGCCGGTTTACTTTAATCAGTTTCACGGGGTTGAAATTCATTGAATGTTAGACGGTTGCTATGTCAAGCGCCTCACGCTCTGTGCTTCGATGAGCGCCTTCAATTTCTGATGTAGGCAAAAACGAGTACTGCAGAATACCAATACTTACCTACTCGCGTGATTTGAATGAGCGCGCGGTGAGTTGATTGCTGAAATTGGAACTGAAAGGGATGAGGGCTTTTGCTGGGTCAAGGAAACAAATTTGGAACTTTAAAATTTTCTCATGCATCCTTTTTGTTTTTTGTTTTTTTGGCGCGTAATTTTGCTTTCGAATCACTATTCCAATATTTCACAGCAGAGGTTTGCAACTGACCTATTATCGCGACCAATCCATCTGAATCATCCACGGCTGCGAATCATTGGAGGCTCATTAGCTGCGATTAGCGATGTATCGTTTTCATCGCCATGTAAACTTAGACTTATTTAAGCGAGCTGTAGCAAAATGAATGTGTGATTTTTTGAAAATAGTAACTAATAACCTTGTAAATTGCAATTCACGTGCAGCCAGATACTTTGCGTTACACCGATCTAAAGTTTACGCAGTTGAGGCAAGGATAGGCTTTTCATGCGTTTTAGCTACAGTTGAAAGAACTGCGGCTCTTCTTGGGGGTCAAGATGGATTTCAGTGCGGAACCCATAATAAGAGTGACAGAGTAAGTGTGAGGGGGTTACATGATTTCAAAGTTTCTTTTACTTTCGGAGGCTTTAATATGAAATTTCGTTTGTAAATTTCGACTTTAATTTGAGTTGTAACCTTCCAGCCGCTAGGATCGCCACCGTCTCCACTCGCCATTTCTCCCCTTGAAACTTTCGCAACTGCAAACCTTCCAGTAACTTTCCAACTTTCCAGTAACTTTTTTTTTTAACTGTAACCTTCCAGCCGCTAGGATCGCCACCGTCTTCACTCGCCATTTCTCCCCTTAAAACTTTCGCAACTGCGTGTTTGTACATAAACTGTATGGACGCACACCCAGGAACTTGTCTTGAATTGTAGAAGAAAATGGTGTCACGTGACTTTAAACCAAATCTCCTTACTATTCTAACGAATCCTTTTATGGATGCGCCTTTTGTTTACTATTGTCCCCTCATCGAGGAATCTCCCGATGACAATTGGCAACCTCGTGGAGGGATTCACTTGAACATACGCAGAAGCAAGCGTAGAGAGGAAGGCGGTATGACATGACATGCATCAGTGGCAGTCTGAGCATGTATGTGAGCGTGAGCTCGTATTTAAGATGTTTTTATGTATGTGTGTGTGTCGTGTTCAAGTGTTTTATGTAAGTGTGTGAGTGTGAATGCGAGTTTGTATTTAAGTGTTTTTTACATGATTGTGTGAGTGTGCATGGCGCTTACTCGCCGTGTTCGCGTCCGCGTTCGCTCTTCCTGCGAACGAGCTGCTCTTCGCGCCCCAGTGTTGTCAGATTTGGGTGAAAAAGCCGTACGTTTTACATTGATTTAAATAGGGGCGATACGGCTTTTTACCCTCGATCTGGCAACACTGTCACGCCCCCAATGCTGCCGTTTTGTGGATATTTTAATGCGGAATTCTACAATTCATCGGTGATTCAATTGGTTGAAGCAAAGATCCCATACACGGAGAACGATTTTTTATTGGAATCACGGAACGTACTATTAAATAAGGGGTAAAAAGAAATTTATTTGTTAAAATAACAAGAATTCTTATTGATTCAACGATTCTTTCTTGTAAATCATCAGAACTTTGTATTGGATCAATGAGAATTTATTATTAGTACTATAGAATGTTCTGATGATTCAGAAGAATCACAAGAAAAAATCGATGGATCAAGCAGATTTTCTTGTTATTTTATCAAATAAATTTCTTTTTACCCCTTATTTAATAGTACGTTCCGTAATTGAGGAGTTTTTTGCTAAAATGGAGGATAAAACAGAGGGTATCCTCGTGCTGAATAATACTGATTTCGAAGTGTTATTGCGTGAGATTTGGATGAGAAAAATTGGGTTTTATCAATTACCCAACAATCAGAGCATTTAGTCGCATTGTCAGCTGATAAAGAGAACCCAATCCAACACGTCTTAATCACACAATAATAACCTTTTGAAATGAGCACGAGCACCTCTCTATTTTATCCGCCCTTTTACCGAAGAACTCCTCAATTCCAATTAGACATTTTTCTCCATTTATATCAATTGAAAAGTTTAACAATGGTTTATAGAAATACTCAAATCAGTAATCTTTGCTTCAACCGATTAAGTCACCGATGGATTGTAAAATGCCATTAAAGATTCGCAAAACGGCAGCACTGCCGCGCGATCCATAACGCAAGTCTCATCAGAGTCTGAGAGTCAAAGTCGGAGTCAACCACACAGATCACAGATACAGATACAAACACTCACACACGCACGCAAGCGCACACACACTCACACTCACTTACAAGGCGTCTTCGGCTTCTCATGAATAGAGGTCTGTAAGCTCTCCTCCAAGATAGTCGTGAACTTGATCTTATTGTTAGCTCTCGCCAGTGTTGCCAGATTGGGGTGAAAAAGCCGTACGTTTTACATTGATTTAAATAGGGACGATACGGCTTTTTACCCTCAATCTGGCAACACTGGCTCTCGCGAATCCCCTCCCCTCCTCCTTCGCCTTGCACCTCTCCTGAGTGTGCCCCCTCCCCCTCTACAACGCACACTGGATCAAATAGTGAAACTGCCCGGACATCATTTTGTGAACATAAACCAAGACTATTACCAATAAATCGCAAAATTACAAAATAATGTAAGGTTAATTATCGATTTCATAACCTACAATGAGTCTGATTACATGATTTTTTAAAAGATAGTATTAACAGTAAAACGTTCCTGAAGCTGAAAGCAAAACATTTTCTTGTCCGGAAAAATCCATGTTTCGATCTCCTGTGAGACGTGGCGCGGATGAGCATTGAGCAGTTCTGCGTTTTGCGTTTCAATGGGATTCCCAAATTCAACGGTGATCCTATCGGTGAGCAGAAAAGATTATACAGCTCAATTAAGAAGTACGCTGTTTATGTCATACTAACATATTTATTTACTCACCAGTGAAATTTCTGCTGACTGTTTTTGGACTTTTGGGATTCCATTCAATATAATTATGTGTACAAGTCAAACGACATTGCTGCAGCCACAGAGGGAAGGCGAGTTGTGGCTGAGGCATAAGAAGACGCGATCCACGACATGACATGTCAAGTGACTTCTTTTTCATTCGATTGGACCTTCTTCGCTCTCAGTCATGGGCACCCGAAGGGGGGTGGGGGGGGGGCTCCCCCTGGAATTCAAAACAGTCAAAATTTCACGATACAAATGAATGGAACAAACGAAAATGAAATGTTAATCAAAGGCGTATAATCAGTTGACAAACTTTACTATCGGTTTTTTTTTGTAAATTTCGTTAATTTTTTTCAAGGGATATTAGAATTATCCATTTTCTTCCTATCATTATCATCTGTTGTCCTTTATTCATAGTATCAAACACGTCAAAATTATTATTATTATTTGATACACCTACAATGGGCTAAATAATTGTATACTATTTGAAGAAAAAAAAACATCAACATTTTTCCTCGTGAGGGGGGGGGGGGAGGCTAGACCTTCCATTTGGGTTCAAAAATGTTGCCCCCCCCCCTTGTAAACTTTTCTGCGGGTGCTCATGCTCTGAGTTTATGATCGATATTATATCGCAATGGTATGGCTCTTCAGCTTGGGCAATGTAGCTGTTGCAAACTTTTGCTATACTGAAAAGCACTAGCGAATCAAGGAATTTATCTGTTTTCCTCTTTACTCATTTGAACGCATAATATTATAGAAGAAGAAGAAGATAGAGATGTGGAGCTCAAGAGCGATGGGGGGGGGGGGGTATAAGTCAATCATGTGTCCTTTGTTCCACTTTTCTGTCCTTTGCTATAGCACGTGTGTTTTAATGGGTGATTAGAGAAAGAGAGAGGGGTAGAGAGAAGGGGGGGAGAGAGAGAGGGGGGAGGGAGAGAGAGGGGGGGGGGGAGAAAGACAGGGAGAAATAGTCCCATTTTTTGTTTGTTTTTTGGCGTGCAACTATACCAAATGAATATGAGTATTCGCCTGGTGAAGTGACGATCACCGCTCCTCCTCTCAGTGGCGAACCAACCAGCCGATATTCATAATTTTTTCATGAATTTTCTCAAAAGCCCTCAAAAGTAGGGGGAAAATCAAGAAAATTTTTCTTTTGCTTTTCTTGTAGAAATGAAACGGTGATGTGAAACTTTGAAATGAAGCTTCGAGTTACGCTTCTTTGTAAAAACACCGACAAATTGTGTAAATTACACATCTATTCAAGAGTCAAAAACCTATGCTTGTGTCGATTCTGGGCATCGATCGATTTATCAATTATCCATAACGGTCTCTGCTGACATTTCTGCTGCAAAGAAATACCTGACTCAACAATTATTGTATTCAGATTTTTACACTAATGCTCAAATCTGATGACTATATATGATATTGACGTTCATCCCTAAATCTGCGTGTCAATAACAAATTTCCGGCTCACTTGATCACAGCTTTTTAATATAGGGAATGTCAAAGCATCAAAACTCTCGAATTCATTGAATGGTAAGAAAATATATCGAATACCATCGCGCAGTATTTAAATGATTTCTGGATCAAAGGAGGAAATACCCACGCCGCGCCACCTCAACGAACCTGGAATAGATTAATCTACATTTATAAAATGGCTTTAAGTTCACACCATCAGGTTTTCAAGTGTCGAGCGAGGGAATGTTCAGAGAGCGCTGTCAAGTGATTTTTGGTTATCGATGGTGGTGGAGGAGGGGGGGGGTAAGTAAATGTAGAGATTTTAAGTCACTTCTTAAACGCGTGTGTGAGAATAATGCAGCGCTCCCAGATTTAAGGAAAAAGTAGCTCGAAATTATTTATTAAAATCATTGTAAAGAATTGATCATTTGTCTCTCCTTCCATTTGAACCTAAGCCGAAGTATATTGACCTTTTCGAGATTCAATCGAACTTCGAGAGATCGATTATTTTTCAATGGTTTATATGAAGAGGGTATCGATGTATCATTCCATTCATGAGTAGCGCTACTGTCTGGCAACCCCGGCTGTAAGTAGCACTTCTTACAACACTCTCTGTCTTGAAGTTACACTCCTCCGATTAACCTCGTATTTGTCTTATGCCTTGATTTGTTGAATGTGCCTCCAATGTCTTCCTTCTATTTTTTGTTTCAGTTATGTCCGGTAGCACGGGCGACAGCAATGATCAGATCATCCAAGACATCCTTAATGGAACCACCGGTTAGTCTTATCTATCAATTTGATTTCTTCATATTTTTCATACGCAACAGCAATACCTTTCGTTCCTTTAGACTTATTCCAGTGATCTGACGATTTCAAAATAAAGCGCTTGGAGCTTAGAGAAGTAGTACATAATATCGTAAAAGCAAAAGTGATGACATACTATTGACTCCAGGCCTAATTACTGTCAGAAATAAGTAGAAAGTTGCCATCAATAAACCCCTTTGAAGAAAATTCAAATTCAAAACTCCGAACTCACCTTTCAGAAGTTTGCATGAGTGAAAAATGCTGTGTTTGAGGAAGACTGGATCGGTTTGAACAACGAGTGCTGCTCAATGAATAAGTATACTTGATTTATGGAGCTCAGTGTACACGATTAAAAATATGGAGGAGAGGGGGTTGTGTTTGTTTCAAGATTTACAATACCTCTCAGATAACAGCCATTTATAGTTTCCCGAGTTTGATTAAAAAATAGGGAGGGAAAAAAAGGGTTCATTGAATGTTTTTGAAGGTTCTGTGTACTTTTACCATTGTCAAGCTGATGATTATATACATTTTAGTGAGTTGCTTTCGTCAAATGTTGCTAAATAATTGACGCTACGTGCTAATTATTATAAAGAGAGCGAGCATTTACTGGGACGGTGGATTAAAGCCTATCTCTGCCTCTGTGTTTATAAGCTTTACTGTCTCCTCCTTTTTTATTCTTCACGCATTTTCAAATGGAAAACGGGATTTTAATTACTAGCATGTAACAACTTTCATTCAGACTTACAACTATACTATGTATTTAGATTTACAGTTTTCCAACTTCTATGGAACCTCCGAAAAATTTTCTATAATCAATCTCAATACACGTTTTTAATAACTATCCAGTCCCATTTGTGTCGACATTTTTTTTCTAAATTCGCTTATCATAGAAAAATGGTGCTGTTCAATCCATCCTAATTAATGCACTTTTGCTAATTTTTTCGCATTCCGTTCTACGATAGTCATGCTATAGTCATCAGTGGCGGCTCGAGTTCTTTGCGACAACCATCATGCGTTTTGCCATCTCAACCTGTGCAAAAGTATCGATTTTGAGGGTTCTTTGCACCCTCTGAAGATTGATAATTTCATACAGGTTGAAATGGAGAGGATCCGTTTCTGCCAAATTTCATTCACTGCAATAGCCACAGAGGTCGATCGAAAATGGTTCTGAAAATTTCTGGAAAGGTCGTATAACCCTCCGAAGAGGAATAGGTTCGTGGGCGAGGGGTTATCATTTGAAAAAAGAAGACAAAAAATTGTTTTTGCGCGTACCTTTGAATCGCAAAGTCAAACCTTATTCTTTTTTTACTACACCGAGAAACTTGTACTAACTCTCTGGACTTTTTTGAGGCCAATTTCTATCTAGAAAGTTTGGTCAAAACTTTCAAGCCTTCAAAACTTCAAAATCTTTAAAAGGCTACCATTTTGAAATCGATGAGTGGTTGATTGTTGGCAATGTTTTTCTCATTTAGAGACCTTTCAACCAATGGGAATTGGACACAAGTCATACTTTGGCGCCTAAACATTTTTACAAAAGGGATCTTGAAACCCTATAACATTTTGAAGCGAAGGGCCTCGTAAGATTTTTGAGGCGAAGTGAACATGTGACACAACAATTGAAAGCCGTTGATTTGCACTTTCGAAACATTCTTCATTTTTGAAAAATAATAATAATTTATAAGGCTACGCAGTCATCGATTAACAACTGCCCATAACCCGAAAACGAATACTGACCTCGTCAATTTTTACCGTGGGTAACGAGTAATACCCCCCTACCCCCAAATTGAGTTTTATTATAGCTTAAAGTATCAGAAGTTATAGAAACAATACTAGAAAATTCGTTCTTAGATATTTAGAAACTGAAGAATCACCAGTTGACGTGATTCATTCCCTTTTGTCTTTGCTTTCAATAACCTCCACCTTTGCAATTTAGGTATTTAATGCCTAATTTTCTAAATGCCGCAGACTCACAAGAGTTCTTTGAAACTCAAGGAGAAAAGAACTAAAAGTAATATTATGAATAATGTTGTAAGTATTAACATCTTAAGCTATTGTGCGCCGCAGGTTTCTTCTTCCTCTTTCTCTCTTTCTTTCCTTAGCTTGCCCTGCTTCATTCTTCACTTGTTTTCAACATAAAATTCTGCCGGCGTTAGATTGCTGATTTTCTTTCTTCATTCATCTAAAGAACCCACTTTTCAGATCATTAACTGGATAATTTATACAAAAGAAATAAGAAAAAAACCTAACGAATGAAGGTCAAGGGTGGAGAGTATTAAGAAGGAGGGAGTCAGAAACTAATTTTCCTCGCATTTTCACTGCTCACACTGCGGTGATCGACAAACGTGTCAAATGGAGACTGAACACTCAATCCTTTTTCTTCCCTCCCTCTCTTCTTAGAAAATGAGTAAACAAAGAAACCCTGTGGTTAAGCTTTCCTCCTCTTTTTTCTATTTTTAGCAGAGCATGGGCGGCTTTTGGGAGTCATAATAGTTGGAGGGGGGAAAGTTTAAGAGTTGGACTTTTTTTTTCATTTACTTTTTTTCACTTTTTTGTCATCGATTTCATTCTAGCGTATGTGTGCTTACACATATGCGTGTGTGGGCGTGTTTAAAATTCATAGAAACCATAGCCTCGCGTTTAAAATCAAAAGTTGTGTCACTTGCAGCTGACAACTATGAAAAATACTTCAAGACCATATATTATAGTACACATATTTTATCGTCCCAAAACTGATTTCAGATGCTCTTGCATAATCAGAAATTGGTTTCAAAGATTACAGATTGAATTGTTGATATCGGTGCTCTAAGCTGAGGTAGCTTCCGCTCCAATTGAAATAATTCTGACTGTAATCATTGAAATCAATTTCTGACTATGTCAAAATATGTGAAAACAGTTTAGAACGATAAAATATACGGTTTTGAAGTACTTCTAGGGGTTTCCATCTATGAGATACGCAAATTTTAATTTTAACTGTATAGTTGCGGCTCCGATGCTCTGAAAGTGATTAATTTTCTTTTCTATTAAAATTAAAAATAATGTCAAGCTTCTCCCTCAAGCCCCCCCCCCCCTTAAAGCCTCCCAAAAGCCGCCCATAGAGCAGTAAAAATCACTGGTCTGATGATGAGCAATGCTTGAAAAATGAAAGACTAAGAGATTGTTTGAGTCACCGATGCACTTGTTTTGAGTTTTTACGATTTGCTCGCGCCGTTAAATACGCCTTCATTATTACGGTTAGTGAATTGGTGCTACTTCTTTAGAAGCACTAGAACGCCTTCATTGTTGTGGTTAGTTAATGAGCTTGGCCGTTCGGAGAGAAGCATAATCAAGGTTTTGAAGGCGCTTTAAGATTACTAGTAGTCTGTGACTGGGGACTTGCAGTGGTTTGGTCATGCCTGTCTGTATCCTCAGACCATTTCAACGTATTTTCTGGTTCAAATATAATATTTTTTTTCCTTCCTGTTTTTTCTTTCTTTCTTTTTTCTTCCTTTCTTTCTCTCTTTCCATGCTATTCCATCAATGCTAAGGCACCTTTAAATAAACAAATTATACTCCTATTATACTAGGTACTGTTTTTCTTAATTTCTTTGCTAAAACACCTCTTGAAAAATTTAGCTGTACTACTACTTTCATTTGTTATTATTGTTTTGTTTTTCTGCTCTTTTCTTTTGCAGTCTTTGAAAATTGGACAGCAAACCATAGGTATTGAAAAAAAAAACAAGCAGGGAAAATTCCAACACGCAGGTGTTGGAAAAGCGTGCCACTAAAGTCTGAACAGTTTTAATGTTTTTGCTAGCAATGATATTTAGACACCATTCATCAGAAAAGAACCAAGTGACATGGAGCTGATCTCGAGAAAATTGAGTCCAAAGTTGAAGAGCTAGCTTTTAGACAAAAAGATTTGAATTACTAACGTTATGATTTCATTCAGTTACGGTGTTTTGTTTTTGCATTTTAACACCGGCAAAGTGGAATTTCCCATGCACGAGAGGTATTTAATTTTTAGCGTTTAAAGTGACTTGGTTTTTTTTTTTTTTTTTTTTTTTTTTTTTTTTTTTTTTTTTTTTTTAGCATAATCACGAAAAAGGACTCTCTAAAAGAAACCAAGAGCCAGTTGGTTCACACTGTTGATTATTAAGTCAGTTCCAAATTATATAAAAGGAACCAAGTTGGAGTTGGTTTTTTACGTGACTCAGATTAAGGTTACACCTAATCGGAAAAAAGGACCAAGTTTTCATTTGATTGCATCATACGGACAATGGCATCAACGAAGCTCATCAGCTCCACTTTTACCGAGAATTTCGACGGGAAATAATTGTTATTAGAAGAAGCACTTGTTGCTTCGAGATTCAGTATTGCTAGCTCTAACAACCAATAACTCAGTTTTGCAAAAAAATGTCACTTGGTTCTCTTGTGACAAATGCTGTCCAATGGAGCTTGTTTCGTGACAAATGATGAAAAAAAAAAAATTTAGATCAGATGTATCTATGAGAAAATGTGTCAAAGGAGTTGTTTTTTTTTCAAAACTTTGGAGGGGTCTAGCTCAGAAGAGAAACATTTGCAAACTTTGGAGGGGTCTAGCTCAGAAGAGAAACATTTGCAGCACATTTTTATACAGGAAAATAAAATCTTATATGTTGACTCCAAAGATACACTCCATTAGACCCCCAGAATTTTCCATCATCTCCAAAAAAAAATGTGTCCAGCAAAAATCCGAACCTGGGTGCGGCGAGTGGGTAGGGGTTAGGACCACTGTACGTACGATCTAAAGACAAACCCTCCGAATATTCCACCATCTCTAAAAAAAATTGTCCAGCAAAAGTTCGGGTCCTAACCTATGCGCGGCGAGGGGGGAGGAGAGAACCACTACGGACAATCTTATAGAACAAACCCTTTGAATTTTCCACCAT
Source organism: Trialeurodes vaporariorum (assembly GCA_011764245.1). Taxonomy (NCBI): domain Eukaryota; kingdom Metazoa; phylum Arthropoda; class Insecta; order Hemiptera; family Aleyrodidae; genus Trialeurodes; species Trialeurodes vaporariorum. The sequence goes on from VMOF01000002.1 coordinate 27,458,277, forward strand.
TCCAAGAAAAAATTGTCCAACAAAAGTTCGGGTGCGAACCTGTGTGCGGTGAGGGGGGAGAACCACTTCGAGCAATCATAGAACAAACCACTCGAATTTTCCACCATCTCAAAAAATTGTCCGGCAAAAGTTCAAGTTCGAACCTGTGTGCGGCGATTGGGTGGGGAGGGTGGCATGACCACTACGGAAAATCTTATAACAATAATCCCTTCAAATTTTCCACAATCTCAAATAACATTTGTCCAGCAAATGTTTGGGTCCGAACCTGTGTGCGGCAATTGGGAGGGGGTGGGGGTTAAGACCACTACGAACAATCTTAAAACCAACCCTTCGAATTTTCAACCATCTCAAAAAAATTGTCCGGCAAAAGTTCAAGTTCGAACCTGTGTGCGGCGGGTAGGTGGGGGAGTAGGACCACTACGGACAATCTTAAAACAAACCCTTCGAATTTCCCGCTAGCTCAAAAAATTTGTCCAGAAAAAGTTCAATTTTGAACCTGTGTGCGGCGAGTGGGGGGGGGGGGTAGGACCACTACAGACAATCTTAGAACAGTCCCTTCGAATTTTCCACCATCTCAAAAAAAATTGTCCAGCAAATTTTCAGGTCCGAACCTGTGTGCGGCGATTGTGGGGGGCGGGGTGGTAAGACCACTCGGACAATCTTATAACAATAATCCCTTCGAATTTTCCACCATCTTAAAAAATGTGTCCAGCAAAAGTTCGGGTTTGAACCTGTGTGCGGCGAGTGGGGGGGGGGGTTTAGAACCACTAAGGACAATCTTAAAACAAACCCTTCGAATTTCCCACCTACTCAAAAAAAATTGTCCCGCAAAAATTTGGGTCCGAGCCTGGGTGCGACGAAAAAAATCAATACTAGTGGAATATAGGTTGGCACGAATGACTTAGGTTGCTAGACCTGTATAGAATTCCCGTTCAAAGGAATTCGAGTTTGACGCTTAATATTTTAATGAAATTAACAGGAATACCAAAACTTTTACAATTTTAAGAAAATAGACGCCGAGACCTCCTGGATCGCAGCAATAACTTAACAATTAATGAAACCAGTTTTAAGAAAATAGGTTTTTAATTTTTCAAACCTTTCCCGCCAAGGTGTGGCCATAAGCAAGACATGCAACACATATATTAGATATGAAAACGAAAACAAAAAGCGTACCGTATATAAAATATACGGCACGCTTAATAAAAAAAGGTTACACCTAGGTACACCCCTTTCTTCTTTTCTGTTTATAACTTTATTTATTTTGATTTTATTTTTCGCACCATTTTGTAAAAATAATTTCGTCACCTTTTCAATTGAATAAATTAGCCAAAATCTCTAAAACTGAGCACATTTAGACCAGTCAAATCTTTCGAACTTTAATAATAATGAGAGAGGACCCTAACTTTTGTATCAGTTAAGAGCCGTCATCTCATTTTTGGATCGTCTTTTATCTGTAGGCATTACTAATCTTGCTTCAGCTGAATAACTGCGCTGATGAGAATTACCAAAAAAATAAAATGAAACTAATAATCATTTTTACTCTTAGTACGTAAACAAGTCGATCAACAATCTTTATGTTGGTTTTTTTTCTTCTTTTTTTTTTTTTTGTTTTTGTAAATCATGTTATCCTCACGGTCATTTTTCAGCATGATCTTGAAAAAAATTGACAGTTAGCTATCAATCGAGTTTGATTGTTTCTCTTTTCATGCTCGCACATTGATCAATGATGTCTATACCTTATTCAGTTATTCATCCTTCCTCTTATTTGACAGACTAATTAAAACCTGTGCCCTGAAGCCATTCGCAAAATTTAGCAACCCCGACCTTGCTTTGAGGCCTCCGGCCACTCTTCAAATTTACCTCCCGCAGATTCGTGTCCTGAATGTGTCAGTATTTGTTTCCGTTTCCTTTCCTAACAATTTACGAGGGTCCTCAATCCTCAGTGACAGACATTATGATGAAATACAATCAGTTCTGATCGTTCCCAATGCTCTTGGACCGATCGAAAATTCACCCATTTTTCGCCGCTCTAAATTTTCAATCGAAATTTACATTATTAAATGAAGCAGGATTCTTCCAGTGGCGGCTCGTGCAATTTGGCAACCTTGCTTATTTGCCATGTAAAACTGTACAAAAGAATCGAATTCTGGGGGGTGCAATTGCACCTCCTGAAGATCGATAGTTTTGCAGGTGGTTAAACGGAGAAAATCCATTGTTGCCACATTGCACGAGCCGCCACTGGATTGTTCTGTCTGTTTGACTATCGATTAATCTATTCATTGTATTATTTAGCTATGCAGCAGCTGACCATAGAATATATCCTCCCAATCAATCGATTACGATTCCAGAGTAACATTTACCTGTAGGCTGAAAGAAAATTAACAATAATCGCTATCGTGGTACTTTAAATGTGTAAAATAACTAATGAGCGAGTGCGAAAAGTGAACAAAGCTTTCCGCCGTTTGCATTTTGCCTCTTGGGGCTTCCTTGAGAGCCTAAATCTGATAGCCAATCTGAAATGGATTCCGACATGCGTAATTCTTGAATTTCGTCCATTTTAATTCATCATAAAGATCATAATATTGGGTATTTGGTGAACATTCTCAAATTAATATTCGACCTTACATAAATGGGTTTAAATGGACTTAACATAAGTTAACCCTCCTCCATCCCCACCCTCTCTCTCTCTCTCTCTCTCTCTCTCTCTCTCCCTCTCTCTCTCTCTCGCTCTCTCTCTCTTTCTCTCTTTGAGTAATTTCGTCTTCACATACGCTCGCTTAGGATCATATGATGAAAATGACTTCATCTATTCCTCCCGTCCAAAACCTATTGTAGAATGCCAAGATTTTATCGAGCAAACAGGAAACATATTTTCCTCATTTTCCGCTCAACGCGTTTCTTGAAAAAGTATCCGTAAACATGCTTTAATGTTTTGTTCCGGAAAGTGGGGGCGCCATTTTAAAATGTACCATCTGCGTACTTGTATTATCTGTCAAACTTATAATAACTGTGCTTCCGTTAATATTCTTTGTGCCAACTTCGTCCTATTTTCCAATACTGTTTATTGTCTACGAGGTTTTCTTGTCTCGCGATTCCATTTTAGTGTTTATTTGTTCTTTCTCCCTTCACATTTCTTCTCCAAAAGGAGGGCGGCGTTTTGGATGCTTCATAACGACTTTTGTCTATTATGAAAGAATGGATATTTTTACACACCCTTATAGCCGATGTATGCCATGAACTGTTTCATTTTTTTTTTTCTAAAGGAAAGAAACAGAAACAAACAAACCTATTCATCTAAGGATGGGAAATTAAAAAATAAAAATGAACGTTCTTTAAAAATGTTGTGTTTAGTACGATGAGAGGATGACAAATAATACCAAATGAGTTGTGAATTTAATTTGCCTAAATCTAAATATATTTTATATATTTATTAACATGATTACACTGTTACAAATTGTCAGTTACTATAGAGAGAAACCCGTTGAACAATTTTCTGATGACAGACATTCCGGTGAATTTAACCGGAATGCCAGTCAGGAAAGCGCTGCTTGGAAAACTCATGATCAGTATACGGTAACCGGAAATTTTTATCAAAGTGTATACTGACCATGATACTAACGCTGGTGGCCAATGAAGTTATTATGAAAATGGTCATCAGCGTATTACGTGTTACGTCTGGTGATAACTATTTTGGTTGAATTGGCAAGATACGTTACGCCTAATATGTCTTAAGCTAAGTAATCTCTGGCTGGCCAATTAGAAACGAGTGTTCGCAACTTTTACGGCAAATTCTTGGTATTATTATCATGTAGATTTATTATTTTGGCCCATAGGTCTATTTTTAGCTCACTCCTTCGCCAAATACATGTTGTAATAATCAATTCCGATTCAGTGAAACTTTATAGTTATTATTCATTTGACTTTCACTGAACAAAATTTCTCTCAACCAAAACCTAGCCTATGCATTTGATTAATTGTGTTCACTATTTATTAATTCTTGGTCATTGTTTTCTTTTTTTCCAGATTCTGAATTGTCCTCACTAGAGCATGTCGGTGAGTACTTCGTTTTTTAGTAAACAATTTCCTAGCTCCTTTAATTTGAATAATCTAACTTTGCCAAAAAGCCCGGCAATCATTGCTCGCGACACCGGGTCACAATGCTTATGGCTATCTCTCAGCGCTAATCGCCGCATGGTGCGTTTCGACCAATCAGAGGTGAGGATTTGGAACTAGCAAGAGACTTACCCCGAGTTTGAGGACCATCATTGGGGGAGGGGGGGGGGGTCCAAACCGTATCGAGATGATGGAGTAGGAAAAAATCATGTTCAAAAACTCGAAGTCTACCTCTTAAAAAAAGTAAAAAAGATCTCGTAATTAATAAATGTCACCTAGAATATTGTCACTCATTAACTGTCCTCTCCCCCCCCCCTTGTTTTTCGACTTTCTTCTTGGGCGCTCTACTCCTTAATTCTGTCGTTGACCCCGGAATTACACACATATCCTAAGGAGGGCACTCGTTATTGAATAAGTGACCCACCGTCGAATGAAAATCATGACTTGAGTTCAAACAGCGATTTTTAGTGAGGCCGCTCAGTGGGCCGAAACATGAATTTTCCTGGACACAATTTTTTTTCGTTTTTTGTTTGTTTACAAAGAGATGTTTAAGTTAGTGAATTCCGATCAAAAACTGTGGAATTTGATTACTTTAAAACTATGAAATTGAAAATGTTACTAATTTTTTTTAGTTATTTTGCCATTTATTGCTCATATATTATTCTTGGTTATTTTTTATGAATTTATGTTCGGAAAAATCTATATTTTGATCCACTGTGTGCCTTGGAGGAGCGCAACAGAGCTGATGGGGCAGTGACGGATGACCAAGGGCAAACCATGAGTGCCGCAAAAACCGTTATTGGTCTTGATTAAGTCGGCAAGAGTGTCGAGTAAATTAAAATAAATAAAGGAGAGGGGCTGTGGCTGACCGGGGGATAAAAGTAATAATTATGATAGCTTTATTGGCCTATCCCTCTCGATCTCGATGCTTAAAATAGCCTTAATTAACTTAATTGTTGTGTGCGATACCGGATACCCGGTACTCTCCACAGTCCACACGGTTGAGAGTGGTCTCAACTCTACCGTCTATACACGTGGAAGTATGAAACTGCCTGATGCCTGTTTGCACCAGTATTACCTGCAGAGTCTCATTAACTTCCGATTTGCGTGTGTTTGATCATCGAAATCTTTTTTTTTTTTTTTTTTTTTTTTCAAGCATCAAGCCAGTTTTATTATCTTTTTTCACGTGTTTTATTTTTCATTGTTTATCTTTTCGATCTTGCCGTAACCTGACTTTATTCTAGCCAGCCCAAGTATAAATTACCGTCGAGTTTACTTCCGCTTTCCACCGAAGTTAGAAAAAGATAGTCTTCCAAGGTTGATTACTCCAGGTAGATGCATCAGCCCTGGATTAACCATAAGACTGGCTAGGCCACAGCCTAGAGCGCAAGATTTTTAGGGGCGCAAAATGTCATTGAGGGACCCTCATTATTGAAGCGGGGAAAAAAAGGAAAAGCCTCAAAATTGGTGGAGAAGCAAGAAACAACAACAACAACAAAAACAACAACAACAAATATATTTTAATTTTTTCGAGCCCCTCTCTTTTGAACCCACGGACCGTCCACGCATGGCCCAGTCGGACGTTGTGCGTTTTTGAGACCCCCGCCCCCCAAAAAAAAGGTTTGCCTCCTGATTTTAACATGGGCAAGATAAATAGTGCTTAGTCTATAGGATATATTGACTTGACAGTCAGTTCATTATAGTTGGTTCACCAATCAGCGACCATGTACCGAAAAACGTTCATTAAAGAAGTCCCCGCATTACACCCTACTAAAAATGACCAGTTGATGTATCAGTTGGCATCAGCCTGAAATTAGCCTGACATCAGTCTGATACCAGTCCGATATCAACTGATGTCAACTGATGTCAACTGCGGTAATTTTTAATAGGGAAATCGATCTCTGTAAGTAGACTAATCTCTGCACACCTGTATTTATCCACCGCATTTGTAAGCATCTGCTTAAAATAATCTTTAAAGTAAAATAATTATTTAATATTCATCTTGAGAGTCTTCCTCTCACCCATCACCTCTCTTTTCCAACTCAGAATTTCCGGTCCGAATTGCCGTTTCGATCGTCTCTGTTTCAATAAGGGCTTACCCACGACCGAATCTTTGATTTCTAAATGAACTTATCTGCGAAGGAATACACGTCCAGTCCAGTGGTGTGCACTTTCAGTAATCAACGATTCGACTGATTGTGCGTGATCAGACCGTCGAGCCAGGGACTAAAGTGTAAATAAGTGGAGTGCTTCCGTATCGTATTCACCATATAAATATCGCAATAAATCGGCGTTGCCAATTTTTCCCTTCGTTTACTATGACGATATACGGAACGCACCCCCAGACTGCTCAAGTTGGCAACGATGTTGGCAACACTGTGTATTTACATTGCTTCCGGTCCCACATTGACTTCTACCGCGACGAACTGTGACAGAGGCGAGGACCGGAACCAATTGATCGGGTACCAAGCGGTGATATCAAGGTAGTCGCGAGCCAATTTAATCGATGTTGCCAATAATAATATCAAACGTTACTATTGGTTGATGAATGGAGCTAGCCTGAGGCCGTTGCTACGTTTTGCGGATTTAACAATCTAATTTTGAGCAAACTTTCACGGAAAACGCGACCCGATGAGCATATTGCAAAACCCCAAAGTTCTCTCTCAAACGAGATGAAACGACTTAAAATACTGTTATTGCCACCCGCTTATGTATGCACCACAAGCATAAACTGAGTACTATGAGTAAAATTTTACGAAAAACACGGTGGGCTCACTAAAAAACACAAAAATTGAGATGAGAATTCGTTGCATGGTGTTTGTGCCACCCGCCAATGTATGCACCAAAGTTGAACATGGCCGTGCGTGTTGGTTAGAATCTAACTTAAAGAGGTGCCTGACACTATTTTTTGTCCCGTATATAATGTGCGAGTACTTGAGGGGACAAAGGTACATAGCTAATATCTACTACAGCGATATGCAGCGCGCAACGCACCATGATACTTACTTGTGTTGATGGTATCTAGTGCGTTGCGTATTGCATACCCTGGCCAAGTTTCTCTGTCCCTCCTAGTTCAAGGAGAAAAAAATATTGGAAAAATTTAAGGTGACAATAAGGGTGATTCTAGAATCCCTGAACGAATTCATTGATTTTTAGTGGTGAATGATTTGTGAAGCGGCTGTGTTTAACTAGATCTCGGCGTCATTAGTTTGTTGAATGATATTCACTCTGGCAAGGCTACATATTTTGCACATTTGCATCCATTAAAAAAATCGAATTCGTGAGTGGTGCCACTCAAGTGCTCACCCAGTTGTTCGATATTTTTCATGGGCTTAAATGGACTCGTCACCAGACTGTACGCGCTACACCTCTATATGATTACGAATCGTTTCATTTAGCAGAACTTTTTTTTAAGACTACCATAAAACGTAAAAAGGGAGTGAAGATATCTAGAGACCCAAACGCCAAAAAATTAATAATCGTTTTATTAGTAGGTCATATTATTTGAAGTATCAATCTTCGGATGGGATATCTGCTGATCTCGGAATTTTTCTTTTAGAAACACGCAAGCAGCGTGTGTGTTGATTTATTAGGGGTTAATGACACTCTTGTTTCATTAACATTTTTTTTTTAGTTTTAAAAAATGATACTGTTTTTACCATTTTTCTCGAAATCATGATTTTTACCTTTGCATCTTTTTACATTACTATAGTAACTGGCTTATTACTTGATGTCAAGAAATGTGCTCTCGCATTATCGGCATATGCAAATACATGTTTGCCCCTCCCAATGGTGACTCTTCCAGAGCCTGAAATGCGTTAGTCAATCAAAAGTTGGCTACCCCCTCAGGCCTTGGCACAACTTTAGAGCTTTATGACAAGGGTTCAAGGGAGTACACGGATTTTAATTGCACTCTCCTTTATTTTGGTCGAGAATATTTCAGTCAAAGTTCAAGAGTTGCTGCAATCTAATAGTTTGAGAACTTGACTTCTTACCGCTGTATCACTTAGTAAACAAGAGTCGCAATTCCTGAGACTTGGAGACTGTCATGTTTATCCAACAAAACAAGTATATCAATTTGGAATCTAATTTTTACCTGTAACACATCACTTTTTTATGAAAAAAAGCTAAAGCTTGTTTGAAAGTTAAAGCTACCGCTTTCGGTACTAGACGTGAGTTTCAACGAGTGTCTCTATATACCAATTTCTATAAAAATAACTCGAAAAAGTTGTTTCTCGTAAACCGTAAACCGCCCGAATAAAATTAGGTCTCACTATTTCTGCCAATCATAAATAATTGTTTTCTTTTTTTAGTTTCTTGAAAAAAATCGCCATTTATTTTACATTTCCTTCAACAATTATACAAGCAAAATGTCTAGTTTCACATATTCATTTTATTCGGAAAAATCTATACAGTACCTAATCGATTAAAGGATTTCTTAAAGGATAAGTTTTGCACAATTTTCAAGGCAGATTGTCCGGTATAAAAATGGTGTTTTAACTCGCAGAACGACAAAACAGCTGAAACCAGTGGCGTCACGTGAAATCGGACAACTTTGCTATTTGTTCATGTTCATTTAAATGTATGAAAAAGATGGAACTAGTGGAGGTACACAGTGCGCTTCCTCGAATTGATATTTTGCATGGGTTTAAATGGACGAATTGCAGCGTTGCCAGGTTCACCCACGCCACTGGTTGAAACACTGGCTTACACTTGTTTACTTTTTTCGCGCTAAATGTCGCAATTCAGCCAAACTCTTTAATTCCCTGTATCGTTGACAGAAATAACTGGCTAGGATATGCAACACGCAATGCACCCAATAAATAGGTTGAACAGTAGATTGTGTGTTGCGTGTTGAATACCTTGATCAGATATCTTATTTTTCCCCGGTTAGTACATCTTGATCCGTCACTCATCTCAATTTCCTCATAAACGTCACTTAGACCCCTTGTTATTCTAAGCTTCTTATGAATGAACTGTACACGGAAAACATGGCAACTGCGAAATCAATCAAATCAGTGGACGTCGCTACGGCGCTTCCGAAATTATTCGATCAAAAGCACGTAAGACGCATTCATCGAATCAGTCACATCCCCGTCGATCGATTGCTGAATATTCCAATTCAATCAGTTCGCAGTTCGAGGAAGTGATCGATAACTCATCGATTCGATCGATTCGTCGATCTAAAGTGAGCTCAGTTGTCAGTTTGTGTAGATAAATCTTAAAATTTTGCATTGATATCAACATGTCTAATAAAAGGGAGGATAGTTAGGGTGCGATTGAAGACGGTTCTTAAGCTCAAGATTTATCATGTATATCAAGGCTCATCAGCGTTAGACTCATCCCCTTCAAAACCTTGCTATTTTTATGGAACTGATGAGCCCCGACTTGAGAAATCTGAAACTTGAGAAACGTCCTGAATTAAGGCCGCTTCTGGAAAAAGGGTCCGTAAATCAACGAGTGTGATCTTTCTGAGAAATCAGCATCGTGGTTGAATGGAGACTTTGTTGAAAGAGCGAAAGTTTTGTTTTATGAACCCTTTTATTCGGAAATGACCTCAATCGCATCTTTAACATGAAGTTGTAAGGAAATTCAAAAATTAATTTTCACATCTTAATTCGTGGAGCAGAATTAGCTCACAGTTTAAATTATGTAGGTCTAAAATAGCCGTATATAATAGCAACTTTTTCATAATTCGTGACTGAAAGGGTTAAACAGGTAGAATGAAGATTTTTAACACGGTCTGACAACTGCGGAGGTGAGGACGAATCGGCGCGTCGCGAATGTCTATGGAGCGCCACGAACGACAAGATCAAGACGCTGGTCACAAAGTGAGCGGAAAACAAAGATTTTATGGCCAAAAATCTACAAGTTCTAAAATCATTGCTAAACAAATATAACAGCAGTAATTTTGAGACCAAAGTACATTTTCTGGTTGAAATAAGTATTTGTAGACGTTATTTAAGGCTATAAATTAGTCCTGGAAGCTTTAAAACAATTTTTTTCCGAAGGCGTTTAACTCTTAGATTATTGACCTTCCAAATCGATCAGTTATGACCATTGTGCGCCGCGCCGCACGTATGACAATGCTATGCGACAAGCAGCTCGGCTCCCTCCTCAACTCCGCCACTGTGCCCGCGCGCAATCGATCGATGCCTGCCCGGAATCAATCGTCGCATCGATGATCGATTGATAGGTTACAGTGGCTATATAGCCACTGTATGATAGGTTGCCTAGTTGCCCCATCTGGTGAGTGGTGATAGCAACAATGATGTCAGCTTCGATGTAATCGGGACTCATTAGTTGCAACTGTCGCTGCCACCTGGAAAGCAGATGAAATAAGCAATTCCTTGCGAGAAATAATCCTGATTGAAGAATGAAGTTTAAACATTAAGTTAATTCTGAGATTCAAGTCCTACTACCATACTTTATGCTGGGATAAGAAGGGTAATAAGGCCATAAATCGAACGAGCTGTACAGTGTACATATATCCATAGAAGTCATAGCGCGGCGGCGCGTCTCCCACAACTCGATACATCGATTAATCGAAAAACTAGACTTGCCTCCTTTTTGTACACAGCACCACAACTTGGCTCAAATCTTCATACTGTCCTCATCTCCTTACTGTACTCGAAGCCGTTACTGTGCTCGAAACCTTACTGTGCTTGAAGCCGTACTGTGCTCGAAACCTTACTTTTCCACTACTTCAGACGGCTCATTTTACAGGCCTAATGTTCTGGACAAAAATAATTTTCACGGTCCATATAGAGATGGTTTCACAAAGAACCCGAAGAGGCGCGTCGTGTGTCTAGCAACAGGGCTGCCGTTTTGCGTATAATCAATGCTATTTTTCTATTCACCGATGATTCCACCGGTTGAGGAAAGATTACACCGATCAGTTTAGTGTATGAATGTAATGCACGAAACTATTCTGATCTGTAATCTTTCCTTAATCGGTGGAAACTCCGTTGATTAATTAAAATATCCGCAAGTTTTTTAAAGTCATCGACGACTCCACCGGTTGAGGAAAGATTACAGATGCGAGGATTTTAGTTTATTACAGTCATGCACTGAACCGAACTGTGTAATCTTTTCTCAACCGGTGGAATCATCGGTGAATTGAAAAATAGCATTGATTATACGCAAAACGGCAGCCCTGTCTAGCAAAGGCATCAAATGCATCAGAAAATCTTACTCTTTCTGTTTGCTTATTTAAACGTTTGAGTCAGAGAGGGGCATTGAGATGTCGGCCAAAAGTCGTGTGATGGCCTCAGTCATTGGCCTAACTCATCTATTGAAATTTTCAGTGAGAAAAGCCACTTCCTGGACCTGTCTCCATCTTGATGAGACAACGTGTAAAAGTATCCATTGTGGCGCTACGCACCCCATTTTTTCCCTCCAGCTCCATATATACGTCATTACGTCATGCGCAAATTTTGTGTTATTGCAGTTGCAATTCCAAAAGAATGATATCAATTTTAGTTTTGGAAAAGTCGCCGACATTTTTATCAAAAGCCGCAATGATTCAGTCTTGACTAGTTCTAAGCAAACAGTAGACCCAGTAATAAGTTATTAATCCTCCTCGTAACGTATATTTGTTCTGATAAGACCCCTTGAGCCTTAAGCTTTAGGTATTAGCTGTGAAAATGATTCATCCAAATAACACAAAGTGGAATTTATTAAATTGAGATTATGACTCTCGTTGACTGTAAAGAAATATTTCCTCGAATTGAACATTTTCGTTTTATTGTTATTTCGCCCGAGGGTTAAACAATCGTGAACTAATCCGCATAAGGAGGATTCTTATTCCGTGGGTGGGGGAGGGGGTTGATTGTATTTGATATATCTATATTTTATTTAATGTACACGGAAAAAAAACTACGGTGAAAATAACCATACGGATACCTGATTTTGGCACCTGCTAGATGTTATGCGGTAATGTTAACCAGAAGTATACTATGTTTTCACTAGGTACTAGGTGATGTTACCTGATTGCATGTCGAATTTACTCAAAGTATCGGTATATGCACCACACTTCTGGTCAAGTTTACCATAACATCTAGCAGGTGCCAAAATCAGGTATCCGTACGGTTATTTTCACTAATCTTTTTTTTTCCGTGTAGAGATTGCATACAATGGAATTTTTGACGTTTCGTGTAGCATATTCTGTATCGGTTAGGTATGTTCACATGTTGGCGCTAGTAATATTAAGCCAGCTCATTCAGTAAAATTAGTTCATGAAAAAACATTTTATTTAGTAACCAGGTTCAGTCACTTTGTCACTGCACAATCTGCTATCTTTGGTTTCTCTCGTGACTTAGATACAAAATCTGTGATGGAAAAAATTATAATTTGTAAATATTGCTACATGGACCTACTAATGAAATGGTATGAATTGGCGTGAAATAATATTCAAATGCCCTACAAATTAGACAAGTGTAACCGACAAATGCGTATTGTACAAAGGATCAAGCATACATGGTATACAATCACCAAGTGACTGAACCCGGTCACTAAACATTTGACTTGTTGTGTTTGTGTCTGCCTATCTTTTTGTACAGTGGAGCAAGCTTTCGGCTCAAAACTCAGAACTCATTTAAAACGGGGAAGTGAGGAGGGAATCTAGATTTTGCTGGAATATTTCACCAACGCAGAAAAGATTACGAATTGCATGTATAGAATTTTCTGTTACATAGATATACTGCAACATAGAGCTATGTCATCTTTGATACACCGGTGCGATTCACTGGCGTAAATTCTAGAAGTCCATCAAATAGTTTGGCAACTCTGCCTGCTTATCCTTGTCCGTTGATCAGTAATTCTTTCTCCGCGTGATTTTGTCGTAACCATCATAAATCAAGGCGGATGAAATGCTCATCGAGGTAACTTGGTCGACGAGATGACTGCATGGTTTACGACATCGCCATCCTTCTGCAAATATTTAGTCGGACAATGTCAAAATTTCATGATGACAGAATCCTTTGTTCCGATTCAAGGGTGGAAGTTAAAGGAAAAGGAAGCTTCTACTCCTAGGAAAAAATGTGCAAGAGGTGTACACACTACACAGAATAAAGCTTTCTGGTAGCTCTCACAAAACCTTTGATTGAAAAATGATCCAGAAAAATACGTCAGTGTAGAGGAAACAAAATATTTGGTTCAACTAACCAAAGATTTTGTACTCCTAGCCATAGAGATGTTGTTGCTGGATGAAATATTTGGTTTGCTCTATTTGAAGTTTTTTGCTGAGTCATATTTCTATCGAAGGTTTAGTGAGTGCTTCCAAATCGTTTTTCTCAGATTTGTCTGTGTGCTCGTCGTAAATAATAATAACAATCAGGCCTCTTAGTTTTACTATCGACTTCTTTGTAAAATGATTTCAAATCGTACTAGGAAAACGATTAGAACATTGCCATGTTTTCAAATCTATGCCTTATTAAGGTAAGAAAAGTCATAAGAAAATGCGGAGTTAGCGGGTTAGCACACGTTACAGTGTGCGTAGTCCTTAAAAGTCTACTTTATTGCCGCGCTACTGATCCTCCACCATTTGCCCATCAGTGGCGTCGCGTGCAGTTTGGCAACAGTGTATTATATCCATTAAAACTCATATAAAAGATCGAATTCGGGGGTGCACAGCGCACAAGGAAAATTTGATATATTCAATGAGTTTAAATGGAGCAGTTGCATTGTTGCCAGATGGCACGCGACGCCACTGTTGCCCGCATGGAAAATAATCGAATCGAAAGGGTCTCGATGAAACCTCATTTAATAGATACTTTTGCATTGGTTCAAAGGGGAGAAAAACGATAGTCGACTATCGGCGGGCCTGGCGCGCCCGCGCTGCGCCGTAGTTCGAAAAGCACCCATCACGTCACACGTCCCACGTCCCCACAATCCTCCAGGTGAAGTGGGATTCATTTTCAGGTTGCTCTTGAAACCGATTCCACTCGACTTGCCTCTCTCTCTCTTGGTGTCAACCTTGAAGTTTTCTGACATAACTTGAGTAAATGGAGAGGAACGGAGTGAGTATGATGTCATTGCGGTTTGAAGAATCCGAAGAAGAAATAAGTAGTAAAATGGTGAGGAAACAGATTTGCATCTTGAGGGCTGTGGAACAGTCGCCGACCAGTGGCGTAGCGTGCAATTTGGCAACGCTGCAATCCGTCTATTTAAACCCATACAAATGGTCGAATGTGAGGGGTTTCACTGCACACATAGAAGTTCAACCTTTATCAGGTAGTTTGATGGACAAAATGCGATGTTGCCAGATTTGAAGCTACGTAACGTAGTGCACTGTCGCCGAAACTTTTGGGTCGTGTATTGCAATGTATCGGAAACATCTCCATTCTCCATTTAAACCGTGGGAAAGAATTGATCCTCAGACGATCTAATTGAACCTTTGAATAATCGATACTTTCACGCGTATAGGCTCAAATGGAGTTGATATCGATACATCGCAATTCGAGAGCCTCGTCTACCGATACTACTGATCGATTTAAATCGACAATCCAGCGAAAGAGCATTTATTGAGCCATTTCTTGCAAAAGTTTTCAAAACTAAGCTCAAAATTGAACAATTAAAACAATTTCCTTCCACTGAAGCCCTTAAAAATTGCCTGGTATGATGTTACTTGCATTTCCCACAAAAAATGGTATTAGTCATCTCAAATAAATAGTCAACAAGGATTAATCGAATTCCGTCCTCAATAATTTATCGTAGATACCGTAAATCAATCTTTTATCGCTCAAGTAATCCAAATGATGCATTCTGATCGGTAAATCCAGGAAATGAATCACGATCGTCTTGCTAACCCGTATCTAAAGAAGTTCGTCGACTTGAATGAGAAAATTTGATGAGTACCTTGATTTGAAGCTAAGTTTAAATTATTATTGAAACGAAAGAAGGAAGAATTGCCATACTTTCATGAAACTATCGATCGAAGCGCTTCAACCTTTTCCTGAGGAATAACTAACCTTTAATTGAGCACTGCAACAAACTTGGTCCAAGCAAATCCAGATCAACTTTCGCTTTTTATCTTCAAAAATCGGCCTCTCTTCGGCTTAAATTAACTGTCCGCATTATTAAGCTTGGTGGCTCTGCTAAAATCTCTAAACTATTTACAGAGTCAAAAGGTCCTAGCTTATTTCAAAGGTTTACGCATGGAGAAGATATCACCTGCGGATCCAGGAATATGATCTCTTTCTTGCCCATTTTGAACGCATCTGTTGGGAAAGGCCAGCCTCTGGGCAGTCACGTGACTTTTGCCCCTCCCTCTATCATTTTCTAACACATGCGTTCAAATGAGCAAGAGAGAGAGAGAGAGAGAGAGAGAGAGAGAGAGAGAGAGAGAGAGAGAGAGAGAGAGAGAGAGAGAGAGAGAGAGAGAGAGAGAGAGAGGAGAGAGAGAGAGAGAAAGAGAGAGAGAGAGAGAGAAGGAAACATTCCTGGATCCGCCACCGGAAGATATCGACGTAAGCTATGCAACCAGCAATGGTCATCGGCATAGAATTCGTTTTTTCTCTCTCGTAGCTACATAAGGTATCCTGGATACAACTCTTGCTCTAATCAAATAGACGATAGAAGCGAAATTTAATTTTCAATTTCAAGACTCAAGGTTTTTAATTGATGAATAATTTGAAATTAATTACTGACAAGTGACAGTTAATATGTTTTTCTTCTTTTTTGTTTCAGACGCTCCAAATGAAGGAGTTTACATGGTATGCGGGGTGCTCATAGCGATGATTCTAGTGGCACTCATCATCATCCTTTTAGCTGTTACAATTAGGTAAGAATTTCTAAACATTGGAGCCTCAAAGAAGGCCAGTTTAATATTTAGTTGCGCTAACCAGCTCTGAACGCTATGAAGATTGGCACAGATAATATTTAACTTGAAAATGCAACCTGATTAGTCATCAGGAGCCGTATAAGAAGCAGATGTTTTCATTCAAGCCATGCTCTGTAGCTGTACTCACACGGAGAAAAAAAACTTCGTTTCATATGGAACACCGAGGGTGTTTGGTTCCGGTAACCGAAGTTTTCAGTTGTGAGTACCAAACTTCAGTTATGAGTACCGAAGTGGTTCAGTAGGAACGAAATGTGAGTCATAGTATTAGTCACACTTACCGAAACCTTCGGTACTCCTAACTGAAGTTCGGTATTCACAGTCGAAAACTTTGGTCACTGTAACCGAACACCTCGGTGTTCCATATGAGCCGAAGTTGAGTTCTTATAACCAATTTTTTTTTTCTCCGTGCACAGTTGTCAAGTTCAATCATTCATAAGCCAGCCTGTAGCAAGCGTTGGGTATATGGGTGATTCCATAGTACAACTGAGCCTATAGCAAGCGTTGGGTATGGGTGATTCCACGATACAACTGGACTTCTCCCTGATGCCAAGGCATTTCACGGAAAGGCATCGTTGAAAATTAAAAGCTACACAAAATAAAAATTTCGGTCAGAGGCATTGGTCTCTTGCAGCAAATTTTAGCAATAACGGACCATAAATTTGACGAATCATTGGAATTACTTTGCCACGAGTCATTTTCTCCATGGCAGAGTGAGACTTTACTTTAAAAAAAGCTGTATGATTTCAATGATTCATTCAATTTATAGTCCGTTATTGTTCAAATTTGTAGAGGCCTTTGACTTTCACCGAAATATTTCTTTTCTTGTAGCTTTAAATGTTTCAATGACTATATTTCCATAAAATTGTTCGCTTTTGCGAAAAGCCCTTCAACCGTGGATTCAACCCTATCGATCAAAGAATATTTTCGTTTTAAATATGTTATGCATTTTCTAGGAGGACTCATTTTTTTTTAATAATTTAATTTAAACAAACTTACTTCAACTGTGCAAGGGAATGGTTAGTATGATGGTGTCATATCTCCTTTCTATATTCCTGCTATTTGGCACTTTCTTAGAAGAGTTTATAATGTTATGTCAGCTAGAATATATTACAAGGTGAATTTACGCTCATCATTTCTTTTCTATTCCATAGTCTTTGCACGCCTACGCACTTACAGCATAAAATGTACTAGCCCATTCATACCTATCCGTTTTTTTGTTTTTGTTTTTTGTTTTTAGTTTTTTGTTTTTTTAATAACTTCAAACGTAATTTCATTATTATGACTTCAAAAGATCGTTGAATTGTTAACATTTGCAAAAGATAGAAATCATCAGTGAGCGCCTTCATTTAACGATGTTGGCAAAACCAAAGCAGCCCATCGTAATGAAAAATTCTCTCTCCCCGCTTAGTTTGAATGAGCGTCCAGTGATTCATTTATTAATGTGTTCCTGAGAAGATTGAACGATTAATGCTGACAGTCTCATCGTAAATTCAGCTTGAAACAGCTTTATCTCATGATGCGAAACGAAAAAGTTTTATCGGCGGCTCCTTTTGTTAAGGCGCAGTCCGTGAAATACTAGGGTCAGTTCATACATTTCGTTAAAACAGCTTCTGATTGTTTGTTCTGGTTCTTTTTCTCTAAATTGCGCTCGTTAGCAGCATCTAAAATTGGTCCAATTTAAATTACCCGTTAGCTTAACCAGCATTCAAATAGTCCGCTTATACTACCCACTCATTAAACCTGCTAATGTGATTGGTCCACTTAATTTACCCATTCGTCGAACCGGCTTCTGATTGGTCCATTCAAATTATCCGCTCGGTGTCACCGCATATGATACCGTTTTACCGTATTAATAAATCGACAAATGAATCGATTGCTGGCTTTTTGAATTTGGGAGGTCTGGGGGTCCCTCTCTGCATTTGAGAAGGGGGTCTGGGGGGCCTTTCACAGATGATGATTTTTGTGAGGAAGTGTTAGTAGGGTATTCCTCTTTGTTTCCTTCTTTTTTTAATTCGTAATCTTTTAGTAGAAGAATGAAGAATGATGAATACTTACAAGCATATTTTTCAATACTCCTCTGATCAATTGTGTGTGTTTAGAATCAAACCTGTTGAATCGGCAAAAATGGGAAGCTCTTTGCCTATGTGGAAAACTTTGATTCGTTGGGAAATCGCTAACACTGCAGAAAAATCGTGATCTTCTCGTTGACTGTAGAATCGCACTCTCAGGGAAAAAAAGTGAACATGCCGTGCCTCCGTCCGCGTCGCTCACTGTTTCAAAACGTGGACTTTTCTGGACATCCTTTTGTTCTAGACAAACAGTAGCGTCTAACCATATCCCGTGGGGTCCGCATTTCTTGTCCACTGCTCGTCGTTTCGTTTTGACAGCTCGCACACAATGTGCTGGAATAGGCCAAAAATTGAAACGACCAGTGAAAACTTTTTGCACCTAGGAGGTATTAAAGTGATTGACCCAACAGCCAACACAGCAGAGTGCGTTGACCTCTGTAGAAAAATCACTCTGGCACGCATGATCATGAAACAGATTTCATCGCGTCAACGTGTGAATTTAGAGTACCTTTCTTGAGATTTTCCTTCTCGGAATTAGGGAGCTCAAGAACTCAGACTATTAGACGGATTGAGTACGGCGTTACATCAGAACCTCAAAGGTTAGCCAACAATGCACTCATCGGTCGCAATCAGCTGGTGACAAAACTCGCTTAGCGTTCGAAACTAGCTCTGTCACACTTTCGTGACTACCATGCATAGCTACTGCTTTCTAGTGTCGAAATCGCAATGAAATGACTTGAGAAATTAACCCATATATGCCCATTGGGTCGTTAACGACCCACTTTAAATGGTTATTTTGGACCAAATTACAGTAAACTTAGGCCAATTTAACTCAAAAAGCAATGTTGTGACCATTCAGCACCTATAATTTAGCTGGACCAGAAAATTTCACAATTTTTTAAATTTAAAATTTTTTTAACTCTAAGGTGGTGTTTTTTGAGAAAAACACCAAAAAACACCCAACATGTTCAAAAAAAGTTGGGCATATGTGGGTTAATTTCTGCCAGAAAATTTCACCAAAAATGTCTCTGCATACGTTTTTAGTGAGAGTAAGAGAGATAGTTTGGCGAAATTTTTCATTTGAGTGCGATTTCATCACTAAAACCGTTTAATATTCATGAGTGTTTCATTTCTAAACTCGACTCCCTCGTCCCCAGTTTTTTTTCTGTTTTTTGTTGTTTTTGTTGTTTAATTTTTATTTTCTTTTAAGTTTTGAAGCAATCAGTCTTGTAAAGATCTATCTGGCAATGTTGCATTTTTTACGATTTCCCTGGCAAAAAGCCACATTTTCATTCGAGCGTATTCTCTGTCCACCCAAAATTTAAATATTTTCTATGTATCTTTCAATCAGTGGCGTCGCGTGCCATCTGGCAACAATGCAACCACTCCATTTAAACTCATTGAATAAATCGAATTTTCCTTGTGCACTTTGCACCCCCTGAATTCTATCTTTTACATGAGTTTAAAAGGATAGAATACATTGTTGCCAAGTTGCACGCGACGCCACTGACTTCAATGGACATATTTGAGACGTTGCCGAATCGCTTGCCTCGCCGCATGAAAACTGTCATTAATCATTTAATATTCTCGACAAAAGCTCTTTGTTAGCTATTTTCTCGTTACGGTTTTTGGTGGAGTGACGAATAATTCCCTTCGTCTTTCACTCTCGCTCTCTCCCTCTTTGTTTCCCTCTATTACTTCCTTTTTCAAATAATTTAACCCCTTATGGACCAAGCCCGAGTTTACTCGTTTTTCGCCTCTGGTCTATTTCACATTCATCCAGTCTTCATTTAGGATAAACGCAAATATAAATGAAAACATTACAAGATAAGGCCTCTTCGGGCCTTCAATTTGTCGTATAGGCAATTCCAACTCCATCAAGTACGAACAGTTAACTACCTTACTTAGAAACGGAGGAGTGTTGTTCTCTTGAACTAACCTGCGGGCCGATCATTTACTTTATCGTTAAACCGATCGATAAAACTGTCTACGAGTGATGTTATTGGTCGAAAATTGCAAAACTTGGCTGTTGCTATGGTAACCATCCTTAAGAGTCTCGTTTTATAAAAGCTATTCATGAGTAACCTTTAAAAATCGGAAACTATAACGATGGTTACCATAGCAACGGCTAAGTTTTACAATATTCGACCAATAGAATCACTCATACACAGTCTTATCGATCGGTTTAACGATGAAGTAAATGATCGGCCCACAGGTCCGTAAAGGTTTAAGAGTTTAAACGTTAAACGGTCCGAGATTTGAAAACTAAAATTCAAAGTAAAGGTAACTGGTTTTACTTTGACGTTGGTTGACAAAATCCGTCTGTTGCCAATTTCAGAATTTTCTGTTTTTTAGGCTTTTAAGATGCTTACCTTTAAACTTTTTACAGTCGACTTTTATTCTTCGTTCAAAATGATAAAAATCAAGAAAAGCTCTTTTCAAATGTCCTTTTGTATTTAAATGTCTATTGAATACATAATTTCACCCACTTGGGTATGAAAGCTCGCTTTGTTTTCTATGACAAATGAGAGAACATTCGGGCTGCTTCGCCTCGATTATCGGCACGCTTCATATACGCGGGCAAGCGGCTGTAACAACCCGAGTATGATAAATGTATTTAGCAGCACTTGATACATTTAGCGAATTTCTCTCATTTCAAACTGACGTTGGCATCGTTTTGCATGAAGTATTGTACAAATATCAAGCTGGTGCACGGCGCAGTTTTCTAACTGACGACTGTCCAAAACGCTTCTTTATTGTCACTCGAATTTGTCATATTCATACATGCATGCTTTTGTAGAGAAATCTCGAGCGCAGATGTGCAATTATTGTTATTAACGCAGGCTACTGCTTCGACTTGGAAATTTTTGCAAAAAGATCTGCATTTACACTACCTCGCAAAATATTCCATTCAAAACAACCAGGGGCCCAGTACGGTGGAAGGTACAAGTAATTAGTCCTTAGACGTCAATTAGACGGTCTAGTTTATCTCTGTTGGTCTTTTGCGGTTGGTAACTCTAAATGCTAATATTTGACTTCTTAGGTAACTGAACCGTGCGCGAATGGCCAAGGTTAAAATCGCATAATGAGTTTATTAAATTCTCGAGTATGTACCTACTTGAGTAGGGCTTGCTGGGAGTGCTGCGCTGTTTCACCAAACTTTTAGGAAATTCTGGAGTTCGGTATGATGTTTCCTTCATTGGTGGACAAAAAGATTACATAGAATTTGACGAAAACACTTGTCAGCATTTAAAGGAAGCGTTCGAATCTGCATTCTTTTTGCTCACCACTGCGCTGGAATGGTCGATGAACAAATTCCTTGAAAGTTTCGTGAAGCGGCGCGCAGTACTGGTTTCGCGAAAGTTTCGCGGTCGATAAAGCTTGCTCACAGCCCAATAGACAGATTTGTCAGATCCCTCAATGTCTCTCTGATTGTGAGTTGGCAAATATTTAGACCGATTTGTAATATTTGCTTTTTATCACGTTAACTTTACATCAATTAATTAACTTTTCATTTTAAGGTTGCTTCCATCCAGTGGCGCAGTATAGCGTGCAAATACTTTTACCATTTTTTCATTTTGTTCATTTAAACCTGCGTAAAAGCTCGAAAACACCCAAAAGTTTGATATTTCACATAAGTCGAAATAAACAAAGTATGAAGCGTTACAGATCGAACGCTCCACCATTGTTCACCTCTATTAAACCTCGTTTCAGAAGTGTAGACGCACCTAGACCGCACTCTTTAGCTTTTCAATTTTCATTATTCTTTCAAATCAAACCAAAAATTGTTTTTAATTTGCTCGACTTTCAATTTTTGATTTCTAAGCGTACCTCAAAAAAAAAAAACCCAACGCTCATACTCATTTTCATTAATTTTCATTTTGTAACCATAGAGAAATAATGTTGACAATTTCCGGAGATCATCGGTTTAGGTGCGCTTATACTTCTGAAACGACCTCTAAACATCACATTTGTGATGAATCTGAAGCACTTATTGTCTAATGTATTAAAAATTAATCTTACAAACATCGTTTGCAGTTGTTTAAAAGTTTTCCATTTTTTTTTCTCCCTCCAATTTTTGATGGTGATGATGATCGTAGTTTATAACAAACATAGTGTTTTGGAGCAGCAGGATTGGAAATTTGGCGTAACAAAGCGACAACGATTCCGCGTTTGTTTGCGTAAAAATCATTAGGCAATTAAATCTGCCTGGGATGTACGTCACTAATGTTGACGAATTCTCTTTTCTATCTCTCTCTAGTCTTTCTCTCTGAAACACCCAGGAAGCAAAAACACTGACAGCGAGTGCGAAGTAAATTTACCCACGCTCAGAATCTCCGTCAAAACGAGCGGAGCATAAAATTCAGTCATTAGTTTTTCGCGCATTTAATATATCTTATTTCGGTGAATTTCGCCAAGTCTGCAGTGCACAGCGGTTGCTCGTTCAGGCAATAGGTGATATTTTTCTGCTTAAACCCAGGACAATAATCGAAATTAAAGGTGGCGTGGAGTATCCTCAATTTTTTCAACTTACATCGTACGTTTGTATGGGAAAGATATCGATTTTTATCGAACAACACGAGCTCTATCACAGTATTCCTGTAATACACGCAACGTTATACCGTTTTGTGGACATTTAATGGCATTTTACAATCCAATCGGCGAACAGTGGCGCCAATTCAGCGTTGGCTTGGGGAGGAGGGAGGGGGCAGAGTCGGGGAAAAGTGATGACTTGTTTTTTTTTGCTCATCGCTTTTTTTGCGGTAAAAGGCCGCGGTAGCGGCCTTTTCTCGAGTTTCCAAGGGCACCCAAACAGCAGCCCCCCTCCAATTGGCGCCACTGTCGGTGAATCTATTGGTTGAAACAAAGATTACGTAAATCAATTGAGAAGTATGGTAATTGTTTATAGAACTTTACTCAAATCAGCAATCTTTGCTTCTTCCGGTTGAATCATTGATGAATCGATGAACACCATTAAATTTCCGCTAAAACCAGCTCTGATAATATGTATACGGGCATTGATTTATAATCGTAGCCAGAAATTCGATGTACGTTTTTGCTCTGAGCCCTTTCGCTCATTGTGTCCGCTACAAAGGATAGTCCATTTACGTTTTTTTTTTTTTTTTTTTTTTTTTTTAAATAAATTAAAAAATAAAATTGGAATGCATTTCAATTCAGGCGAGAAAACGTACAGATAAAACATGATGGTCAGAACTCTATTTTTGACCGACTTCTGCAGTATCTGAGTACTGAAAAAGTTTTAATAGGAGTTAAATTTCCAGGACAAGTTTTTGGTTTTAGTTGATCGTGAATGACTGTGCATTGTGCAATGGTGAGCCTGATCGGCAACAAAAAAGCCACAAATATGAAACCAAAATAACTTGTGATCTGATCGCATCGCGCACTAAGACTTGACCTTTATGGTGGAAATAGTAAAAAAAAAAAAATGCAGAACCGCGCTTCGGCTAAGCACGCGGTTTTGAAGTTGTCATTAAGGAAAAACTATTTGCGTTGTTTGATTATTTTACAACAAGCCCATTAAAACGTTAATATAATAGCATCATAAAACACTTGTATTATTTCATGCTTACACAGAGAACTTACGCTGTGATGATTCCTCCTCGTTTTGTTCTGTTCAATCTTGCGGTCTTGCCAGGTTTCAAATGAATCTCTATTATTTCCAAGACAAAAAAGCCTTGTGATCGGCCTTCCCCATAGAGAACTGAAAATATTGTTGTCAAAAAAAAACAAGGCTGATTGTTGAAGATTTCAATTAATTAACCAACATTGGGTGTATACAACAGCAAAATAGTTAATTTAAACATAGTCATATACAAACTTGAATTTTCAATCTTACAGCAGTGGCATGTGTCCGCGTCGTTTATGGTCTAAAGTAAACTATCTGACTTAGGTCATGAAGCTGCCGTTTTCTATACCTAAACTTGAATTCACTCGATGATCTCGATGAGAAAGATGGCAGTGTTCAGTCCGTAGAGCTGTAATGCCGTAGAAGTAAAGCTATCTGACTAATATTATCCAACGGTGGTGTTGTCGTACAATAAATTGCGGATATTTCAATCACTAAACGGCGATTGCAACGATTAAGAAAAGATTACAGAGCAGAGCATTTCTATGCAGTAGAATCACACTCTGAAGTGAACCCTGTAATCTTTTCTCAATCGGTAGAATCATCGGTCAATTTGAACATGTCATTCATTATATGCAAAACGGCAGCCCTCCTAGCTCGGGAGTTTGAAATTTAAATGGTCAAAATGTAACAATGCCAGATTGCACGTGTTTTATCTCTTGAAATTATTGAGAGGAGTAATTATAACTTTTGTTGCCTCGTTTTAAAATTTATTAGTTTCTCGGATGTTCTCCGATTAATGTTTCTCTGCCTTCGTTCTTATTTTCTTCTCGCCTCTTTGACTCAGGTCGTTGGGCCCGAGTTTGCAAAAGAGCTGTATACTAAAAACCATTTAAAAGAAGGAAGAAAAATTAAACTTCGCCTGTATAGTAAACTCAAATATTCACGCCTAAAAATGTGCGTGATTTTTCTCAAGTCGGAAAAATAAGAGAAAAAAGCCTACGTTTTTTATAATTTTTGTCTCAAAAAGCTGGCAACTGTGTTCATCACATTCGATAGTATTCTCTGCAGTGTCAATGCCTCTTTGATGCATCGAATCGCAAAAAAGAGAACGGATGGATAAAATAAAATCTGGCTCGATTCAGAGGTCATCGTGAGTCATTCTTCCTTCCACAATCAGGAAAATCATTGATTGCCTCTTCAATTAAAAACTAAACTCATACTTTATAAAAGAAAAAAAAGAAAAAAAATAGGATAGATAGAAACGAAAGTGAGTAACAAGGTCCATGAAAAGAGGTCAGTCTGAGGTAGCGCTGCATGTGCGTAATCTTTACTCTATTTCAAGATTCAGGTCGCCCTTGCCCTTCATGGTGAGTTAGAATTATATCAAACAGAGGCGCCGCATGTAATCTGGCAACGCTGCATTGTCCATATAAACCCATTGAAAAGATCGAAGGATTGGCTATAAATTGCAGTGGTGGCTTGTGAAATTTGGCAATATCGGATCTTCTCAATTTAAATAATATATATATATGATCAATCATTTTATAAAGCTTTCAACAGCAAAAAAGCACGGTTGACAGGTTAAACAAGTCACTGCTGCTTACTATGTGTGAAAATCCCGATTTCGACTTTTTTCATGGGTTTATATGGTCAGACTGCAACAAAGGTGGATTGTAACCAGTGGCGTAGCGTGCAATTTGGCAACGTTGCAGTTCGTCCATTTAAAGGCATGCTAAAGATCGAACAGTAGGGTGTTCGGTGAGCACCTTCGCATTCGACCTTTTACATGGCTTTAAATAGACGAACTGCAACGTTGCCAAATTGCACGCTACGCCACTGAGTGTAACGCTCGCGCCCCTACTTTGGCATCATAAGATGTGAAGTAAACTCATTCAAAAGATTACACTTTCGAGTCTGCAGTAAACAAGCTGAGATGCCATTGCTGCCAAATTTTAAAAAAAGAAATTGTGCACTTGACGATGAACCCTGTATCTTTATCGCCAAATCTGGCGGCGCGGCACTGCGAGATGTACTTTCCTGACTCACTCGCATTCATTAAGCAGATGGCCGAATATAATTCGAATTTCAGTTAATATACATTATACACGCCGTCGTTACCTCTCAATCAATTTTCATTGTTTATGATCTTAAATAGGAGCTGTAAAAAAGATTACAGATGTCTCGGACGATCCGATATTTAGCACACATTCTTGGTATTACATCAAAATGACCCGAAAAATGGGCCCGCTAGTTTCAAACAAGCTTACTTTATGGCGACATTTCAAAAAAATTGTCCGAAATTCAATTACTTAACCAAGAACGCATGAATAAAATTCCATGAAACTGGTATGGGTAATTCTTTGTACTATGAAGAATTTCAGTAGAAATTTGTACGCAGTTGTACCCAAAGGTTGGTAGTTTAAGATCATAAATGCGGAAAGAAATTTTGAAATGTCACTCTGGAGTCAGTCTCGTTTTAAACTATTGCGGACTCAAATACGAAAAGTTGAAAAGTGCCTATGAAGTCTGCGATATTCAGAATGGGGGAGTTGTTGCAAAATTTGTCTATACGAGCAATTTAAGGGTCAATTCAAATGTAAAAATCTGCAAAAATAACGATGGTAACACTGTCAACTTACAAAATCTAATCCTTTACTCATAAATTGATTTTATACACGCGATTGTAATGGCGGCGCCACGCACTTATCAAGCAGGAGTTTCCTATCTTAATTTTGTCATTATTTCTATGCTGGGTAAGAAGATTCACAGATAAACTGCTTGCAACTAGAATTGAGATTCACAGCCGATTAAAAGTACCGTGATACAGAGTGCCCTTAAAAAAGATCATTTTATGCGTTTTCAGACAAATTTTACTAAATTAGTATCTTTGGACCCACCCACCCCTTGACAATTTTCGGAACTCGGACCCCCCCCCCCCCCCCTCGAACAATCCCTAGCTACATCACTGTGCCATTGTTATTTTTGCAGGTGTAGACTGCTGAATTGATCCTTAAATCTTCTGTAGCGTAAGTTTACATCATTCACATTTCAGGAGATGTAAATAAATTAAAGAGTGATTTTATATGGTAAACAAATTAAATTAAGAAATGAGAGAATCTTAGGAGTGACGGTGAAAACACCTCATGTGTTTTATCTGCTGCGCTGCGTCAGTGCTGCCAGATTTGGCAAAAAAGATTACACACTTATAGCATTAAATTATATGGGAAATGTGTATCTTTATTATTGAAAATCTGGCAACGCTTCACTGCGGGAAACGAAACGATACCTCGAAAAACAGACGACCGGGGAAGATCACAACAGCTGAGATGAGACGGACATCGAGTGTGTAGTAGTGTGTGGACGCAAAATGTCAAATGGAGACAAGTGAACCAATAACAAACCATCGGCATATAACATATACAGAAATAGCCCAGACGAAACCCCATGATTTAGAAGCTGCGTTGTCAAACATTCATCACACTCGATCAATGTTTCTAGAGAGTACTTTCTTATTAGTATATATAAATATTATAAAATATGTAGCTCAATTTGATCAATTTCCTAAGTTTAATCATGTTTCTTTTAAGTAGATTCCATGAATCTACTTATTGCGGAGGGTGCGATGTTGGATTTTTCGGGAAATTTTATCAAATGAGCACGTTTCATGGTCCCCTGAGTGAGAAAATACCACTCGTTGAAAATTGTATATATATATATATATATATATATATATATATATATATATATATATATATATATATATATATATATTCATATGCTGCTCCTATTCATATTGAGTCCTTGCCTTGCAATTACAGCGGCGGCTCACTTGTTTTGTTTTTGTGTGTTTTTATATTTTATTTGGTTGAAAAAGGGTCTGTTAATTGGCCCGAAACGTCCCAAATTTTAATTTGTTCCAGCCTTTATCCCAATTTAAGTTGTTTTTCTATATATATATATATATATATATATATATATATATATATCTTTATATGTATGTTTCAGCCAGTTTTACCGTTTTTATGTCCCACGATCCTGTTCGTAATTTTTGGTTTTTGTTCTTGAAATTTTTCTCAACTATTCGTTGGGTTTATTTCTTGGATGAGTTCGAAGATGGTGTAAATCCGACAGTTAGTTTTCGCGTTATGGGCCGTGTTTGAGTCGTAAAATGTGTTTTTGAGGTTTATTTTTAGGAGTGTTTGTTTTGAGTATTTTTTTGGGAAAATTTATGTTAGCCGTTTTGTTACGCAGCTTTTTTACTCGAGTCATTTTTTCGTTTTTTGCGTTGTAAGCGAGTTATAGCGATGTGTTTTTCGGGTTTTTTGGCAGTGTTTTTATATGAAGAAATTGTTTTTTTGTTTTCAAAAATTATAGTATATATCGTGGAGGATGTTTTTAGTTCATATGCTCTTTGTCTTGAATTTTCCTTGTGTTTTACGTGTTTTACGAGCTATTTAGTTTCTTATGGGATTTACAAGTGAAAGACAAGGATGGCGTATTGGTATAATTGCTCTTTCTTTGTTTTACACGTACACTGTTGCTTAGGTACGTTATTTATTTATTTTCTTGTTTTATCAGCTGCTCCTATTCAGATTTATTTCTCATTACCGTTACAAAGATTACACATTTTTAAATCTTTGTACTATAATCTTTTTCTCATGGTCATTTTTATTTAAATGTTGAACAGCTGATAAAAAAAAAAGAAAATTGAATAATTCAAAGAAAATCATAACATAACCTATTTATTGAAATTTGTGAAAAACTTATATAACCTAGCTTTTATTTCTCACTTGCATTGTAAAGATTACACATTTCTCTGTTGGTGATATAATCTTTTTCACAATCATATTTGGATTTTGAGCAGCTGATAAAATAAAAAAGAAAAATTCAGAGAAAAATTCAGCGAAAATTATAACCTATATTTAAATTTGTGAAAAAATGATTTAACCAAGCATGGAATCTACTTCGTCTTACCGGCCTGCCGGGAGGCATTTTTTCATACTTTTCGAACGTACACATAATAGACGGTTTTTGTGCGAAGTCAACGGTTAGCCAACAACCACAACAATGCACTCATCGGTCGCAATCGGTTGTGATAAAACTCGCGTAGCGTTCCAAACTATCTCACTCACTCTCCCGTGACCCCCATGTACATCCATCTCTTTCTAGTATCGAAATTCGTATACAGGGCCTTGTTTTACGACATATTATTATCAAAATCGCATTAAAATACCTCGAAAAATTCATTTCTGCCATAAAATTTCACAAAACAAGTCTCTATATACGATTTTTGAAATTAGAGTGAGATGGCAGTACATAGGGCTCACGTGAGAGCGAGTGAGACAAACTGGCTTTGTTTGGAACGCTCATCACCGGCAGTCGCCATTACTAAAACCCCTCTATTAGGTCTTCTTCATTGTGGAACAAAGGAAAATGAGGAAAAACCAGAGTATACATGCATCTGCAAGATGTAATAAGCCGTTTAAGGAAAACATGCGATAAACAAAAGAAAAGAGGCGAGCAACTACATGGTGATTGGTGAAAGAAGCGTAAAATAGAAAGACAAATCATTCACAAGAGAATCAATCAAAACCAACCAATGAATTTATTAGGAGGAAAAAAACTTATATTATGAACGTATCCGTACTATCCGGCAACATTGCATGAGAGCTAATTTTACATTGATTAAATAGGAGACTTTCGGGTGGATATCCGAAGAAAATGGCAACACCATTTGGGAAAGAGGTTCTGTGACGTCATCTCTGACCCGACTTCTCTGTCGACTTCTTTTCCTCTTTTTTTTTTTTTTTTTTTTTTGGCCCTTTGTCAAAACGTGGCCACCTCGACATCCATTGGCCATCGCAACGGCGGTTTTATTGGCGGCGTCTAAAAGACGCGTCGAGGCGATCACTTGATAGAAGTAAAGTAGTGTCCTCGTCAGTGTCACTGCGCTTGTGTTGCCATTTTTTGCGTGGGATCGGAAATTGAGGACGTATCCGACAGTGGCGCAACGTGCGATCGGGCAACGTTGTATTTCGGCCAGTTATCCCTTTCTTCACCAAGCTCGAGTATACTCGCTTTCTTTACCAAGTCTCATTCACACAATTTCAATTGCTTATGGTCACTAAAAGTAACTCCAAAATTGAAGATATTTGCATGGAAATGGTACGTTAAGCGCCTTCAATTCGTAGTATAGACAAAATGAACACCGCGGAGTAGGATCATTTATATAACTACCCATTCAATCAGAGTGAGTGACTGTTAAATCGACGAAATAATCTATCGTTTTGAAAGGGTTGGACCCACGTACAGCTATCGAGCTTTTGGAGGGAGCTATTGGATGTTCGCAGTGATGTGTCACGAATTTGAAACTTTGCATAGGTTTAAAGGCATATGTGACGTTTACCAAGAAGCTTGCTACGACGCCGCTGGTCTTCGAAAAAAGGGCCAAAAAAAACATCAGGTGGACTCTCTTCCCAATTTTAAATACATTGCATAAATCAGGGTTTTTTTCGGGAGGGGGGAATGCCTCATTTTTTCAGCTACCTTTATTCCGAGATAGCTTCAGTCTTCAGTCCTAAAGGAACTCTCGGTGAAAAATTAAAATCGACGATGATGACTACTGAATTAATTGTGTCAGTAGGCCGTGACAGCTTGATCTTAATTGTGTTTGAAGATCATTCTGTATTCCCAGGTCGATCCGCGTGACCGCGTCCCACGATACAAACACACATTTTTGTAACATAAGTTGATTCTAACGTCAGTTTAAAAAAACCGTGTTGGAAGAGACACTGTCAATGCGCATACAATTATTTGCAGCCAGTGTAGCAGCGTATAGTCTGGCAACGTTGCCTTTGTTCCATTTAAACCAATGAAAAATATCGAACTACTTAGGGATCGGCGATGACTATCGAATTTGACCTTTTGCATTATATAAGTTCAAAAGCACAAAATGTTGCGATGCCGGAGACAGCACGCTTTGTGTCGCTACGTCATCTATTATCCCTCTCAGGGTGTTATCGGTGTCCAGAATTCGTGTTCATTGGAATGTATTGTTACGGGTTAAGGTCCTCACACCAAGAGTTAGAGAACGTTTCAACCACACTTTGTGCTTTGGAAGAGAATAACAATTTAGAAAGCACTGAAAAATTCTGATCCACTAAAAAATTTTTACGACTAATAATAAACAGACAAAAAATTAAAATAAACTGTCATTCCATGCACTCGCGTTTTGTATAACTTGTGAGGGTGATGTGAAAATACAATACATTTTTGCATTGAAAAACATTGGAAATTGCAACCCTTTAATTTTATGATGGCAACACTGCACCGTACCGCAGTTCATCCCACTACCACATCACTGACACGGCTTCGGTTGTGCAGTTGTGCTGCTCTCTGTCACATAGGTGGATGAAACAAGCATGAACAACTTGTTGGTTTATTTAAGTATTCGTTCAACTTTACTTTTATTTAAACTATGCGCTCACTGATTATTCAATGTTCCTTGATTTTTTACAATACTCATAGTTTCCGCACAAGGCGGCGGGCGGGCGGGCCCCATACGAGTATACACATGTATATTGCATATTGAGCAGCTCAATATTTCCTCTGACCAGTGGCGTAACGTGCAATTTAGTAACAGTGTATTTTGTCCATTTAAACCCATGTAAAAGGTCGAATGAGAATGTGTTCGCCGAGCACCCCATAGTTCGATATTTTTCATGGGTTTAAATGGACGAACTGCGACGTTGCCAAATTGCAAGCTACGCCACTGCCTCTGATTCGTCATCTTATAATCTATACCTGAGGTCAAACTGACTAAATTACCGGTGCCAAACAAACTATTCATCTGTGGTTGAATCGATCAATTGAATTGTTACCAACAGGGCAAAAGTCATCAATTAGAGTGGCATTATCTTTTACCTGATCTCCTTGTACGTACTGTAAGCAGTGGCGGCTCGTGCGATTTGGCAACAGTGTTTTTATCCCATTTAAATACATGGAAAACAATCGATACTCGAGGAGGCTGCCAGCCTCCGCTTGAATCGATTTTTTACCTAAGTTTAAGTGGGAAAGATGCATGGTTGCCAAATCTCACGGGCCGCTGCTGACTGTAAGATCAGGGAAAAAATTGCACTCTAGTTGATGTACTTAACTTGCTATTTGCCAAAATTATCAACCAGAACATTATTCACCAAATTACGATTCGTGTGTACGTACGCGATTAAACTGGTCTTCAAACTCGCCATCTTTGATTACTTTTGATTCATCATGTGTAATTTTTGATGATCGAAAGAATTTAACATTTGTCTTGCGTTGAAATGGACAAAAACCACTAACCCGGAGGGCCTGGGTTCGAGTCCCGGCGAAAATGGCAAGATTTGGTGGTCTCAGATCTTGCCACTTCACATTGGTATATTTATATGTTTTTTCTCCTTTCTTCTCTCAAATGTGACGGTTTTTTCGGACAGTAAATAAATTAATATATTTGCAGAACTGTTCTATGCAAGGGAATTTAAGCCATAAAACTAGCAAAAAAAGGGGGGAAATTATAGAACGCCCATTGCCAAATTGTTTGCGTTGTTCTAGCGGATAAAAGAAAAGGATAAGCCCGAGACAAAGCTGTAGTTTTTTACATGCTTGTTTGTCAATTATATTATTAAAACGGTGGCTGTTAATTCATCGAAATGATATAGGCGCAGTGTCTATAAGTTTGCAGTTTAAAACAAAACAAACAAACAAACAAAAACAGCAGCAGCAGCAACAACAACAACAGCGCGAAAAAAATTATAATCCCCATCACACGCTCTATACTAGTTCGAAATTATTTTTACCGTTATAGAAAAACTATAAATAAGTGGGTGAATTAGGAAATCGGCCGTGTTCCAGTCGCGGCAAAAATATCTCGTATCTCGAGGCTCGATTAGCGATAAAAATGCCTGTGGAAAAGTGTCAAATGCTTGTCAGGCAAGGAATCAAGCTATATTCATGAAATCATTAGCAAAACTGCATACAGAGCCGTCCGCCCGTCCGTATGGCGTATGGCCCTGCTCAAGGTCAGTTTGAAAGCTCGCGTCTATAAGACCGCGCGCTCGTTTCTGTCGTTGTAGGAGGAATTTACCGGCTTAAAGCGGAGTACTGATAAAGGTCAGTGTTGTCATAGGTCGTGAAAGCTTCTGCGCTTGGACTTTATCGCAACAAATTGAGACTCAAGATCGCTCCACAAGATCTCTCAATCGTTCATCGATTAAAACTTTGTTGACACACTCACAGTCGACTGCAAAATCGCTATAGAACTAGCCGCAGCAAAGGGCTTGAACTTTGAGTGAGCTAATGCGAACTAACAATGTAGCATTCTTACCATAAATTGGTCATTATATCGTTATTTGTCCACTTGCAGAATTGAAAATGAGCGAAAATGTCAGTTTAATTAGAGGCGTCAGCCTCGCAATCATTTCGTGCAGAAATAGCACAGTAATTTTGAGTATAATTGGCCAGTTTTATGCAGAAAGGAACCAACTATACCTCAGAATCATCGTTCGTTTCTTCATGCAAAAAGCCATCTAGTTCACAGTGGCCGATTTTGAGTATAATTGGCCAGTTTTATGCAGAAAGGAACCAGCTATACCTGTTGCATTATAATAGTTGTAGGTTACGTTCTGCAAAAACCCATATCCAATTCACTTTGTCGTGCGGCGATCTTAAATTTAAGAGGATCTAGCTATAGCTTGCAAATGACGTCCTTCTAATCACTAATGTCTGACTGGTGAAAACCAGGGACGGTTAACCCGCATTTAAGATGTGCGTAAGAAAATTTGCCTTCGTTTTTAATGGATGTTCTAGCCTGCCGCCATCAAAACTTATAGGTCAGGCAAGGATAGAAGGGGATAAAACCCCCAACTTCAAACCCGTATTTTCAAAAGGAAAATGAGAGAAATGGGAAAAAATCCTGCGTGCGCCGCCGCGCCACTTATCCGGCCAATCTAAAAGTAGGTTACCCCTGGGGACTGCACTTGGCAACTCGCATCTGTAGTGTCCAAAGACTCTAACTTGACTAAACTGGGACCTTTTCCCGACATTTCTAACCTGCTTCGGAAACTGTTTAATCTAAATAAACTAATTGAAACTAAATAATCATCTGTTTTTACAAAACTTCACTTGAAATTCTCTCAATGAAAAAGACATGACTTTTTAAGATGGGCCATTTTTATTATTATTATTATTATTATTATTATTATTATTATTATTTTTTTTTTTTTTTTTTGCGGCTCGACGGTCCCCGAAAGAGTGAAAGACGTTGGATGGTGAGCACTTACGACGTTGGATGGTTTTAATCGGCTACTAAGTGCTCACCAATCATCTGCGTACGGTACCATGAGAACGTAAAAAAATGTGGACCCATTTCTCCATCTACCTATTGTTTGATTATCTAATGGCTTTATCGAAACCCTTAAAACTCAATTTCTCATTATCTCAATATTTTCAGATTTCGTGAGAGGAGACGTTCGCGAACGCCCTAAAAGGGCCTTATGGAACCTCGAGGGTCCGCGGATCACACATTTTGGGAACCACTGCGTTTAAGCTTAAGGATATGAGATCTCCGCTGTATTTTGTTTCAACCCTGCAACCGCAGTAACTGTTCGTTGTGACGGCCCCTATTAAGGACTTTATACCTACTCTTGCGTCGGGAGCAATCTTACAACGTTGCATCGTTTCCTTAAACCCATACAAGCGTTCGACCTTTATCATGAGTTTAAAAGGGCATACTGCAGCATTGCCACATTGCACGCTGAGCGTTTGATTCATTATGAACTAGTTTTACCATAATGTACCGAGGAAGAATATATTCTCTAGATTTTTAGAGGATTCTCAGATCAATTTTCAAGTTTCAAGTAGGTTTAAGAAATAAATTAAATAAAAATAAAAAATTATGATTGCATCAAGTCACATGTTCATTGTCTGCGTCGGCTTAAACTGACGAAAAGAAAATGTATGTTTAGAATTGACAGTCTTTGACATTCGAGTTTAGATTACTTTTTCAAGAAGTCTTGCCTTTTCCAATCATTCCCCTCTTTAGTGGCGTATAGCATGTCACCTGGCAACGTTGCATTTAATTCATAAAATAGGTCGAATTCTGAAAAGTTTTTACTGTGTTCCCGAAAGTTCGATCTTTTTCTTGAGTTTAAATGGATATTATCCAACGTTGCAACGTGCAGTCTACGCCGCCGTTTTTACCCTTTTACTGCAATCGCAATTAGTTCCGCAGAAATTTTCTTTGAGCTCAATTTTCTGAGGGCTTCTTTTTTTTTTTTTCGACGAAAGTTATCAGAGCAAATCGGTGAACCGAGAGAAGCGAAATCGGGTCGGATGACTCGGGTGACAGCAAAGTCAAGAGTGAAGACAATTTATGGTCGCCTCAGTATCCTGATTCTAAGGCCAGGAAAAAAAATTATTGACAGTGACCGAGTTGCTTCTTTTTTTTACCTTTTCGCGTAGGTGATTTTGCCTACCTTCAAGGCAAAACTTTTGGAAAGAGCCGTCGTTTTGCAATGTTTGAAACCAGTCTCGATACATCTTCTCCTCTCCAGCTGTCAGAGTGAACATTCAGGTGAAGGATCATGATTCTTCGCTTTTTATCGTGAGCTCTCGGGCTTTATCGCTATATCGAACACTCTGCGCAACCGGGAATAAAACCATTCGTCTGAATTTAAAATACATCAGTTTATGCATAATCACGCAGCAGAAGCGCCGGTAAACTGCTCAAGGGCACAAATCGCTGGCCTCCGAAAGTCACCGAGGCTAAAATCGGTGTATACAGAAGAAAAAATAAATCAGAAACTCTCGCAAACTATTCTTATACTCGTATTTGCTGGAACTTGTTGAAGAATGACTTTGCGCCCCAAAATGTTTGGTAACTATGAATGTAAGGAAGTAAGGAGAAGTTTCACCGATAGAATGAATTTGAGAATTTTTTGAACGCTTAATTCCTTCAAACCGATCAGAATTGAATAATAGATGTAATTTCGTGAGCTTTTGGCTCCTTGCCATCCAGAGGCTTTAAATCCCGTAGTCAGCAGATCTTTCGGACACAGTCTTGTCGCTCGTTCCTAAGTGGGTGAATTAATGGAAATGGAGGAATTTAGATGGATGTTTCGCCCCTTGCCCCCTCTTAGACAAACTTTGACATTATCGCGCCTCCTTCGATAACTCAGCAAAAATAGCTGTTATACCGAGGAATCACCCATAGCTCCTTTCCCCTCGTTGCGACACATTTTACCATTTTTGCCTGCCGCACTATGGTCTGAGATCAGTGTTGCCAGTTCCAGGGTAAAAAGCCGTATCGTCCCCATTTAAATCAATGTAAAACACGGCTTTTTCAGCCCCCAATCTGGCAACACTGTCTGAGATCAAAGAAAAGATGGCCAAAATATTAATGAAAACCAGTAAAAAAAAAAAAAAAAAAAAGTCATCGTTTTCGACCTTTTAAGCTGAATTTAAAACTTTTCAGTGACTTCTCTAGGTTTAAATTACCTGTGAATGTGTTCTCTATGATTAAAATTGATCTTGACAGTTTATACATAATGATAAATTTATGAAAAATTAAGTGGCGAGGCGTGCGATTTGGCAACGTTCCTTTCCCCCATTTAAACACATTAGAAAGGTCGAATGCCTGGTCATCGCCGATAATTGGAGCGTTCGACTTTTTTGGTGAATTTAAATGGAGAAATACATTGTTGCCAAATGTCACGCTTCGCCACTGGAAAAATTCACTTTCTGATTTTTGGCCAGTTTTTGACATTTTTCAGACCATTGTGTGTCTTCATGTTGCCTTCTCTCAGCTTGTATGAAAGTATATCAACTCACGTCAAAAGACCATCAAAGCATGAGACACCGGACACAACTCAGTCCGACTGTTTTTGTACTAAATCGGACCGGACACTGTTTAGTCCCTTGCGCACGGATGCGGGGGCGGCTGGCGGCCTCAGCCGCGACCCGCCCGGGCCCCGGACAATCCTGCCTCAAGAGACGATTTCGTAACCAAGCTCGTTACGAATGCTGCGCTTACAGTGAACTCAGTTTTATAAAAAAAAAAGGGTTGTTTTTTTTTATATTGCGTACCCCTGGTTCTTTTTTTGCTAATTGAGATAAACTGGTTGCGGTTTGGACTTTTTTCTTCACCCCATTTTCGTTAAATTTTCCCTTTTTTTTGGGGGTCAAGAATGGCACCTAAAAGCTCCCCAGACCCCCGGGGTGCTTTTCTCCTAAAATTTAAAATGAAAACCCCTTTTATCATGTGTACATCAATTAAAAGGAGCATCCGAATTTTTTAAAGACTTTTGTTCGTCAAACCAGAAGTTGATATGTTTTTCACTTTTCGATGTTAATCGAATTTCAAAAGTTCGATTTGAAAACCCCATTTTAAAAATTTTTTCATACTCCAACTTTGGGAAAAGTTCGGAATTTAAAAATATGGGTCTAAGGATACTTTGAACTCGGGCAATTTCCTTTTAAAGGTTTAACCGAAATGGTTTTGACTAAAAAGCCAATTTGATTTTAGAGCCCCAAATTTTTTTTAAAAATTTTGCCCTAAAAGGAGCTATCTGAAAATTCCCTTCACGACCTTATTGATGATACGTCGATCAAAAAAGCATAAAAAACTAAACATTTCGGCGCAATCCGGATATCGATATCGTTTTTCGTATTCGAGATATCGAATATTAAAAATTCAATTTTCGCCTATCTTCAAAATTCGATATCTCGAATAAAAAAACGATATCGATATCCGGATTGGCCAAATGTTTAGTTTTTTATGCTTTTTTTCGACGTATCATTCAATAAGGGTCGTAGAAGGGAATTTTCAGATAGCTCCTTTAGGGCAAAATTTTTAAAAAAAATTTGGGCTCTAAAATCAAATTTGGACTAATTTATGTCAAAACCATTTCGTTACTTGAAAAGTACTTGCTTTTTAGAGTATTTTGGATATAGTTTTTTTAATTCCGACTTTCCAAAGTGGAGTAATGATTTTTTGAAAATGGGTCCAAATCGAACTTTGAAATTCGATATATCGAAAACGAAAAACGATATCAACTTCCGGTTTGCGCCAAAAGTCTTAGAATTTTATGCCCTTTCGAACGATGTATCAAAGATAGGGTGCTATTTGACAATTTGAGATAGCCCCCTGGGGGCCCCCCTAGGGGGCGGGGGGGGTTTCGACCCAAAAAAAAGAAAATTCAGCCAAAATGATGAAGAATAGTCCAAACCGCAACATTTATCTCAATTAGCAAGAAAAAAAAACCGGGGGGGGGGAGATAAAAAAAACACCCTGTATACATACATACTCATATTAAACAAAGTGTGAAACTTGTATGAGTATGTGTGTCATTAATTATTGTGAAAGG
The DNA here is from genome assembly GCA_011764245.1 of Trialeurodes vaporariorum. Lineage (NCBI taxonomy): Eukaryota > Metazoa > Arthropoda > Insecta > Hemiptera > Aleyrodidae > Trialeurodes > Trialeurodes vaporariorum. Next base: position 27,496,290 of record VMOF01000002.1, read on the forward strand.
TAGGTACTCTCTCTGTGGTCTCTTTCTGTCGAATCTGTATCAAACTAGGTTCGTGCATTTAATACATGAAACTCATTTAACAAGGTGAATTGTAATTATAAGTTCATTTGTCATTGCTCAAGTAGTACCTTCTGGTGTCTCTTTCGGGTCAATCTTAAAAGTATTCCGTGATTCCAACCCGGGTTTAAATTCTCCGTTTCAAAGGTCATTCCAATATACGTTCTTTGTCCGTTTTTCGCCACTCAAAATTTAAGTGGGTAATTATTTAATGGTCCCTTAAAAGTACCTAAATTTTCCCAAAGACATTTTTTCTTTCGTGTCCTCTGCAGCGAAAATTATGAAGTGACAGGTCTTTTGCAGTTTATGATGCGTCCCGATCGACTTTTAAAAATGAATAATGTTCTATTCGACACCTCAATTTTAAAAGATTTTTTATATTCTCCATGATTCATTCACGGAAAAGATTCTTATTAAAAAAGTACACTTCGCGTGCATGACAATGTTGTCCATTAACTTTATAATATGTTCATGCGTTATATTTTCAAAACACCGTCGACTTTATTTGATTGAGTTTCTATACTCTCCGATGATTCATCAGTTGGAAAAGATTACTTTAGAGTATATATACTGTCGTGAATTTAAGGATCCTTCTGAACTCAGGCTGTATCATCTATTTGTCAACCGGTGTAATCATCGATGAATGAAGCAACTTTTTTTTAAGATCTGCAACAAGGCAGCTCTGGATATTGTGGATTGGAAACTAATTTTAAAGTCTCTCTTTAACTGATTGTGAGAAAAAATTTTGACCGGCCAAACCATCATCCTTGTTACGACTTCAAGTAACAAATAAAGAACGAAACAATGACCTTTTTTGAGATATGATTCGTATTATTAAAGCGAGAACTATAGATTGAATTATTACAAGAGTGAGAGAATGAAAGATCCGCAGAAGATATGTCAAGATTAAAAGATATGTTTCAAAGGAAACCCCCCTTTGATCCTCAACCTCAATGGTTGTTCAAAAAATTCCAGTTTTCACCGTCAGATTTATTTGTGAAACACCGTGTTGTAGATTATATTATTGTAAAACACCCTGTACCAGCGTGCATTTAACAGGTTGGCTCCATATCCTTTTGTCAAGCCTCTTATGCGATGCTTTTCAATTTCAAAAGAAGCGTGCCGCGACGGAAAATCATCACGTGTTTTAACCTACTTTGTATCAGAATAAATTGAGACTATAAAGTTAACTCACAATCAGTCACATGTTTCCATTTATCCTATGGCATTCTTCTGCGTCGTCCAGAAGCTCAGCACTCATAAGGTCAATTAATACAGGTAGATGCATTAGCCTGTTTGGAGCGTCGGGTCGCGCGTGTGAGATTTACTTCTCTCGGGAGCTTATTGGTTAACAACGTCTGTCGCTTCACCAGAGCTGGTTCACTATAGTAATAGAGATCGTGAACCAAAAAACATCATCCATCGATTGGAGTCCCCACATATCTCGACTTCGTAAATTGACCAATCACAGCTCGCACTTCATGACGCAAGTCGGTTCACAACACCACTGCATACATATATCCACCATATTTTTATGCATCTACCTGTACATATATTAATCGACTTTCAGCACTCATCACAATCGGTTTTATCGATGACATACAAATTCTACCACTATTCTCAATCTACGGATAATGTTCGCGCTGTATTCACGTAACGGGATTGCGTGTAATCGGTTTGAAAACAGCCATACGGTCTCTGAGAGAAGTAGAAGTAGCTATAGATCAAAGAGAAGAATGAACTGAAATGAAATCGCTTATCATAACATCGTAATAAAGTCTTTGTAATAGGCAGTGTCGATCATAATCTTCAACACGCCCCTCCCCTCTTTCTCCTCACTTTCTTTTTTTTATCGAAGAATATTGAGTGGTTTTCCTTTAATTGATTAGAGATTCTTCACAAGCAGTTCAATCGTGAAATTTAGTTTCGTGATAAGCTCATTATTTTTAATTGTTACAATTTAAATACCATCAATAATCAATCAATACATGTTTTTGAAGTACTTACAATCGTATCTTTCTCTTGATGCTCGATTTTTTGCTTTTGTATTTTATTTATTGTTGTCCTTGAAAAACATATACACGAACATTTAATCACTCTTGAAAGGTGCTCGGTTCATTAATCACGCAGATTAACGGCTGCCATAGATTTTAACTTCAAATCGATCGATGCACAAGTCTACCTTTTTGCAATCAGTTACGAGTTCACGACTTATGATGAATACAGATTATAAAGTTAGTTCTGTGGTGGGATTTTGAAGGTGTTTCGTAATTTGCAATCATGAAACAAAGTATTTGTAGAAATGCAATGCGAATAAGGAAGAAATGGAGGAGGAGGCGCGCTAAAGTTCGCCTCCCCACTTAAAACTTTAAAGAGATGAATGAACTTCAACCACGCTGTAAAAGTTTCTCAGTTTCATTTTTTACTTCGCTCCAACAATGTAACGCCGACTCAAGCACGGTTGGTGCCGCGGTTCGTGTGTTCGCAGGTATTTCAAATTTTGAAGTGCTTAAATTTGCTTTCATTTTGAAATAGGATTGACTGAAAAGTTCGCGCTGTAAAGTCATCCGTGCACGTGAAATGAAGTAAAAAAAAAAAAAAAAAAACTGTCGGCATCATTTCAAGTTTGAATGGAGTAAAATTAGTTTCGATGATTTTCTCTTTTCCGTGCAAAATAATTCCGAGCTCTATAGCGCTTTATTATTCGCATTCTCTTCGAAATTAGGTTGATTTAAAAGTTCGAACGCTAAAGTTACTTGTGTGTAAAATAGTCAAAAAATCTGATTGCATCATTCTACTTTCTCAACTTTTATTTTGATGCAATTTCGCTTATCTACCTGATATTAGATTGTAGTTTTATTTCTAAGTTACGAGTTGATATTACAGCAGGCGAGGAATGTTACAATGATAACACGACGAGAAAATTGGTCTGCGTAGTTAGAAATCACGAGTTTTCTAAACTCCTCAAATGAACAACCTCGGTCTGTTTGAAATGAAGAACTGTCGAGGTTTTTCACCAACTTTTGAAAGGTCAGAATTTTATAGGATTGAAATTTTAACACTATATAACTTCAGATCTTTCCACTATCTTGGATATTTGCTTACCCCAGAAATATATCAATAATTTCGGGGTTTTAATCAGTGACTTCGGATTTAGTCTGGCATTGTTGCATTGTGTTCATTTTATCTAATGAAAAAGATCAATTTATCGGGTATTCTATGTATAATGACACATGAAATTTGACATTTTGTGTGGATTTAAAATAACAAAATGCATCGTTTTGTTTTACTTCATTTGTATATATGTCATTTGTCGCGCTTCAATTGGTTTGATTGTAACGTGTTCATACTTCCAAAGTATCCTCGATAACTTTATCTTTTCCTTCCATCGAATCAACGGCCACGGTAAGTGTACCCAACAAACATTTGAGTATAGTCAGCGCAGAGAAGTGACAATTTTGCCTATCCGTGATATTGAAGGCGAATATTTACGATCATGAACCGGCAAACTTGGCAGTGTCGTATAAATTCTGACCCGGCGCATGCCACTACAATACCGTGAAAGTTCGTGAATTTCTGAATTCGATTTTCCTTACTGGACAAAGCTTTGAAAAATTGCAAGACAAATGTGTGACTAATTATGCCGGCGCGAGGCCATTTTTGTCACTGTAAAGTTCCACGTTTGACGTTGCTTCTTAAAGACACGCGTCACATCGAAAGCTTCATCAACTGTCGCGCGGCCTCTTTATAAGCGGGGCGTTCTTTTGTTCACTCAATTTTATTGGTGCACCGGTGCAGAAAAGATTACGGATAGCATTATATTCGTGTTGTGTAGGGTATATACTGCAACTCTGAGCTATGTAATCTTTCTTTCACCAGTGCTGAAGTGACTGAGTTCTATTCACCGGTGAATGGATATGTTACAATTGTTAGCAATAGCTATAGAGAAGGTCCAGTCCAATATTGTAAAATTACTTCTAAATAACGCATGGAGCATCAGAGATTTCCAAAAGTGACCCACAAACTCAATCAACGTGTAATTTAAAGAAAATTCCAAGCTGCAATGGCGCGGGTCAAATGAGTGGGACACAATAGGGGAGTCCTATCTAATCGCAACGTTCTACGTTGAGAAAAGTGATCCATCATAGAGAAATGTGCAATTAGATGGGACTCCCCAATAGTGACCCGCTCATTTAACCGCTATCTTGCACCCAAAAGAAAAAATATCTAAATTTTAGTCTTATTTCCAGAAGAACAGCGATGGGTGAACCGCGAAGAGTTCAATTCTCTCACCAGAAAATTTTGGTTTTACTTTCGCAGAATATGGTAACAGTATCAGAATTTATTCTCAACACTTTCAAGAACTATGGTACAAATACAAACACTAGAATCCTGGTAACCATCCCTTATATAGTTATATGTATACCTCTCCTCGGTTCACAAATCTTTGTGCTTCTGATAATAATCTTTTTTATCGGGGTGGGTTTCTCTTACATCGCCTTTTGTGGGTTCATGGGTGGATTTTCAGACTTTATAATGCTCTCAATGTGATTTCCATCCGATTTCACTCTGGAACCGACCCTCCATAACGCTGTAGCAAAAGTTTGCAACCGACCCAATCCACCGGTGATTCTATAACGCACAACCAAGCCGGGAAAACTTCTTTTTATTCCATACAAGTGTCAAAGTAGAATTTGCGATTGAGCGATTGTTATAATATGACATCCATTCAACCGTTTTTAAGCTACCATCATACCGCTTGCTCCTCCCGTTCTAACCCCCCCCCCTTCCTCCTCCCTTCACCCCGAGGCGCCTTGTCCTCGTGAATACTTACAATTCAAATCTGTGAGTTCGCGAAAGCCTCCGCCACCAGTCACCAGCACCATACATCACGCGGAGTCTCATAGCTAATTAATTAGCCCATGTTTGTCTCCTCTTAATAAGCGTATCTTATGATCGCTGATGTTTTTCCTCTCCATCGTCAGGCGGGACGCGAGCCACGGGTGCGGGGTGGGCCCCTGGATCTGGATCCTCAATTCCTCAGTCAAGCACACTTATTGTTACAAGAATTATGGCGGCTCCGAATGGAACAATCGAGCTGAGCCGCTGAGCGTTCCTCCTTGAGCGTCTCGTCGCGTTGCCCCACTTCCCTCGATACCGTGATATAATATCGGCTCCCGATATTTTAAGTACATTTTTTTTTCATTTATCTGTTTATTTATAGCTTAAAATACATGAATCGGTCCCCTCCCTCCCGTAGTGTTTCCTGTGATTTTAGCTTTTCCGTGAAATTTTCGACTTGAGATTTATTATTGGGATCATTATGGATGACAGGTAATTGTTAATTATCAGCATTGTTGGCTCGTTTTGTTTGATTTATCGATACCTTTCCTGTACACTGGAAAAAAAAGTGCTCAACCGTGTGTCAATCGAGGCAAGGTCTGGAATTTTTACTCGAGTTCTGATATTTGCGTCAAAGCTCTTGACAAATTCTGGTATTGTAACTATATTCTGATCGAATTCTAGAATTCTCTATTCTAGAATTTTCTGGTGAAAGTACAAGACTCTCCTCAGTTGAAGTATTGCTGTGCTTCTGATAATATTATTAAAATTCAAGCATCCCCCCTCCCCAGAGATAAACGTACAGGAAAAATCGGAAAAGTGTGGCGGCTTGTGGCTGTGCATGGCCTCCTTGATTTCACTTACTATCCTAGGATTAAATAGGAAAAAAATCGACTTATCAGACTGCATCAGCCAACGCCACTGGCCACTATAGTAGCTATATTTATTCCGTTTTATACTTACGTATATGGACCGTCAACATTAGCGCAATGAGGAATTCTCTAACTCCCTTTTCTTAATTGAAACACTAACGTTTGTGTTAGACAAGGATGGAATTTGGACAAGGGGATGAAACCCACCCTTTCTGTCCTTTTCTTGCGCAAAAAATTAGAGGAAAAATGTGAGAGGTAGAAGAAATCCGGCCGGGTTGCGCTTTTGTCATCAAACTTAAAAATGATATTTAAAATGATAAAATGATAATTAAATGATATTTTTAAATGTTATTTATTTGAATATCAGGGAGATCCTTAGACAATACTCAATCCTATCGTACGCAGCTGAGTGATTTCATTAAAAATAAAAATTCTTTCAAATACTTTTAATGTTCAGATTCTCTGTATTTGCTGTTTCATAGACATCCCTGTCTTTTTTACTTCGCTTATGAGCGTTTTTATCATCAGCTCATGCGTATCCTGATTATTTACCTTTCGGGCGTGTGTTGCATCTCGACCAATCAGAAGCAAAGATTCAAACTTTTTGCTCGTTGTAGAAGATCGTTCTTATTTTAGACAAAATTTGGACCAGGAAAGCTTGAGTACCTTGATATAAACTCTTTACATAGGAAGTACTGGCACGACCGACGCGACGCTACATTCGTTTGGAAGGAGTAGCGTGAACCAATTCAAGGGTTAAGTTCAACGGTGGACCAGCGGCGGACAGGCGGATTTTCCAGTATTCCGGTCCGTTCCCACTTGTTCCTCTTCTCCACTTTCTTCTCACCGGATCTATTGTGTAGAGCCTAAATGCCTTCAATGTTTCTGACTCTTTTTCGGCTCCATGAAAGTCTAAAACACTGAAAAAACAAAGTTTAAGTACAGCTGAAGCAGCCTTTTAAAGTAGCTGCGCAAAGCAAAAGTTCTAGCTCTACCGGAGCAAGTTGGGGCTCTATACCAAAGCACTACAACGGTAAAGCAAAAGCACAAAGAAAGGCTGTCACTCTCCCGAAGTAATGCTTTGGTACAACTGCACTTTTCTCCGATAGAGCTAGAACTTTTGCTGTGCGAAGCTATTTCAAAAGGCTGCTTCGGCTATGTACTTAAATTTTGTTTTTTCAGTGACCAACGGATCAGACCTCGATGAGCTCGGTGTCCACGTGAAGGATCTCTTCTGGAATGACTCGTACGTCAAAGCACTCCAAACGCTATCACCAAATCCTATGGAAAAAAGGGATGAAAACTGGTCAAGGGATCTACTCCATTCGTGTTTTTTGTCGGAGATTTTTGGAATGGATTGTATTTCGTATGTTTGCGCAAAAGCTAAAGGAAACACGGTATAGCTATTAAATATGATCAAACGAGGAATTGCGACGACAATGAATATGACGAGCTCGTGGGGGACTCAAAGCGATCTTGACGATTGAGGTGATGACGATAAATAAGTAGTAAAGTACCCACGTTCATGACGGGCTATCGTTGATTGATGAAACAGCAGCGGTGATGCGGTGACGTGATTCAAAACAATCAATGTCGTGAATCTACGCGAGAAATTTAGAGCGCGCAATCGCGACTCGTCTCGCGTGAGCATGGTTGCCACACGAGGCTCAGTAAATCAGTAATCATTAGATTTTCCATTGACTCGAAAAGGAAATGCAATGGATTTTTGGACCTAGTTTGGCAACCATGCGTCAAAGCGTCGACTTCACACCCGCGACCAGGGGGTCTTCAATGCCGGAAGAGTGACAGCGAAGATGAAAAGTGAGTAAGTACCAAGAGTACAATCTGTGGTACAATGAGTGTGTACGGTAGCTGCTCATGAACAATCGATTATCGTTTTGATTCCATTTGGAACCATTCAAAAGTATCGATTCGGAGGTTAAACTTAACCTTATTTAGGAATTGATTATTTTCCCTTGGTTAATTTCGGAAGAGATGCCAAATACACAGTGGCGTCGCGTGTAATTTGGCAACGCTGCATTTTGTCTATTTAAACCCATGAAAAATATTAATTTGAGGGAGTGCACCGTGCAACCCCAGTAGTTCGACCTTTTTCATTCGTTTAAATGGACATTATTTAATGTTGCCAGACTGCATGCGACGCCACTTCAAATACATCCCACGAAGGGTCTGTTGCAAATGTTTGCCCTCACGAATTTGATCCGCGATATAAAATGTTGAACTTGAGGGTGTTTTCCAAACACCCGATATATAATTCGATATTTTTCACTCAAATGGTAAAACAATTCCAAAGTTGCCAAATCGCACGCTACAAGCCACTGACGGCCAAGCACTCCGCTTGTTTGAAGATCCTTTTTTTCCGGCAATACCCTCTTGTTCGAATTCGCTAGATTGGCGGTTTTATTATTGAGTTGTTATCGCGAGTGGCGTTCGAATGTCACAGGTCTTGACCTCTCAAACTCCGCACACTCGAAGTTGAACCGTGAAAAATTGTGGATTATCGTAATTTGAGATACGGTCCGTAAGATCGGTATAATGCAGTGCAGGCAGACCATCTCTCAGACTATCTCGGCTTTTGATCACAGTATATATAGTGTCAGAGCGCTGATTCTCAGAAAGCATCTATTATGTAGTCTATTCAAGAGATGCTTCATCAAAGGTTTTTTCTGCGAAAAGTCAATTAAAATTAATTAGAGCCGCATTCAAGCACGGATGCTAATTTGCTCGTATAGGTAGCAAAGAGAGATAGCGGGAGAGAAGAAAAAATTCGAATCCGTGCGAGTACTCGTGCGTGGATGAATCAAAATACCGACAATGATTGGTTTGATTGCTGAAGAAAATGTATTTGATATGAACAATCATAAATGGATAGATTTTAAACTTCCAATGTCAACTTTTGAAATAGTGAAACTTTCATTTATTCGTGTCAAAAAAAAAGGCTGGAAAATTTGCAGAGTTTCAAAATCAACTCCTTAACACAGGTTGATTGGGGTTGTACTATCCGTTGTCACTTTCGCCAGATTCATCGCGAAAAAGCACGACAGGGGGTGCGACTGCGTGCAGTCTGGCAACGTCGCAATTTATCCTTTAAACTGATTTAAAATATCGAACTTTTGACTTTCCGAAGAGCATCTTCGAATTTGACCTTATGCAGGGATTCAAAATGTAAGAAATGCAACGTTGCTAGATTGCACGTTTCGAAACTGAAGACTGATTATATTTACAGGACTACCACACCGTGAATAAGCATCGGTCTATCCACTTTTAAGTGGCCTCCCCCCCTCCTTTACTGGCTTAATCTCGCCTTTCTTTAATCTTAATTTTCCCGCGCTTTTCTCAGCAAATTCTTGTCAAATCACTATTTCATTTGTTTATCGCTACTTCTCATAAAATTGCAATAGAACCATACCAACACCGTATCAAAAGTTTTGTACTAACCATCATGCGAGGCATTTGGGCCACCAGCTATCGTTCACAACTTTGAAATCATTTCATATTATCGCAGTTGTCAAAGGCCGTTTAGAACATCCTTAAATGAATGAATAAATAAATAAATAAATAAATAAATAAATAAATAAATAAATAAATAAATAAATTAGTTATTAAATAAATAAATAAATAAATAAATAAATAAATAAATAAATAAATAAATAAATAAATAAATAAATAAATAAATAAATAAATAAATGAATAAAAGAATAAAAGAATATACAATTTTATGACTCATACGCGTAAATCGACAAGCTCAGTTGTGATTTCGGTCGCCTCTGTGCCCCCACTCGAAATTTGAGTTAACATTGGACGTAGCACAAACTTTTTTTTTAAAATAAACCAACAGGTGAAAGTAAAGTACGCGTATTTACATCGATGGGCTAGATGTGCCAAGTTCTATCTGTCTCATATGCAGTTGAACTTGAGCTGTCGCGGTCATCTGAAAGTTCGCTCCGACTCAAAATAAATTGCTTTTTATAGTATTTCACTTGTCGTTCATGCCGTCGAGCTGTATATTTATCTAGAGTGGCCGTCTAGTTTGTATTAACCTGCGTAACAGTCGTAAAGGATTTTTAGGTTATGAAATTGGTATATAATTTCCCATATTTTAACCATGTTTATTTCCGTCGTTGTACTCGTTGCTTCATATCCATGTACCCAAAACAAAAGGGGGAAACATAGGAAAAACTGATACTATTGTCCTAACCTAGAAATCCTCCATATCGGTCATAGGCTGCTTATTAGACTGTCACTCTAGATAAATGTGTAGCTCGTTGCATCGAACTCTCAATCTCAACAGCTCAGCTTTTAGGAGCTTCAATTTTTTTCTTTGGGAAACCCAGTCTCTAAAAGTTATTCTCTAATTTATCGGTATCGCCATAAATCGATCGAATCAATGTACCTATTTGACACGCGGTCACAGATTGGGGAAACCCTAATAGTGTAGTCCTGTTCAGAAAGTTTTTCCTCCGTCGATTTGAATAACATCTAATCTGAAGAACTTTTTAATCCATGCTACGGGAAATTGCATTGGAGTCGTGCTGTAATGTAGATAAAAACGGAGAAATTAGACAAATAATACTATGAATAAAAGAGGATAGTAAAAATAGGGAGGTAATCTGGTCTGTATCAGTACGATTTGGCCCCTTTATCGATAAGTAGGAGCCCCTAGATCCATGCGAAGAGGCCCCTTTATCGGTATGAATAGGGGCCCCCGTATTAGAGCGAATGGGAGTTGGGGGGCCCCACATCATAGTAGGGGGCCTCATTGTTAGCATTACCCGCCTAGGAAATTCAGAGCCAGTCCGCCCCTGCAAATGACACCAAGAAGAGGAAAACTGGTCCTGTGGTCATCATGCCCAATGAGAGCGAGTTAGGAGTAACCCTATATGTATACCAGCTCAGCTGTCTCACTCACTCGCACCCTTTTAAACAGATAGCGACGGATATGCTTTTAAATAACGTAAATTGACTGTTTTAGAGAAAAGCGGGAAATTCAAGATTGACCAATCAGTTGTCGGTTTCGCATTTAAACAAAGCATCAAAGCCAATCAGATTACTGGATTTTATATTAGCCCCGCTCGTCGCTCAAACAGTCCATATTCACGTCTTCAATCCTCAACCAATTTTCAATTGTTCACGGATCAAAGGGTTTTTAAAAATCATTGGGATCCTGACGATGTTATATTTATCGTAGTTCTTTTTATCGACTAATCTAATAATATGTAATCATATAGATTTGAGGGGGTGCACTATGCACCTCCAACAGTTCGATCATTCTTTAACGCGTTTGAACAAAATGCCGCGTTGCCAGATTTTACGCGACGCCATTCCGTCAACACTCCCTGTTTATACGATATTTAGAAAAACTGGCCAGCGGCTCTATCTATCGGCATTTGTTGGATTGAAAGCTCTGAAAGTGTTGCCTGTAATCACGTTGAGATGCACTCATAGTGAAGAACCGGAAAAGTTAAGAGGTCAGTTTTACGTTGAACTTCCTGAGATTATCAGCGACTGCAACACGCCTTGCATTGGTGTTCGTTTGATACTACCTCCCTCCCCCTCCCGCATGCAGCGCAGAGAGAGCGCTCAAGCGTCCGTGTCGCGTCGTTTACATCTTCGCAAAAAAAGTGAACCACGTGGCTTTTACCATTGTCTATATATAACGAGAAATATAGAAGAAGTAGGTTTCATCGATTGTATAACTCAAAACATAGCCAAGGATGCTACTTTGCTATACTATAATAGTCTATTACTTGTTGCACTTTTATCTTCCCGTTGTGCCCGCCAATGCCCCGTCCGTACCGCTGTAGCAAAAGTAAGTGCGCAAAACTCCCAATGAGATGTATCGACAGATTAATCCTCCTTAAATCGCGGCAGCTTATCTTTGGGGGGTAAAATAAGGTTTTTTTCGGAAGAGGACATCTGTAGTTTTACGAGCTCTTCTTCCGGCTTTGGCGATTTTCTCAATCGAACTTAATAATCGATTCTTTTGCGTAGGTTCAAATAGGAAGATAACGATAATCGATCGTTCATTATAGGAGTCTCGCCCCCTCCCTCCCCACACCCTTCACAATCGATTTATGAGCGTCCTCTCACATACATAGTGATTAGTGATGGCGGCATCTCGACTTACAGAACGAACAAGAAATTGAGATGGCGCAAAATTCAAAGAGAGTAAAGGAGCTCACGTTTCAGCGCGATAGCGATGAGAAGTCTTTTATTGTTTCTATTTTAGTTTAAAAAGATGATAAAAATGAATTGGTCAGGAACGACTTACATAACTTGACAAGTAGGCTAACGTGCTGCGCCGCGCCGCCGTTTCAATTGATTCACTCAACTATTATACTCAAATCACTCGATGTGATTGTAAGTAATTGTAATGCAATTTTGTATAATGTTTGTCGGAAGGAAAAGTCACGCAAACCACTCTTTCACAGCTCACTCTCCTACTTTATTTTTAAGTTGCCGCGCTTGCAGAAAAAAAATGTCAAGATTTATCGGAGAATACTTTTACTCTCCGGGTGCAATGAGTTTGTGGTGGACTTTTGATGCAGCAATATTTTGTATTGGTTTATTTTAACGCAAACTTCCACGAAAGTAACATTGAAAGCACATTGAAAAGCATCGAAGTCAAAGAGAGGCTACATAGACGGTTTTAGTGCAGCGCGCGGCGCGGCGCACTATGGTCCAAATCCCGTGTTTTAAGTAAGAAAAATTTTGTTTGTTTAAAATCCCCGCAAACATCTTGAACAGGCTCATCTGACACTAAATTTGGGTTATTACAAAAAAGTAAGAAGGGTAAATACTTTTAAACTCTTGGTAACAACCATTTTGTGGTGACCGTTTTAAAGAATTTTTTGGGGATTTTAATGCAAATTTAAAAGTCTTCCTTAAAATCGGACTACTGGACGTTTTAGTGCGGCGCGGGCGTTACGGTGAAGTCAACGGATACAAGCTAAAGATGCACTCATTGGTTGCAATCAGATGTGACAAAACCTTGCATAGCGTTCCAAACTATCCTTTCACTCTCCCGTGACCCCTCACGCCTAACCATCTTTTTCTAGTGTCGAATTTCTCTTACGGAGTCTTGTTTTCCCATACATTTTCTTCAATGTTAAATTAACCTGAGATATTGATTTCTGCGGGGGGGGGGGGGGGGACAAATCTTACAAAAGTGTCTCCCTGTGTAAAATTTTTTGCGGTTAGAGTGAGATAGTAGTACAATGGGGCCAATGGGGTTCATGTAAGAGTGAGAGAGATAGTTTGGAACGCTCAACATACTTTTTCATCGTATGACATAATCACTAGAACCGCGTCTATATGCGCCTCCGCACTTTTCCAACTTTCGTTGTATGTTTTCATTACGATATCCTTGTATCGAACTGCTCGAGTCGCCCATCGCTGGATCAATCACTCGGACATTTTTTTTTCTAAGAAACTAGTAAATTTAACTATAATTGCGTTCATAGCACCAATCACCATGCCCCAATCAATTTTTGAGCACCAGTCAACGAGGTTAGAATCCTGACAAGGCATTTGACAACCATTGTATTCCATCTCTCCTTGTTAACTTTAGCACGCCCTCTTATTTTAAGATCCCCCTCCCCGAGACATTTGTTAAATGGTAGAGGGGCTGGATGAGTGAGGGGGGGGGGGGGGGCTAATTGCACCTCCCTGACCGTAAGCACGAACGCCGAGCCGCGCCCGCGAACGCCCACAGTCGTGTGCTCACATTTTCAGACTGCATAATAGACATGCCTCGTGCCTGCTCAAATTAAATTCACACGATATTATTTTTATCCGTTATTGTGTTTCGGTGTACCCGAGATTCAACCTTTAGATTCTTATTTCGAGCAAATGTTACTGTCAAATTGGCACTCTGTCAGAGTGCTTTGAACGATTCAAGCAGAGCCGAAAGAGCTGCCAGATATTGCAGTCAAAAATTAGCAGATCTTCACTTCTCTCCAGTACTAATTGTAAAAAATGCTCATAAATCGAAGTAATTATGACCGTCACTATCCGGCAATGTTGCAAGGCGAGGTAAACCCCTCATCTTACGTTTACTTTATCTATGCGAATGTGTGGATGGTCATTAAACGGTTTTGTTTTGACTGACGCGCTCTTTCATGATCGCGACTACCGCGCGTCGTACATTTGATTCGAAACGTTTATCAATCTGGACAAAATTTTACCAATAACAATCAAAATTATGAACAATCAACAGCAAGATATAACTTGAAAGTTTGTGTAGCCAGCCACGTTAGAGCTTGATATGAGTCAAATGACATAGTTTTTACAAGAAAATGTCAACACCAACATGTTTTGAAAGCAAGAGAAAAAACTGATTTTCTTGTTCCAAAAAATCTGTTTTAATCCAGCGTGCGCCGCGCGTCATCCAGACAGTCGGATTATCTAGCAGGGTCTTGACGAGATTTTCGCTCCATCTTATAATTTTGCCGAAATCTGCGTCTCCCAAAAAACCGGAAGTCTGGCGAAGGTTGACTCTAGCCATTGTTTACTTTCCATTTCTTACTATACTTGTTCACAGTTTTTTTTATTTTATTTTTTTTTTTTTTGTCGCCGACGAAGATTATGCGTTTCAGGGGAATGATCGAATGGGTCTGTTGCAAAATTCGTTGTGATTTTTTATGGAATCAAAGATGCCAAGGTTTTTTGCTGTATTGCTTGATAATCGAGTAATCGATTTAAATGTTGATTGTACAATTGAAATCAAGCTTTTTTGATGATTCTGTTGAGGTAATGTGGATTTTTTATCGACTTGATAGCATATTTCCGTAATCTTCCACAGACACCGAATGTAGTCTAGGGTCGTTTGTTAGCACCGAAATCTGGAGTTTTTGTGCCCAAAAACGACTCCAAACAACTTTTGATGACAGCAGAAAAATATAGATATCTGTCATGAAGAAGCTGTAAAATTATTGTAATCACCCCCCAAAATCATTGAAAAATGAGAGGGCCAATAATTCTGGTGTATAAAACGCGTCGAGCATTTAAAAAGGTTCCAACATTGACTCATCCAATCTTGATGAATGCGTTTAAAAAATAAAAATCGGAGATGGCTGTCATCTCTACAGCCACAATCGGAGAGTGGCGATTTTGTGATACAATGTCTTTATTGATGTAGCAAAATGTTGCAACAGACCCATTGTAATTTGAGTTCCGAAGAAGTCGCGGTGTCGCGTCGGCTCGTGAGTTTCGAGCTATCGATACTCCATAGTCCATACTCAAAAAAACCTATAAAAGTGATAATCGAGCCTGTTGCGGGGTTTAATTGAACCGAAACAAATAGTCGATACATTTGCGTAGGTTCAAATGGGAGGAATAAGTTAACCCTTTCAGCCACCACTCCCCATTTGAGACATGCTTAGCATCACGGAGTCTTATAAATTTTCCAAAAAATACACATGCCCATGAAATCAAAATCCACTCGATTCACCAGTATTACTCTTTAGTGTTGAGAAAATTCTCGAACATAATTCGTATCTGAAAGGGTCAAAATTGGTCGTTCACGAACCATCGGCGTCGCTTGCTAACGGCAAGTCGTAAAATTGTCCTCAGCGCTTGCCCGAAAATTGGCAGCCCGCATTTCGAATAGTAGGGTCGAAGAAATAATGAAGAAATAAAAATATCGCGCCAACATCACCAGTAATAAAGAGCTGTCGGCGTCTATAAATCTATGACGTATCGCGGATTCTCGTAAGCTACAAATTGCGTGAGTGGTCGTTAAATCATTAATTTCTGCGCCGAACGCGTTATTTAACGATTCGTTAGTAATGACGTGTTCCTCACAGGGTCATGATTGCGTCCGAATCGCGTCGTCATTATTCGTGTCCGTGTCCAGATTTTTCCCTCCCTTTTCCATCGATGAAACTGTATTGTCTGTTCGCGCGGTCTGAAAAGCTCAAGAAAACCCCTCACCGGAGGCAGATACAATAATTTATCCTTATCTCTCTCTTCTTCTATCCATGAGTTGTATGCGTTAGAAAAATCTAGAAGTAGGGGGGGGGGGCATACTTGCAGAAAACTACGTATCTCGACTATACATTTTTAGTTTCAGAGCGGGTTTCCCACAAAAATAATTCGAAATTGCATGCAAAAAGTCCAAACATTCACGTGATTTACGTAGGCAAGTTTTAAGTACCTATCTAATATTTTGCTAATCGCCTATACCCACATTTTGCGATTATGGAAATAACCTTGTGCAGCCAACCTGTCAAGTCTATAATATGCAAACAGGGCGCAGAAAACAAAACTCTAAACGCAAATAAAAATGTCAGTGAACACCTTAATCTTATCATCACACTCTTCTAAAATGTTGAGAATAAATATAAATATTATCAAATAGCGTTATCGACTGCGATTGACACTTTTAATTTATCATCAATAGTCAGTTTAAGTATATATCTAAATATAAAACTAAGCTATCTCCAATATGTCCATAAAATGCGCAAAAAGAGCTTAAGACTCTATGTTACTAATATCTAAAATCACAACTGTCTACTTTAACTGTGATTTAATTAATGTCATTAATTGTTGTCATATCTTTCCACGGTAAAAGAAAGTAAAATATATATTAATGACTGTATAAACTAGGCCAGTCATTTACTTTTACATCAGTGGCGTACAGCGTCCAACTTGGCAACGTTCCATTTAAACCCTTGTAAAGGGTCGAATGCGAAGGTGTTCACCGATCACCCAACACCGATTTTTTTCACGGGTTTAAATGGACGAACTGCAGCGTTGCCAAATTGCATGCAACGCCGCTGCTTTACATGAAACTGATGTATAGTTAAGAGTGACGCTATTGGTCGATCATTGTAAGACTTGGCTGTTGCTTAGGTGACGATCATGCTAAGTTTCCTGTTAGCTATCTCATCAAAACTGGGTATAGCTCATGGATAACTCATGGATAGCTGTCAAAAACGAAACAGCCAAGTCTTGTAATTCTAGACCAATAGCGTCAATCATAGACAGTTTTCACGATTTAAATAAAAAGTAAATGATCGGCCAGCACTTGCTGATGACTAGACTCTTCCATACTTGGGTCAGCTCAATACATTGTAGGAAGAACTCGTTTGAGAAGTGGAGGCGGAGCAGAACCGATAGTAATATTCGGCGAATTTTCAATTTACATTCCCTCAAATCAAACCAGAACTTACCTGAGACTTTATACGTTATGATTTTGAAGGACTCTTTAATGAATAGCCACAGACATGAAATTCATCAAATTCATTTTCATATTTCATTCCATTATATGCAATATGAAAAATAACGTTGGAAAAATTCACCTATTTTCGGTTAAAGCTCCGCATATGCTTCTGGAGGAGCTTTAGCAAATCCTGATGCAGCTTTTACTGACCTTTTTTTCTATTCTGTAATTATTTAGCAAATCTTTTTACTTCCATCAACCAATAGAGTCTGCGAGCTACAGCCGAACGTAGAATATTGTTCTGTGGCCAACAGCCAACATAGAAGTGTGCACTTTTGCCATGTAAGGACAAATCTCAAACATCAAAGTCTCTGTTAAATAATAAATATCTTAGCAGGGATTCGAACTGACCAGCCTCGATCGGGTTTGACAATTTCTTCCTCCAATTCCCTCATCCTGGTCGACGCCCATATGGTGACGCAAAGTTCGCAAAGGATCCTCGTCTTATCTCCCCCCCCCCCTTCACAACATAAGCCCCACTGAAGACTTGCGTATTCCAGCGGTGCCAAATTTAGAGGCAAAGTCACAAATGAATACATTTTTTTCGCCTAGTACGGCAGCATTGGCGTATTCCCTTTTTTCTGACAGGTAAGTAGAGGTGTCGCACTTGTAATAAGTGTGCGGCGCCTGTCGATAAATCGAAGATTTATCCTCGATCGATATTAGCTTCCGTCATTATCTATGACGCACAGTGGATCGACATTTGAGCTTTTTGGACCTGCAAAAGTTGTTTTTGTTTGTTTTCTGCTTCAGTTTTTTAGTGCTGATATCAAGCATGGTCGCCATGTGGCGTGAGTTTGATGAAAATTGCAAATTAAACGGTGATTCCATCGGTGAACAAGAAGATAACGGAACAAAGTATTGTCATGTGATTTAATGGCACTGCTTAACTGAACAGTGTAATCTTTTTATCCAGCGATGTAATCACCATTGAATTTGGGAATTAAAATGAAGTCACGCAAAACGTCAACCACCCCATTACTATTTTGGAAAAAAAAACAGTAATCTGGTTCATTCCAAGCTGTAAAGTCATAGTGACCCCCCCCCCCGTTATATTCTCGTTTATCGTCAATCTTGATTTTTGTTTTTAAAGTTTGCCCGAAAAAACCATATTTCTGGCCGCTTTGTGACGTCCTTTGATTCTTGCCTTTGTTCAGCTTTTACGAGATGGCACCATCTGGTTCTGCTCTGAGAAAAATTTCCTGTTGCTGTAACCGGATGTCTTGGTAATACTTTCTTAACTGGAATTCCTGTTATTTTAGCAAGAAATTCCTGTTATTTCAACAGTAATTTTTGTTAAAACAACTGTATAATTCCTGTTGAAACAATAGGAATTCCGGTTGAGTAAGCATTAACAAGACGCCCCGTTGAATAAACAGGAGAATCTCCTCAGTGTACGCTGCATCACTTACAAAGATAGAGTCGCGTGACATAATAAATGCTTGGAACTTTCAAAGTGAAACTATAAAAATCTGAACTTTCAGAATGAAATATACAAATATACAAAAATACAAAGATACGAGTATAACTAATAAGATTGGTGTTTGGTCTTAAAAGTCCAAAAGTTGGAAGGCTTTTCGGAAGTATATATTTCTGTTTGACAAGCTTATAAGTTTAGTGATTTAATTTTTTGCTCACTCCTCTGGGACACTATGCATGTGGTTGCCGTAAGGAAACTGACGTATACCGCAAGTTATGGTCACGTCACCGTGAAACTTGAGAATAACTGTAATCAGTGTATGCTGCGTTTCTATGGTGCATTACTAAACTCCACGCCGCGCGCCACACCGTTTCCCTGGTTCCCACCCTGAATGAGATACATTTGTTTTTTTGTATCTGTATGTAAAATTGTATCATGTTTGGTCAAGTCAAATCAAATCACACTCTCTCTGCTTCTTCTTGAAATCAATTGAAAGTTTGAGAGCTAGAGCCCCCCCCCCCCTCCTTCTGAGATACGGTATTATCCACCTCTAAGATGTGACAATTTGTAGGAATTCAAGTATAAAACAATGTTCATTCTTTTCAAAGTGCATTATAATAGCTTTGCTTGTTTGCTTTAAGCTGAGAGGGATTACGTCGATATAGGTCTATTTTCTTTATTTTTATTCTTCCTATTCTTCTCCAAAGTCTTCAATAAAACTGGCTGTTTATATAATATTATTCATATTATAATATCGCTGCCTGGACAGTGTACAGTTGGATTGATTAGGCGTGTCTTAATATAAATCATGTGGCCTTGCCTGAAACAGTTAACCGACTCATCTACCGACTTTTTTCTTGTTACTTGTTTTTGCTTCCTAGAGCCGTTATATTATACAATTTCTAGCAAAACTATCGCCCTCCTTCACGCCTGAGTTATGTTTTCGACTATTATTCTGATGCAAGAAATAAATATCAACTCATCGAGTGTTTTTTGATTATGTTCCCTCCCTTCACCCAATCCAGCTCCATTTTTACTCGCCTCGTTTCAGTGATGATGTCCAGTGGCGTAGCTTGCAATTTGGCATCGTTGTATTGTGTCCATTTAAATCCTTCAAAAATATTGAACTATTGGGTGTTCGGTGAACACCTTCGCATTCGACCTTTTACGTGGGTTTAAATGGATATACCACAACGTTGCCAAATTGCACGCTACGCCACTGATGACGTCAGAAAGGACTCTCCGTAGTGGCGGCTGGTCCATTTTGGCAATAATGGCTATCCTACTTCTGGAAATATGTTCATCAATCGATTGTTGGTAAAGTACTGACTCACTATATCAAATCGAATGTTGCATATAGTATCAAATTGAGAAAAACTATTGTTGCCTGATAGTAAGGGCCTCCACTGAGTCTCCAATAATGCATTCATGAGAGTCGTTCCAAAAGTAAGTTTCCCTACCTTATATCTCAGCAACAAAACATGATAAAGCAATTCGGTAAAAACCATTCGTCGAGAATTTTTTCACGCCTCTAACGTCGGTCTTGAAATTAAAATCGAAAACAAATTGACGTAATGACGGAAATTTTTCCGCGGCTACCTTCCATCTGCACCTATGCTTAAATTAAGTTGGTAGTTATAAATATATGTCTACTCCCAGGTGTTTACTTTGCCTACACCTTTAATTAAAGGCATTCGACGAAACGTTGTTCTTCAAATATATCGACAATTTGGAGTGACTTTTACTGCGTCAATAAAAAATTGAATTAGAGTGAGGCACATCTAGTCACGGAACGAAAAGATATACTGAAAGCACGGTATTGAAATGGTTTAATAGTTACCGCGGATTTCAATTCCTATACAGACATGCGCTCATAATTAATTAAAACTCGCTCAAATTCCTGTCGGCTCTTTTTTTAACCACACGTGCGGTTACCTTTTTATTCGATTCTAGTTTATAAATATTCCATTTCGGGCACGAGTGCGCTCCTGAGCATAGTTGCCATTTCCGGATGAAAAATTGTTTAAGTTCCAAAAATTCTCTATTAGATTACCGTCATATAAATGATCTGTTTTAAAACGAGAATCTGACAACGCTGCATCGAAGACTTCGCAGTTCGCGTGCACCAAGCTGCAATTCAATCTTGAATTTGCCGCGAGTTCCTGTGTCGCGTCGGTCTGCCCCGCCTTTCCTCTACCCCCCCCCCCCCTCCCGAGTATACTCGGGGTGGAGAACTGAGGGTTGATTAATCCCCTCCCCCTTGTTTAGCAATAAATGGCCAATTTGAGTGAAATGAAATTTTAAATCGGCTTGTTCATCAGAAATTGTAGACTTTTAGATCATTCCTAGAATCCCTGAAAGAAGCCGGACTGATTGAATCAGTAGTTTGTGAGTAAATAATGAATGAATCCATCCCTCATTGGTGCAACTCATCAGAGACAAAAAGAAATGAAGCACTAAGTAGCTGCAGCAGATGCACACTGCTATAAGTATAATTTCGCGGATTTAACATACCCTTCTGATTTCGGCTGGTGTTGAATGGTGCCTCTTCCATTATCCCAGCCTATCCTCCTTGCCTTGTGTTTATAGAATATCACCATTCAACTCCAAGTTAACCCCTCACATATCAAGCCCGAGTAAACTCGTTTTTCTCATCTGATCTATTTCACATTGTTTCAGTCTTTATTCCTGATCAAAGCGATTATCCATGAGAACACTCACAAGATAAGGTCTCTTCGGGCGCCTTCAACTCGTCGTATAGGCAATTCCAACTCCCCTGAGTACGAACAGTTAACTACCTTCCTTACATGAACGGTGGGGCGGCGGGCGTTCTTGTGAACTAACTGGCTCTTAAAGGGTTAAATCAGACGGGTGTTGACCTCATTGAATCCTCGAGTTTTTGGTGTGCCTCAAATCTGCCCCGTGTATTTTTGCCTTGTGCACTGCGTCTATTTTGTCTCTGGTAAAACTGATGATAACACTATACATACAGTATACCTATACGTGTAATATGCTCAATATACATACTGGTGTTAATGTGAATTCGTAACTCTGTATGATCCATGTGACTTTCTTATCAACCCCTCCGGGGGGGGGGGGGGGAGGTTATAAAATTTACCCAACTTAAGGTTGATTTTGACCTTAACTCAACTGTATGATAAACTTCGCTAAACAGCTGATTAACATCATCAAACGATCGAGTAAATTCGACCGAACCTATATCAGAAGTTTAGCCAAACGTCTAGTAGAGTTTTACCATACCTCGTCGTCGCAGGGTCAAAATCAACCACACAGATGGTAAATTTCATCAATCATTTTTTTCCAAGTTGTCTCATTTCCTCTTATTATCCATTAAGTGTTCATTTGTCCGACATTGTTTTGCAGATAAAGAAAGCCTTTAGCCGATCGATGCTGTGTTCTGTGTTTTTTAGAACTGTTGAAATGATTCCGCTCCTGATGTTATATGTTCCTTCGGGAACTACACAAAACTGTCATCAAGGCGCGTTATTGTTTTTGTTGTAGTGTTTGTGCGAGAGAGAGTGTGTGTTTGTGTGTATGAGGAGAGAGAGAGAGAGAGAGAGAGAGAGAGAGAGAGAGAGAGAGAGAGAGAGAGAGAGAGAGTGAGACTGAGGGGGGGTGTCATTAAGTCATCAACAAAATACACACGTGTACTTAAAGATATATGAACGTCTAAATGCAAGATCATACAGTAAGAATTAAAATGGCCGTTCCTCTAAGTCACCGACGTAATAGAGAAGCGAGAAATGACAACCCGACAAAGAAATGTTTGAATTTGAGTGTTTCCTCTTGTCCATCTGCTTCTTTGACTCGCGAAAACGTCATTTCTAGCACATGATGGTTTTGCGCACTTCTTATTGTCAGATGGATGGATTTTTTTTTCTTTTTTCTTTTTTTCATGTTTCCCCCAGAAAATCATAGTTCGTGTGTTAAATACAGCAAATATGAATGTCTTTGTTGAGCCGCTTTGACGCACACAGCACACAGCAGGTGTTGGAAGACTATGCGAAAAATGTTGAATTGTAAAAATTAATGAATGATGAGGCTTTCGCGTTACGTTGTTTGCAGAGAGCGATATATTGAATGAGCCAGCACTATTTCTCTGAAGGTGAAACTGGGGTTTCTTCTATTTTAGGATATTTTATTGCTTTATTTTGTAACAATTACTATCAACGCAAGTTTTAAGAATAAGAATATTTGCCTCTAGTGGTTTGGTCTACACTTTTTCGGTAGTTTACCCTTACACCATCTTCTGCGTTTGTGCGTTTGGTCCCAAATCGGTCTCTGCCTGTGGCGGCTCGTGCTATTTGGCAACCATGTTTTTTGCCATTTGGCCGTATACAAATCATTTTCTCGGGGATTATACTGAAACCCCTGCAGATAGATTATTTTACTTACGTTTGAAAAGAAAGAATCCGTTGTTGTCACGCATTGCACCATCCGCCACTATATAGCCTCTTCTTATGTAGCTACAGACAAAATAATGGCACATCACCAATCAAAGGTGAACTCTTTGATTTTATAAAAAGGGATTCTCGAGTCCATTGTTTTCTTTTTTGAAACTGTATGCAGCAATTTTCACCAGAAACCGTATTAGAACCGTATAAGAAACCTTTCAATAAAAAGACGTACGCGTAAATTACACCGCTGATGGTTACATTGATGATTACAGGCCAGGAATGCGCTTTTAGTTTTCGCACGCATTGTCGAAGCATAATCTTCGTCCTCGCGAGCTCAGTGGACGCAGTTAGTTGGACGCCACTTTCTCCGGGAATTTAAGGCGTAAAAATCACATTTAAACTCTTAAACTAAACTAAACTATTAATTATTAAGTTCATGCCGTGCTATTATTTCGAGCCCCTTTTCCTAGCTTCTTTTTTCTTTCCTTTTCTCTCATTTTTTCCACCCCTCCCCTCTCCCGAGAAATGGCCATTACCTTGACAGACTCGAAAGCAGTTGCGTCGAATGCAATCTGGCACCACCGCATTTGGTCCATTTAACCCCCTGTGAATTACATTTTCTATCGAATGCTCTGTGCACCTCTCATAGTTCGACCTTCACGGGTTTAAAGGGACAAAATACCATGTTGCCAAACTGCAAGCGACTTCTCTATACGATGTATATACTTCCCGTTTGTTTTTATTTTTTTGGAAGAATCAAATCTTCCATAACCTCTCCTCTTTCGTTATTATTCAATCTTAGTTTCATTCCCCCTCTCCATCTGAAATTTGAAGCTGCTCAAAAAGTGGAGACTATAATAGCTTTCACTGGCGGTTCCAGGAAATCCCACTCTCCTCTCAGTCTCTGCACATTTCAACGCATGCGTCAGAAAAGGATAGTGGATTGGGTGAAAGTCACGTGACTGCCCCTAAGCTGCCCTTCTCTAACACACGCGTTCAAATGGGCAAAGAGAGAGAATGACAATTTCTGGATCCGCCAGTGCTAGCTTTTGATCGAGACTCGCGCCAAGAGATTTAGGTTGCTGCGCAGTTGATTTCTCAGTGTATAACGGATCTTTCGCCGAGTAATGGAATTATGAATAAGGATAGTTTTGTTCTTATTCTCTAAGGTTGTGTTGCTGTATAAATATATACATAAAATACTCACAATAAACTTCTCATTAGATATTCTTTTGCTTTGAGGTGGCCATTTTGACGGTGTATGACCGAGATCAAGCTACAAGCGTTCATTGGCGGTGGGCCAATTACGTAACAGACGCGACAAACCATCAAAAGCATGTACAGGGTGGGGCAAAATGTATACGGACGTTATGGCTCCAGCAAGGGGTTGGCAGGAGGAGAGGTGCCCTTCCCTGGAATTCTAAAAGAAAGGAAGAAAGAGGAAAGAAAAAAGAAAAAAAAAGAAAATGAAAAAGAAAGGAGGAGAAAAAATTGGAAAAAAGAGAGGAAACAAAAGTTTGGTGGTATAGTTGGGAGACATCAGAATTAAAGAAAAAATAGGAGAAATAAAAGTAAAACACAGTTGGATTTGCAATCCCCCCCAAAAGAGAGAGAGAGAGGAGAGAGGAGAGAGGAGAGAGGAGAGAAGAGAGAGGAGGGAGAGAGAGAGAGAGAGAGAGAGAGAGAGAGAGAGAGAGAGAGAGAGAGAGAGAGAGAGAGAGAGAGAGAGAGAGAGATAGAGAGAGAGAGAAAGGTCATTATTTTTTTGCCTTCCCCTGGAAAATTTTCTGCTGGCTCCCATGATGCACAGAGCATTGCCTTCTAAATTATTTCCTGATTGATCCCCGGTCCCCTGACCTTGCTTCCAAAAGGATGGCTTTTCCTCGGAAAGTATCAATGCATATGAGCCTCTCAATGTGCAAAAGAATGCCGCCAACCGTGCTTCTTCAGGAAGGGGGAGGGGGCGAAATTTTGCCTTATCCTGTATACGCATCACAGAGATACTGTACCACACGAATGAAGGAAGGTATCTTTGGAAAGTGTTTGAACTGGAAAGACTGGATTAGAGAAAATACACCAGGTACCTAATTAAATCAGCTGTTTGCGGTGCGTGTGGTGTGTAGAGCGCCTTTGATTGCTTTGATAGCACCCATGTCTTTGTATCCTTACAGAGTGTTCCATAAGTATTTAAACAACTTAAGATTGTATTAATACGTATACTAGTTTCAAATGCTGCAAGTTTTTCTAATTTTCCACAATTTTTTGTTTGAGAAAGTATTCATGGGTTACACAAGTAGACTTTACCATATCTTGTGAGGATGTACGTGTAAAATACGAAGACAAATATAGACGGTCACTATACGCTTAAATACATCGAGCAGATTTGAGGCACACCAAACTCTGTTTCAAAAAAAATTATAGTGTGCCTCTGCTGCAGCCATTCATATAGTGCTCTATCTCTATTTGTCGCTGGTAAAATG
The DNA here is from genome assembly GCA_011764245.1 of Trialeurodes vaporariorum. Taxonomy (NCBI): domain Eukaryota; kingdom Metazoa; phylum Arthropoda; class Insecta; order Hemiptera; family Aleyrodidae; genus Trialeurodes; species Trialeurodes vaporariorum. The sequence goes on from VMOF01000002.1 coordinate 27,521,624, forward strand.
TGTTTTATTCATAATTGTATACTCCTAAACTCACCTCCTAACACAACTTGATCGAGTGAGCCTACCCTTAAATCCCGTAGACAGGGTCAGGTCACTTGTGAGAATATACCCAAAAGTTATCATAATCCTCACATGTATAGTAACGCACAGTCATAAAATATCTTCAAAAATATAGTACTTGTATTAGTAATATAAGCCCTCTGTACCTTGCATTTCCAATTTAAAAAAATGGAAGGATGTGTTTTCGAGGCACTACAAATTATCTTGAAGTCAGCGGCGAAGCTTGCTGATCGACAACGTTGCAATCAGTCCATTTGATTACATTGTAAGGGTCGAGCTATTGATTGTTCTGGGAACACCTTCAAGTTCGACCTATTACACGGGTTTGGATAGACAAAATACAACGTTGCCTAACCGTCACTGCTTGCAGTCAGCTACAGCCCTGATTTGGCTTTCTTCATTGTCGAATAAAATGAGTACAATAATCTGGTTCGGTGAAATTGAGGACCGCAAGGGCCTTATTCGCTACTGCAGGCATTGTGCTTGTCAACTCAATACTTGCCTTTGTTGGTACCGTATCTGCACTTGTATTCACCCTTGAAGCGTTCCTTCAGTACTCATGGAACACGCTGTATATTAAACTTATACCAATAAATCTGCCGTGGGACGTCGCATCGTCACTTTAGTTTGGTCACTGTCGGTTAACGGCTCAGTAATCTTTGATAACGGCTAATGACCAATACGGTGTAAGGAAGGGCTTCGATAAAGCAGAATACATTGGATCGAAACACCGATTTTCCCGAATATAATTAGTTCACAGAAGTGGCTCGTGCAATCCGGCAACCATGCTTATTTGCCATTGATGCCTATTTAATAAATCGACTCTAGGGGAGGCACGTTGCCCTGCTCAACATCGATAGCTTTACATTGATTTAAATGGATAAAATCTATGTTGTAGAATTTCACAAGCCACTGGTAGTTTGCTTCAGAAAGTATAATGTGCGTATAGGCATCGATTTTGCAGCGACATACAGACAGAAACAACTCTGAGTTAGTTTATCGTTTTCAGTGTAAATTTAATAACGAATCAGTTTGTTTTTCATAGGAAACTTAAGTTATTTTAACTGCGAACTGATCAAGAGTCTAGGCCTGTGTCATAGAGTGCAATCCGGCATCGTCGCATTTAGCTCATTTAAAACCATTTAATTATTAGAAAGATCGAACTTATTTTTCTACTTTTTGCTTGGGTGCGACGGAACAAAATTCCGCGTTGCAAGATTGCATGCTACACGTCCTCAGTCTTGACTGGATTAGACGCCCTTTGTTCAGAGTAATCTTCAATTTACAAGATTTATTTATTTACTTACTCGGATACTTACTCTGAACAGTGTCACGTCCCAGCAGTCGTAGTATCTTTAATTGTCTCGATAGCTATTTGTATACTTTACTTCCTTTCGGGAATCAACGATTCCGCCGACATACGGACCCTCTAATAGCTGCGAAACTGTTCGTACATGACAGTAACGATTTCACCTACTCTAGAAATTGAAGGCGCTCATGTGATAAAACCAGTAATGATCGTAACATGAATGTTGTCTCGATTTACTCATTTTAAATCAAGCTACGCTGTCACACTGAGCTTTGATTAGTAAACTTTGCCTTTACAGTCATTTTGCTTACCCTTGAAATTGAAGGCGCTCGTTGTTATCACGCAAGTTGGAACAATGGTACAACAGATACATTGTCGGTGGCCAGAAATTCAATGGGTCTGTTGCGAACATTTGATACAGAGTAATGTATGATTATCTTTCGTGTAAAATAGCGTAAATATCACATTGAAAGCATCAATAAGTCTGAAAATCCACTCTAAACCCATCAAAATAAGCGTTTCAAGAGAAATCCAAGATGGCGCGGTCGAATCAGCGGATGAAAATGGGAAAGTTCCCATTATTGCAGTTTTCTCTATGATGACTCGTTTTTCTCATCATATAGAAAGTTGCGCTTAGATGGGATTTTCCCGTTGTGACTAGCTCAATTTGACCGCCTTGTTGGAATTTTGTTTTAACTCATTTATTGAGTTTGTGGGTCAATTTCAGGACTTTCTGATGCTCTCAACGTTAATTTCAAGTCGCTTCTTTAGTCATTTCAAATCCGTGAAAAAAACGAACTTCGAAGGGGTTCGCACCTGATAGTTTAATACTTTCCGTGGGTATGTATGCGAATGCGTATTAAATACAGCGTTGCCAATTGTCAGGCTTTGCCCCAACTGTAAGGATGTCCAGAATATTATTCGTTTCGATCACGTGTGCGGGTATCGTGGCATTGGCACCTATGCCGTGCCCCTGCTCACTTCTAGCGTGCCCCATGCGCGCACGCATGCGTTCCTGCCCTTCTCCAGGTGCCGCGGTCGGTCCATACAACTGGAACTGGCTTGTTAAACTGGAACTGGCGAGCGCGAGAGGAGATGCGAGCAAGCGAGTGTAAACGCAGAATACAGCGACTACGGTCGTATAAAGCAAAAACGGCATATCCCTGTAGGAGTTGCGTGTAGCACTTACGGTGTTCTTGCTCCGTACGACAGGACACTGATCAGAGTGCCCAGCGACCAACGACCAGCGTCGAGCTTGGAGGAGAAATTAGCACGTTGGATGGGAGTCACCGCGACGTCAAATTGGCGAGTGGCCTCACGGATTAGCGGGTCGGGTCTTGCGGGTGCTGCGAGGAGTGAAGAGTGAAGAGTGAAGAGTGCGTAGGAAAGGTTAACTTTGGCGCCGACAGCGGTGGATTTCCCGTAAGGCTGATTGACTTGGCCCGGGCTGAAAGCGCGAAATGTTGATGGGCACACCTTCAACACAGCGTTGATATTTTGCAGCACTGATACAGACGAAAAAAAAAAAGTCAATGGAGAAACGCAGATATGAGAAATGATCATAAATTCCTATCCATCTATTCCTCCATTAATTAACTAAATCGTATTTTACACTTAATTTCCTTGGTAAAATGGTCCATACACGTTCGTAACCGATTCCCAATACAGTATGAATGTGTTTATCTGTCGGATCTGTTTGGCTATCAAAACTTTTGGCTCTTATTTGGATGTGGATCACAGTCAAACTTTTCACAAGAGCCCGTTGGAGAAGTTATCTGAAAGTGAATTAATTCCTGCACAAACTCTTACAGTACTTACTTAAAGTTAATTAGTCAAAATATCTATAGGGCTCATTCGAATCAAATAAAGCGAACAGCCCGTGAGTTACCATTTTTGCATACGTGATCAATTGAAGGCGCTCGATAATTTTTTTTTTTTTAATATAAAAAATCTATACTTTTTAATCAATCGGAAAACTGCTGTCGTATTTTTTTGGAACAAACTGCATAAAATCGAATTGGTTTTTCGCACCTAATTTTACCTCGGTTGTGTTTATTGTCCTGTGAGTACTATAGCTACGTCAATCTTTGGTTGATTTTTTGAAAAATCCATTTTTTTTAACGTACCGATCAATCTGAAAAACTGAATCTATTTTCAGAGACCGACTTTAAAATTCGAACGATTAATATTTCGTATTTAATATTGCGAAAACGATTATTTTTTTTTTTTAGAAAAATGATTGACATCTGAATGATGTCATCTTATTGTGAATGACGCGGTGAGAGGATGTAATAATTGATATGTACTGAAGCGGTTGTAAATCTATGAATCATCTGCTGAATGAAAACTCACTAAAACCGCGAATATGATCCAACCCTTTTTTTACTACTTTGTCGTAAGTCTGACACTTGTACTTCATTTGCGTTCGTCACCGGCATTAAGTTTCCTATATCCAGTGTTTCCACATGTACGGCTTTGGGCCTAATATTTCCCATTAGACTCAATGTATAATATACGGCTTTTAACCTCAAATCTGGCGACACCGTTCCTATCTGATGACTCATGAGTCATGCACTCGTCAGAGATCTTTTGACGCGAGCCGAATCACTCGAATCAAAACAAAATACACTTTTACTCTCAATCGATCATTTCCATTCCACCTTTGAATAATAAAACCGCAGAATAATTATGGAAATTATCGAATCTCTGATTGTCAGTTCGCGATGATTCGATTTTTGACCACTTGAAATTATTTCAAATCTTTTGAAAAGCCCAGGATTCTTTTTACCTACCGAACATAAAGGCGTAACGTGCCATCAAATAACGCTGACTTTTACCCATTTAAACTTGTGCAATATGTCGAAGTTGTTGGTGTTCACTGTGTGCATCTAAATCGATATTTTTCATTGGTATGAAAGAAACGGATGTAACGTTGCCAGGTTGCGTGACGCCTCGGTCTCCATAAAAATACCTTACCATCATGGATACATTAGTAAGTGAGACGTTTTGATAGTTTGATAAGGATCGAAATTTTCTCCGTTTTTTTTTTTTGAGGAAACAGGGCGTGATGAAGGTTTTTGAGTACACGGAACATGTTCACGATTTGTCTGCCTGTGCAGGAAGAGGAATTTCAAAATTGATTTCCTTTTTTTTTCCTCGCTCAAGCTCGTTTTGCCACAACCAATAGGGTAGACACTAGACAGGCACTTAGTGTACGTGCCTTTACCTACTCCCCCCTCCCCCTACTCCCCTCCCCCTACTCCCCTCCCCCTACTCCCCCCCTACTCCCCCTCCCCCCTACTCCCCTCCCCCTACCCCCTCCCCCTACTCCCCTCCCCCTACTCCCCCTCCCCCTACTCCCCTACTCCCCTACTCCCCTACTCCCCCATCCCTACTCGAGGGCGGATCGATTAAAATTCGCGGACCCACTATCGAAAAGGAACGAGTGCAAGGACGCAAGGTGTAAAACTGGGCCAACTTTGTTTTGACGCAAAAGGTTCCTTTTGAGTGATGGATGTAGACTAGAGTACTTACGCTGTGTCATATCCTAAAGCGGATTTTCGTTCTTGGATTTTGAGCACGAAGTCCCCGAGTATTTAAATAGGGACTTGATGTTCTTGATGAGATTGGTGCTTCAATAAATTATGTCCAGATCCAATAGGCTGATTTTATAGTGCTTGAATCTGCGGACCTCTCACGGGAGCAACAAGTCCCTTTCCAAATACACGGAGACTTGCGATGCTCCGATTAGATTGGTGCTTCCATTATGTCCGAGGGATGTGCAGTTATCTAAGCACAACAATTTGCGTGAGCACAAAAATACGCTTAAACAGTAGTCCTCAACATCATCAGTCGAGACTCGAGAGAACGGTTTGTGCCAATCAAAATTGGACCCTGAAGCATCCGCAAAACTGCCCAATATCGTATACCCGGCAAAAAAAATTTTGATTTGGACATAATTTTTTTTTTTTTACGCTGTTCACTTTATGACGGTCAAAAGAATCCGTTCCAGATCATTTCTAGTCTTTTCTGAAATTTCCTCCGAATGTCTTGAGGACGTCAAGCGCCCATTTTTTTGGCCGGGTAAAACTATGAGATTATAAATATTTTGTATTTAGTCATTTTTATACAGGGTGTATGCACTCTAATCCTCCCTTTCTCGTAAAGTATTTATTTGTCGTAAATGGGCATTGTACATTCATGTTGGCTTGCATGCCCGTTCCTCTGAAACTAGATCTTTTGCGCTCGCCTTTGATGCCTTTGCGTCTTCATTGCCCAACATGCGGTTTTAGTTTCACAATGCATTCTATGAGACACGAAGATATCGCACTCTATTTCACGCACTATGCAATATGTTTTCGCAACCCGCCTCGTTCATGAAAGTGTTGAAAAAGCGTGGACACATGGATTATTTTAGTCACTTAATGGTTTTTTTTTATGATTACTACTAAGACCTCCATCGTGTTTAGTTAGCAGCATTTCCAGTTGCTCCCCTCCAAACCTTCGATTTTTGCTAAAAAATGTGTCCAATTTCCCCCTCCCCTCCAACTGTGTCAAAGACTGGGTTAGGATATTATTGGTGAACACCCTACCAAAGTCGACTTCCTCTCTTAAGTCTAAAGACTATCCCGTGCTGATTTCAATTTTGGTTTCACTTTTGTCTATACCTCTAAGAGCTTATCATGGTTTATTGGTTCTTTTTCAAGCATCTTCATAAGCAACCGTGCAGGGTGTTTTAATTTTTTTTTCTTTTTTCTCTTCAAAACAACTAAAAAGAAAAGCGGGCAATAGTATTAAACTTCTTCTAAACGTTTTACGAACAAATTAAAAACATCCTCCTGAAAAAGAACAAAAATCTTGTTTCATGGGAGGAAGTTTCCAATAAATGTATTATGAACTTTCGCTGAGCAGTTTATCTTCGAACTATGAATTCAGGGCAATGGAAATAGTTTTCAAATTATTGTATAACCGTTTGTCTTACAGACAAAGATTAATTTATTCCTTCGTTTTCAACAAAATGATTACGAGATGCGTTTAAACATCTCTAATTGGTGTAGGACCGAAACATCTTTAAAACAAACCGGTGTCTCTTTGTGATGTTAAAACGTTCTGTATACTGATATTTTTCTCGCAATTAATTTAAAAATTATCACAAACACCGATGAAAATGTACCCTGGGTCGACAATTAATTATGTTGAAAAGGAACCTGCTTCCCGTTTAACGCATTCAAGACCAATATATTCTTCAAATCGCCATGCGCCCATTCAAATGAAGCTGCGGTAGATAAATATTCATACTTAGCTGTACTTATTTTTGCCTATATCGTCAACTGAAGGCGCTTTTTTATTTGTTCTTTCTCCAATTTCCACAATTCAACGGTCTTTCATAGTCAACATAATGAAATGGTAATGTGCGAATTTCATCAGAGTTTATAACGAATATGCGCACGGGAGTGGTGCCTAAATGGTTGTTGAGATGTTTTCCCAGACCATCAATAGAGTGATGTCATTTTGGTTTTTTTTTAACTCGCGACACGCACTTGGCTCACAAATATTATAAATAACCCTCGTATCTAAGTGTGAGTCATTTTATCCGGGGGAAGCACCAACGGATCGCAGGCACCTTCACTTTGCCGCACCTGTAGATAATTCAAAACATAAGAAATAAAAATAAAAAACTGACCGCTTAACTCACTATGAAATGGGAGGGGGAGGGATGTGTGATGGTGGTGGTGGTGATGGTGAGGGAGAGCGAAAGAGAGATGAGACCAACGAAAAAGTGAGACGGAGAGACCGAGGAAAGAGAAAGTATTGTGTAACAAAACTTTAAATTGCCAACTCACAATCAATGTCTGCGTCTTATTTTGTGTTTCGTCGGATTTATTTCATTATAAATCCCATTTAACTTGATTAACTTTTTCCCTCGGTAAAGTAAAGAGCTTTGAACTTGGAGTTGAAAAGTCGGTAATCCTATTAGTGACCATTTAAGTAGATCAGATGTTTCCCAACAATAAATGGTTCGGTGCGTTTGTTAGTATTTTCACAAAGAAATCAATGCGATGAATTTTGGAAACTTGCTGTGAAGCATTTAGGAGCTCGTCTTTCTCTCTCCAACTCTCTCTGTCCATAAGAACGAATGAGTAATGTGTTGGAAGAGGGTGGTGCTAGGTATAGGGCCGGGGCCGCTGAAGTCATACGCTATAGGGCCTTCTTTTATCCTTTGCTAAACACATTTATTCTTATACGGCCAAAATTAGAATATGAAAAGTTGGACGATGCACCGACGGATACATGTTCCGTGGGAGCATTAGAGTAACCCTAAGGGGTGGGCGGGGAGTCCAGCCCCCCCCCCCCCCCCCCGACACCCAACTTTGCCCTAAAAGAGGTATGTTTTGCGATTTAAGATTAATTTTGGCTAATAGACACCCCCCCCCCCCTTTGACAATTTTGGGACCCCGGGCATCCCCCCTCCTCCCCCACTCAAAAAATCCCCGACTATGCCACTGCCTAGGAGGGAATGGTAAGAGTAAGAATTGGTCATCCACCCCTGACTGACAGAAAAAAAATCTGCATTTGAAAATAATAGTTTTGAAAATTGAGCTAAAATCATTTGAAAATTGCGGAAAATACTGGGAAAATACTAACAAATATTTTGCGACCACGAAAGGAAACGTCAATATCTACACAGAAATGTAAATGCGTACCTACTTATAGCGATGCGTTTTTGCTCTGCTTACAACTTCGAAGGAAAAATTCAAGACTACACGCTTTCAAAAATAAAGCTATAGGTGCAGTCTTCTGAATTATTAGCTTGGCAATACCCGTGATATTTTCGAAGTGAAGATGAAGAATATACATACACGTTATTTTGAAGATTTATGAATCGTTACTATTCTACGATCGTAAAACTTGGGCAGGTATTGAGGTATAGCGGAAGGTCACGGTCAGCTTAACCTGTTGAAGGTTTGGTTTGGTTCAAATTGTTTTAGCCGCTTAAATGCAAGGTCTTGAATTTAACCTTAAAAGTAGATGTACTTATATATATACAGATGTACAGTGCGCAGGCACCATCTTATTCATGTATGGAATCAATTATGGGTAAATTTTCACGCCACCCCACCCGCGTATAAATGCTTGTATCACGCCCCAAACTAAATTATAAACATGCTAGCTAATAATCATTAAATTCTTTTCGTTAGTAGCGCACATTTGAACCTCTTTCAGATCCTGTATAGTTTCTCCCTCTCTCTCTCTCTCTCTCTCTCTCTCTCTCCCCTTCTCTCTCCTCCTTTTTCTCTCTCTCTCTCTTCCTTGACCATTTCAAACCCTTGGCCAAAACTTTCTCCTCTATCTTCGTTTTTCTCTATATCGCACTCATTTACATGCGGCCAAAGAGAGAGAAAGATTAACTGCTATAGATCCACCTCTATTCCAGATCTTTGCTGAGTATCGATCGATTAATTATCTGTTTGGTTGATGGGTGAAATGTGAATAGTTGTATACCCTAACCACTAACCATTAGTATTTTCAATTTAAGGTGAATATGCGATTACGTATCCTCGTTGACATTACATCACCCCCTTCCCCTCCTCCAATCATAACCCCCTCCCTTCTTTCGCGATGTAAACAAAACTCTGGCTTTCAGCCAGTTTTTAATTAATTTTCCGGTTAGTATAAAGTTCTTGGACTTTCCTATTTGAGAGAGAATAAATTCTGCCAAAAATCCCCGAGGTAAAATTTTACTCCGATTATGAGTCAAATGATTACCAAAGTGGTGATGATTATGGCGAAAAGCAACTGCGATTGACACCGCATTGGTTCTCGAGAAGCTATTTTTTTTTCTTTTCACAGCATCGTACAAATTGATCCTCTCTCCCTTCATCCTATCATGCGTATCGGTTTGCGTGAAAATGATTCACCCTTTGTCTTGAAAAAAAACCACCTGGTTGTTAGTCTTACACTGAAAAAACAGCTATCGTAAGATTAACCATAACTTTGTTTTTTTCGACAGTCCAAGAAAATTGTAAATTTTACGTTTTCCATGGTTTGAGTTCAAAACGTATTAGTTAAATTTCAACCATGTAATGGTTAAATTTTAACCAAAATATCTTGAACTCAAACCATGGAAAACGTAAAATTTACAATTTTCTTGGATTGTCGAAAGTTTAAACCAAGTTATGGTTAATCTTAAGATAGCTGTTTTTTCAGGGTATTAGGAAAAAGTGAGTTTACGAAAACATTACTGTAGCCTCCTTGTCATTCACTGAAAAATAGAAGTTGTTTTTTGGGAATTGCTGTGACGTATTGCGTATCAGCGCGTTTCAGAAGTGAAGGCGGAGTTAACCGATTTGAGCTCGTTTCAGAAGTGTATGTAGGCACAGTGCACACCTAGACCATAATCTTTGGCGAATTTTTCAGTTTCTTACCTTCAAATCAAAACGAAACTTGCCACCGACTTTGAACTTTTGATTTTGAAGCGTTCGTCGATAAAAGGCCAACGCTCAAACTCATTTTCATATAAAGTTTCATTTTGTAACATGAGAAATAATGTTGAAAAATTCCAAAGATTATAGGTCTAGGTGTGACTCTACAACCTCTATCTTTGACTAGTTTTCAATTTTCCTTCCTACCAGTGGCGTCGCGTACCATCTATCTGGCAACAATGTGACTCCTTCATTAAAACTCATTAAATATATCGAATTTTCCTTGTGCACTGTGCACCCCCTGAATTCGATCTTTTATATGAGTTAAAATGGATAGAATACAGTGTTGCCAAATTGCACACGACGCCACTGCTTCCTACAAATCGAACCAAATTTGGCCGAGACTTTGATAACTTTATGATTTCAAAGCGTTCTATCTGGCAACGCCACATTTCGTCCATTTATATCCATATACCTATAAAATATCGATTCGAGGGAGTGTACTGTACCTACACCTTCAATATTTCGATATTTTATGTTGGTTTGAGTGGACTGAATTCAACGTTGCCGAATTGCACGAGCCGCCTCTGGCCGGGCTCACATTCGTTTTCATTCGTCTTCACCATTCAATTTGAAAAAGATGTTGGAAAATTCCAAAGATTATCGCCGGAGTCCCACGTCTACGTCTGTAACCAGCTCTAGACTTCTTCGATCATAAAGATAAGTTTTTTCCGTGAGGAATGAATTCGATGACAACTTTTTTTTCATTGGTCTGAGCTAGTTTTTCGAAGAATTTGACTCATGATTAGAAGAATCACTCATCTGCTGAAAAACCTTGCAAAAGCTCCGTAGCGTAGAGTGGGAGACATACTAGTTCGTTGCCCTGTACTTTTAAACTAATGGTCGGTTTTTGAAATTTAGCAACGCTGTATTGAGTCCACATGGCAACACAGTTCAGTTCGCCCATGACAGCATTGCGCATTCTTCGCTGTTGCCTGTTAGTCACAGCGACTCCTTCTCAACTCCGTCAGTTGCTGTTGCTCGTTTGAAGCAAGCGGTGAAGGAGCGTTGCTTTGGTTCAAAGGCGTCCTTTGTCCAGAGCTGTTCCAAACGCCAACCCTAGTTAATTTGATTCGTTCTGTTTTCTAATCGTCTCGTTGCCAGTGCCTTTTCTCTTCTCGGTGTTGATTTTTCATCGACTCGGATTCGAAGTGTCACAGTTAAAGTTTCGTTTCCGCGATTTACTTTAACCTAAAAAAATCACAATCGTGAGAAAACTTGTTGTGTTTTTGTGCTCAAGTCCCATCTATGTAGTTCGAATGTGTGTCTCAAATCCGGTGGCAAGTTTGTCCCCGTGGTGCGTGGTTTTGGGTGTGAAACCGGGGCTGTTAAATACTTACCCATGGCTGTTTGTTCAGTGGACGTTCCGCGTTCTTTTTCGGCCTACTAATCATCCCTTCAGTTAACAAGATTTACGCGAATCGTTTTATCGATCCGCACCCCCAACATACAACAACCATAACATATCAATCTTATGAGTGAGCATCGCGCCCGAGGCTGCGGTACACTACTCATTTCCTCCAACAACTGAGCTGTGATACTTAACTAGTCCGTTATCAGTACAAAATAACATTGATTTGCTCTCAATCACGAATGACTTGTTCCCGCAGACTCAGTGAGAAATTGAAATTTTACAATTTACCTGTCATTTGAAGTGCGAAAACATGTCTCACAGTAATAAATCAGTGACATTCGGTGGAGTCTTCCACTTCCCGTCCTTACCCAAAACACCCAATCCCAACTCAGAGAAAAAGAGTCAGAAAATAGTGGTCGAGAAAGGGGAGAAAACTGACACCATCAAGAAGGGCTTTAATTGTGTTGGCACTCTTAGAAATAGTTTAAAACATGTAAGCGCCAATGGCTCGACTCTGATTGCTATTCGTCTGGTTCGCAGTAAACTGAGGAAAAGGGATGAAAACCAGCTGAATCACGTGAGTGGACCCACCGTAACTAACCATAACAACAATATCATCTCACCGCCAGACGTAGTTGTATCGACTGTGACTGCCGTTACATCAACGCAAACCGCTGTGCTGCAACCACCTCTTGAGCCAGCAGCTATTCCACCACCATTCCTTTGGCAATATTCAGCCAGCAAACCTGCCATCAATAAGACATCGTCACAATACACCTTGTACAGCAATGACCAGGTAAGAATCACCAATTATATTTACTTTTTTTTCGCACACAACCTGCAATTTGAAGTTATGTCATGCACCTGATACATTGATACAACCATGCGCAAAACTTGCTAGCTTTAGAAACCTTGGAGGGTAAACAATTCTTTGAAAGTTAAATGATGTTTTTCAGGTGAGACTGGTTGGATTAATATGTATCATAGCCCTTTATTGTTTTGGTTCCCCTCTTGATTAGAGCTGGCAAACCATCATTGGATTTCAGCATAATATTTGTGTTATCCACTCTCACTGTCACTCTGACTGAAATTAATCTATTTCTTGCTTTCTTGGGCTAAAAGAATGTGCTTAAGTGAGTGTTGGTTACTCATTCTTTGCAATGGTCTGAACTCTAGCAAATTTAAAATTAGAATACTGTAAGTAAACTGATTCTAAATTTTCTCATCTGCCGGTAACTCTTTCCTAATCATTCTTCCCCGCCATGAAAGTCTCATGACCTTAGACCTATCTATTAGCTAATGGTTAGACCCTCCCTCCTTTCCTCACTATTCAATGAGCTGTGATGCAATGATTTTTGCTGACGAAACCAAGAGTGTAAGTTGATAATTTAATCAATCATTACAATCAGTGCTGATTTTCAAACAAATAATCGCTCAGAGATAAGTTGATGTATTGAGGGCCCCTGTTATGAACCCTTCTCATTTTTCTAGACAGTTCATCTCTTATCATCTAATCCATAGTAATTGCATGTCTTGTAACGCTCTTACCCCAATAATAGAGGATAGTATTATTGGAGTTCAAGGCTCTTTGAGAAGCAGGGCACCCCAGGCACAGTTGTTGAATGAAATTTTCCTTGTCTTTTCTGGGCTCAGACCCAATGTAAAGTAGTGTGAATTGAAACTGTTGGAATTTGCTCCATTCAGTGCTATAAGTTATGGAAATCCAGGGTGTTTTAAGTCGTCCTAGGAAGTGACTTGGAACACCCTGGATTTTCTTAATTTAGTGTAGGATAGTATATGTGTCAAGGTGTTTTAAGTCATCACACTTTATCTGGTACTTTCTCATATAACTTGATTATCTGTGGTAACTGAATTGAACTGAATTTTTGGAGCCCACTCGGCGGAAAAAGAGAATATTATCTCAGTTTTATCAATTGCCGAACACCATTCTAGAACACCAATTCCCAGTCGATAATTAAAATTTTAACTGTTATAAATTTATCAGCATCCTGCATCTTATCGCTCCATTAAATCTTAGTAATCCCATTCTCAAATTTGTTTTTCTCCCCTGCCATCGTTTACTGTCATGAAACCTCAAAGCTGCTGTGTGCAGGTGAAGTCAAATTAAAAAAAGAAATTGCTTTAAAAAATTTAGTCGCTTCTTCAACTCATGGGTGGTTGCTTTACTTTGTTCCAATTCATTTCAAACCGTGCTATAATGCAGGTACTGTTCCAGTTTGTCACAATTTGATCATGAGGTTTTATCTTTCCCATCTTCTCCTTATCTTTCATTCTTGTTTTCCATGACCTAGCTCCAAGACTCATGGAGTCATATGGTGCAGGAAGGGCATTTCTCCATTGAGGTGTTTTAAAGTCTTCTTTGCGAAATCATATTTTTCCAAACGAAAGTAGGCCATCATTTTTCTTCAAAATATCACTTAAAATTCATGAAGTATCCATGAAATCATGAAGAAGAAAGACTGTAAAATGATCAACTTAATATAAGTTTATGATTTTTTTATTTATTTTATTTTTCAAATATGAGTGGAGAATGGAGATTATTGAACACTTTGATGGAGAGGTTCCGTTGTATTTGGCTGCAGTTTAGAATAGGTGACCCAGCTTGAGCGATTACTGGCTGCTTTTTCTGCTCTGTTATTTCGGATTGTTGACTAGGACAGACCTGAGACAGGTTTGATGGTCTGATAAATTATTTCCTTCGGTATCAAAGAGTTTTTTCTCAATTATTATCCATCTCAATTTTTTAGTGTAGTGGAATAAGAAATCAGATTGTGGAGTATTTTGAAAGATCGATACTTATTCAGGGAATTTAGGAATGATCATGTGGTCTAGGTAAGTTTAAGATACTTTTTCACCGACATGATTCCTCCACCTTCGTTTTTGATCTATATTTGTTTTTTTTTTTAAAAAAAAAAATCTAACTCTGCGCACAAGTGAATGAAATCCTTTACAACCAAAATTATATTCCGTTTTGTGAACAGGGCACAATTTTCCAACATTTTTCCTATGTTCCAAATAAGTAAGCACCACTGCAAAAGAAAGGGCTCAGTGAGCGTTGGTAATACTTGGACGAGAGTCAGTTCAACAAAGGAAAGCTAGTTGGCGTTATAATAATTTTTTTTTATAATAATTCTCATCGCGAAGCAGCCAGTCTGTTCCCACCCGCGGGGTCTCTCGAGGCAGTTACAACGTTCTGTGGCAGTCGTTGATTGTTGCCAGCTCAAATAATAAAATCGTAGATTTTTATGCTTTAATATCTCACTTGAAATCCGTCTATGTTTTGCTCAATGTGGCAACTCTGTTTCGCAACAACGGTTGCCGGTTTTTCTCAGACGACCTTTCAGGCCTCGTTTATTTCAAATATATTCAGTTATTTCCGTCGCGTTTGACAACACCGGCGAATCCAGTCTTGCACCCGTCTCCCGAAACCTGACCCGACGACGTTACATTGAATATTGAATGGGCGATGCGCACTGTTGCCAAGTTGAAAAAAAATGGCTGGCTATTGTGTATTTTCTTTGTTCGACAACTTTCGTGTGGTAATAACCATTAACCAGTGATCTGAAGTTTTAAAGCTTCCTGTACCCTAAGTGTCTCTAATCACAAAACTAAACCGAATCGAGTCCTTGACAAATCGATCTCCTCAAAGAAACTGAACAAAGCTAATGGTCGATCTTCACTTTATCTTCTTACGACAGCATTTTTCTTAGACTGCATCCGCAGTTCAGATGTGTGTTTTTATTATTTGTCGATTAGTAGCGGTCGAGACAGGAGTGCATCCTTCCGAACCCCCCCCCCCCCCCCTTCCGTTTGATGACACCGAAGCGATACACGGTTTGATCGTTTCTCTTCAAACACCCACTTATGAGCATACAGTTTCGAAGGATCCTGTCCGGATTCTAATAACCACTGGTTTTTTTCAAGACCCGGTCTCTTGCTTATGATTATTCACTGTCCTTTTGAATCTATTTAATTCAAGCATCGGATCTGTATGTTTCGATGTTGAATTTTTTTTTTTTTTTTTTTAATTTTTCGTAGACAGTCTTTATTTTATTCAGATCGCGCATTCTATTTTCCTCTTTATCTTTTTGTTTTTTTTCGGTTTTATCCCTTTTTTTCTCTCCCTTCACTTTCTCGTTTCCTCCAGGGCCGAGAAAGCATAGATGGGTTTGTGAGACAATACGAAAACTATGTTCGGAAAAAAAGCTAAAAAGCATACATTGACGGATTTCTTTGCTTTAACCGCCATCTTCTTGCTCCCTCAATACAAGTTTCAAACTATAAATTTTGACACTCTACGTAGAATTTTGTCGGAAATGGTTTCAACGGGTCTCAGTACGGCTATTTTGCCGAAAAACTAAGCAATCAGCATACTTCAAAGTTTAAACACGTCTTAGATTAGACAATAGTTGGAACGGAATTGAGACTTTTCTGCGCATCTTTAACGCTGTTGGCGTAGCCGTGATTACGACTCAATGATGCGTATTCCACGCTTTTGAGAATTGAGATCGCGGCTTTGAGTTACGCTAGTTGTAAGTTTAAGTACGTCACCGACGCATTGCCGTCGCATTGACTGACATATGTCTTTTGATCATGGCAATGCGTCGCTCGTCGTCTTGAACTCAACAATCGTCTTCATCCGACTGATTGATCTGAAGTTCCTTAGTTCCATGTCGATTAAGCACGTCAGCACGTCGCGTCGCATCGATTCCTCGTAGTAACCGGTGAGATCTTTTTTAAATATATAGCTCGCGCTCGAGAGGAAAACTGGACAGAATTAGGATTTTCCTGCCGTTAGGAAAACCTGTGACAGAAATAAAGGGGGATTTTGTCAAAAAAAAAAAAAAAAAAAAAAAAAATCTCGCTGCTCTGAATCAGTCTGACTTATTATGATACATGGGATTACCTACCGTTTTTCCTTTCCCTTCGCGCAATGCTCTGAGCAATGGAAAGACCCCAGCAAATCTACGAGAAGTCTGTCTCTCTGATATTCCAATGGTCAAACTACGAAGACCTTGAATCAGCCAACTTTTTCACCAGTAATCCTTATCGCTCGTGCGCGCTTGTAAACGTACAGCGGAAAATCTGAAAAATCGCTGGTTTCCTCTCCCCCCTCTCCGTTCCCCTCTCTTCTCTCTCTTTCACCGAGCTCTGTCGTCCGCAGCTGAAATCGCGGCGAGGCGCGGCGCCCACAGGCCGCAGCAGATAGACCACAAGGAAATTATTCAATGAGATGCTGGGCTGGACTACTGGACGTGCGCGAGTGTATACGATTGACTATAGTAAGTAGTAGTAGGGGAATTCACACGCGTCAGATGGCGTTGTCGTTGTTGGCATTGTGAAATGCTTTATCCTTCGGATTTGAATGAAACTGGGCCAGGAGCGGATCCAGAAACTCGTCTATCTCGCTCTCTCCGTGCGTTTTGCCGTATGTGTGAGAAAATGATGCGGACAGAAGAGCAGTCACGTGACGTTCGCCCCCTATCTCCGCCCCTCTCCTTTACTTGCATTTAAATTGGCGGAAAGAGTGAGAATGAATAATTCTTCTACTTGCAAGCTTTGAGCTTACATTTGCGCCAGGTGTAATTTTTCCCCCTCCATTATCTCATAGGTCCTCATTTCATTCAGTTTTAGCTTTCCAATGTTCGCGAAACAAATGATCATTTCGCATTCAAAGAAAGTTTCTTCTCAAGATTTCCCCTCAGTAATTATCTTGCTAATGAGGGGGAGGGGGAAAGAAAAATAATAAAGGGGAAGGAGAAACACGCGGACACTCTTCAAGGACAGTTTCGGTTGAATGGTGCAGGTACTTCAAAGTATCTCGAACCTTTCCTCTAACCGATTTGCTTTTTTAAAATGTGGGGGCTGTAATATTTTCTGTTTTGGTTCGTGCCGTCTGGCAACAACCAATTTTCTCCGTTGAAAAACTGAGTAAAATAGTCGATTCTTGGTTCAAGAAATCAGCGTCTCCTACAGTCAATTTTTGACCCTGGTTAAAATTGCAAAAAGTATTTGGTTGGTTGTCAAATTGCCCAGCCACTGAATTTAAGTCATTGATACTGCCTCTGATTTTGGTTTATTCGAGATTTCATTCTTATGATTTATGAGTTTATAAATAGTCTCTAATCCGTTTTGCTCCTGCTGTAAATGGTCAAAACACGCAATTTTTCCCACGATTTGTAGTTTTTTTATGACAGTGAAAATTCCCCATTTTTTTCTTCTTTTGTTTTCCCCCAACCGATCTAGAGAGCCGTGGCGTGAGCTCTTCTGAACGTTGACGAACAATTAAATAAATTAGCACATTTTCCCTATAGTTGGGCATCGAACTTTTAAATTTAAATTTGGCGCTTGTCTTGGCGCGTCTTGACATCTTTAACTTTAATGTGTTCAAGGACATTCTTGCAGAAGCCCCCCCTCCTTCTACGCCTCGAGGGCACGTCACGCCCGCAGTTCATGGAGTTCACACCCACGGCCACTCTTTGTTCACTTTTAAGTGATCTTCTTTTTTTTCTCCTCTTCTCCTTCTTTATCTTCTCCTTTCTTCTGCTCTCCGAGACTTAAACTGTCCGAAGTCGCAGATGTCAAATAGTGTGAACAGGGCTGCCAGATTTTGCAGAAAAATCTTCACATATTACTTCTATATACATGAGCAATTCGGATACATTTTTGCACCACCTGACAGCGCCGAATCGACGATTATGCATGAGGGAGAGAGATATCGTCTTTGGCGGATACGCGAGAGTGAAAGAGACTGTGTCGTAAGCTACAAATCGGCAACGCTAAATCATGCCCATTGAAACCCATGGAAAAGGTCGAATGTAGAGGTCTTCACCGAACCCGGAGAGTTCGACATTTTCCATGGGATTAAGGGTGGAGAAACTACAACGTTATCAAATTGCACGCCTAACCTACTGGAAAAAATAGTAGATGTATCTTATGAACCAAGCAAACAAATGTGGTTCGGTGTCTCTGACGATTAAAATGACAGTTAAAAATCGCAGATCCACTTTAAATATAATTTTTTTTTTTTTTTTTTTTTTTTTTTTTTTTTTTTTTTTTTTTTTTTTTAGAATCTCTCTATAGATTACGCAGATATCATTTGTGATTATGGATTTGACAATTTATCGAGGAAAAGTCCACGAATAAGTCCATCTAGCTTGATCTATTCGTGCATTTAAAGAATGACGGTGCAACATTGCACGCTTCCTGTGAGTGTATATAATATTTCGACTTTTGGTGGTATGATGTGACACTGAACTGATTAATCGCAGAAAGAGGCGAATCTTTTCACAAGTGTGCCACGACTCCACGAGGCATACTTAAGGTGGAAGGAGAGGTTGTGTTTTACCCTCCGCGCCCTTCACCACCTCAGATGTCTCAATTACCATTCACCGGTGGAAAGATGAAGTATTAAAAATATACTCACAAGACCAGACTCACAAAAAACAGTACGAAGAAAAAAAAAGTGCATTTAAATTTAAAACGTGAGTCGCGCGATTTCGCTTAAAAACACGTCATTTTGATTTCTGCGAACTCCAAGCGGGTGCGGCCGACTACGGCTGCCGCCGGCGATGAAGTGCGGGTCAACGTAAGCATCACTCATCAGTCATCAGTCCTCATGAATATGCATAAAATAAAAATACTTGACATAATAATCTAGACAGATAGGTGGTGGTAATGCATTCGCAGCCGACGAGACTGAACGAGGCCAACTGAAATTTTATCCCTCCGTGTCCTCTATGCTTCCCCAGTCATCAGCTCTCAAGGGGTCTCTCCACCTGCAACTTTAAAAGCGCGAATAAACTGATTGAGCCAATGAGCTGCCTTGAAGTCGATAGGTCGAGTCCGATGTATCGACAACAAAGAAGCCTATTGGCTCAAGCAGTCAATTCGCGCTTTTAAATTCGCAGGTGGAGAGACCCCTTTAGTCGTACAGCCTCGTAGCCAGAAATGCGAATTTCTCTTCTCTCTCTTTGCCCATTTGTTCACGTGTGTTAAAAAAGGACAGATACAGTGGGTTGTAATCACTTGATAGCCCGTCCCTCCATCCTTTTCCAACACTTGTGTTTGAATGGGCACAAAGAGAGAAAAACGAATTCTCTAGTTACGGCTCTGCATCAGCTCCCTCCTTTCAACCAACTCGCAGCTTTCAAAAGTTATCGCAGAAGATAATCCTGAAGACTCGGGCTGTGAAATCGGAAAGTTATCTCTTTTCCGCGCAAGTGTCGCTCGTGCATTTATCATGGCAGTTTATTGCTAATTGTTCTCTAGATCATCCGCGTAATCGCAAACCCAAGTGGATTGTTAAGATAAATATTGCGGCGTTGCCAGCTATGGCGACTTTATAAGTTCGTCACAGATATCTCTGTTCATTCATATCGACCGTATGGACCAATTCACAACTTAACTAGACTTTCTAGTCATTTTTTTTCTCTATATCTTTCTTCCATATCAACTGCATGTCAGGCTAGTCTTAATTACAATGGATCTGTTGCAAACGTTTGCTATAGCGTTGTCAAGAGTCGAATCTTTTGTATAATCTCGTGAAAATCATCATATTGAAAGCATAAAAAAGTCTTAAAATCCACCAATAAACCCGCAAAAGGAGTTTTAATAGAAATCCATAATATGACGATCAAATTAGTGGGTCACAATGGGGTAGTCCCATCTAACTGCAGCTTTTTCTCTAATGAATCACCTCTCTCAGCATAGAAAGTTGCAATTAGATGGAACTCCGCCCTTTTAACCCGTTCATTTGACCTGACTGCCATCTCGGAATTTTGTCAAACGCATTTACTGGGTTTGTGAGTCAATTTTGGAACTTTCTCATGCTCTCATCGGAGTTATTTACTAGTGATTTTACACCAGGAGAGATCCTCTGTTTTGCAGTAGCAAGTTGCCACTAGCACATAACCTCTTAGTAACGTATCTAAAACTTATGACTTGTGACTGAATATGTGATCGGGAATTTAGCGATGGTTCTTGCTAGATCTGGCAAATACGTCGTGAGGATCAGGATGGGGAAAAATCATGCTCGTGCCGTGTGACATGGTGACTTACTCCCGATTCTCAGCTCGATCTATCTCGATTTATCTTAATCGCACGCTTTCTCAAGAGTAAAAAGCGCTTTTCTCAAGTGTCTATGGATGCGATTTTTTCTCTTGGCAAATTTTTATGTCTATCTAAGGATCTTTCCTTTGTGTCACACTATCTCAAACTCCCACTCATCGCGTCAGTTTTATCCGAGTTCTCGACTGAAGATCTGCGATCAGTTCCTAATTTGCTTTCAACGCTCTCAGCTGAAAATCTATTTTTTCCCATCGTTCAACTTTCATTTCAATCTGTTCAAAGTGTTTTTATTCACATCCACCCTTACTATGAGGATAGTCTGTAATTCACTCCTGCACGTATGTATTTTTCTGATTAAACTAAAAGCCTCGCTTCATTTTTCCAGACGCGATGATTCTCAATGAACACCCCATCACAGCCTCCTTTTAAAATAAACTTTAATTGAAATTTAGAAATTTTATATTCGTAAAAACTAAGCTGTTGTTCTTAAAACTTATTTCATAGCCCGATTCTTTAAATTGAATGATGAATTATTTTACGATCTTTTCGGTTAGTAATGACATAAAATCGGAAAAGTGAAAAACCCGTGATGATCTGGCAAAAAATTAGTCAAATTCGGAATCAGCTCCTCCCACTAACTCATTCATTCACAAGTATTCATTAAAAGTGGTATTGCTATCGTGATAAGTTAGATATTTTAAAATAATAAAAAGAATCACCATGTCTAAACATATTGTTTTTCAATACAGTCAAACGTAAACTGGCATGGCACACCTGCTCTACGAGTAGGAATATTTGCACTAATATCTCCCGTTGGAGCATTCATTAAGTACGAGCCGCCTTCAATTAAGTAAATGCAACTAGCGCATCACTGCGTGTACGAATAGTTGCGTCTCCGAACGCCGTTCGTCTCTTTTCATTCTACCACGACGCACGATCGCAGCAATTTGCAAAAAATGACCGACCAAGTTTTGAGAATTATTGTTACATCAATGCTCTGAGAGCTTTCAGATTTTTCCATTAGATCACGGAGCATGTATATATAGTGACGTTCCTAGTTAAGTTCAACTCGACATTTTTCTTTGTATTTAATATTGTTAATTTTGTTTTGTTTTTTGTTTTCTTTTTTAAACACTCGATTTTTATTAATTGTCAGCGTGTCGTGTCTGCTCCTTTGTCTGGGGGTCACTTTTTCTCCCCCCGGGGCGCGTCATTCGTACTCCCGTCCGTTCCAGTCTCGCGACGCACGCCCCCTCGCAACCCCCTCCCCCATCTACCTCCTCGGTCATGTCACCCCGTCTCCTCTCTGTCTGCGTATTATCACCCCACTTCTTTTGAACTGTTTTCTCTCCTCTTTCACATGCTTATATTTTTTCACGGTTGAATTATTTATCACGATTGTCATTACAGCAAAGGAGGGTTGTCTGAGTCCCGAGTCTAGTCTGCCCGTGCGAATTCTCAATTCTCCCTTTTTCTCCTCCCTCCTTTGCATGAAATGTGAATCATACCGTATCCAGTTAAGAATTTGCAGCGGGTAACGAGTCAATGCACTTTGCACTTTATTCCAGTGCTGCCATTTTGCACTTATTAATGACACTCTATGTAATTTATCGGTGATTCAACTGGTTGATGAAGCAAAGATTACTGATTGGAGACTATTAGCCATTGTTTTGCTCCCGAACTGATTGAATGTAATATTTCCTTCAACCGGTTGAACCACCGCTAGGCTAGACGGAGTGGTAATGATAAAAGGTATCGCTGATTTCTCAGTGACGGCTGAAGCTTCAGCTTTTACTGAACAAATTATAGTGGTTTACCCCTTTTTTTTACTGGCCCATGTATACTGGGTGCATTCGGAGGCCGACTTCTTGGAATCGCAAACCTGCCCAAATTTTCCTGTCGTATCGTTGGGGCTCTCTCTCTCTATAGTTCACTCGTTGCATGAGTATGCCCAAAACTTCTTATTTTTCTTAAAGCTATAACTCGTATGTTTCGCCGATCCCTTCAATTTGGCAATCGCTGTCGCAGCCGAAATTCGATATCTAAGGGGTTAGGTGTCAGTTTTATCACTAGGCTTGTCTACGTCCGGCCAGTGTTGCCAGATTGAAATACACCCCCTTTCCTCTCTCTCTCTCTCCCCATCCCTCTCTCCTCCCCTCCCCCTGCTCATTTAAATAGATTTGTTATAAAAGGATGGAGCTGGGAGAGGATGTCGAGTGACTGTAGCCCCAATTCCTTTCTTTTTCTAACGCAAGCGTTCAAATGGAAAAAGAGAGAGGAAGGATAATTCCTGGCCGTATTTAACCCATCTGAAAACAATGGAAGGTATTCGAATCTTAACCCCGGACTCTGGCAACATTGCGTTCGGTTGAACCGAACCCAAACGTGCTGACGCGTAGCTATGGCAACTAAATGGAGGCTTGGTGTTTGAAAGTGTTGCGGGAAAGGGGTGCTCTTGTGTGCTTGATGAACAGCTCAGAAGGCTAAATGCAAAATCATCGAACCCCATGCTGAACAATTCGCTTACTGTTCCCCGTTCCTCATTAAGCCAGGCCGCCATTTTCTATAAAGTGGCGTATAGTTAAAGCGTGTAGTGTAGTCGGTCCATTTAAACTTGTATGCGAATTATCGCACTCATAATGGTTAGATATTTTTTATGGGTTTAAATGGACACAATGCTGGGGTGAACCAATGCTGTAGTGTAGAATCGACAATTCGACACCCACCACAACAGCGACTGAGAGGCCGCGAGCATTTTCTTCGAAGTTTTAACTTTTCACGGGATATGTTCAAACTGTCACTATGTAACTCTGATTTGGATCAATTTCAGTCATTTGTTCGTTTATGGACACAACTTCCTCAAACGTTGAGACTTTAACGTCACTTTTGCTCTCTGCAAGCGTCCCAACCTCAGCCGCCGTTCTTCGCTGACCTCTAAAAGAAATCGAAACTGCTGGCGACCGCGGAAAGTTGAGAAAAAATAAACATTTTTTCTACTTTTTTTTTTTTTTTCTCGCAAAGCCTTAAAAAAGTATCTTATTTCTAGAACAGCTGAATCATCGGGTGAAGTGTAAATATGATCCTTTTGAATAGCGTAATAGCCATTTCATCTGACTCGCCATGCCCTCTGAATTATTTAACGTGGCTAATGAGGCGTTTGTCAGAGTTAAAAGCCAATGAATAAATTTTCATCGAAAATGTTTGTCTTTGGAAAGTCGTCCTTCAGCTCCGGATTTATATTATAGGCTCTACATTTTCTCTCATTAAAGTTGAAGAGGGTTAACGCTTCAACGTCTTCAATGAGAACCGAAGTAAATGGTATGAGGCGTGGAGTAATCTTAAAAAAGAGAGAATTGCACGTAGATTCATGCTACTCAACTACACTGTACTGTAGACTTGTTTCGTGGTTATGCTTCCTATTTTTTGAAGTAACTCGCGCTCATAGAGCCCTTTTCTGAGCCTGTTGATGGGAGCTCATCTCGAACCTACCTCTAAATCCCGATTACCACCGACACTGGGAACTTCTTTAGTTTAGGATTAAATCTTCTCCACTCACAATCAGAGAGAAGAGTATCTTAACGGTTATTCGGTGAACATGAGAATATTTCGTCACATAGTACTTACTTGCTGACATTTTTAAAGAGAATTCTCTTCTTGAGTAAGGAAAAGTATCTCGAGCATTACCTGCTAGATTTATTCCAATCAAAGATATCAGAAAGTACTTTACTTTCGTTAAATATTTAACTGTTTATCTGGTAACTTTTAAGATCAGAGCTACCGTTTTGAGTAGTTTTTATGACGTTTTTAAATTCACCGGTGATTCCACCAGTTAAGAAAAGATTAAATAGTTCAATTCAGTGTATGACTGTAATGCACGAAAATACTCTGATCTGTAATCTTTTCTCAGTCGGTGGAAACGCCGTTAATTAACCAAAATATACCGGTTGAGTAAAGATTAAAGACACTAGTATTTTCGTGCATTACAGCCATACACTGAAATAAACTCAGTAATCTTTTCTCAACCGGTGGAATCTTCGGTGAATTTCAAAATGTCATAAAATCGACAGCTCAGGTTAAGATACTCTTCTCGTTGTGGCAGCTCGTATTCGAAGCCCTTGGTTTGTACTTTACGTTCGGAAATTATGCCCCTTACGGCCCTACTCAAATCTCGCACGTTGACCTGCCTCTAGTCGAGGTAGAAGTGAACAGACGACCGTGAACCCTGCTCACAAGTCTCCTTTTTCCACGCTGAAAGTTTCAAGCCTAAAAGAGTCGCTCATCGGGCATCGGGTCAATAATCTAATAAGTTTAAAGTTGAAGGCAGTGTGACCGCTTTTTGAAAAAGAAGAAAAAATGACGGCGAAAAATTACTGAAGCGGGATCTTTGCCAAGATGATGTAGGTGTGCGTAGGTTTGAAGTGTCTCTCACGCCCGAGAGCTAAAAAATGGTGTGTATTTAATATTTATCAGGTTAGAAGTATAGAAGCATGTAAGATGGAAATTAGAAAATTGAAATTTAAGATTGAAAATTTTGGTCGAGATTCGAGTATGGGCCCTCACCAGAGCCTTCTGTAACCTTCCGTAAACCTTTAGTACAACAACAAGTCATTTCCCGCTTTGCACACACTAATTTTGCGACTACTTAACCAGTCTTTGTCTATACAGAAAAATTGAATGAAATTGAAAGTATTTGGTGAAAAAATTGTTGACAGTGCGATCAATTTTCACCATGAAAAATCAAGGAAAATGTTTTCCTTTATCAACATTTCTTTTGGGCAGTGGAAAAGTTGAACAATTATTGCAACATATCAAGTGATATCAACTAACACTTTCTTCCCGTGTGGTCTTCAAATTGTAAGTATACCAATTCATGTCTGAATTACTTCGATTTGTTGTAGTATCGGAACACTAAAAATATTGAAATGAAAAAAAAGAAAAGGCTAGTTAGTAAAATCAGAACAGACTTGAGTCGATTTGTTACCAGAGGATTCGTGTATCATGTATAGAGGACGAACCTCGAGAATTAAGATGCTAAAGATTGCCGAGGATGACCCTGAGGAAAAGGAGCGCTCCGGCGGCTCTGCGACGAGGCGCAAGCCAAGAGTTCTCCAAGTGACACCAGAAAATTGCCTTGCTCGTTCGCTCTGTTAATAATAATTGAGGAAAGTTCATTGTGATTGTGGGATTGTGAGGATCCGATTTCTGCCCCCCCCCACCCCCCACCCCGGCCAGAAGTCTCATGTTGATGGCCGTAGCCGGGTTATTCACACGGCTTCGCACATCGGATAGAAACATAGATTTCTCTGGACAGAAACAGTTTTGGTTTTTTTGCAATCAACTTTTGATATTTTCTCGCAAAATCCATGCAATTACTCATGTGAAGCTTTGAAGTTAACAATGGAGCTGTTATTTTCTCTTTTTTTGTGACAATTTATTGTTGATAATTTTGATTTTTTGTTTATTTAACGATGTACGAAAGAAATCATTTTTTGATCCACTGCGTGTTCGCCGGCCGAGGAGGCGTTCGCCTATTTTCTTGGCGGCTGTGTGAACATTATTATTTTTCCATGTTCGATTCCTATCGGTGGTCGATGGAGATGTGGATGTGAGGATGCACTCACCAGTCACCAGAACTACGCCGCACTCAATCCACCGATGGGATGGCGACGCGTCGTCGAGTGGAAGACGGCGATGTTGTCAGATATTCCAGTTTTTCTTGAGTGATGTCGCGTGAATTGAGACGTATCGATGTTTGCTCCTACACAACATGTGGAAAAGTATCGAATCTTAGGGGGGGGCAGGAGGGTGTCACTGGTCCCTCGAATCTCCAAATAATCGATATTTTTGCGTAAGTTCAAATGACCGAGAGTGACAATCATCATCGATTGTTGCATGGCGAATCCGCTACGTTAATTGACGTGGAGAAAGCCGCACCATTTGGCAACACTGGCGGCAGCAGTAGACGCGTCTCTCTCTCTCTCTCTCTCTCTTTCTCTCTCTCTCTTTCTCTCTCTCTCTCTCTCTTTCTCTCTCTCTTTCTCTCTCTCTCTCTCTCTTTCTCTCTCTCACCCAGTCTGCGGTCGATAGGTCCTTGCTCTAAACAAGAGCCAATACCCCGATCCTATCGCCAGTTGCCGGATCTCCAAAAACGATGGATTTTCTGGATGTAGGTCGCTGCGTTAAAGTTGGCGCGGATGATAAAAATGGAGTAAATTTACTCAGTCCCTGAAAAAGGGCACCTTCAACGCCTGGTATGCTCTCATACATTATTGTTCGGTCGGAAAGGAGATCTCTCTTCAAATCAGTATTTTTCCCTACAAAGATCTAATCCTCGCAAAGTAACGTTTTTATTTTTCAGTCTTGTAAAGTAACTAAAAATTTCCGTTCAGCGAAATAAAGACTTGCCTCCACGATCGTTAAATCCTTGCTCGGAGGGGAGGGGGGGGGTACAAGTGGAGAAACGCTGAAGAATCAGTCATAAATTATAAGAAGTGTTCTATATGCCTTTTTGTAAGACACCATTGGCTTTTTTACTTTGTTGAAGATTATGTTACTTGATTGCTTAGTGCTTAGCCGGGCCCAAACTCCCCTTCTGGACCGCTATTGGCTCAAGGCAAAGATTTCTCAGAGTCCATCGGATGAACTTTTGAGTGTTGCCCCATCCGACAACCTTGCACTCGATTCCTATTTGCGTTTGAAGGATGAGCGGGGATCTGGCTGGCGAATCCTCTTCTCTAGCGCCTCCAGTTTGTGTGAGGGGGGCAGCGGTGAAGTGGGGGTCTCCCCGCGGGGTACTTTTTTTCCTTCTCCTTCAAGTCAGTGGCTCTTGAGAGAGATCCGAACCTTGGAAAGAGACTAGGAATAGGAGCTCTCTCCCCTCCCTCCTCACTGCCCCCCCCCATTTAAATAGCGATGGTGGTGGCTTGGCCATTGCCACTGTGTAGTGCAGTGGCCCCGCCTTTCTTTCTCAAAGCAACGTGTGATTACCCTTGCGATTTTTCTATCGTTCGATACAGTTCACAAGTCCCTTCCTTTTCTGTTGTGTCTTATAATCTGACAACGTTGCATTCTAAATGTTTGTAACTGCAAAAGATTGAACTCGAGGGAGTGAACATGAAAACAGTTCAATCTTTGCAATGAGTTTAAACGGACAATTTGCAACGTTGCCAAATTTCACTCTGCGTCACTGCTGGATGATGAATCTATTTAGTCACTCCTGTAAATGTTACAAAAAAATCGAAAGAGTTTGCAAGGGAAAATTGGGAAAGTCGATCGCCATGTTGCATTGATTTCGCAACCTTGTTTTTTATTTACCAAGAATCGAACCAACGCTGTTTCGTTGTACTTCTCTCTCTGAGAAATTGATTGATTGTAAATTATGAATTTGTTATGAGAAAACAGGGTGAAAATAGGAGATGCCTATTTCTTGAATAAGATATCTTTTTGGGGCCACCTCCAAAGGTGTATCTCGGGGGTGGTAATTCATATAATAACTAGCGTGAACCGGGTTTGACAATTTTCAATGACACGTTCTCCCTCATCATTCGTCGATTTCCCCCCGTTTATAAATGTTGGCACCTCCTGCCGACTTTTTGCCAAGTTCCGAAAGCCCGTCTCTCTTTTGTCTCGAGGGTATGAGGCTGTGCGAATTGAATCTTCACTCAACACGATGAAGGTTTATCTCTTTTTTTCGTGCTAATGGGGCTCTTTCTAACTTTTACCACAAGAGATTGAATTAATTGTTAGTTCTTATTTGGAGTAAACTCCAGAGAAAATTATCCACCATTAAAAAGAAAAGATGGCGGAGCTATATGCTGGGTATCATCGAAAATCTCCATAGAAACTCGCGGAGGAAAGTCACAAATTAGATAGGAATCTCCCATTACACCTGCGTACAGTTCCGCCATTACACCTTAAACTTTGAAGTCATTTTGTGTGTCTATGAGTGAATTTCGTATTTTTTAAATGCGCTCAATGTAATTTTTGCAGGTTTTTACTCGCTATAATTTACTCTTTAATAGCATGTAGCAAAAGTTAGCCAGAGCCTTATTGTAAGGACCTGACTCCTCCTTTCCTATGAGCTTTGGCCACGAGAGTAACTAACGTAGAATGACGAAGGATTTTTTTATTTATTTTTTCCTCGTCTATTTTTAATGAGAAGGTTATCGGCCCCTTTCGCGGCCCAGCTCCATGAGAGCGTCCGTCCCTCCTGCCTATGGACGCGAAGCGGTCCCATTTGTAGCTTCCCTGCCCCCTGCCCCTCCCACCGCCACCCTATCCGTGCTCTCTCTCTCTCTCGCACACCCGCAATCGTTCAGGATTCATGGTGTCATGTGTCGCAATTTAATCGCCCATTTGAATTTGTCACGAGCAATTTCATCGCCAGCGTTGCCAGATATATGGATTTGGACCGTGTATTTTTTCCCATCCGAATGGTGTCCCGTGTAATATGGCAACATCGCATTTTGTCCACTGAACCCGTTAAAAGTTCTGAACCGTCGCGTCGTGGACGCCCGCAGTCAGTCGGGGTGTCAAGCATCATGGAAAAAAAACCCCTGGAAATCCAAAAATGGTCTGGGAATTTGATTCCACATCTTCGGAACAAATCAGTCAATCAGTGTACTAATTTTCTCCGAAATATCCAATTTAATTGATCAAGTTCAAGTGTTCAAAGAAGTTCCAATTTCTACAGTGAGATGGAAATCATGCATCGTGGAAAGATCATGGAATTTGAAAGTTTAAACTTGCTATAGACACGCTGGCAGTGCTCTCACTGAAATCGACAGTTTACACGGGTTTCGATGGTCGAAATGCAGCGTTGCGAGATAATAATAACTCAATATAAAATGTAAGGATTATTTCAATGAGAAATCCGGCAACATGATAGCTCACCCAACTACTCTCATCCCGATAAGACTGGCTCTCCTCAAATGGCCAGTAAATTAATCGTAGCCTCGAATTTATCCTTTTTCTGAAGAGCGCTCAGATAATTACTTTTCCGCGTCTCCGCTCTTTTGTTACTCCGCCGTAAACCGGACGATTCTCCCCGGGTTCTTTCCTCCTCCTCCCCCCCTCCTTCCGCTAAAACGGAATGGAAATTTTTGGATGGCACTCATTAGAACGTACTGATATGAAGATGCACGCTGTCCAATGAGTATCCGTCGTCAGTGGCGGTTCGTGTGCAGTCGTTTATCGTTTTTCTCCTATCTAAACGTATGCGAAAGTATCGATTACGGGTGGGTTCGATTGAAGTGGTTGACAATCGATTCTTTATCATGTGTAAGTGAATGGGTCTGTACAAGATAGATACTCTGTATCCTGCGCTGAACAGAATTGCCAGTTGTGTTTTATTGGTCCCTAGCACCTAATGCAAGGAAGACTTTCATTGCCCAACATAGAGAAAAATTTATACAAATTGAGAAAAAAATTTCTAGTACCGGAACAAGACGTCTGTTTAAAATTTTCCTAATTGGAATTCCGGCTGAATTAACAGGAGATTTGTTTTCAGTAAATAAGGTTTCCTCGTCTAGCGCACAGGTGGCTGAAATGACAGATTTATGGCTGACAAAAATCAAAATAATAAAATTGTCTCATGATGGCTCTGAAGCTTTCAGGACTAAAACTGACGCTCTCACGTGCGGTGTCATATCTACCGCAACATTAAGAAAATCGATTTTCGTGTTTCTCCCATTGTAACGTTTGCAGAAATACCGATTATTCGCGGTAGATTTAAATGAGCCCCTCCAGGATCGGTCCTTTTTCATAGGTTCTTATGGTAGACACAACGAGCCGCCATCACTTTATTACGCTACAATGATATCCATCGCAACAAAAGAAGCAAATCCCGATCTATCGAACAGGTGACGTCAGCTCCAAGTGGTTCTAATCCCATCGATTAATGGGACATTTTAACCTTGAAATATTGACTCAGGTTGTAACGGTAGGCAGCATTCTATCGTGCGGGCTCAATTTGTTTTTAATTTTTTTTTTGTTCACTCTTCCTCTTTTTTTTTTTTGAGTCATACCAATTGTGAATATCACTCATTGTCTGTGGAAAGTGTCAGCCGATGACGCGCGGAGCTCCATCAGTATGGTAGAGCAGTAAGCATCGGGAAAGCCATTCGCCATGTTTTAATGTTTGTTTGTTTGCTTGTTCGTTCGTTCAATGAGAGCTGCATATTGATGAGGTCATATTTTTTGCATTGATGGCACTTCCTTTTATTTGCGAGGAACCGCAGTAGCCATGCCGGTCAGGCCTCGATCGCCCAAGTTTAGACCATAGAAACCAAGCTAGCAGGCTGTCGTATAGTTTTCTTGGGGGGGGAGGGAAGGGGTACTGGTTGATGGAGGTGTAATGATTATAAATCATTGAGAGTTACATAGACATTTTTATCTCGCCTTGCAATCTGCGAAACGGCCGATCGTTTTATCAAGTAATGGTTTTTTTTTCTAAAATTGCGCCTCCGAAACGCCCATTTATTTCCAATGTGATGAATTGCTTCTCTAACTTTGCTAATTTCACGTGTCAATGACTTGCTCTCATTGCTAGTGGCGATGCGATTTGGCAACAGTAGTTTTCCTCCATTTAAACCTAGATTAAAAATAATAGGTGCTTAAGAATTGCAGTTTCTTCCAATAAAATCGATTGATTTACATAGGTTCTAATGGAGGAAAAGCACTGCTGCCAAATGGCACGCTTCGCACCGCTAATTGCTCTTTATAACATTTTGCATCGACGCCGACGTTAAAATTTTTGCATTACGTTAATTTCGAGCCCACATCCGCAACGTCGCGGTCGCCTTCGCTTCAGATATCGTTTGTGCCTATTCGCTTCTATGAATTCTTTCGTTTTATTTTTTATCTCTTCCTCTCTTTCTCCCTCTCCATAATTGTTAGCTTTTTTATCCTCCTCCTCCTCCCCCCCCCCCTTCCAAGCAGTTGACTTGACTTACCTAGAATGTCTACCTATTACGATTCCACGTACTTTTTGATTACGTTAATCTGCTTCATCCAAGTATTATTTTGTATCGTTTCTTCTTAAATCATTTATTTTCGCCGATCATGATAGACGACGATCGCCAGAAATGCCAATCGAAGTTTATAATCGACGGCAATGATTTTAGACTTGAACGAAATTATACATTTTGGAAGGTGTGAAAGCCCAATAGTCAAGGCTGCGGCAGCAAAACGTGCTGCGAGTTATAAGCTTGGAGTGAGATCTTCGATGTAAGCAGTATTTGAAAGTGCGTTACACCATTACTTTCCTCCAAAATAATGTGAAGGTACTCGATTGCAGCGTTTACCCGCTTAACTCTTCCTCTAATTAAATCCCCCCCCCCCCCCGACTTTTCCCACGGAATCGTTCTGTGGTATACTTTGTCAATGCGTAGAAGATTCTATTATGCGCGCATAGTTCTTCCATGTTAGAAATTCGCGAGGAATCGTGACGTATATGCGTAGATTTTGACGTCTACTCTCGCATGATATTCCTCCATGCAATTACTCGTCTGAAATTACTCGTCATCATTATCGCTTTATGCCATGCTCATAAATCCATTTTCATTTGTTAATTTTGATGGGAGACGCGGTTTTGTAGCCTCGCATCTCACCCCTAATTTTGAGGCTTTTACGAAGGCATAGCTAGCAATCCGGCAACGTCACATTTTATCCGGCTCTATGTAATTTGGGCGACGGTCAATCTCTGCAGTGGCGAAAAAGGTCCCACTCGGCCGAGGAGTACTGTGCGACTAGCTCCTCATTCAGGTAGCGCGCTCAATCCCTGATTAAGTGGTCCCCAAAATTTAACCGCATCATGATGTGTGTCTGATGAAAGAATTGAAAGGACATGCATCAACCCAAATGGTAATTATTTGCTTTACGCACTTTCCTCAATTATGATTTACTTTAATTCAAGCACCACTGAAAGGCTTCCTTAGGGCATAAGTAACAAGAAAATAACTGCGGAAACGCAAAAAAGTAACAGTTTGATTAGTACATTTTCTTTACTGCCATAGCATGTTTTGAGCAATCATTGTAATCTATCAATAACCGAACCTGACCTAACCTAACCTCACTGGAATATTGGATAATTAGGGGGAACAGCCAAACGGACAAGGAACCTGTGAGGTTAGGTTACTGTTAGGTAAGGTTCGGTTATTAATAGATTACAATGATTCGAGTTTCCACAGTTACTTGTTTGTTATTTATGCCCTATGGTTGCTGTTTAGTGGTCCTCGAATAAAATTAAATCATAATTAAGAAAGGTAAGTACGCGGAACACCATGTTCCGTAGATTTGGCTCCATCAGTTTTCACGTAATTGGGAGCCCCTGACTTGAACTGATCTCCGCGGGGCGATGTGCTCGGCACTTGTCCGGCGCACCTGAAAAAGGGTTGCACTGACCCTTCTTTTCCTCGCGAGAAACTGACCGTCGCCCAAATTACATGGACCCTTTTATCCATTGAGGCCCTTACAATCGATTATGAGGGTTCTCACTGTGCACTCAATGGATCTGTTGAAAACTTTTGCTACAGTAATTAAGAGGGTCCATGCTAGTGTAAAATCACTTAAAATTAAAGGTAGGAGCCTCAAAAAGTTCTAGTAGGAATTAAATAAATGCTCCTGTTTAGAAACAAAATTTCGAGAAGGTTTTTCATGGAGCTAGTCCTAAAAGGGGAGTCCCGTCTGGTTTCTGCTTTCTCTGTGATGAACCTTTTCGCTCAGCATGATTCCAATCTAATCGCAACTCCCCCTTTGTGACTCGCTCTTACAATTAGACAGACATCTTGGCATTTTTTTAAAGAAGCTTTTATTGAGTTTTCAGGATTCAATTTTGGATTTTTCTGATGCAGCCAACGAGATTATTTCCAAGTGATTTTCCGTAAGAATTGATCATCTCCATTGCTTTAGCGAAAGGTTGCTAAATACATCGTTGTATCTATTCCGTGGAGGTTTAAATGGTCAGAATGCAGTGTTGCTACATTTCAAGCGATGCCACTAGGCTTCCGACGCTTCTGAACTCGCGCGCGACCGTCATTGGCCTTTGCTCTGGCAGCGACGCGTCTGACTTTACAATTCTGAATAGCGTGTGCAGCGTACCAATTGTACGCGTAATAACGCCGGCTGTTTGACTGCCCTCTCTGAGTTTCGGCGAAAGTCTCAGTTTTGAGCGTCCGTCGTGCCGGGTCAATTCGAATGAAGAGAACCATCACCGTCACGACCGCGACGTCACGTGTCGACGTCCGTTTTACCTCCTCTTAGCTCCTCTCGCCCCGCGCTTAGAACACGTCTTCAAATTTGCGTTTTTCGAGTGGGTTTTTTACTTTCACACTCTAATTTTGTTGTTGTTGTTGTTGTTTTTTCTTTTAGCAGAAGAAAAAAAGTTTCGGACTAAAATTTGTTGGTCACTAACAAGTTTTGTTGAAATTTAGAGCCGTAAATACAGGATATACAGGGCTGTAGAGTGTCTAAATTTATATTGATGAGCCAAAAAAAAAAAAAAAAAAAAAAACCAAAACCGAATTTGAGTTATCATCGTGTTATCATCGTATTTCGAGTCAGATATCTAATCGAAGGTTGCAAAATAGTGTTTCTTCGAGCGCCTTGAATTCATCTTGAAGGCAAAATAAACACAGTGGAGTACGATTTTTTAACGATGTACGTAATTTGAGTGAGCGAGGGAAGCTTTATCTTATATGATGTACAGTACTTCAAGTCAGTTATCAAATTATTGATACCGGAAAAATAGTTGTGTTTTCTCAAGCCCTGAAATTCATGATGTTGGCAAAACAAACATCGTGGAGTACGAATATTCAGCTAATCATGAGGGAGAGAGTGATGATTTTTTTTTAAACTTATTTCGAGTTAATTGTTATCAGTGACGCACCGTGCGATCTGACAACGTTACATTTTGTCCATTCAAACCCACATGGAAGATCGAATTCGAGGGTGCTCAGTGTGTGAGTGCGCACGAGACTTCGATTTTTTCCATTGGTTCTAATGGACGGAACGAAGCGCCGCCATCGGTTATCATCATCAGTTCATTGCCACGATCCATTTCCGGTTGCTGGGCAACATGCAAATCTGCCCGGCCTGATCCATCGTCGTATTGGTGGAGGAGGTCGTGTGTGTGAGGTGGGGGTGTGGGGGGGTCATATGGCGGGTGCCCCGGTGCCAATCCCCCCTCTGTCCCCCCGATAATCCCGTCTCGCCCTCACGTCGTCTGCTCAAGCAAGCGGCGGCCGCGAACACTCCGCGAGCCTCACACCTTACCTTACCATACCTTACCTTAACTCCCCCTTGCGTCTCACTTCTCTCTGCCCTCACCTCTCCCTCCATTCCCATTCTACTTGGCCGTTCGCAATTTCCTTCTCCCCCGCCCCCGCCGTCACTCTGCCGCTGACGGCCGTCAGTTTTGTCGCTCGGCGCAGCGCAGGGACCGCCATTTTGATTTCGTGTGTATAATCAGGGCACCGCTACAAAGTTGGAAGGTATAACGAATAACGAACATGCGACCCAACTCCTTGCACCGCACCGCAATTCTCGCGAACGTCCAGCCAGGTTCAGTGTTGCCAATTTTTTTCTTTTTGCCAAATTTTAGGATTTTTTAAGAATTGTTTGCACTCGATCATACATGAGGGCAGCGCAACTCCGCTGGGCGCTCTCAATTCGGCCATCCAAAACTCGCTCAGTGGGTAAGAAATCTAGGAAGCATTTACTGAGACCCGAAAATGCACGAATCTTGACACTTCGTTTACAAGTAAATCATCACTTGAAGCAGTGTCTGCTCGTGTAATTTGGCAACAATGTTTTTCCTACATTTAATTATATACAAAACAATCGATTCTCTAGTGAAGCACTTTTAGTGAAGCAGTGCTTTACTAACACCAAAAACCGATTGTTGTGCATAGATTCAAATGGAGGAAAAACTCCATACTTAGTAGTGGAACAAGACATTCTCTATCCAGTTTTTTTGACCGTTCAAACACGTATATTAGGCAAGGGTATGCAAGGGGAAAAATCCCTATTTCCATCCTTTTTCCACTTATAGAAGACACATACATTCAAATTTCAAAGGGCAAATGAGAGAAGAAAGAGATCCTGGCTGATCCTATGAAAAAATATTGTTACGAAATTGGACGAGCGGTCCCTGGCTTGAAGTCTAAAACTTGGGAGTATTCCGAAAGCTCGGTCAGAACACGTATTTTGAGCCGCTGATCTTACAGCGGATCGTTCGCCTCGGATGATTCTTCAACAGGAAATCCATAGTTAACGCGTGGATTTTCAAAGTTATTTTTAATGAGCGCGCCGATACATTTTAGCGGAATTTTATTTATTAGAATGAACGTGCGATACCCAGATATGAAAGAAATATTTTAAAAACATTTTGAAAATCTTGCCGAAAAGTTTTCGGTAACCTTTTGTAAATATTTTAAAAACATTTTAAAAAACATGATTTGTTCATGCCAATAGTTGTCAAAATATTCTTGTTGAAATTTTTTGAAAATGTTTTTAAGATATTTTTTCATATCTGGGTATTGTCGTATCAAAAGTACGCAATAGTCTCATTGAATAGATATCGAAGTGAGTGAAAACGATGAAATCTGACAACGTTGATCTGCGGTCGATGTAAAATAATGTAGGATTGCGAGTGTAGTGTATGTACTTGTACAGTGTATACTCTATAGAGAGACCCGTGCCGCGTGCGCATTGTTGCCGGATTTGGGTTTAAAATCCGTATATTTCACGTTGAGTCTTATAGACAATTTACGGTCGAAAGCCATACTGAACTTAGTTACATCTATCAACACTGCCGCGTGCGAATCAATTTCAATATTTCCTATCTTCGTCACTCGCGCACTCGTCAGCTTGAGCGCAGCAGACCGTTAGGTTAGCTAGCCATCGTAAATTGTGCAAGTTCTAATTTTGGTCGCATGATGAAATTGTTGGAACTGCTCTAAAGGAGTGTTCTCCATGACAGCTGTGGACATGCGAGGGAGGGGCGCGGCAATCGCATGGCATGGCACGGCAATTGGCGATGGGCGATATAATAACTTGCATTTTCCCTCCACCATACTCATGTAATCTCATAAAGTATATATGTATATAGAGTTGCTGGATGTAGCCGTTGCTAGCAAGCACAAGGGTGGGACGGGCTGAGCTGACCGTGCGTGGCTACTGAAACTCCCTCAAGTGGGTTCAGCAACTACTGGTGAGTGGTGAGGTGGTGAGGTGGTGAGGTGGTGAGGTGGTGAGGTGGTGAGGTGGTGACAGTCGCCAAGACTGGAGGGCGAACTATACTGGAGGAGTGGATAAAAATCGCAGGAGTGGTTGGTGAACAAATAATCGATCGTTAATCGTTTTCCTCCCCTTTGAATGCTTTGAAAAGTATCGATCGTGTATGGAAGAACATTAGAACATAGAAGGCTGATTACGAAGAATCGTATCGTAATCATATCGGGTGCTATATCGTGTTATTCTGATGGGTGGTGTCATTACGATAGGTTATGGTTATATTTCGATTGAAACCTTCCAATCTCTACAATATGTTCATGATAGCTCAGGAGTCATCGGTAAATTTCCGTAGCGATGAAAAGGATTTGTATCGGAATGAAACCACCCATAAGAATAACACGTACTCGATCATCGACTCGATGGCAGCACGATACATGATCGTCCATAATCAGTCTGCTGGTCCTAAGGATCGATTCTTTTCCGTAAGTTCAAATGAAAGACGTGGTGTTACTCAGAAAAGAAAAAAAAGATCACCGGAAGCACGTGGATGTGTCAACCGAGGTAAGGTCGGGTATTGTAACTAGAATTCTGGTATTTGTACATACCATAGTTGTTGAAAATGTTGAGGAAATTCTGGCCCTATGACCGTACGACGTAAATTTGAAGGGACAAAAAATCTTCGAAATTCATTCGCTGAACGTTACAAACTTGAAACTACGTTGTGATCAAATATAGAAAATCTATTATTTTCTATCTCTCTTCCTCGTGGGTCTTTTTAGAAGCCGGTCTCGCATACTAGTGATACTTATGAGCCTTTTAAGTGAGGGTGCGAGCCTTTTATTCCGCAACCGACATGAGGCCAAAGGCTCTAGATCACTGGGGCCGGAAAATGTCGGTCCGAAATGATCAAACTACATTGGTGGATGGTGAGGATTTGAGTATGCTAGTAGATAGTTTACGGCATCACCATGCATCTTATCATGTACTTTTTCGGACCAACATTTTTCGGCCCCTGGTGAGGTGTGCAGATAGGCATTGTTGCATATTGTACTTTTAATCCATTGTGGAAAGCCAAATTTCAGGGCGTGCACTGCACATACATCGCACGCTTATATCATGTCCGAAAGTTCGATCTTTTTCATGGGTTTAAATTGACTAATTACGACGCCGCCAGTTTGCTCGCTTTAATTCTTTAGTGTTATTGAAGAGGCGAATCTCGAGCGTAAAGTGAGCATTTGGCAGCATCGCGGTGGCCTCTTTGTCGGAGCTACTTCCTTCTCATTTCTCAAACTCAATAAGACCTAAGGGATAAACCATGTTTTTTTTTCTAAGGGTAATCACAGAGTCCGTTAATTAACAAATCAACTCGCAATTTTAACCTGACGAAAGTCCACCCTCTGTGATTGGTCGAAGCCTTTCAACGGCTGCTTTTGTCGTCTCGCGGCCAATCGCATGTTAGAGTGAGCGATAAATGCGAGTAGATGTTGAATATAAATCGAAGAGCTTCGTCGAGTCCGGGCCATTTTTTTGACCTTTCGATTCCGCAGCATTGCTATTCCCGGCGCAGCCCTGCCCCTCCCTGCATGGCTACGTCTGTATATCGCGCGGTGAACGCAATACTCCGAGTGTATCTCTCGGGATGTCAATCATTGTGGCTTTTGACCTAGCCAAGCTGACTTTGGCCTAATTCAAGCTCGGGGACTCCTTGAAACGCTCGCACGCAGAAAGCGCTTCTTAATGATGATCTCCTTTAGAACGTATCGAGACCGAGACCGCAACGCTTACTAATTGGAGACTGACGCTTTTCAATTTCTATCTTTATATCGCACTTACATTATAGATTA
Source organism: Trialeurodes vaporariorum (assembly GCA_011764245.1). Lineage (NCBI taxonomy): Eukaryota > Metazoa > Arthropoda > Insecta > Hemiptera > Aleyrodidae > Trialeurodes > Trialeurodes vaporariorum. Next base: position 27,559,997 of record VMOF01000002.1, read on the forward strand.
ATACAGAAGTGATTGCCTGTATTGAATGTGTAATTGTATACAGTGTGTTTTTAAATGTCTTCGCGCTCGTCCCTTCCTGCCCATCTCGCAAGGTAGATGCCTGTCTCGATTTTTAGAAATTCTGGATGGGTCTTTTTTTATCATCACCCCGTATCTTACGTCATCGTCATCGATAGTTTGTCTTAATTGGGGCAGGAGAGAGATTGACAATTTCTCGTTGCGCTACAGTGTATAATCATGTATTATTATATGTATGTACTTCCCACCCGATGATTGTTCTATACATCTAATTCATTGAACTATTCATTTACTGCATGATTTTTTCCCCGTTCTCGAAAACATGATTGATCAATTGATTTAGACTCATAATGTAAGGAGAAAATAGTGACAAATTCCTAGCATTAATTGTAGCGTCCAAGAGACCCGCAAAGAAACGAATTTATGAAATATGGGCAAGCAGGGACTCTAGGCCAGCACAGGGAGCAAATTCAAAGGTCAAACGGCTGAAGATGTTTTCTTATGTTTAGATGACCCCTAACATAGAGCTGTGCTCTTTCAGACTTCGGTATGAAAGCTCTAAATTGTTCCTGATGTATGCCTGACGGATGGCATCATGGAAAAAACGATTTTTTTTCTTCTTCTTTTTTTTTTTCAATTGTTTAAAGAAGAGAAATGGGTCATGTGCCTCAAGGGTGCCACGGTGCAGTAAAGGGTTAATTTTATTTTCTCAGTGCAGGTGAAACCATGGTCTCTTTTGAACAAGCTCGCCCGATGTCTTTGTTCCCTTTTTTGTGGCAGTGCGGTGTGTCCCCTGTTGAGGTTTGAAATGTCGTCAGTCGAATGCAGATAGGTCGCTTTCTGAAGGTCCTTGCTGATTTTTAAGAAGACGGCCAGTGCTTATGCGCATGCGCGTCGCCGTGAATGCCGCTATCGAGACAGCTGTCACCTGCTTTTAATCTAGGACTAGGTTAAACATTTCGCTCGATACGACGGCAAATATATGTGAGGGATTCTACCGGGAACTCACACATAACATGACGACGAACGATACATTCTCGCAACCTGTGACTGTGATATTTCCAAGGTGTTTCCTATAAGCACTCTTGATGATTCGGTTGTTTGCACCGGTTTTACTCACTTCCTCCGAGTGCAGCTGAATGTTTCCTCTTTTTTTTTCTCTTTCTTTTCTCTCTATTCGCCTTGGTAAATATTAGAGTGTCCTCTCTCGCCGATTTGAGAATTACAGACGATGTAGCTGGCACAGTTGGGCAAATGTGAGTGTAATGGATTACTGGGTAATCGGCAATCGTCAAACCTTTGGATGGTAATTAAATGTAGTCTTCACAGATAAGCAGTAAACTTTAGGGTCATTTCGAGTGGTTCTAATTCTTCTACAACTAATATGAGGAAAAACGGCGTTTACGATTTTCTCGGTGATCGTGTAATCGATTACCACCCCCATTGCCCAACTTTGATAGTTGGTTAGCAAAATTCGTGCCAATCAGTGGTTGCTCAGGCAGGAATCGGATCCAAAACACTTTCCTCATGGCAGAGTAGCACAGAGGACCGCAGAAGATGAGTGCGAAGGTCGAGATGATGTATGTGACCAAAATCTGATTGAAACACCAAAATCTTCTGGTAAAAGTTCTAGAAATTCCTCTGTTGACTTATCTTGGTGCTTCTCGTAACATTATTAAAATTCAGTAGTCAGTTGTTCAGTTTAAGAAAGATGATAGAGGGAAGAGAAACGCCATGAATTTGGGGAAGTGCCAGCATTCGAGGCAGGATCCAGGGAAAATTGATTAACGTCCGTAGTAAACCTATTTTACGAAATGATAAACAATGATATCAGGGGAAGCGTGCAATTGGCCCGTTCTTTGACTCATTGAAACCCATGAAAAAAGTCGGGAAATACCAAACAATCGCCGATGCCATGGATCCGCCTTTTTTGAGGGGCAAATGGACAAAAGACCCTGTTTTCTAAATTTCAGGGGAAGATTTAATCCGGAACGACCGGGCCCCCATCGAAAAGGAAGGTCCTTATTTTGTAACGATGGTGATGAAATTCTTATTTTCATAGTACAATACTGTAACAGGGAAAATTTGAAGTGAAGATTTTTAAATAACCCGGAAAAAAAAAGAAACATTAAAAAAATGGAAAATTTAAAAAGTTTCGATTTTTGATCAGGGAATAATTTAATCTTCCACTATATGCTTTAAAAGTAACTTTGTAATTTATTATTCCCAAGATTTACCGGGAGGGGGCCCCACCAAAGGTCCGCTGCCCCGGGGCCCCCTGCAACCTAAATCCGGCCCTGGCCAAATAGCACGATTCGCCACTGAATGATATGGAAACTTGTCAAGAAAATAGACGCGGAAAGATTCATTGCATGCACCGTTCATTTTTATAGGCCGAAGATTTCTTAATGGATTTATATAGATTCGGAAAAATGCGTCACTGACGTTACTTCGATTGGAATAATTGAAATTTAAAAGAATAATCGACCCGACCTTCATTTTAATTTCTCCCAGCCTATGTGTACTTTAAAGCGCAATTCTCGAAGAATTGAAGTGCAGTTTTAAATTTTGGAATTTATTTTTTGCGCGACTTTTCATCGTGTACGGATTTCTCTTGTTTTGAAAACAGAACTATGCGTTATTTATGGTTTTAGAAAGATTGCAGCACAGAATGACGTTATCTTACGCATTTATCCAAAAACGTTGGCTGAAATTTTTGCGCGGACGGCTGCTTCTGAGACCACGTGATCATAATTATACGAACGAACGAACCGCATTGTCAAGGCATCTCCGGCAGTTTGCTGAAAATTTATGCGTTTGTTTGAACAAAGCAGCTGCTGATACAATGACTGTACAGCAACATCATTCTATGAAACAATGGTGTTTTTTGAAGTTGCTGTCATAATACGCAACCCAAAATATTGGCATAAATAAGAATTGCGCTCTGATTTGGAGTTAAATATATTCATATGGAATTCCACGTGAGGTCTTTCTATGTTTAGCGATCATCGAGCTAGTTTGGAGAAAATTCTATCGAGTTTTTTTCTGTCGAGTTTTAAGTGGCTCAATAGTATAGATGCTAAATATTGTCTGAATATTTCGATGGAAAGTTGAGCATAAGAAATAATTTAGAAAGCATACCACAAGGGATTTTTTTTTTACTTTCCCGTTTTTTTGTTGTTGTTGTTTTTTTTTTCATTTATTGCTTTTTTGTTTCTTAAAGGTACCTATAACAATGAAATGGTTGCACAAATAATGCACAATCATGGCTACATAGCATAGGCTTGTCCGACTTTTTCAGCAACTGATTAAATTTGGTTTCTTGTGTGGACTTTTTCCACTCGACGCTTCGAAATCACTGTAATTCCCTCGAATTTGAGCTCATAGCATCGCATGTGTCTTCTACTTCCCTCCAGGGTAGAGGGAAATCGTAAAGAGCGAGGCATTGTTAAATTTACTCGTTTTTCTGTTAAAGGAACCCAAGTTCTTTTTAACTTGAGCTCCGGAACAAATAATGTCTAATTCGGTACCGGGCTCTTTTTAAAATCGATTTGGACCCTTTCAGCAGAAAACGAGACAATTATTGAATAATTCCCGTCGCGTCTTGTCAGTCGCCTCTCTCTCTTCCTCAGCGGAAACCGTATAAATATGTGAGTGATGCTCCCCGTTTAAATGGCTTCCGACACACATTTTGTTTAGCCTTGATGATTGAGAAATCATTGAATATTACACAATGTACAAATACTCCCTGCAAGTTCAAAGCCGCCTTGGTCTTACTGTCGTTTTTTCTTTTTTCTTCTTTTTTTTTCTCTTTTTTCTCTCATTAATTTTGTCCTCTCTCCTCTCTTTTTCGTGTGCGTTCGTCATGCGATCGAACCAATGATCAAACTTAAGATTTCTTCGCCCTTTACTAGTGGCGGCTCGGGAATTTTGAAGTACCTTTGATATTCCCAGGGGCGTCAAGGTGGGGGGGGGGAGAGCACGATACCCCAGGTCCCTGCGATCCACTCTGGGCCTTGACAAGAAATCATCGACAATGAACCATAAATTTGCCCCGAGCCCGTAAAATCTTATCCACGCTCTTAGACATCCTCTCTAATGGCGTCATTTTGGGGGTCATCTCCCGTACTTTAAAGGTTTTCGACTCTACACTGGCTAAAATTGATTTCGGGGGAAGAAAAGGGAATCGTGAGGGGAAACCCCCTCGCTCCTGATCTCCTCCAACTTAGTTGATCCTCTTTTATTTAATGTATTTTTCTAATTTCAAGCGTAATTTTTACTAAACTAATCGGTTTTTTCTTCTCTGTTGCAGGTATGTACTGAGCTTACCATAATTCACTGCTTTTCCAACCTGTCGGCTGTATGTGAGTCAGCCGTGGGCAATTTCTGGACCAGAAATTCGTCTATTTCAATATTTGTTCCTTAAACTATATCAGCTGAAAAATTGTAAAGATAGGTCCTTTTGGTGGACTAACATACTATCAAGAAGGCAGTGGCGTAGCGTGCGATGGCAACGTTGCAGTTTTCCAATTAAACCCATGTAAAAAGGTCGAATGCGAAGGTGTTCACCGAACACCCAATAGTTTGATCTTTTTCATGGGTTTAAATGGACGAACTGCAACGTTGCCAAATCGCACGCTACGCCACTGAACAAAAAGGATGTCGAATATCTGTTGAATAGTCAGTGACATCGCATACAATCTGGCAACTCTTCTTTTTGTCCACTTAAACCTCTAAGAAATATCAAATATCGATGCGAGGGAATGACGCTCTTTTAAAGAGTTCGATTTTTCTATCGTTTAAATGTTTAAATGGACAAATGTACGATGTTGCCAAGTTTCACGCGCCGCGACACTGCGCCTCTCGGAAATAGTGTTATCAAATTAGAGCTAAAAGATAAGAAGCCATTTCGCCGAGTTTTTGTTCTCTTCCATTCTCTACCGCACTTTGGCTAGCGTAGACTGCTTGCGAGAACGTCCAGCGCGTAGATTAATCCCTTTTGGCCAGAATTCTGATTCGCTCAATTTAAATTTCATAATTTTATCATCGCTCCAAAGAATTGGCGGTGAAAGAAAAAAATTATTCTTCCAGAGCGATTAAAGTTATTCTAACGAAAATTCAAATCTGTTAATTTGAGTTCTAATCAGAGCGTACAAATATTCGAAATCTCTCTCGTGAAACACTGTTGGCCGTTCAATGTTGTAACATCGCATTTTCTCCATTTAAACGTAAATAAACTAATCGATTCTCAACGAGGCATCTGTTTCACCTATTTAACTTATCTTTAAGGCCAAAACATGATGATTATTGTCATTATTGTTTGTTCTCTAATGTTTCCTTGAAGTCTTCTTCAAACTCTCCCAAAAAACCGAGTAAAATTGGTCCTCACCGAGACACGGATCGAGGCCACTCTTGAATCCCGCTTTTCAGGCCAGTTGTCGACTTCTTGTGGATATATTTCTTCGATTTTGTTTGTTTACTTTTACAATGAAATTTTCAAGCCTGTATGCTTTCAGAGAAGATTATTTTTTGTCTTCTTTTTCTTTCTGTAAATAACGAAAAGCCGGCGCCGACGGCTTTCTGGCGACTTGCGTTTGTATAGTTATTAGAAATCAGGATCATAAGACAATCATGCCGTATCGTAGTGTCGGCCGCTAGAAGCTTCTTGAGTGAGAATATAACCTCTTTCACCTTCTCCTCGTGTGGTTACTCTCAGTGTCGGTGAAGGTAACATTAAAATACAGGATGTTTATAAAGTTCTCCTCCCCGCCCGTGCGAGTCTAATGTACCATAAACAGCCTGAATCAATCCTTTATAAACAAAGATAGACCACAAAAATATAGCGTTTTGGAATATACCTACTTTTTATACTAAAAACACCCGTTATGAGACGAAAGCAAGCTCTCTGCCCTCTCTCCCAATGAAAAGAAGTCACCTCAACCGTCAACGTTACACATTCTCTCTCATTTCCTTTCACGCGACGGCGACGTCTTGATCTTCATTAAAAATGTTAGATCTGTAATATTTTGTTCCCGTTTTTTTCAAGTATGTTATATGTACAAGCCGTGTTAAAAACATCGTCCGTTATTATTCCATTATTTTTTTAGAAGAGAGAGTAGTGGAGTAGCGTGAAATCTGGCAACGTTTATTTCTGTCTATTTAAACCCATGCAAAAGGTCAATTGCGGGGGTGTTCGTGTACCTAACATTTCGATATTTTTCATTGGTTTTATTGATGGATGGATTGCCGCGTTGCCAGATCGCACGTAACAATTCCTGGTGATAGGTTGGAAGATAATACTAACTGAGAAGATTTATGGCTCGCACCTCTTCATCCTAACAAACAAGAAGCACTCAACAAAGGCGATGTTTTGCATAAAGAGGATGTTTTGCATAAAGAGGATGTTTACCGGTAATTTTCTTTATCTGATAAGAAATTCATAAGTTAGTTTTCACTTTGTGCAATGTTATCGAAACCCGCCTTCAATCGTTTTAAGAAAGAATCCTCGAAACTTTGTGTCTGGACACTTAAAATCGGTCTTAATCGCCCTTTGCCGTAAATTGCGTCGATATTTTAACACACCGTCTGCATCTGCGAAATTAATTCGACGGTAATATTTTCCTTGAGAAATCCAAAATCTAGCGTGTTGTACGCATATTAAGATTCCAATCATTTAAAAATTCTCGTTAGCAAATTAGACAGCTATGAGATTGAAAAGAATGTAGCGAGGAATTTCTTTTTGTCGAGCTTCGTTAGGATAATCGTTTATAAGCCGGTCGCCGGTTTTGAACGCCATCGATATTCTCCCAAACATAGCCTCGTGAAAATTAATTCGCATAATTTCAGTTTTCTCTTTTCAGTCAATGCGGCTCGCACAAATTGGAAAATTGTGTGTTTTGCCATTTTACCCTGTGGAAAAGTATCGGCTTCTCGGGAGTGGACCTCCTGAAAATCGATTATTTTACATAGGTTTAAATAGAGAGGAACTGTTGTTGCCAAATCGCACGAGCCGCTGCGCTGCCTACCGTTTATTATTCGAATTCTAAAATCTTATTCACTCGAAATTGCATGCAATCAGCTGTTGTGATTTTCGAGTTTCGACGAAAGAGCATATCTCGTAAAATGAAGGCGACTTCGTAAAACGAAGCTGGTGTAATCGATGATCGACGATCGTGTTTCTCTCTATCCATGCAAACCATGCGAGAGTATCGATTATTTAGAGGCTTCATCGAACCACACAAGTATCGATTCTTTTTCATTGGTTTAAATGAAAGAGAAATCGATAGATTATAATAGTAATAGGACTGCTTAATGTAGGAGGAAGAGACTTTGTGAACTCCCGCTATAGATCTACCTTGTATAGATGATGCGACCTTCGGTTGTGCAATTGACGACATCGTCTCCGTCCATAGTTGTCAGATCGTACAAAGTAATTCTCTCCGTTGCCTACTAATATTAATGTAAAGTATGAAGATTTTTATGTATAGTCTGGCAACAGTGTGACTCCGTCGCATTGTGCAACCTGTAACGCAGCTAAGCTTTATGATGGTGTAATGTAAAGTATATAAAGTACAAATCAGATCCTCATGACAGCATGTATATCAAACTTGTGATATCAGGTTGTGCGAGTGTGTGCATGTGAGTGTGTGTGGTTTCAGGATTGACATCACCCGTTGGTGACTTCGTCGTTGCGTGTCGTCATGAATTTAAACGTCATCGAAGCAGTCATCTGCGCTTCACGACAGAAGTTAGATGCAAATGGTTTATTTTAATCGGTTTTTAATTTTTTTGGTGATTGAAATGCAATTACGCAATGTGCTCGACAAATGAGACTCACAATCAGTGCATACAGAGTAAAGTGCTCCCTTTACTTTTGGAAACGCAGCCATGGATTTGAAAAGCGTGCTAAATGTTATATTTTCCTTTGCTCCTTGGCCCTTGGAAGAAAATGTCGTCAGCACGACGACGGTTAATACTTAAAATATGAGCAACGGCTGAAATACATCGATGTAACATACGTGGAATCGTGTGTCCATTCACCGTCAGGTTGCAAAGAAAAAGAGGGGGAAATGATGATGCACCAACAAGCTTCTTGACAGTTCGAATAACTTGCGGTTTAATCAATCAATTAATTAATCACCCGTCTTTAATCCCTTGGTCGGTTTGTACTTACATGAGGTATTTCCATCATACAAGACGGAAAGCAGCAAGAAAGGGTCGAGTGCGTTTCGATTGTGGGATGAGTAAATGTTTCGAAGAAATTTAAAAATATCCAGAATCAGGGTGCGCGGTACGCGAACGCCCACTTTTTTTTTTCGCTTATCGGTTTATATTTGGTCGAGAGCGGTCGCCTACCCTTACTCCGAATCATTTTCGAACTTGTTGATTCACCCGTAATTCACGTAAGCTGCTTTAATGGCCGTATTTAATCGTTGAAAGAGAGCCGTTAAGCTTAATTTATACTTTATGGCTCCCGGCTGATGTGAGACGAGTCCCGGAACTGGGCCTGTTATCGGAAACACCGCGCTCGATTACCTTTTTTGTAATGACCGGGTCGTTGCTTCCAGAGACCCCAATAATCGATATCAGGCATATTGGTAGTTCGTGCATCTCGGTGATTATGATCTTTGTTACTTGAACCTTTGCAAAAATATGGATTTTTTGGTTTTTTTTTTTTTTTTTTTAACCTTATTTGAAAACGAATTGAGGAGTTCTTTACAAAAACCACGTCCCAAACAGGGGGTACATGCTCCTCCTCAAAAATCAAATTTTCCAAGTGTTATTGTGTGTGTTTCTTGTGAGTCTAATGCGTTTACATTTTTTACGACTTATGGACTGAGCTCCAACTGTGAGGAATAAAAGAAAAACCATTCCGTTCAATAAATCAGAAACACACACAATAACACTTAAAAGTATGAGTTTTGGAGGACGAGCAATTGAGCATATCCTTTGTTTTTTCTTGGGATTTTTTAAAGAACTCGATAATTATTGTGAGTCCTTGTTCAATGTTAGTTTCAAATTGTGATGCATCTATGATCGATGAATGTCATAGATAAAGCTTATTGATAAAGATGTATGAGCAATCAAGATTTATGTCGTTTGAAGCCATGCTTGAGCTTGGTGAAAGATTGCTTTTAATATAGTCTGCTCATTATTTCAATCTTTTTGAACTAACATTGTTCGTAAACTCATTGAGAGTCGCTGTAGTGTTTTCCTCCTTAAGTTTCCATTTATACATTGTATTAATGGAGAAAAGTTTGTTCAAGATAAAGAGGGCAAGGTCGTGCGTTTCCACGTTTTCAAATGTATAAATACTTTGTCGCTACAATAGTTCCTCCCCTCTTTTTTACATTATGTATCACATTTAAGGCTTAAAGTAAATCATCTGACAGACACCTCGTTTAGTCTCTGACTAATCCTTCCTTACCCCCGAAATGATCTAAAGGTCGCGTGAAATTAACTCTATCAATATTTTTCGCTGACACACGGGTTAAAGCAAAGACTGTCGGGGATTATATTTCTAAAAAAAGCTGAAGTATCGACACTCAACATTCAAGAGTCTTTCCTCGTACAAGCAACAATCAACTCCGTCAAGAGATTTTCAAATTATCCCGCTCAGAATTCGAATCGAGGCCCCGGGTGGTGTTAAGCACTGATTAGCTCATTCTGATAGGTATTGTGACCCATCATTTATCATCCTTCGCAACTTTTGCTAAAATTAAATTGGAAACATTGGGGTAGGTAATTTCAGCCCCTTCTTTTATCTGGATCTAGGATTAATTCAATTTTATCTGCTCTGTTCGCTCTGTCCACTGTACCGAGCTCCCTCCCAGCATGAGCGGCGCGTGGCGTCAAGAAGTGGGGGCTACAAAAATCCATCAAAAAATCGATGATTTTTTTTTTTTTGCTTTCCGTTCACAGCTCCACTTTTTTTGCTTTTTAAAAAAATTGTAGTCCCGCGTCCTTAAAAAAGGGGGGGGGGTATATCCCCATGCACGTGCCACCTATGCCTCCCAGTATTTGCCCACACTTTTGTCAGAGGCAAAATATGGCCCCTGATGATAAAATCGGACGATAAAACGAAATTTTAATTTAGGTGACTTATTTTTTTATCATTATTATTTATTTTTTTTCTTCTTTTTCCTCCTCCGAAAGTTGCGAGAACGGTCATTATAGAGTGCGCCAGTAGCCAATGAAAATGCGCCTTCGCTTTCGATTAGAAATCCGCGGATGAACAAACGGATATTATTAGAAATGAGGAAGGCGAAGAAGATATGAAGTGATCCAAGTGACTGTTTATTGCATAATCTGAGTGTGAACTGTCATAAGACATCGATTACACTGTTTGAGACTCCATCCTTCAACAATGGCATCAATGTTGACTGGACACGGCGCCGGACGGCGGCCGCGCCGCGGTGCGAGGAGTGTGGACTGTGGAACCAGCGCGATACCCATCGTCGTCGACGTATCGAGCAGTGGTGCCAGATTTATCAAAAAAAAGTCGTCGCATTTTAAATCTTACGGAAAATTAGTATATTTTTTGTAAAATTCGGTAGCACTGGTCGTCATCGAGGCTGTCGCCACAGTAAAACTCGCTCGTCTTTCGGCGCCTGGACGCCGTATTTCCTCAGGTTTCTAACTCTATTGCATTTCAACCCAAAAATTCTCATTTTCCACAAAAGAAAGAGTTTGAGTTACGAAGGCGTATGATAGCGAGCAATATGTCAACGTTGCAAATCCTTTTAAACTTTTGGAATTCCCCGTTGTTCTTTATGCAACCGAGACTTCGATATTTTTCATGGGTTTGAATTGATAAAATTCAACATTGCCAGATTGCCATCGGAAGCGTCTTTGTGCTGGCGCATTCGTGCCTGTTGCCGAATAGAATGATTTAACGACGACATTTTTCAGTTGCGGTAAGGGATAAATGAGCCCTCTAGTTTTGAACGGGCGTAATTCCAGTGTAACGTTTTTAAAAAAAACCTTGCCACGTTTTAATTTATTTTAACTAAGAGCCAATTTATATAATTTCGCAGTAAATTCACGAGTAGTTCTTTACAGTACAAAAAAGTACTGTTAAAAATTTTACACAAGTGTATTATTGCTTACATCTTTTAAAAAAAAATTTAAGAGAAATTTTTATTCGTTACAATGGAGCACTTAGGCCCGTTTGAAGGTAGAGGGCTCACATCCGCTTTTAATTTGTTCTTTCCCATTGAAGGCCTCGCAGTACCCTAGTATCGGCTAAGCTGCCCAAGAGGGGGGTCCTTAGTGGCGGCGGCACGGCGACCCACGAGGGTATCGTTGGTTGTAATTGGTGATTTTTGTAAAGTAGAGCTAAAATCATCCATTGAGTCGTTTACAGAGACTCAGCGTGTTTACTGTTCGAATTGGCAACACATAGGGGGCCGTGCAGCAGAGAAGCGGATTATTACCCTGACAAAGCGTTAAATTGTGATACGGCGGCGCAAATTTCTCCGCGTGCCGTGTGATGCTCGCGTTAGGTTCGCGCACTCCGCCCTCGCTCCCCGCTCCTGCCCACGTGAGCTCGCCTCGTGGATTTGAGACTCGAGACGAATTTTTTTTTTTTTTGCTTTGCATTTTCATCCTCCTTCGTCGACTCGTCTCATTTCACTTTGCCGTTTTAATTGAAAGGCTGGATGGAAGAAGCGGATAAGAAACGGTTTTTGAATGAATTCAGATCTGCTTTGGGAAAAATTATGTGTGAAATCAGTCTGTGTTGCCTTAGTGCCTTCAAACGGAGCCGTTTTGAGGCCAGATTTTGCTCCTCCTCCATCCCCCTAAAAAAAAGAAAAACAAAAAACAACACCAACAACAAGAACAAAAACAATCATAATTGGTTTTTGATTTAAAATAACCATCGAATTGGTCTGTTGCAGGGGTGCAAAATGTTCCAAAACTTCGGAAGTTTCACGCGATCCATGCCTTATTTCCTCACAAAAATTTGAAAGTGATTACTTTTTTTTGGTTATTTTAACATGTCAACACTGTATGTTCGCAAAATGAGACAAATTTCCTCACTTTCCAGAAATTTCCTCACTTTCACGCGATCCTCGGATCGCTAGATCGGGCATATTTTGCACCCCTGCAGTGTTGCAAACTTTTGCTGCTGCTGCTGAAAGTTTCTATTTTGGTGTAAAATGATTGAAAATTAACGTTTGGAGCATAAGAAAGTTCCACAAGCTCAAATACATTGCGTTTGAACAAAATACATGTATGGTTGTCTCCAAATGATCGAGCCACAGTAATGGGGCATTGCAATCTAATCGCAAGTTTCTGTGTTGAGAAAAGTGATTAATCGTAGATAAAGCTGCAACTAGATGAGACTCCCCCGTTGTGACCTGCTCATTCGACCGCCATCTCGAAATTTTCTTCGTACTCCTTTTGTGGGTTTATGATTGGATTTCGAGACTTTTTGATGCTTCCTATGTGATTTTAATGTGATTTTACCGAGGGCTTATGTCTCTCCACAACGATTTAGCATAAATTGAATTTTGTTGAGTCGGTACACGCAAAACGGCAGCACTGTGATAGATGTGGACTCTCTCTCGCTTCCTTGAAAACTGACAACGCTGCGTGCGGTCGCGGTCGGTGCAAAACTGAATAAAAATAAACTCAGCTGTATCCAAAAGGACGTCTCGGTGATACAGGCTTGATGTGTTTCTCCGCCAAAATCAGCAGACGACACTCTTTATATTAATGGTTTTTTTTTTTTTTTTTTTTTTTTTTTTTTTTTGTGGTGTGAAAGTGGACAACCGCGCCGCTGGTGGATCACAAGCGTTATCGGCAATCCGCGCGACAATATGGACGAAAATAGTTTCCCCGCCCATTTTTAGATTTCCAAGCTCATCTGTCGGTCAGATTTGAAAATTGATACGAGCTCTTGTCTGCGGTAAAGCGTGCTATTCGACAACGTTTGACTTTGATGTCCGTTTTAAACTTGTGGAAAAAATCGAACAGTTGGGTGTGTAAGTGGACCCCTCAGAGTTGACCTTTTCCATGGGTTTAAATTGACGAAACGCGATGTTGCCAAATTGCACTGTTTATTTTACCATCACGCGCTTAATTCGCCGTTTTCATACTTAGCTGTCCGATTAGAATTTACGGGCAAGTTTTTTCGAGCTTTGGTCTCCTCGCATCTGTCATCAGGAGCAGCAAGTGGGGTCCCTATCAGTGGCGTAGCGTGAAAAAGCTCCGGTATAAATCTGTATCCGAGTCCGCTAATTCAGTAATTAACTTTTGGAGCTTCCACTCCAAGCGTTAGAAGAGAACCGTGGATTTTAAATTTTTTTCAAAGGATTACTTTCATTACCCGGCCTGCTGTTAAATAATATCGGTGAACGGGAGATCCTGTTGATGCAGAGGTTACGCAACAATATATCCCGAAGTCGACGACTTGTCAAATCGTATCAACAACCCGACGAAATCCCTTCATAATTCGATTACCGTGAATTCGCATGTTCGGATTCTCTGACTTTCAGACACTTTCCCCACCCTTTTCAACGTCTCTCGTGATCCAAGACCATTGAAGCTTTTTTTTTTTTTTTTTTTTTTTTTTTTTTAAAGCAAGCGCGCTCGGACTCTTTGGCACTCAGTTGTGTTTAAGAAGCTTAACTTTCTCCTTTTTGCATTCGAGTGTGGATTTTCTCTCTGTACCGACGTGACGCGTCTCGTCTTAATTGGTCTGCGCCAACAAAAACCAGCGTTAACTAGCTCCAGTTTGTATTTCGTGTGATGTCATTCCGCATTCATTCTTACTCACTTACGAGCAAGTACGATGCCATTCGTTCTTACGCATACTCGTACATCACCGATACGACCGAGCTACGCTAAGAAAAAGATCTGGCGAAAACGGCAGTGTGAAGGATTAAAATTAGTAAAGGGGGAAAAAAGCTGAACGGATATTTTTGTCAAGAAAGCAAGAGTTTTTCGATGCCAAAAATTCCATATACTTGAAATTATTTTTGGAATGGCTGGAAATTCTCGTCATTTGCATTATACTATGCGGAAAACCATTGGCTAGGGTTCCTTGCAATTTGGGGGGGGCGGCTGCAGATTTTGATTTTAAATAGAATTTTTTCAAGTGATTTTACCCTCTCTTTATTACCTAGCAATTGTTTTCAACAGCCCTATTCCTCGAGTTGACACACCGATAACGCGAGCATTAGTTGGACGACTTTCTGTAGAAAAGAAACAACTGCGCAGGAAATCAACAGAAATTGTTTCCTGTCTGCGTGAAACCATCCAATTATCCCCGAAATTTATCTTCCATCAAATTATTTAATCTATTCTGTTGCATTATCCATAATGAGATGTGGTGGTTATTTGTTCGCCGTCCAAAGTCATCGCTCAAACTTTGTGTACTACACTATTTTTGTTGGAGTATTGTAGTATTGCGTTCAATTTTGACCCTCTCTCTCCCTCCCCTTTATGTTACGACTTTCCGTACATCCCCGTTTTTCCGATCTATTTCGGTCATTCAATTCCATTTATCATGAAAATTTCATCCTCTCCCATTAAATAACCACTTCTGGCTACTATTCAATTTTATTGTTTGCCCCCTCCCCCTCCCCTTCCCCTTCCCCACCCCCTTCCCTCTCTTTCCCTTTTCCACTTACCGTGGAGTGTGAACTCACAGTCGCTTCTCTGCTCTCAGGCGACATCTCCGCGTGCAGGGAAATGATTTTCAAATCAAATTTAAGTTTTTTTTTTGTCTTTTTTGGCAAATTCGTGTTTAATTATTTTTGATCGCCTTTCTCTCTCGAATTTTCTCGCTTCATACCCACTCTCCTCGCTACCCCCCCTCTCCCACCCTTGCGTACCCCGGGCACTGTGTTTGTCTTCTCGTGAGCTATAAACAAGTTTTGTAAAGCTAAGTCAACAAACATGTTCTCGTAGATCGTCCGAATAATTCCGCGTAATATTAAAGTCAAAGTCTAGCAGAGGAAAAATCGTGCGGCGGCGACAACACCCCCTCCCCCAACCGACCCCCTTTCCGAACTAATGCCACGACTGAATTTTAGAAGACTTAGACATTTCAGCCAACCGTGTGGTCAAACGTCATGAAAGATTCAGCTCAACTGTTTTTAGGGCCAGCTTTCCACTACGCAAATCAAATTGGGACATGCGATATAGAACACTTTTTTTTTCCTTTTTTGTTTTTTTATTAAATCAAAATTAAAAAGCGTAGATATTTTTATCTCATTATTTCCCTCTTGATATATTAGAAGGAAGCTGCCCAGTAAAGACGCTATAAGTGCACTTCATGGCTCTGTGAGGACTGAGGCGTTTGAAGGAGTGTGGCGGGCGGGGGGATTGAGAGACTAGGAGAATCTTGAGTTTTGATTTTTGGGCAGGGGTGGCTCAATGTTACGCTCTTGAAGTGGGGGGGGGGGGGGGGTTGTCTGGTGAGAGTGACTCATTTCTAAACATTGACGTCTTTGGTCCACGATGCGATAGTGCGTATCACCGGGGCTACAGACTTGGCTCAGCGCAAAAATTTGGGAAGTGCCTTCAATTTACGTCGATGCAACACACTGTTCAGGGAAAAAATCACGGGTCATGGACAATCCGAGGAAAGCAACTCAAATATTTGTTATTTATAAAAACTGCTGATTGTATGATTGTTATTCTTACAGCTGGAACAGGGGTAAAAATAGAGTGTAAGTTCAAAGACATACACAAACCTTGAATTGGCAATTCTGGGTCAACATTTACATTATGTAAGTTAAAATAAATTCAAATACATTCGTAAAAGAACGTTATTCGAAGCGGAAGAATGCCGAGAAGCAACTATCAGATCTTAGGATTCAAATGAACCGCTTCAACTTCAAAATCAGTCCAGATATCCAATCAAAACAAAGTAGCCGAGTCATATGGTTTGCTCCCTGCATGCACAATGTGTTGCGTGTGTTTTTTTGAAGGCGTTTAGCATATTTTAACAAGACCAAAACACGCAGAGTTAAATGGCTCACTTTCCTCAAGAGTGTCATAGCTCACAACGTTTCGTTTTTCGGTGATATCTCGGTATAAAAATACAGAATCAAGTCTGTTCTGTCAAAAGTTGGACTGGAAGGAAAAAAAAAAAATAACCCTACACTTAACTTTTCAAATCAGAGACTAACTGTTAACGCTGGAAAATCTCCTATAGTAAAATTAGACCAATTATTGTTTGACCTCAGCCTTAATTTTTTTTATTATTTATTTATTTTATTTTTAACGGTTCTCTTGAAACCGGGGAATTAAAACCGTAAACTTGGGAATCGAATTAGTGCTAAAAAAAATTCAGAAATGTCCCAACTTGTTGGAGTTTGAGTCTTCAAGAAAGTCCAGACTTTCTCAGCGAGGTGATTTCACGCATCGCGGAAAAAATCCAAAACCTAGAAAATCAGGGAATAATCAGGGGATTTGAAAGTTGTAAGTTGCTGTGAATACACCCTTGAGTACGTATCAGTGGTGGCTCATGCATTTTGGCAACCATGCTGTTTTTTTCGTTTTTTTTTTTTTTCATTTAAACCTCTGCAAAAGTATCGATATCTTGGGGGTGCAATGGCACCTGCTGAAGATCGATTGTTTTACATAGGTTTAAATGGAGATACTGCGTTGTTGCCTCAATGCGCTATCCGCCACTGGTAAGTGGTACGGATACACATCTTCTCAGAATCGGCGTTCTATTTGCTATCGACCTATCTTCATGGCTCCAGCCCCTGGCAACATCGAATGCAGGGATCATGGCAGATTTATTGTCGCGAGAACTCTGCCAATCACCGCACCGTCCTCTGCGACTTCGCGATTCTGCTTGCTGTCGCTCTGCCACCGCGCGCCGGCTCCCTCCTCTTCGACCCCCCCCCCCCCCGGGTCCATTGGTTTATTGAGGTTAGTTCAAAAATACACGTCAATGTATGTTTCGGGCTTCGGCTACCTAGTTTCGCATGGAGGTGTCCTTATGCTCTCGTGCATTATTCGAAGGTCCCCTGGTTCCTCCCTCGCTCTTCCCTCCCCCGCCTTCCCTCGATTAATATGTCACGAATACATTTAATAATGATGTAATGTATTATAGAGCCACGCTGAGCCGTCCCACAGTCGATCGAAACGTAGAGTTTTCTGGATATTATTTCGAAAAAAAGAATCAAGATTATGAACACTTAGTTCCACGTACTATCGCCGAATTAAAGATTGTCGCGACATTTTCACGAGCTAAGTTTCGCCTTCAAGGTTCTAGTTCGGCCACTCTTCATACTTCTTACACCTCGCAGGTGAGATGCCAGTGCGAGTGGGGAGGGAAAGCCGTTGCAGACCAGTCCCCCACTCATACTCATAACTGGAAAAATGTAAAAATCTCGCGACAATCTTTAATTCGTCGATAGTACCGTCTGGCGTCAGGAGAAATCAGGAAAACCTAGAACTGTCGAGGAATTTGTTTTTATCAGGAAAACACAGAATCAGTAGGGAATTTTGATTAAAATCCCGTTTCATCATTGAAGTTAAATCGAATATTGGTGAACCGAAGCAGTGTCTGTAATATTCTCCAAAATGTCCCGAATGGATGAAATTTTATTCCGAAAATGTTCTCGCGGGCCAAAAAAAAATTGAAAAGTTGAAAATTGAGTAGCATGGCATTCTGGCAGCATTGGCTCTAGTATATTTAAACCCATGTAAAAGGTCGTATTATTGGATGTATGGTAAACTATTTTTTTTCCAGATAATTGCAGAAATGTCGTGAAATTATGCCTTTTTTAAATCAGGGTAAAATTTAAAGATTTGACCGCACAAACTGGCAATCATGGGCCATCACCGATTTTGATAAAATTTGGCACAGTCGCTTAGATTACCGGCCGGCCTATTAAACGCTGCTCCATTTTAATGTCCCTCTCGCCAATATATGTGCGGGTGACTTCAGCCTAAATTAAGACGCAAGCTATATAAAAAATTGTCACTGTAGTTTGTTTTATATATTATTTTTAATATTACTTATAAGCCCTTGGAAACTGTAGACACGGCCGTCACATGCCAGTTTTGCAGCGTGTATACATATAGTGTTGGCTTAGAGTGCAACCTGGCAACGTTGTACTAAACCGCGCATGTATAAGGTCGAATTTGAAGGTATTTACTGTGCGCACCCTAGGTTTCGATACTTTTCTCTCTTTTAAATGGACTAAATGCAACATTGCCAGAGATCTCACGCTCTGTCACTGCAGTAAAGATTGACAAATTATGTTGATCCCCTGTTATCTTAGCGATGCCATTTCTGAGCATTATCTAGATGAACAGATTTTGTTTTGTTTTGTTTTTTGTTAGGGGGTTACGTCATTAAGTGTTGATGAAAATAATAATAATAATATTATAAAATATAATAATTAAATATAATAAAAATAAAAGAAGAATAGGCGGTTAAGGGTGAAGATTTGAAGTGAATTTCCGGGATACCGAACGCCAGAGTCCACAAAACCATCATTAGCCATCTAGGAACTTTGTTTATTGTTGTCTCTTACCATTGAAATACTAACCTAACCTACCCTAACCTAACCTAACCTGTCCCCCCCCTCCACCTCGCGAGACGGTACAACTCCCGATGTTTGGGTGCTGCATCGGTGTCATCCATCGTTGCCGAACAAACAGTTTGGGCGCGATGGAAAAAAGCTGCACAACCATTGGTTCGAGCGAATTACTTGATGACCGTTGGTGGCGACTGACTGATGAGGCCCGGTGATGAGGGCATCGGTGTCAATCTGTTGACCTTTGTTACTTCACTCTAAACGAGTTTATTTTAATTTCTTAAGACGGTTTTTTTGAAAATAGATTTATCGTATCGATCGATGGAAGTTGCATGGGACGGCCTGTTGAACTTTGCTAAGAATAGCGGGGGAGGAAAAAAAAAAAATAACCGTGGAAACCCAGCAATAAGGCTTACGGACATTTATACAGTATAGATGTTGCTGAATTTTCGCAGGGGTCAGGAGTATTGACACTCTCAGACAATGCTGTGACATTATCATAACCGATCATTGTCTGTCCGAACCTGTCAGATTTTTTTTCTCTTCTCTTTCGATCGGTATTTTCACGTCTATAGTCCTCCATTTTGTCACGGCTCAAGCTTGTTTGAATAATTTAAAACTTTCATGAGTTCTAAATTGCGCATAACTCTAATGCTCACATGTCATTTCTATTACGTTTGTCAGGTCTTTACACTACTGCGTCGTTTCTCAAAATTATTATAGTTCGTCGATGATTCCCTCCCCTCTCCCCCCCTCTACCTGCCCTCTCTCTGGTCTTTCCTAGAAAGTTAATGCCCTCTAGGCGTGCTCGTGGATTTCGTATGGACGCTTTGATTGTTTCATTTTTGCGTCTCGTATATAAGTTCTCGCTGACTCAAATTGCATTCCGCTTCAAGATTTTTCTAATAAGTTCAGCTCATTTGCGCACATGAGCCCTCAAACTAAGCGTCCTTTCCATTTTTTCCCCTCTTTATTCTATTGACATTCTAATGCTTTCATTATTCTATTTGCGAGGTCGAGCTGCCTCTTGGTCTAGCTGTTGGGTCTGTGGGGTCTGTAAGATATCCTTACTCGGAAATTTGAAAGTTCTGAGATTTTTTTTTCTGATTGAAAGGACTCTTGCACGATTTTTGCAACATAGTGACGGATATTTCCCCCTGGTTCTGCAAAATACATGCGTCAGATTGACGCAAATCTAACCTAATTGATGTATAGGCGGCTGTATACGCGGGTAAAACCGAGTCGTCATCGTGTCCCTACTTTGTCCCTTCCGTCCACCCGTCTGAAGGAATGGTGTAATATCGTGTCGCGTCACTTTCTTGAAAGATTCGAGCCAATTAGATTCGTTTCGGGAATTTTACCATCGTAAATTCCTCGCTCTTTAATTCGTCTGTTATTGTCATTGCGGTTGTTTTCGTCCCTTTAAAAAAAAAACGGGAAAAATAACACCGGCTAAAGTGTTTGGAAGCGAATTGAACGGAAATAACGAATCATCGCATTGGCTGCGTCATCTTTTGTCACGGACGGACGTCACCGTCATCTATAGGCCCAAAGGGAAGTCATACGGACGTTTGACGGCGGCGCGGCAGCCTATGGGTTACGGACCCTCATTGAACCGGGCCAGATGCGACAAGCCTCTCTCACGAGTGACGTCATACCTTTATTGAGCGTCCCGATATGCCCGATGCACGCGCGGTCTGTTTTGTTCGGTGACGTCATTGTTCCCTCGCGCACTAGGTCATCACAGTTGCACGCAATCTCCGCGAGCCGGGCCGGAACGGGCGGCGAGACGCAGCGGCGGCGTCGGCGGCGCATGAAGCAGCGCACTCTATGAGCTGATGCTCAAAATAAGGGCGGGTTTTCGACCCCCTTTTGTGTGCTGCCGAACTTAGCGCCTTTAAAAGTTGTCGAGAGAGTATAAAGTATTTTTGATTTTTCCTAGGATGTAGAAGGATCTAACGAAGCCATGCTCACTGGTTTCAATTTTCATATGATTCGCCAGTAAGCTCTTCCCCATTTTTTCTTCCTTTTTTTCTGCTTGCTTTGCTCTCCGTAGGGTAGAGATAGTATTGTAATCATGAAAACTTTGAAAATTGAGTTTGCTATATTTATTGGCATTTCATGACCATAGGAACCCAAAAAACCATATCCCAAGAAATGTTCATCCGTCATGGATGATATTTTTCAACAATTGGTGTGTTTGAATTAATTGTTTGACACACAGAATTGTCTCTTTTTTAAAAACAAAAAACAAAACCAAAAAAACCGGGTTTTTTAAGGATATTATCGAGAAGTGATAAGAGAAATAGTGCATTTCGAAAGCAGCGTTTTGCTGTCCTTAAGTGCGCTCGAAATCTTATTGGCATTTAATTAAAGAATGGAGGGAGTTATAAGTACGAAATCGAGCAACCAAGAGTATTGGGGTTTTCCTCACCTTAAAAAAAAGCAATTAAGTTGGCTTGTTTTCAGCCCCAAAAAAAGAGCAAGTAAATTCTCTTGTTATGATTAAAGTTGTTTCAGAATGAAAGGACGAGTAATCTAAAAATGACAACTGAACTACGAATTCAATATGAACTTTTTTGTCGCAGTTTTCATTTTTATTTTAAGTGATTTGATTCTGTATGGTATTTTGAACGGTTTTAGCGTGAATCAGTTAACCCCCCCCCCCCAAACTTTCTCTCTCCTCCTCGTTTTTAGGGGCTCCTTCAAATGTGGCTTGAGAGGTTGGAGAGACAGACGTAAACCCGGGCAAATGAGGCGAGTTCCTCTATTCCGTAGCCTCGTTTATACTTGATCTTCACGACCGCCAGTTTAAAGAATCAGCTTCACTTTATTTTCGAGCGGTCGACCTTAAAGAACGTTTTTGGCGGCAGCAGTACTGCCGACTGATCATTTCCTGTCGAAAACTACATCTCGTTTCGGCGTTTCCTCTCTTTCCAGTTTCTTATTATTGTTGGTTTTTTTCTGTTCCTGTTTTTTCCCCATTATTTTATCGTACATTGATCATTTATATTGCAGGCCTTCTTCTGAATGCAACGTTTGTAATTTTTTTTTTTTTTTTAAATGTATTTGTTGCTGTTGTTCAGCTTCTCTTGAGTATTACCCGAAGTCGCTAGTGACACGTCATAAAAAAGGAGGCTCATACAACCCTCGCCCCTTCCTCCTTTTAAGGAAAGCCTGCCGCGGGGGTTAGCACGACACTTTTCAAATTAAAGACCAAAAATGAAGAATGAAAAAAAAGGTCATTAACTTCACCCTCATCCACTTTTTGACTCACTCTCCGCCGGTAACCGAAGTTCAATTAATAGTTTGGGAATCCCAAATTTTTTTTGGCGCATCGAAGTCCTCATGCTGCTCACCGGGCGAAGGATAGCCGCGATCGGAACCGCTAATCACGTTTCGCTAATTTATTTGCACGAGAATTTCTCGCACTCTCGCACCATCCGTACTATAAGTTTCGGGAGGAGAGAGAGAGAGAGAGAGAGAGAGAGAGAGAGAGAGAGAGAGAGAGAGAGAGAGAGAGAGAGAGAGAGAGAGAGAGAGAGAGAGAGAGAGAGAGAGAGAGAGAGAGAGAGAGAGAGAGAGAGAGAGAGAGAGAGAGAGAGAGAGAGAGAGAGAGATGAAGAAGCTATGTATAGGCAAAAATCACCCGTCGTTAAAGCTCGCGTATATAGAAACTGATTGTAAGAAGGTTGATGTTTCATATCTGTGAGTGTGTGTGTCTGTGTGTATTTGGCTATCTAATATGTGTATGTGTGCAGGCTTCTGTCTTTTACGGTTGTGAGTGTGTGTGTGCGTGTGTGCGCGTGCGTGAAGTTTTCAGTGGCTCTGTCGCGCGGCCTTCTGAAAACGAC
The DNA here is from genome assembly GCA_011764245.1 of Trialeurodes vaporariorum. NCBI lineage: Eukaryota > Metazoa > Arthropoda > Insecta > Hemiptera > Aleyrodidae > Trialeurodes > Trialeurodes vaporariorum. Next base: position 27,582,384 of record VMOF01000002.1, read on the forward strand.
GCGACGCTATCCGTGGTCTTTTTTCAAGGCAAGGCGACGGTGGACGAGAACGCTTTCAGCTCGACTTCACTTCGCGTTTCGCGCGGAGACAGGCGATGGACGACAGTGATACGCACAGAGGAACGAAGAACTAAAATTCGTGGACATCCGAACTGGTGAAAAAAATTAAAATTGAAGCAATCTCCGGAGAAAGTGGCCGTAAAACAACGTTGCTCGTTCTCAGAAAATATAAGCTTCGTAATTGAATAGAGCCTTTTGTCTGACGAGCGCTCATTTTGTTATATGGACCCTTTTTCCGGAAATGGCTTCAATTGGTCATGTTGCAAACTTTTGACGCTGTACAAAAGTAAAGAGGGCTAATTTTTCTGTAAAATCCCCCGGAAATAAAGTTGGGAGCATCAAATAAATTCAGAAATTGATTGGCAAACTGATTAAATGCGTTTAAACAAAATTCCAAAATGACTGTTTTACAGCGAGTCCCAGTGAAGGGATCCCTTCTGATTAGTCTGTTATTCTTTAATCAAGACCAATGTGCGTCGAACGCCGGCGCAGCGTTTCGCCGAACGTTATTTACCTAAGCCGTAAGCCCTCTATACACCGACGACTAGCTACGCGACGATCAGTCGATCACACACCGTCGCTGTGTTGTCAAGTTGTCGAATATTAAGGGGGAAAACTTAAGGATTCCTCGTTGGTATCAATTTGTGAGGGGGGGGGGGGGGGGTTAGCCGATAGCGACGCGACGTTGACTTATTGTTATAGTAACTTGTCAGCGCTGCGCTGCCGCCGTCCATTTGTTGGATCGCATACAATTTTATCTTGCTTGCTTTCAAACTTGAACAGTATTCTTCTTGATATCACAATTGAAGTCCGGTCTCGGAAGAATTACCCGAAAAACATAAGTTGCGCTCTTTACTTGAAACGAGTGCCATGTTTTATGTGAGTCGTCCTCCGAAAGAGCGCGCCTCGTGTTTCGCGGTCCGTACCTCCGAAGATAATCCTGTTTTAAGCATCCGAAGAGCCATCTTCCGCGGCTCTGCTCTGTCGGAATTGTTGTATGGGTTATACTTTCCTCGACGTCGGACGTTTGACATATCTTGACAACGTCGGCATGTTGGAACGTCGAGCTTCCTGTATTTCCAGATCCATCGACTTCCTATTGTTGAAAAACTGTCGTTGGTGGTTGATACTTACTATAAAACAGACACCACTTATGACAGAATGAGACAGTCAGGACGAAGGCAACTCCCTCTCCCATAAAGAGTAAATACTGAGTAAAATCTAGAGTTTTGACTACTTGCCAATGTATCTAATTTGCGACCAAAGATTACATCTTGAGTCATTTAAAGAAAAAACTGTTCAGGTAGAGCCAGACTAATCCGAGCCTTGGAAATTGCCCTAGTTGCACCTCCCTGTTGGCGCCCATGTTTTTTGATCAATAATTTTGTCCCCAAACCAACGAGCTTATAGGGAGGATTTATGGGACGTTATGTTGAGGTAGCTCAGAGGCAGCCATGATCGAAATCTCTTATGGACGTTTTGTCACACAGGCTCGGTTTGTTTGCCTCACTTTTTTTAACCTTTAAATTTATTTTGTTAAAAAAAAACTGAAAAATGCATTTGAAATTGGTTATAAACGAAAGTGCAAGTATTTCAGAGTGGCTGTCTGGACACAGAAATCGATATAACTGGTTCTTATGGAAGGATTTGCACGATGAAGAAACTGACACGTAACAGAAACATGCAAACTTTTCTCGCCTGGATGGTTTTTTTTAGAATTCTGTGTCCAGATAGCCACTCTTTTAACACTTGCTCTTTTAACACTTGTTTTGAACCACTTTACACTGGATTAGTTATAATTTTCAATTTAATGTTAAAAAATATGAGGCAAACAAACCAGAATCAGATCACTCACTTTGATATAGGACTCGAAGCATGTATGGCTTCCTCTATCAGTATAGTTTGTTGCCCCAAACTAATAATATTGATTAATGCTGACAAATTCTGGGCTCTTCTTATTGTTGAAGGTTAATCTTGTCTTTAATGACTGAATTCTCATCTGTATGTTTCTTTAATGTGTTTCAGGAATCGCTGGTGCGGAATGTATCCTGTGAAGAGCCTAGTGAATGTCGGAAAGGAGTGAGGAAAAATCTAGGTGGTAAACTAAGGCGGCTGATCAAGAAGAAACCACAACAAGAAGCGTACACGATACCTGCTGAGTTGAGGGATCAGTTGAAGCAAATCTATGTTTATTAGTGTTAATATTAGTTGTTAATTTCTAATGTTTATATTAATTTAATTTAATTCTATTCTGGGTAAATTTGTTGACATTTTGGTTCCGAAGAGACGTAGTTAATTTTTCCTCTGTTCATCATTGCAAAAGTCATTTATTATCTTTAATTTTGCTATTCTGTGGAATAATCATAATATCATTCCAAGTTCTACACGAGGCAATGAGATGGATAAATTGCATTTTTTTTTTTTAAAATTTTAATGACCAGGATGTTGACTTTTATTTTTATTTATTTATTTCCTTTTTTTTCTCTCACGTCGATAATTAATTAATTTACACTTTTTTATTTTATTTACTTTTTTCCTTTTTTTTAAATTGATATCTCTTTTTTTATTAATTTTTTTCTCTTTTTTTTTCAAGTATTGATGTGAGTTTGACGTGTACAGATAGTTTTAAGTATTTTATTCTACCCAAACTACTTTAAGTTTTTGTTTGTGATGTGTTAGGAGACTGAATATTTAGTTGCATTTCCTCATCCCTTAACGTTCTCTCTCCCAAAATTGTCGCACTCACCTGGTTGTTTTCTCCTCTTTGGCCGTAATTAAAGGAAATTCATGCAACTGTAAGCGGAATTGCAGCTACCCCAGTCAATTTGATAGACGCTTTTGACAAAGTATGTCGAACTATTATTTTAAGAAACTAAGTCAGAGAAATAGTCATAGAAAAACGAATATGATACACTCGGATTTCCATCATTACTTTCCCAGAAAAGTGCGTTTAAAATTCCAACAAATTTGACATCTTTCATAAATTTTCTCATCCATCATGGTGGTTGTGATGAGATTCAGCATGCTGATAATCTTTTTTATTTAGAATTTAAACGTAAAAGTTACTTTGAAAATCCCTCGGTCCGTAAGTAAAATATTCTAAAGAAACTACCTTGTGTATGTCTGTATTGTCTTGTGATATTTTTCATTTTCTTTTAAAATGGAGTAAATTTTGGCAGGAACCAAGCAATTGAAGCAACATCCTTTCATTTGAAACAGAAGTTATCTCAAAAAATCAGATTTTTTACTCTTTCATTTGTTTTACTGTTGGACAGTCCTTGTTTTTATTATCCTGGGAAATCCAGCGTTTTAGAGGAAAATTTAAGCAATTCGTTTTCTAGTGTATCTGTAATTATTTCTGTTTTCTTAATTTTTGTATCATTTTTTACTGTAACGAGAACTGTATGCCTTTTCATCCGTTGTGAGCGATCAACATTTTCAATCTTAGATTGTGTGCATCGTCCTACATTTTCTTTTGTCATTCTGACCTCCCCTACTTTGCAACATTTGTATTCACGTTGCTTATCATGACCTTAATAACACCCAGTGTGCCTTGCAAAGGTAAGACGAATGTCCTCTCTGCTTGTGCATCTGTTGCTTTTGCACGGAGAAAAAGGAAGAAGGAAAGTGTGAAGAGGAAGAAAGTGTAAGGCATGTAAAATTTTGCAGAATTATTTTTATTCTATTTGTTATGGCAGTCATTTTGCACTCTTATCAAGTATCAAGTACTTTGTTTAAAAAAAAAAAAAAAAAAAAACAACAACAACAACAACAACAACAACAAAATGCCATAAATTCTGTAAAAACCAACTAAAATAAGAAAATATTTTAGCCTCATGATAAAGTAACTCACAATCAGTTCAAGGAGAATCCAGCCAGTTTTTTTCCCCCCTCAGTTGAGGCGGCCTCAAAAGAAAAAAAGGGGGGGCCCCTCAAATATTAGGTGTGTTTTTTCATATTAATCAGTGTCATGGTTGAATTTAAAATTTTGTCAATATAGCACACCAGATGTTTTATGGGCTCGTCCTCTGGGAACGCCTATTTGTATAATTTTTATTTTCCTTTAATTCTGCTTCACATCGTTTGAAGCAGGTCAAATTGAAAACAAATCAAGAGTAATTAATAGTTAAACTGATTAATGCAAAAAAAAAAAATTGCTACATTCCAATTAGTGTTGATTTTTATCTTATTCATTAACTTTTACTAATTTCCTTTTTTTTTTAAGTTTGACTTTTAAGTTTTTACTTTCCGCTTAAACAAATTCAACTGAACGTGTCTAACCTATTATTAGTTTTTTTTTGGTTTTTTTTTTGTCATAAAATTCTCTTCAGTTCTTCTTTAAATTAAAATTCTGTTTTGGTCCCTTTTTTTTTTTATTTTTCTTTCTTTTCATTTTTCTTTCTATTTCCATCAAAATGGAAAAAAAAAAATCTTCTTTCAAGAGTAAGATACTCTAATTTACTAATAATGTATTTCGAGTAAAGGTATCTCATTAGTTCCGAAATGTGGTTTCGCTGCCTTCATGAAAAATTTTGCTTGCTCGCGTTTGAGTCTCCTTGAGTGTTGAAAATTAGCGAGTACTTGATTGGTGCTCAATTTTTCTATTCAAGGAATGTAGTTTCTAGTTGGTAACGATTCACCCTAAAATCCTCAAGATGACTTGGAAACATGAGTAAATTTTAATTTCTAATTTTTGATTCGAAGATATTTTTTTGTTTTTGGAGTTGGAGGATTAACACAACTGTAAAATTTTAAATCACATGGAAAGAAAAGAACTAAATTTTTCATTTTAAAAAAAAAAAAAAAATGGGTTCTTATGAAAAGTTGAGGAATCCGGTTCTGAAGTTGAAAGACGTGTGAATGTGTCCAATGGAAGGAAAATTTTTCTTGCAAGGTTGTGGAACTGGGACTAGTTGCAGGTGGCAACGATAGGTTTTCATAATAAAAATAAAAGCATTAATAAGTTGATGCTTTTATCGTGTGTTATTGTGTTTTGTTATTTTTTCTCTTTTTTAGTAAAATGTAAAAACTCTTTAATTCAGTTAAAATGAAGATTCTGAAACTTTATTGAGTCCTTTTGAACTCTATCCCTGACAATTTCTCCAACTTTCTACTATTGAAAATTTGAAATAATCGCTGAGTGAGATCAAGAGAAAAATCTGCATTCTGGATTGGACATCAAAGGTGTAAAAACATCTTCAAAATTATTGGATATGAAAAGATATATTCCACAGGCGAATTGAGGAATATTTTTTCCTCCCTTTCTCTCTCCATCTCTCTGCCCAGTTAAACACATGTGTCAGAGAAAGAGAGAAGAGTCTTAGAGACTTCTTTAGTCCCTATCTCTGTCCTTTGTTAACACTTGCGTTCAAATGAGTAGAGAGAAGGGAAGAGAAATTCTTGGATTTACCTTTAAGACACTGTGGTTCCTTGCAACAAGCCTTCTTTCATTTTCAATCAATTCAAATTCTGATCAATGTTTCCAACTTGTTTGAAAACTTGATTCAGTCATATCTATTCTCTCTCACTCTCTTCTTGTCAATTAATGAAGGACGAGCTTTGTAGAGTTTCAGAATCTTGAATATTTTTCACTCCTCAAAAAGTTCCTGTTTTTCTTTATTTTGTAGCTTACCTCCTAAATTTGTCCTATTTATTAAAGGAAAAAAGGAAAACATAATTACAAGATTGGTAATTTGTATAGTTTTTTTCTCCTTTTTTTTATTGTTATTGCAATTTTTATTTGGTTCTTTGAAAATTACATTTTGCCCTCCTGAACTTTTAAAAGTAGCAGAACTAATTTCGTGCAAAACTGTAGCCTCGGAAAAAAAGCCTTTGTACCAAGTTGGCGCATAATTTGAACTTTTTCTGTTTGTTGAAATGAGCCCTCAAAGGCATCTTTTTGGAGGATAAAGCTCAAGTTATGCCTCAAACTTATTGGTTACAGTTTTTGTTTGGTCTGAAATTTTTTCAAGTTTGTATTCATATCATCTGAATTCAAAAACTGGTTTTCAATGTAGTCCATTTCATTGTTTCATCAACTGGTTCAGCTATTATGCTATTATGATCTGTTAACTGTTAAGTGAACTCACGAAAGCAAAGTCCGAAAGCCTTATTTTTCTATTTTAAATGTAGATGTAGGTACCCTATTCTCTTCCAAATAAGTTTCTTCTCTCAATTTTATCTTAGAATGCTTTGTACTGTAGAAATTTCCTTTTCAAATGTCTTCTTGCTCATCTTCCTCATCAATTTTTCACTCCCCCCCCCCCCTTGGATTTAATTTTACTTTTTACGGAAAGCTTTATCCTTTAAGTATTTAATTTGCTTACTTGTTGAAGTTAATCAACAGTATGATCATTATCCTTTTCTTTTTTCTCATTATTCTGAGGTGTCATCATCTTCATTAAAACTTCTGTCAGTTTAAGTTTTTAAATATCATTTGTCACCTTATCATGTCTTACTATTATTTATTCGCTTCTTTTTCATCTGTATTTTCTTCCCCTCTTCGAAAAGACCTGATGCTTGATTTTCTTGAAAAGCCCATTTTATGTCAAGAGATGGAAAGTGAGTGGAGATGAAATAATTCTTATGGAAGACAGAAATTTTGTGTTCCTTTTAATAACGTACTCCTAGTATTTTTCCCTTTTCTATCTATCAAGTGTCGGTTTTTTATGAATCATTTCATTTTCAGCCCAAGGTAAAGGAACATTTCTGTTGAAGCGTATTGAAATTTTTGAAGCTTCTTAATTACGAGTATCACAAAGTCGCTCAGGGGTTTTTCTCGATGAAACTTTTCATGCATCATTTTTTTCTATGAAATTTAAATCAAAAATCCTAAAATTCAGCGTGCCTGTTGTTATTGCATCTGCTTTAAAGCAGAGTGATTTCCATCGCTAATTTTTTTGTTCAATCTTGTTACCATCCCCATCTAATTATTGCTCTTATCTTCATTACATTGCTGTTATTTATTTCACCTGTGTCATCGATATTACTTCTTGTTTCAACAGTTTCAATTAGCTGCTCTCTTGGGGCAGTTCAATAATTGGAAAAAAAGAAGAAAAAAACCAGTCAGAAGTATTTTGTTTCGGGTAACAGTTTTAAATCAGAATAATGGTAGCAGGTGTCATAGAAAATAGACAATTCAACTCTTAGTGTAGCTATATTAAGTATTAAACAGTCAAATTGTAAATACCTAGTTGGCTAGTTTGTAATCTAGCCTGATATCGAATGTAGCAATGATGTACAATTTTTGTATAGTTAAATTTAGTAGACTGTATTTTGTATTGTCTGCAAGTAGTAGGCACTCTTGCTTAAGATTTAATTTTTCTTAATTTATTGCTTATCAAAGTATGCTAGCTCACTCTATCTTTCCAACGTAGTATACTTAACCCTGTAGCAGCAAAATCAGACTGCTGATTTTGGGGTAGATTATAGCCAAGCACGCAGCCATCAGCGTCCCAAATGTCAACCATGGATGTATGTTGCAGTAATGGATGGTAGAATATTCCGCCCTTGTCAAAGGAATATTGTGTAATTATGCAATTACTTTTAATTGGGGATAGTCCCACTACATTGAAGGGAAGCAAGTGTAAATGAGAGTTGAAAGTTACCCTTTTTGGTTTTTCTCCCTACGGGACAACTGTTTGTGGCGGTTCGTGCAATCTGGCAATTATGCTTTTTGCCATTTAATTTTGCCAATCATTCCAATTGACTCAAGCCGCTACAGTGAGTAAGAGCCAATAGCCCCATGGATTTTATTTGTCATTTTAACGCTGAACAAGAAAGAGTGTATTCTGAAATTCAGATATGAGATGTTAACTCTGTGTGATTGCTCTGGGCTCCGGTGCTGTGCTTTCCTTCAGGACTTTTGCTACCCCTTGAGTTATTACTCGTGTACGTTCCATTAAATGTTCATGCTGTTCTGAACATATTATCCGTCATTTATGCTTCTTTCTCGAGCCCTCATCTTTTGATTGTTTTTTTGTTATTTCGATCATCAACAAAATTTAGTGATGCACATAGCAAAAGCTCTCAGCCTGGTTCAAAGTTCCCTTCTATAAGTTTCTCCGTGCCTAAGAGATCCTCGACTTTTTGTCGCTTAAGGACTAATACCAGTGAAGGACCTGAATGCAAACCGTAAAACCAAGAGGCCTTAACTTATTGAGGCACTTAACCTAAATTAAGCAAATTAAGTTCGTCTCCTGAAATCTTTTGTGCTTCCATAAAATAGCTCAATGAGCCATGTCGTGCTTTTTTCCCCTCATGAAACATGTTTTTCTTACTTTTCTTTTAATTGGAAGAGTAACAAACGTATTGACAATTATGAAAGTTTTAGCATAAAGGCCCTTCATGGTGAACCCATGACAGTTGATGTCAGAGTGTCAAAAATTGTGAACAGACTTTGCACTCTTTGATGTCACCTGTAAAGCTCTGCATTTTATTTAAAAATGAAGTACTCCTCAGATTATGAAAGTTAACAAATATGAGTAAACGTCAGAAGTTCGAGTATCTTTGTCTATGCTAGATACCTGTCAAGCAGAGCAAAATCCCTTGCAGTGAATTTGTCAAAAGTATGTGATCAGAGAGGCGCTATGTAATTCATATGGACTAGACGTTGGATTTGTTGATTTTTAAACAGAACCGTCAACTGGTGCTCAGAGTTTAAATCTACCTTTGATTTTTTTGCTCAAGCTTTTGTGCATCGCTACAAAAAGAAACTCAACACCTGTTTTAATGATTTCATGAGTTGCATGGAGTGAAGATTGGTAATCGAACTTTAATTGTCAAGAACTTCTTGTTGTCAAGTCGTACATCTTGCTCAGCTCTAGCTGTAGCTTGGTATAATTGTCAGTTTCATTAGTCACCTTGTCATTATTTTCATCGAATGCAATTTGACTATTTTGTATCCAAAAGTAATTTTGCTATGATATGTAGGCTCACTGTATGCAACGCACACTATTTTTAAAAACGGACCTAATGCAGTCAATAAAGAACCTCGAGAATGACTCTGAGTGAATGTCAAAAAGGTAATTTAATCAAGATCATCCTAAGAAGTTATTTCTTGGTGAAGCTGAATATAATAAATTTTGAGGCAACATTGTGTTTTTGTACCCTGTTTTGTACTTTCGTATTTACCTTTTTGGCTTGATTATTGATACTAATCATGTTAAAGCCCTTAAGTATGTTTCACAATCGATGCCTTCAAGTTCTCCGAGCTTTGTGACACGCAATTTTTGAAACAGCTTTCTTCATACAGTTTATACCTTTGTACAATTTTGAGACCATTTCTATTCCTCATTTTTATTTGAGAAGCGACCATTTCCTCCTTTTCATTCGAGAAGCAACCATTTCCTCCTTTTCATTAAAATTCTTCAACTGACATTGCAAAGTCAGCTGTTCCGCTGAACCAATATTTTATCTGAGTTCCCGGAGTATCCAACGTTTTTTTTACAATGCATTTTTTTTTTTAGTTTTTAGGGGTTTTTTTTTGCTGCGGTTAGTTAACTTTTTGCAATTCAAAATTCAATCCGTTTTGATGACCTCTTCAACTTCTTAGAAAATTAATGAAATGAGAAGAAGGGGAAATGGCTTCTTTTTACCGAAGGATACTTTACTTTTTATCTAACGACACGTTTATCAATGTAGTCTATCTTTAACTCATGATTAAAACCATCTGTTTTCATTTTCACTTATTTCACTGTTCAATTATTCTTCCTCCATTCAAATTGTTATGATGCATTCATGTCTCTCATCTATTTCCTTTTTTATTGAGACTCGTAACTGAGATTCTGACCGATCAGCGAAAAGGTTTAAAATGTTTTTAAATTACATCTGATCACTCAAAGAACGTATCTGATTTGGAAATGGCTCAAACTGTATTCCCGAGTTACGAGGGCTTTATATCACTGCGCTGATTCATCCGGTGTCTCACATTATTTTATAAATCAACCCATCCATCATCCAACCTATTTCAGATGCCTATCGAACCATTGCAATTTCCTTTAGTGTCTTGGAATAATTGATTGTTTCACCCAATTGCTTCACCTTTTTATCAGACAAACTAATTTTCGATCAAATGTTTTATAGAAAAAATTTGTCTTTATTTCGACTGCTTTTATGAGACTGACTTGAGGTGATGAATTTTATACCTGCTTTTAAAGTTTAAAAAATTGAATGTTATGAAATGTGACAACTTACAGCTGAATACAATTGTTGTGTAAAATAAAGATTGTAAAATAACTTTTGCTAAATTTCTTTTTTTGAGAATCACCAACCAATTCTAGATTTTACATAGGGGGGCCATAACTTCAAAGTGTTGTATAGCGCCATAAGAGATGTAAAATCGCTCATGGAAAACTTCTTTCATTATGATTGCCTGGGATTTACGTTGTGCCTGAATCTTCATAAGTTCATAGGCAAGAGGGTCAGCATCCAGAAAGAACAGATAACTCGGGGGGAAAAGAGAGGGATCAATTATTATCAGGGTAAAAAGGAAATGTAAAAGCAAAAAATACACTTTATGTTTTAGAAATTACTTTCTTGAACTTCGGATGAAAAAAATTACAATGAGATCAGTACAGCGAAAATAAAGTGGAAAATCCGAAACATACACTGTTTTAATAATTGCTCTAAAGTCAAGAAACCACCAGAGGGCAGAGATCTAGAAATCAAGAGGCCTCATTGAAATGAAAAAAAAAAAAAAAATGAATTACAAATGATGGCGGGTAAAACATTCTGATTTTATGAGCAAGGGAAAAATAACATTCTTTTCTGTTGACATTCAAATTGAAACTAAGTATTAGTGAACTGTGTGGGAGTAGGAAAATCAAACAAAGACCAGATGAGTCAAACAAAACAGAGTCAGCCCCAAGAAATTGATTTTCTCTCTCTGCTCTCATGTAAGTAAACAGACACATGTATTAGAATACAATAAAGATAGGGGCTTAAGGAATGTAATGACCTCAGAGCACCTCTCTCAATCCTTTTCTAGTATATCTGTTCAAATGAACTGAGAGAGCAAAGAGCGCATCAATCCCCAGCAGTCAATGGTATAGTTGAGGACAAAAAGAATGTCAGACGTCTCCTTAAAATAGGCTAACCGCAATACTTATCTCAATGAATTTAGACATTGCAGGTGGCCTACCTATAGGAGTCTTCTAACATTTATTTTGTCCCTGACTATACAGTCGCAGTATTAAAGAATGCCAGTTGACTCCTTAGATTTTGGTTTAGGTAGGCAACCTGCAATACATATCATAATGAATTCAAGCATTGCTGGTGGCCTACCTAAGCTAAAATCTAAGGCGTCGACTATACCAAGGATAATAACAAAACATCCTTGACTGTTCCATGACACACCTACTCTCAAATAAGTGTTCCATGCTCCCCTATCATACGTGGCAGTATCCGCCAGGCCAAGTCCATTCATGGTACCAAGACACACTTTGTCATGGGGGTCAGAAATCTTAGAATCAGATGAGTGTCATTCCTCGCAGATTTCCAGGCGGACGGAATAGGTTAAAAATAAATTACAAGCAAGCAGAGAAGATAGTTCGGCAGCACAAAAATTGAACCTACTGAATAATTCAGTCTGGTTCACAGCCCTGTAGAAGTGCAGGAGAGGAACAAGACAAACTTAAAGTAAAGCAAAGCAAGAAAATGTTCATTCTCCCACACATTGAGGGAGAACGAAAACCTTTTACAAGCTCCTGTAATGTGCAGAAGGATGGAACCTTTGATTCGCTTAACATTTTTCTTGTTGACTCTCCCACTTTCTTTCAAGGTTATGAACCAGACCTCGTCATTCAACAAATTCATGTTCCCGCAGTTCATGGAATCATGAATCTCTTTTACGGCTCATCAAAAATATCTATGTTTTTGATCTGTTTAATCCTCCTGTAAATTTGCGGGAGGATGGTCCACTTTATTTGAGTTGCCGTGCCAACCTGAAAAAGTATGTCATGGATTGCAGGAGCAAGCAACACTTATTTGAGAGGTGTGTATCATACCATGAATAAAATTATAGGGAGTAATAGGGGAGTGATGCGTAATCACAAATTCCTAGACTTGCCTCTGGACAAGGAATTCATACACAGTCAAATAAACATTTTCACTTGCATGCCCTGCCTGAGATCACACAGTTTCATTTCTGAGGGAAAAAACTTGCATGAAAAGAAAAAAAGAAAAAAGGAGACAGAATGTTATCAATACTGACTATGAAAGATTATCTTTTTTTTATTCCAACAATCAGTATTAACAGATAGGTACTAGACTTCAGCTTTGCTATTGCCAAATGGAAATTCATCTCTGTTTCTGTTGGCCTCCAGCTTACAGAAACCAGAAGCTAAGTTGAGTAAAAAATAATCAATTACAAACTTGATTACAGAGTAATTTTTAATCGCCATAACTTGGATGGTAGGTAATCAAAACGTGATCTTAACCAATTCAAGTGCATTTAATTTCAATTTTCTTCCTCATCAGGTAAAATAATATTTTAAATACTGTAAAGCAGCCATGATGAATATGAATCAAAAGGTGTCATGGTTCGCATAAGTGACAATCATGGTTCCTCACTCATGAATCGTCATGAAACCGATTACTCCAAGGCGGATCCAGAACTTTGTTTTCCTTTCTCTCCACCCGTTCTCCCGCATGTGTTAGAGAAGGACAGAGATGACAACAATAATCCGATGAGTACATATTTTCTGGTGAGAAGCAACCCTGCATTTGACAGTTTACAACAGAAACAAATCCTCCTTTAGGCGCTCTTAAGAGATACTTGAGGAAATGAACTCTGCAAGGCACATGAATAAAATATCTTGGAAAAATGGCAATAGCTGCAGAGGCACGTAAGGGGAGTGCATCTTCCCTAAACAATCTTTCAAATTTTCGGGTGTTCCCATTTTTGAAGTTTTTTTCCTCAGATAGAAGTTAAGTATAATACAAAGTTTTGAAATCAAGGACACAACACAACTGACAATTACATTTCCCTGTCCCAGAGCACTTGCTTGTCGCCTTATTCCCTCCTTTTTTGCGCCACTTTTTCTTTTCTCGAGAACACATCACAGACTCCAGGTTGGGAGTGCTACAATATTTCATTTAAAAAAGCAAGGAACCGGTGCAAAAAAGATGAATGAATTAATAAACAGATTATATTATATGCCTAACTAATTTTTTGGTTTTTATTTTGACTTTAAGAAAAATTTGTTTTGAGGTTTTCTTTTACACAAGATTTCACTAGAAATTTCAACTGAAACGGAGATTTATGCACCTTTCCCAGAAAAGTCAACGGAGAAATAGAGAAGTTTAAAGTATGTGCTAAAAATAAAGTGCAGTTGGTCCACTGTACTTAGATTCTAAATAACTAGTTAAAGTTTTCACACTCTCAACCAAAGCAAACATTTTGATCCAAAGTCCCTGAAAACAAATCATGCAGAGAAAACTAGAATATCCAAAACTGGGACCATCCTAATCATTTCCGTAAGATGAACAAAACTTTTACCACGGTGAAGAATTATCACACAAATTAGTTCTACAAACAGGACTGAGACTGTAGAGGAGTGGAGAGAGACAACTTTCCTCGAAAAATACTAGTGCTCCCTACCAACCAAGTCCACACAACAGCCTTGTCTGCAAAGCCATGTTTCAACCTTGCTTGAACCTTTATAGACCCATTAGAGGAAGGCTAAGTTTAAATTCATCATAAAGAGTAGGTTAAATTAACAAAGAAAAAAAAAACAGAAAAAAGTACATTCGACCAAAAATAAGAGAGAAGACAAATAAATAACTTCATGAGTAAATGAGGCATCCACTTTCAAAGCCAGCTCATTCCATTTTTACAAAACAGGAAGCGCAAAAAAAAAAAAAAATGGTTTTTTCAATAGCAGAGATCAGCAGTGATCGGAAGTTTAAAACTTCAGCGAGATAATTGGGGCCAGAAACTTTGTCGATAACTTACAACTTTTGAGAAATTGGGAGAAGAACAGTACACAGGCATTCTCTCAATTTTTGATTTTTACGGATTGTGAAAGTGGACACACCAAATAATCACATAAAAAGAGAGACAAATTTTCAAAAAATTAAGATAGGAGATAAACTAAAAATTTTACAACAAACTAAACTAAGTTAAAGTTACTTGTTAAAAAGAAAATTGTCAGTGGTTACTGATAGGGATTCATTGACGCAATCTGATTAGTAAAACTTATAAATTACTGACTATTTCAGAGGATATACGTGGCGCATTCTGACAAAACTGACCTTGACTTTTCACCGGCCAAAATTTTCAAGAGAGCGAACTAAAGAGATTTCAGGTCAGAATCGTCTCTTCAAACACACACGTCACTTGGTTCTTGATGCCAAATGCTCTCTGGAATCCTTGAGAAGTAGATGCAGAAAGTTTTAGGTGAAAGTTCCAGCTAGGAGGAAACACACTAAAATACGCTTTTCTGACTCTTAATCCCGTTCATGTTGCACTCATGAAAACTTCAACTGTGTTCCTTCCAAAATTGCGATTTTTCATAAATTGCTCTTAATTCGTCAAATATAGCCGTATTTTTTTAAGTCCAGAACGATTTAGCAAAGCAATATAGCCCTATTTTTTTAAGTCCAGAACGATTTAGCAAAGCAATATAGCCCTATTTTTTTAAGTCCAGAACGATTTAGCAAAGCAAATGTATTGTGGGCTCCGCGTTCAAAGTCCCATGGTTGCATCAAACCAGTGGAAATCCTTACGAGAAATCAAAGTGCAGATTGCACACTTCGCATCACTCCTCCGCCCACAAACTCAAGAGCATGTGGACAGTTGTGATCAACAATTGTTCAAAATAGTGCTGCCAGCCTGGGGAACGGAAAATCCTACAGGATTCCCGCTCGAGAAGCTCCCCCATTCTTAGTCCTCCACAAAATATCAGACAGGCAACCGTGGACCACAGCGGTCCACAGTGAGCAATTGTGGACATAAAAGAGGCCGGCTTATTAGGAATCTTTGAGCATTCTTGACAGTCAACTTCTCAGTAACAACTGCTCTGTGCGATAGTACCGTCATCACATCATCAGTTTTGTCAGTGTGCATCACATGAAGTTCTAGCGAAGGTTCAACAGCGGTTATTTAACTGTAGCAGCTTTACAAGAGGGAAAAAAGGGCAGCACTGAAGCACTTGACTCAAAGACAGAATGAATTATATTCAAAGATTTTCAGGCAATTCCTGGCAAGAGTCTGAGATCTTTCAATCCATCAAATGGCGCCACAAGAGTCACTTTCCAAAATGTTGTATTTTTCGGGTAATTTGAATGGAATAACAGATGATTTTACTGATTAGCAGAATGTCATTGCGTTCTTCAATTTTTTATGGACATTACGAACAAACAACCATCAAAATTAAATTTGTTGAGCAATAAAGTCATACTTTTGAGAACAGATTTCCCCGAACCCTTTCATAGGTGCAAGTGAATTATATTCTGTCTTACTCGGACCCATTAAAGAGATATCAGAAATCTGTTCTCAAAATGTTGACTTTATTAATCAACTAAATTTAATGCTTGGTGGTTCAATAAATCCTTAAGGCCTCCGTACACGCTCAAACTAGGATCGTCAAAATGGCAACGGTGAGCCGATACCCACCACAAACTGCAGAATTGCCAACCGAACATTTTTAAAATTCAAACATAGCCTTGGCAAAAACACCTCCATAATAAGTTGATTGGTTTTGTTGACTGTAGATTGGTGAACAGATAACACACCATCCATCATCAAATAACTCTGCAGTTTGACTGGCCGTCAAATTGCACAGTTGTTTGATGAACGGAACATCAACCAATTGCAATTTGTGGTGGATTTCGGCTCACCGATGCTATTTTGACGATCCTAGTTTGAGCGTCTATGAAGGCCAGCACAAAATTGAAGAGCACCAAGATGTTTCACTAAATAGCATGATATCTTATACCATCCCAATTTCCGAAAGTGACTAATGACCCTATTTAGCGGCTTGAAAGATCCTCAACTTTGGCCTGAATCGCCTTGACAGTAAAAAATGAATGAGTGTAATGATGAGCATGTAGTTATGCATTCATGGGAACCTAAACCTAATGCTTGACACATTTCTAAAGAAATAGACAAATGAATTTTCATGAGATTAAAAGCTTAGAAAAAACAAATGAATTTTCATGAGATTAAAAGCTTAGAGAGCTTGCTTAAAACAAACAAATAAAAATGCCTTGCAGGAATCTTCGGCTCGATAAAAAAAAATGCATAATCTGCTGGAAAAAAAGGGAAAAGAATTGTTTGAAGTAGTCTGATTGATTATTTAACAAGAAATTAACAGAGCAAGTATTTCTAAAACAGCAGAGACAGTCTAAATATTGGATCTGCTGAACGAACCGCTCATTTATAGAAGCAGTCTTTTTTCATGTTTGCAGTTGTTCGCATGGAATCTTATGGAGCTTTGTGAATGGTGCTAGCCATTGTGAGCAACAATGTGACTTTGTGGCTTTTACAAACATTTCGTTTTCTCAAATCAAGTCCGTAAATAATACTCTCCGATAATTATGCTGAAAAGAACCCAAAAAACTCTTCTATTTTTATCTTCCCCCATTCATAACCATCCAAGTCTTCCATAAGACTCTATGTAAAAATTTTGTGAACCGCAAATGGATAAAAAAAGACGGCTCTTGAGTGGCAGTCTAATGGGTGACCTGCATGATCCACATAGAGGATAAGTGCCAGCTTAGTGACCAACAGACACGGGAAAAGAAAGGAAAAATTATTCTTAAACCCACACAAAAAACCCAATTTTCCATCTTCAAGAGCGCTCGAATGCTATTCGTGGGCAGGAAAATTAACTGTATCCTACAAAAACTCGTGTAGAAGGTTTATAGTGCTCACCATGGAAAATAAAAAAATAATCAAGATTTTGACCCTTCTTTTGTTTTCTGCTCTCCACAAAATTGTGTCATATGAAGTTAAAATCCCAAGCTGCACATTTGACTTTTTTCAATTCATACACGAAGCACACTCATTGAGAAAGTCAGATTTAAAAAAAAGAAAATTGAATTTATTGCATTCAGTTATTGCTGCTTATTGTCCTTCCTCAATGCCTCCCTGCACTACGGTTACATCAAAATGACCTCATAAAAAACCCAAAATAAGAAAGAATTTTGAACACTAAACATTAATGAACCATCCGGACTAACCACAAATAAAAACACTCAAAAATCAAAAGAAAATAAGATAGTTAGTTAAATATAACACAGTATCACTTAAAATTGTCACCCTATAGAATAAAATTTTTGCTTCTTAAGTTTAACACAGACAGAGCCGTCAAAAGTCAACCCTCTGTACCAACTCTACCAACTCTACCATGAAGCCTGAAGTAACAAACAAAAGGGAAAGGTAATGATATAGAAAACAATTTGCAAGTCAAAAAAGAATGAGCAAATGCAGCATAACGTAAAATAGATTAACATATTGTAACGCAACACAGCATGAGGTGACACAACATACAGTATCACAATGTTATCTAATATATCTGCTCATATTTAAATCAAGGAGAACTGGGTTCAAAACCAGAGTAGTAGCGCGAATTTTGCTATCTATTGACTAAAATAGGAGCTACGCATGCACTATTAGTTCAACATATTGCCGCCATCAAGGTGCGAAAGCGCTGTATGTATGTTTCAATCGTTACACTGTGCCCTATGGGAAGATACAGAAGCATGAACCAATTTTGCTGAGCACAGCTCAACACTAAAAACGCAACCCATAAACCATTTCATCGAGTAAGTCTGGACCAGCGAGCGGTAAAGGATAAAAAATTCTCAAGCTCGCGTTATCTGGAATTTTAAGCACCTCTACGGCTACGTAAAATGCTTTTGCAAGATTTAACATAATGTTCAGTAGCATTAAAAAATTGCAGGGTTCATCAATCACGGGTAAGTAAGCGGTATCAAAGCTCAAAGGATTGTGAGTGCATCCAAAAAGCAGATAAGAATACTGCAACTTACATTTAAGACAGCAAAGGGGAAAATGTCAGTGGGAGGTTAAAAATGGATGCAAAGGCATAGTGAAACGGGGGAAAAAATTAAAGGATAATTCCAGGCAACGCCTTAGGTTTTGGCTCAGGTAGGCAAACTGCAATACTTATCACAATGAATTTAAGCATTACAAGTTGCCTACCTGTGCCAAAATCTAAAGCGTTGACTGACATTATTTTATTATATTTCATTATTGCCGACTGTACAACATGAAAAAAAAAAAAACAATCAGCTCAAAATTTAAGCCTACCCTGGACAAACATTTTAAGATAGGAACAGGAACTAGGATCTTAGAAGCATATTTGGCATATCTAGCTGCTGGTTATGATGAATACATTCAAAAAGTTTAGGTGATTTGGTCATATTTTAATATCGTAATTCTTACTTCCTACATCATCTCAGCTTAACTTTTAAACGTTAATTTCTGTTCTATTCGATGAGACTGAATGGAGATGAGTTTAAGTTGGATTTGGTATGTTGGGTCAGCTTTCGCACAAAGAGACAGTATGCAGTTGGATGATACACCTGGGACACAGAGTAAAACAATCGAAACGGAACTTAAAATAATTTTGAAGTCTTCTACTAAGTTGACCATTATCTCACTAAGCAAAAAGTACACGACTCCACTCCTGTCTATACCGTCCAATTGTTGAACAATTGCAGGAGGTAAATACTGAAAGTTTTGTACAGTCACCCCCTCTGAATTTCATAAGATACCAGTAAAATTTAGATCAAGGGGGCTTCCCATTATGCCCCAAAGGATATATTTGGCTACATTTTTCTGAATTGGGTCAGAGAGTAGAACGTTCACAGACACCGGCCGGTTGTAGCAAAATCCAAATTTTGCTGTCTTCGGCTTTCATGGGTGTTTCCCTTATAATTGATTTATTCTGTGCCCAAACAGACTAACAACATACTTGCATAACAAATATCGGGTGACAAATAGACTAATAAACTATCAAAATAATTCAACACTAGGCAACCATTCAATTCGTAATATTTCAATTTCAATAGTTAACAATAAATGATGAAACTATGTGAAAACGTTTATCAAAAACAAAAGAAAGCTACTCAGTCAAGAGGTAAGTTGATGAATAGCCTACTTAAAATTGATGATCTAATATTGAAGCAAAAAGGTGATGATTTTATATCTATGCGTAGTTCCAAATAGATCAATGGTAAACAAGAATCACAATTATCAGGTTCTGACACATCGTTTAAACATTGTGACAAATTGATGAATTTATCATCAATGCGCGTCAATGAGAAAGGAGCTGAGAAAAGCCCCCGCTTCATTCTTTTCATCTTTCTCCCCCTTTTTTTTTTTATGAAAAACAGACAAACTTTGAGGACTGAGAAGAGATTGTGCTTTGTCTTTTTCTCTCTTTGTCTCTGTGAACATATGAGATAGAAAAGGACAAAGGTAGAGGCTAAAGCCAAGGGATTGCACCTCCCTTCTATCTTTTTCTAACACATCTGTTTACACGGCAAAGGAGAAAGACACATTCCTGAGTACACCTCTGTAAGGGAAGTTGTTACTTCCTTTATTATAAGAGGCATATATTGACATCCTCCCAGAGGAGTATTACAAGCATCATTTTATGGTAATTTTGAGGTAGAAATATCCGACCTCTCTTTAAGATACCAAGTTAAACAGCATAAAATGGAAAAATTGAACTACAGTCGTTGTTCACATCATCTCTTGAAATTTTAAACAAATGAAATGGGTGAAGTACATCCTTTGATCTAAATGTAATGAAATGAGAAGAGAAAACACCAATCATCACTCATCAGTCAATAATAGTGCTTAAGATACTCTGTTCAAAAACATTGGGCACTGTAATAACCATGTATTTTTATTATACTCTGGTTTTAAAGAAAAAGATTGATCACATCCATTTATTTTGTAAAATGATCATTTCTTTGACGAATTGGTAATTTACCAACAGAAACATTTCTTCAACACACATATCTTTCATGAATTCAATCTGATATGAAATGGTGCCTGTGGTACTCTTCCAGGACGGTTGATAAAAAATAAAGGAGTTGCGACAGTCAGGTGAGGAATCATAATGCCCCCTCCCCCCTTTCACAAAAAATAAAGGATGACTATAATATTAGGAGTAAAGAGAAAAAACAATCTAAAAAGAAAAAAGGAAAAAAGAAAAAAAAAGTTCTTTTAAAACCCTTTCAAAATCAATGGCCTGGTAGCCATTCCCAAATCATACAGAGAGTATTATTTTTGGATATTCCATCCAATCATTGGAAAATTTATCCATCAACGGTAGTTCAGAATCTGTTTGGGAACTCAAAAAGTTATTCAAATGCAGAGGATTTAATGAATCATTCATCGAAATAGATTTTAATTCCAATAAAAAAAGCCTCAAACTTTTAGCAAAAGAAAAAAACAAAAACAAACAAAAAAAAACCAAAAAAAAAACCTTTTTTGTTCCTCTTTCAAAAAAAAAACCTGAGGCTTCTCTCCTCTGTTTAAAAAAAAAAAAAAAAATGCAGCCAACTGTTGGACAATGCTTGATCAAGAGATAATACTGAAGGCAAATAATGTTAGCAGTAGTGCAACAAGAAATTCTCTATCTCTCTTTTTTATCCACTGAAACATGTACGTTAGACAAGGATAAACTCTCTTTCCATCCTTTTTCTACTTATACATTCAAAGGGACGATGAGAGAGACAGAAGTGATCTTGGTTGCGCTACCGATGTTAGATTTATTACATTGTCAACTAGCCTCGCAACAAAATAAATTAAACCAAAGTTGAACGTTCATTTACAAATATTCAAACAACAGCCACTTAGAGAAAATACCTTTCAATAAATACAAAGAAAAGAAAAAGAGAATGAATACTATCCTCTTTTGGTAAAGAGTGCAATGAGTGCAAGGAGAATCTGTTTTGCTAAACAGAAAAAGAAGAAAAAAAGGAAGAAAAAAATTATAGGAAGGTGACAGCTCTACAGAGAGACTGAGCTATCTAAAAGAGGTGCTAGTGGACTGTAACCATCATATTTCTTATTTTTATCAAATTCATAGTGAATTTCCATACCTGAAACAAAACAGAAAACTCTTTGAAACAGAAAATTTAATAGCGGTGTTAGTAAATTAAATTTAGGCCCTGGACATATCTCATTTGAATCGCTCAGGAGTTAACAGGTTACCGAGTGAAAGAACGGATTTACCTAATAGAGATCTACCTACACCACTGCTCAAGATACATTGTTTTTAATGGGAATTCCGGATTGTGGCATCACAATAGGTACTCTGGCATACTTTTTGCTATTTTACACAAGTGTACTTCCGAAACCGGAACTCTTAGGAAAAAGCCAAAGGCACCTTTTCTCAGCTCATCAAGTACTTTCATTTTCTTTTTTAAAAAACACCAAATTTCAAACCCTTGCAACTGCTCTATTAGTTGTGACTATGACACTATCACGGGTTTAGGGATAAATTCTGGAATAAAATTCAAGAGCATTCATCAAATGATGCTCATTATATGGTTCAATCTCATTCAAGGGTTCAAAAGAACCGAATGCAATTTTAACCGTTGTTGAAGCTGATTTCAGAGGTGAAGGTAAAACTCACCGGTAATCTTTGGAATTTTTCTAAGGTTGCTTCTAGTTTTCAATTACAGAATTGAATGAAAATTAATTTGAATTTTTGATTGAATTTGGCTTTTCATTTAAAAATCACGATATCAAACTCTCAAACAAGTCCTTTTTTTCCCATTAGAAGGTCTGTAAAGTGAAAATTTGTTGAAGATTATCAAAAAGCACCGCTATCCACTTCTGAAACATTCTCTTCTTAATAACATTTTCCTGAATCCCCTTCCCTGAGAGGAGTCGTTCCTTGGTTGTTTGAAACCAACGTTGATTCAAGAAATGCATCTGTACTCAACAGCTTGCAAAAAGACTTGTGAAACTACATAAGCAGCAGACAGTACAGAGTGAAAGTCAAAGTAAAGACCTGATAGTAAATAGAAAAACTCAAATTGATTGAACTTACTGGATGGTTTTCTGACACTATTTTTGAAGCTCAGAACCATATGCGGTCCTTCAGGAATAAATGCTGCCACAAGGAGGGCACAAATCACTAAGAGAGCACCAAAGACGAAGGGAGGTCCCGGAACCAGCTAGAAACACAAAGATTAATATTTGATTATTTGTTACATTTTAATAGAAATTGTCCTATTAAGGGTAGCAAAGTGAGGATCTTGAAAATACTTGTCAGAAATTGTGAAAATTCAAGGCTGATTAGGGGCAAAGTTGGGAAACTGGGGCGTACTTACCAAGGTTGAACTGCTGATTACTTTGTGCAATCAAGCAACAGTAACCGAGCTGGCTCTCCGATTAAATTTTATAATTCAAAATTGGAAAGTTTTCAAACCGTTATCAAAGTTTGATCCTGAACTCTTCGTCAAAAATAAAGGGTAATATCATTTAACCATACTACAAATTAACCAAAAATAATACTTGCTCTTTGAAAAAAGCGTAGATTCCACTTACATTGGAGTTTGAAAACTGTCTTGTTACCAATTGTACAATGTAGTCACCAGTACAATCTTGGTAATCGAGTCCCACTTGCCCAACTCTGATTCGGGATCAAGAGAATGGGAGCGTTCTAGAATTCACCGATCCGGTAAACCGGGAAAGTGCATCAGAATTTCCGGGGAGTATTTACGATAAAGCCGATAATGTTTTGATGAAGCTCATCGGTTCTCCGATGAATTTAAGAACGATCACAGGCGCAGCGTGTTATTGCTAAAAATGTCTGTTTACATTTCAATAACCTCCAAAACACCCATATGAACACATGGAAATAGGTTGTTTACTTCTTTGAGGTTTGTTTTCATCGGCTTTACCGGAGTTCTTACACCGGTAAAGCCTGTGTACCTCGGGGAAGAGTTCTGATGAACTTCATCGGAGTTCAAGAACGCTCCGATGAACTTCCCTGGGTTATCAGAAACGAAATCGGAGAATAAAAGAACGACTTGGTAATTTACCGGTTTAGCGGGGAAGCTCCCTGGAGAATTCTAGAACACTCCCAATATTAAAAGAAGGCCTTTGATGTTTCAGGTTTTTCCAAAGTGACTTGGTTTTTCACTTTGTCAACACAAGAAGTAGGAGAAAAGAAATTTAGTGCCATGGCTGGATCAAGATTTTTGAGAAAAACGAACAAAGAATACAATCTTGCCACACTTGGAAGAAAAACCTTCAAAGGAAAAACTTCAAAAGTTTTATTTGTTTCACTTTTAAGTTAAAATTTTACTGCCCTTTTGAACGAAAATTTCAAAAGTGATGATAATTTTGTTTCCTTTACTTTCTCAGTTTTTTGGCCCTTATTTTGCCCCTTCTTGCATACCCCTAGATTTGGCCCAGATTAGTTGTCAGTAACAAAAGACCTTCAAAAACACATCCCTGTTTGCTCCAAGCAATCAATTGAAGGTGTGACAAAGTACAAGCAGTCGCATAAATCCTGCATTGATGATTCAACGCAACATGCATTTATGTTACCTGAACCTTCCTCAGTTTTGAGGGAAGAAAGGAAAAGAAAGGAAAGGATGAGTTTTTTTTAAACATGATGTAGGTTGCATTGAATCGTCAACACAGGATTTAAGCAACTGTTTGTAGGTCTGGAGATTGGTGACAGGCGAAAAGATAAAATGAAATAACCAAACAAAATACTTACAGTGGGCGATGGCTCCGAGAATGTCCTGTTAGGAGCTTTGTCATCTCGACTTTTTTCATTGAGGTCCACATGGAATAGATAGAATATAATACCAAACATTGCCGGACCCAAACCATTGCACAGCCCTCGCATACCAGTTACCATACCTTGAACCAAGCCTGATCAAACAATCCATGAGTATACTGGTTTTAAAAGATGTACTCCAAGTCACCAAATTAACAAGAACAAAGTTTGTAAAAAAGCATGAGGTTGAAATAAACTGACTACCTTGAATTAATTTTTAAACGATTTCAAATTTTTTTCAGTCAACAGCTACTGAAAAGATAATTACCAAAGGTTTCTTTGGTTACAGCAAGCGCCTAAAACTAAAGTTAATTGGTTTTCCTCCTTGATTTTATGTTGAAATTCGATGAGAGGGTGTGTTCAGTGAGTGGAATCGGAAATTCTACTTAGTATTCTGAACTGTTTGGAATAGAAGTTTACAAACACTTGTTGAAAGTATCAATTAGTGTTGTGATCTTACACAGGTAAACATTGGATTGACATTTACTATAATCTGTCTTTCAGGTGGTAAAACGTTAATCTGCTCAATACTAATTGAAAATGTTAATCTGTTCAAAATTAATTGAAGACATTATCGGAAGAAGGGCTTGTAAAAACAGAATTTTCTACAGCCAAAAATCACTACTTGCTCACAATATGTAATTCCTCAGGAGGAGCACACTCATTGTTTTACGGACCCTCCATTCCCCCAATTTCAATCGTAAAGTCTAGGGATAAAGCTATGCTTTGAAACCAAATGTAAAGAAGATTTCCATTAGGAAAAGATAAAAGAATTGGATGGATTGCGAATTACCTTGCTTGTCTGCATCAGAGTGCATTGAGATATAGGCGCTAATTGCAGGATACGTAATGCTGGAAACAGACGCCAGTAAACCAGCTGCCCACATCATCCTAAAAACAAGACTCAGTATTAAAAATTACAGCAAGGCTGGTATGGCAAAAATAAAAACATACAAATCTGTGATGAATAAAATAGCTGCAATTATATGGGACTTCCTCATTGTGACTCGCTCATTTGACCGCCATCTTGGATTTCTCATATAACTCCTTTCATGGGTTGATGAGTGGATTTCAAGACTCTTCGATTCTTTCAATGTGATTTTCACACTGTTTTACAGAGGGATCAACCCTTCATAACACTGTAGCAAAATTTTGCAACAGACGCCTTGTAGAGTAAATACAACGTAAATTTGATAATCTACACTAACTTTGAGCTTTAATTTTTGGAAGACTGTAGAAAGGCAAACTTTGTGCTTGCAGCTACTTTTGTTCAGAATGAACAAAAAAAAAAAAACCGAAAAAAATGAAACCTATAGTCCTTCGTACACGCTCAAACTAGGATCGTCAAAATGGCATTGGTGAGCCAAAATCCACCAAAAATGACAGGTGAGCCAACCGTTGCATGTTTGGTTGATGTTTCCTTTGTCAAACTGCAGAGTTATTTAATGATAGATGGTGTGTCATCAGTTCACCAATTTGCAGTCAACAAAACCAATGAACCAGTTTTGAAGGTGTTTCAGCCAAGGTTATGTTTGAATTTTAGAAATGTCAAGGTTGGCAATTCTGCAGTTTGCTCAAATCCATTTGAGCGTGTACGAAGGCTTTATTTGATCAAATTTAGTTGCAGTCAAATTTCCTTAAGGTGTGTGCAAATATAGCGTCTTTTCTATAGGTACAGCCCAGGGTCCTGTGGAATATTTAAAAATAATCAATACAAAGACTTTACAGGATTAAAACGTGACTCACCATGTTTGAGAACCAAAACCGTACCACATTAGTTGAAGCGTTTCAAAGAGTAGTCCAAGCATAATCGTATGTTTGGACCCAAGAGACTTCATTAAAAAACCTAGAATAACTTGCGAACAGACAGATAAACTGCCAACTGCAGCTATGAATACAGCCACCATAACAACACTAAAGCCCATAACCTGACAAAAAGAGGAAAAAAGGTATTTAGAAAAAGAAACCTATTAGAAGTATTTAGAAGTTATACCTGAAGATGCAAGAAAAGCGTATTTTTTGGAGGCATTTAATTGTAAGTGAGGGTGGGAAGAAAAATGTTGGAGATAATGCGATTGAAGAGGTATCTATAAACCATACAAACCTAGGGTCCATAAATCCCTGACAGTCTGGTACCACCGTAATCTTTGCCCTTTATTCCATTTACACAAAGATAAAGGCTCTAAAATTCAAAGGTTTTAAAAATATTTTTGAAATTTTTAAAAAAATTTAGAGAGTAGAAGTTTGAAACAGACTTGTCCTTGCTAAATTTTTATTTGAATCAAAGAGGTAAAAGACTAAAAAGACTGTTGATCAAAGAAGTTAAGTTTGAAGATTCAAATCATCAGAATTAGCAAATTCAATTTGGTGAATAGATCAGTTACTCTTTCACAGTCTATAAAGCAAGGTATGTATAAGCGCATAAGCTTTGACAGGCATGTTTTGTAATTGAAATGCTGCTTGTAAGATACATTAATTTATTAGTAGAATAGGTGACAAATACATATGATAATAAACAATTAAAAATTTCGCCGTCACTGATTTTATGACCAGGTTATAATTCTTGTGACTTGTAGTATTATGAGAAATGTAACCACGGAACGAATTCTGTAAGCAGTCATATACCAATTGCATTATATCAATTTGGACAGAAAAAAGACTGACCAGTTACAAAACAAAATTGTGACTCATGACACACAAATCATTTCATTGGCAGAAGCATTGGAAAACAGACGGAACAATAAACACAAGAGAGTGGATTGACAACAGTGTTGCCAGATTGAGGGTAAAAAGTTGTATTGTCCCCATTTAAATCAATGTAAAACATACAGCTTTTTCACCCCGATTTGGCAACACTGATTGGTAAGGATAAAATCAAAGAGAAGCAACTTACTAATTTTAAATATACAAAAAGACAGGAGTATTGGCCTGCTTCAGGTAAATACGAGAAAAATACAGTGACGCATAGCATCAATACAGTATGATCTTTGCCTACTTTGCGAAGAGCCTGAAACAAACAGGAGAAAGAAAACCAATCAATTCAGTCATTCTTAACAAGGAACCTATCAGAAAAGTACTCACAGCTCAACAATTGGCAAAGCAAAAACAGTGTTATCTTTTTTTTTTTAAAAAAAAAAGCATGCAAACTTTGTATGTCTCGTGTGGCAACAGCCTTCTTTCCGATGTAATCCTAATCTATGAAAACCAAGGGGGTGATCACGGAGGATCGAATGGTTATCATAATCGGGTCAAATGGTTATCGTTATCATAATCGGCTCAAATGGTTGTCGTTATCGTAATCGGATAGAGCAAATTATACCCTTATGGGTGGCTTCACTGATTGGATTGTTTTCAGCCCGTCATTTCTATTGAAACGGACAAACAGAGCCAATGAGTGGAGACCGGTCGTAATCTGAGTCGACTGAAGTAAGAAGAGGTGGAGAAGGGGTCACCTGCGCAATCAAGTGGCCCAATAGCAAGCCTATTTGATGTACCGTATTTGATCCGATTACGATAACGATTCGATCTTCCGTGATCACCCGCCACGTTAGACAACACTCCCACTCCACTTCAGATTAACTGCTAAAAGATCCTAGCCCTTGCTTACAGGATTTTGGCCTACAGTAAAGTTTTCGGGAAATTGACAAAACTGAAAAGTTTTTTTGAATCATGTTTGTTTGCGTCACATAATTTGAGTCATTTCGCGACAATTTTTATCAAGTTTGCACATTTAGTTCCTTACACACATACACTTTTACTGCACTGTAACAGTTCACAGCAATGTTTCAAAATTCAAAAAGTTTTTTTGTTTACCTGAAGATTTTTGAAAAAAATTAGTGAAGGACAAAATTTGTTGCCCACGATCTTTCACTCTCACGTCCATGAACAAGACACCACAAAACATTCAACTTTCAACTCATTTGGATGGAAAATGAGGAATTAGGGTAAAAATACTAACAACACTTCCAATTGCATATGTTTGCTTTCCCAACTCCCACTCTAGGTGCAAGTTGGCGATTCCCTGACTCACAGTTGCTAGGGTTAAAAAAATCATCATCATCCCAGTGTTGCCAGAAAAATTGCCAGAACATTCAATGTTCATAAATCGACCGAAAAACAGTAGCATCTAGCAACGCTGGATCCTCCTCAGATAGATACATGGGTAGCAAAGTTTGAATGTAAAAAATTAATGACTGAAAGCTGATGGTGCTTCTTGAAAACAAATGTAGCAAATGGAGGAGCCAGGAATGTCACACTTACGGCAAAAGGATCAGCTTGCTCCCAAGATATTGGAGCACCCCAAGATGAAGGTCTAACTTTCTCAGGTAAACTTTCGGGGACAGCGACTAGAATAAAAAAGACATCTAATAAGGCTATAGCAGTAGCAAGAGTAACGACGACTCCCACACCATAAATATCCATTAAATATGCTCCTAACGCAGGGCTTACAGCCATACTTGCAGCAAACGTTGCAGAAACCTAGAAAAAAGAAGGAAAAACTATTAGAAGCTAGTTTTTTAATTGCGAGTCAATCAGATAGATTTACCAACATAACAGTTTGCAGACCGGTGAGAATGAAAACCTAATTTTAAGGGCAATTCCACGCAAAGAGGACATTTCACTAATGCCAAAAAATGTCATCAAAATTGCATCAAAATAACATCTGAAGCTACCAAATGAATGAATATTTCTGCAAAAGCAAGTTCTACATTCAAGGACAGTAAATTCAATGAGTGGCTGATATTACAAAGCCTTTCAAGAGAGAACAGGCTGAACAACCATAATCTTTCCGTCACGGCAGAATGACCTTTGGATTCCTCAAAGGCAGTGAGATCTTAAAGAATCATTAAATTTACTGTTTGCTTTCGTTCAACTTGCTAAAATAAACAATTCTGAACAAATAATAAACAGTAAAACAACAAAAATTTAAAATTTTAAAAAATAAAATAAAAAAATAAAATAAAACCAACAAAAATTATAAAACAAAAAAAATTAAATAATTAATTAATAATAAATAATAATAATAATTATTAAATTAATTAATAATAATTAATTAATTATTACCCGTTCATTATTATTATATTTAATTTGAGTTTATTTCTGAATAAAGAATTCTTATTGTTGAGTAGTCTTAAATGTTTCAAAGACGCAATTTCTATGACAATTATCAGCATTAACGGAAAGTACTGTTACCATCGAATTACCCGATAGCTATTTTATCCCACCAACTTTCATCTCAATAATTATTGTTTTATATTTGTTGGTTTTGAAAATAAGTTTATTATTTAGATTTGGGTTTAGGTAGGCCACCTTCAATTAAGTATGATAAGTATTGCAGATAGTCATTCTGAATCAAAATCTATCAAGTCGACAAACAATGGAGCTGTTGCAAACTTTTGCAACAGGCTTATTAATAGTTGATTATGGGGTAAAACCCTGTAACAATGACAAAAAGCGCATTGAAAAATCACGAAATCCACTCACGAACTCATAAAATGCTTTCAAACGCGAGACCGTAATGGCGGTGATTAACGCCTGAATCTTACGGTGATAGTATTCTTCTTCTTCTTCTTGTGTGGTGTTGCAAGAACACCTCATGAGGATGGAGCTTATTGAAGTGCGTATCGTCATTTTTACAGGGTTTTACCCTGTAATCAACTATTTATAAGCCTGTAGCAAAAGTTTGCAACAGCTCCATTGTTTAATTTGTTCACTGTCGTTTGTTATTAAATTACTTGGATATTTTTTCCAATTAAAAAATGCAAAGATTAAGACGGAATACTTACAAGACCATAGGCAGGACTTCGTTCATGTTCTTCTGTAACATCCGCTACATAGGCAAAGACGACTGAAAATGTGACAGCAAAAGCACCAGAGATGCTGATAAAAGTGAAAAACCACCTGTAAATAATTAAAGATTTGGATTACTATTTCTCTTACTTGTAGAGTTTAGCATTATTAATGAAATGACTCAGCAGGTCAATTTTGGTCCAATCATTATTGCACGTCCCTTTCCCAAAAGAACAGCTTAACCCTTTGACCGCTAGGATAAACTTGCAGATGCAGCATTTGCTTTACAGGGTGAGGAATAGAAAATCATGCAAATTGATGAATTTTAGATAGATAGATAGATAGATAAGGTTCTGTACTTCTGTCGCCCTAGCTTTCGGAGGTAGCTCTTATGCCCATATTTCAGAGCGAACGACAGGCCTGAACATGTAAGAAGGGAAAAGGATGCGGAAAGACACACCGGGATACCGCCACAGTGCGGAACACCCTGAATAAGGAAGGTCTTCCTGCAGTGCACAAGGTATTGGGAGGTCCACTGCAGTGCTAAGTATTATGGGTGACTCAACTCATTTCTTATCATTGTCCATGATAGAATATACCTCAACCTCTCATCATTTGCATCAGCAACGCTCCCTCCCCCTCTTCCACCTGTCTCCTCAGCACAACCCAAATCATGGTCGCCGGCCAATGCTTCCGGGCCTTCCGCCCATCTAGGTCTTCTTCACGCCTCGGATCACGGTACCTATCACTTGAAATCGCGTATTTTCTATCTTCTGTAAACGGTTCATCCCTGAAACATCCTGCAACCTCACGATGTTTTACGGCATTTACCCCCTGTATCACACATTCGATCTTTACTAGTCAGTTTGTTTTCCGTCCGAAAGTCCCAGTCCCAGTGACATTCAAATTTCGCGTTACCATGCAGTTCCCTTTAGGAATCGTGCCATGCGACCCTGGCAATTTAACAGTTGCAAAATTTCTCGGGTGGTAGCTGCCTGTTTTGCTCCCTTTCACACCAACTTTTACTGCGTCTCCTCTTCCCAGGATCACCCTTCTCATGATCCAAGTTCTTCAATGGTTGTGGCCCCGGTTGTATTTGCAAAATCCACTTCCATATCTAGTTCCATCAGAAAGAGGCGCATTTCCCGCATATTAGGCCAGTTTCCTGCAACCATGCATCATACATGATCATCTTTCCACTGTCCATCATCTCTTAGCTGAGCAACATAATGCTTCCAGAACACGCTGTCGCTGCTTTGGATCTGCAGAAAGCTTTGGCAGCATTGATCATACCGCTCCTTCCTTGC
Source organism: Trialeurodes vaporariorum (assembly GCA_011764245.1). Classification (NCBI taxonomy): domain Eukaryota; kingdom Metazoa; phylum Arthropoda; class Insecta; order Hemiptera; family Aleyrodidae; genus Trialeurodes; species Trialeurodes vaporariorum. The sequence continues at coordinate 27,613,327 of VMOF01000002.1, forward strand.
TGAGCAGCACTGCAGAAATCTCTAATATCCAAATGTCTGACTTCCAGAAAAGCCTCTAGAAGTATCTCAGAGGGAAGGTCTGCATTCAGTGGAAGGGACAGCGAACACCGTTCTTCGACACTCATTTTGACGTGACGTAGACTGCTCGATCTCTGGCTACTAGTTTATCTAGGCTCTACATAAGCAATTCCTTCCACTGCTGCCCAGATACACTGCACTCGGTTAACTCTCCTGGCTCCATCCAATGCTCATGTATTCTTGCTTTTACGGATGACTTGCTTAGTTTGACTCCCTCCATCAAAGGCCTGTCCAACCAACTGAGACTTCTGACTGACAACCTGTCTATGGTTGGGCTCAGCTTAAATTCTTCCATGAGCTCCATCATAATCAGAAATCCGCTTGGGGCTTCCTCCATCCATGACTCTTGGATCATTTACTGTCCCTGTAGTTCTGTTTGCATTTGCGGTCAACACTTTGCAGCACATTGTCGCAGTCCGACATGGTCCATCACCTCATCAACTTGGACTACCGTGCATTTGCCTGTGCACTCCCGTTCTTGAAGCTTAATTTCAATGCAGCTTCTTGAGATGACTCGGACGATGTAACTGCCTCTTGGACCGCATAATATTCTCCTTCATAAATGTAAAAGCAATCATAATTTTAATATTTTTGAGGTATACAAGAATACATAATGCGCCATCATTTCTGTGAAGCAATATTTAGACAGTTCCATCATGCTATTCCATTCACATTACTGCACCTTATTTTCCTTCACTTGACTTGACTCCATTTCAACACTTCGCTTTGCTTCACTTCACTTCACTTCACTTCACTTCACTTTGCTTCACTTTACTTCACTTTACTTCACTTTGCTTCACTCTATTTCATTTACTACACTTCATTTCACTTCACTTCACTTCACTTCATCTCACTTCACTTCACAACCGACGCGTAGAACCTTGGTCACCATATCAGATGTCACCACTCTGTCCACTATGAGACCGAAGCAGTACCACAACTGCTTCCTCTCACAGCAGACGATCCATGATGATCAACCTCCTTGGCGTCCGGACGGGACCACGAGGAGGTGCCTAATGCTCACAGTCTCGCGGACGACTAGTGAACACGCCCGTCCCTGCAAATTGATGAATTTTTACAATATTTTTTTTTTTTTTTTTTTTTTCAATTATTTTGGGAATCTAGTTACAATTTTGAGTATACTCGTCCAAGCTCTATGAGGAAGTTTCTCCATGGCGAGTATGATTATCCGTGGCGAGTAGCAGTCAAAGGGTTAAGCGATACACGGCCAGAAAATGAGTAAAGTCACTTATAAGATTCTTCGGGTTGCTACTCAAGTAGGTAGCGATATTTTGTTTTTAGTGCAACCATTATTTAAATTCAAATGATCGCCAGTCAAAAACAGGTTAAGTATCCGTAAGCTTAAGGAAATACGTACGTTTCGTGTATCCTGAAAAATTAGGAAAATAGCACTTAAGATGTTCTTCCAGGAAAGTTATGATAGGCTGCATAATGTCATAATGTGCACACTTACCAGGTGTTGATTGTCATGAGAGGAATGGGGGCACATGTGAAGAAGACTGTGATCAACAAGAAGAATTTTCGGCCCCATACATCCGAGAGAGTTCCAATCAAAGGAGCACTGAGAAACGACAGAAAGCCCTGCAACAAACAAGCAAATAGGTTTATACATCTCCTTTGAAGGCTTTGAAAAGCAATTAAAATTTAAATGAAACAAGTTTTGTTTCAAAGGAGCAATGCAAACCTGTGAGCACAAATCTATGGCAGGTACCAGTGGGAGATCAATGGTTTGTTTTTAGTGACTGCGTCATCGAACAATGTTCATGTACATTTTTCATGAAAGAACACATGTTTTTGGTTTATTGGTTCTGTCGAATGAGTAGACTATAGAAGAGGAATACTACATTATGTCCTACCCCTAAGTAAGGTAAGCATGGACAGTTTGTTTGCCTCTCTTTTCTTAACCTTAAATAATAAATTGTCATTAATTCAATTGAAACTGATTTTGAATGAAAGCACAGGTGTTTTAGAGTGGCTTTCTGGACACAGAAGTTTAAAAAAAGCTATCCAGGTAAGAAAATTTTGCTTGTATCTGTTGAGTATCAGAGTTTTTGGCAAGTAAATCCTTCTAAAAGAAAGAGTAATATAAATTTATGCATTCAAGTAGCCACTCCAAAAAACTTGCACCTTCATTTCATACCAATTTCAAATTATTTGACACAAATTTTAATTTTATTATAAAACAAACGGAGCCCATGAAAAATGTCCACATGAGATATCCATCATATCTTTAAAAAGTTACATCTTTAAATTGTGTCCTCCTATTTTACCACGCAAACATCTCGTCTCACTTTAGATATGGGATTATCCTATGGGGCAGGAGTCCGCATGCAAATTCTCTGCTACTAGAGCAAAAGAAAATTCTCAGAATTCTTTTTAACTTACCCTACAACTACTCCTGCAGAGAAATTTTCAAGAAGCACCAATTGTTCACCCTACCATCTCTATATATTTTTGAATGTTTAAAGTATGCAGCTTACAATAAATTAATATCCCCTGAGAACATGCGACCACAGCACAGGTACAATAGCAGGCATAAATTTATTTCACAGGAAGTGGCCCGCCTCTCCATCTCTGACTCAAATATTAAAATTGCTGCTGTGCAGCTCTTCAACCGACTGCCTCCAAATTTAAAGAATATTTTTGGGGACGGACAGATTGGCAAATTCTTGAGAGAACTGAGAAATTTTGTCCTACAGAAGGCATTCTACCATGTGGATGACCTAGATTGTTTAAATTAATTTTGGTTGTCTGTATTAATTTTAATTAATTTTAATTTTGGTTGTCTGTATGTTTTGACTTGTACCAGCCCTAAATTAGAGGCATAATGTACTAAATTGTAATAAATCATAGCTGCCTCCATGGTAGGGCTGCCGTTTTGCGTATAATCAATGCTATTTTTCTATTCACTGATGATTCCACCGGTTGAGAAAAGATTACACAGTTCAGTTCAGTGCATGACTGTAATGCACGAAAATACTCTGATCTGTAATCTTTCCTGAATCGGTGGAGACTCCGTTGATTAATTAAAATATCCGCAAGTTTTTTAAAGTCATCGACGACTCCACCAGTTGAAAAAAGATTACAGATGCGAGTATTTTAGTTTATTACAGTCATGCACTGAACTGAACTGTGTAATCTTTTCTCAACCGGTGGAATCATCGATGAATTGAAAAATAGCATTGATTATACGCAAAACGGCAGCCCTGCTCCATGGTGTCTCCAAAATTACACCTCACGATACTTCTCTACAAAATCCTGTCTGGAAACAATTTTTCTTTCTTATTGCTTGTTGAATTCGTCATGTCATTTTTCTACCTCTCTTCCTCCTACAGGGGCTCCAACTTGGGCTTTGAGGGTGGTTGGCAGTTGTGTAAAATATTGTCGATTTTTTGCTCACTGATGCACTTTCTTGATGTTTCAGACAAAATAAACAGTCAAAAACCTAGACTCAGAACTACTGGGCTCTGCGAAATCAATTCTTCTCACGTTTTCACTACTTGAATAACTTAAAACCTTAAAGCGCCAGGAAGATATTAACTCGAGGAAATTTGAAAAACTTTGATGAGATTATTTTTTTCCGCATTGAAAATATTTACTGAACAAAAAGAAGACTTACTTTGACGCCCATTATTAGTCCATTCATTAAAAATGTGTGATCAGGAAAAGTCTCATTTAAAACCTGAAAAATAGACAAAAATCAGTACAGTAAAAGGAAATGTTCCTGATAAGGGCACAGTAAAAACTAAAGGACTAAAGGGTGACACGACATTAACCTAGTTCACATTTATTTTGTTGTAAACCTCTTAAACCATTTTATTTATTTTTATTTTTTTTGCTATTTTTATGGATAGTACAAAACATATGTAGCGTTTGAGTCTATTGACATTCAGCTTTGACTGCCGTATCACTTTTGAGAAATGACAGATAAATTATTTGAAACAAAACCACAAAAATCTCATTTCTTTCTCAAATGTTCACAAGAGGTACACAGGAAACAAACAATAAATTTCAACTCACTGAACTTCCTTAAACTTCCATCCAAACTTGTTTCTTTTTGAACAAAATTGCCACTGTTGCATCTAACAGGAGCATAAAGATCCATTCTAAGCCCTCTTTTGAAGCTACCAGTCTTGGAAGAACCATGCATTCTCCAGATGCTATTTCTGAAGTGTTAACGACTTCATGCACAAAGAGCACATTGGGTCGGCAATCACTGTTACTATTGATCAATTGAGAGTGACTCGGTCCATCTCATTTACAAATAAAAAAATTATCCTAATGTGAAAGGAAACCAATGGGTTCGGAGGAGAGAAGAAAATTTTACTCACTGTAATAAGAGGCATAGTCAGAAGTCCCCAAGCAAAGAACTCAAGGAAAATTACAACAAGGGCATGAAAAACGCTAGGGGCTCCAATTCCTGAACTCTATAACACAAAAATAAGAGCAAAATTAAACGCTGATACAAAGTTGAGTTGAGTAATCCAGGGGTGCAAAATGTGCCCGATCTAGCGATCCGCGGATCGCGTGACAGTGAGGAAATTTCTGGGAAAGTGAGGAAATTTGTCCAATTTTTTTTTTTTTTTTTTTTTTTTAATGGCTAAAAGGATTTCCCAGGAAAATGGTGTAAAAATGGGAAAATATCGGTCATTTTGCGAATTACGGTGTCGAAATGTTAAAATAAGCAAAAAAAAAAGTCATAACTTTCAAATTTTTGTGAGGAAATTTTTTAAAATTCTGTGAGGAAATAAGTCATGGATCGCATGAAACTTCCGAAGTTTTGGAACATTTTGCACCCCTGGAGTAATCTGGCAAACTGCAAACACTAGCTTTAACACAGCTACTGATTAAAAGCTAAAATACCAAGTCTTACCACTGGATAACATCCTGTAGATATGAGATGAGCCATCCATGAGGAATCATATGGAATGAGAGGTATTCATGCTAATGAGCAGTTATTTGAAAGACAGTATCAGACAGAAGGCAGTAAGTGAGGGCATTTGACACCACACCAAAGTAACTCAAGAGAATGAGCATGTTTCCATTCACACTCTTGTTTTCCTTCAAACTAATTTGAGAATCGACATATTCATTGCTACAAAAAACCTCAGTTTATAGTTTTAAGAAATGTTGCATTTTTTTATGGCTCCAGCACTCAATGCAACAGCATGCAACAGCAGTCCCTTAAAAAAAATCAAGCATTGGTTTTATTTTCAACTATACTCAAACCCAAATCAACTGGGGCTCGACGCTCCTTTTCCCCTCGCTCGCCAGCACTCATTTTTACCCTCTCCACTATGCACCCTGCTGGACAATGCGTCGCACACCACCCCCGGTCATCATTCTACCTGAGGCTCCGCAGGCAGGTACAGGGTTTTGAATAGAGCGCCAAGAGACGATGAAAGAGGAGAAAGGCCCGACGCTTGTACCTGTTGTCTGGCGTGTTCGTTCGATCCGATGTGGTGGGGGAAGGCCGCCGAGGAGCGTCGAGCCCCAGTTGATTTGGGTTTGAGTATAATAGTAAAACCAACTTGGTTTTTAGAGCAACGATGAACTTATTTTATTTAACATTTTCCTATTGTGAAAAATTAGATTTAAAAAGACGGTGGGTTGTAACTTTATAGGGAATCAGAAGTTACGACGATAACTTCTGCAACAACATATGATGTGGAAAGCGGCCTAACAGGTTCACGACTTCTATGCACCAAAATCAACAACTCGACTAATTTTCGTTCTTTCGCTCAATCAAGTTTTTCTACTTTTATCGCCATCTCGTCCAAATCAAAGTCGGAGGCAAGTTTTGTTTTGATTTGAAGACGTGAAAATTGAAAATTTACCAAAGACTATCAATGAGCTCCACCTACACTTATGAAAAAATGTCTACAATAATGACTAAGACAGCATTGTGAACTGAAATTAATCTGTTCCCAAAATGGGCAATACCCTTGCATACAGTTCTAGGCACTTATGATATTTTAGTAATTGGGGTCAAGACAAAATTAGGGAGTACATATGATTCTGAAATATTGAGTCTGCCTTTTTTTCTGAATAAAAAATCCAAAAACAAAACCAGTTTCATTGTCTGCAGAAGCATGTATCCTGAACAAGTGCAAACAAACGATGACAGAAATGTCGCAAACTCATCTCAACCAAAAATAGCACTTAAAAGCTAAGACCATCAGGTGAAGTGTAGAGTTGAAAATAATTAAGTTCACAGTAATGAAGGCATCACTGTGAAATTCCTGCCATCAATGCCAGGGTGGGTTACTCTCTGAACTTGGTAAAGCAATCAAAGTTCGCTTTTGTAGCCTCCTATGTTATAAATGGTAGTACATCAGCAATTTTAAAGGACTCCTGCCATAAACTCAGCCGCTGCACAAGGTCAGACTCAGGTTCATTGCCAAATTATCAGCAGATGGAACTGAGTTTGACCTCGAGTACTAAGTATGGAGATACTCGGGCGTATCAGAAAAAAAGCTGCTATTGATCTCTCCGTCAAGAACAGAAATAACGCTCCGAATTCCCAATATTGAAGGAATGGCTGGCAAATCTAACTATTCTGCCAAAGTTAGAGCCATATGACAGAACCACTAGACCTCTTGGCGCCTATACACTTCGATTCTTGGGAAGTTCACCAGCAAAACCCCTAGCGTCCCTAGCATCTTTCCTTCAAAAAATTCTGGCGAGTTTGCGCTGCAACTGCTCATCTTTAAACTCAGCAGGAAGATGCGATATCAATCATTGAAAAATCAAAATAAAGTGCAATATGTTCATTCTTAAATTATGTTAAAAGCATTGATACAGAGAACACAAGAGAGCTATGCCCCTCATATGATGGTTTGGAAAATGAGGTTGCAGAGACAATTGAGACAAACAGTGAGGCAAATCTTGTGGAATATTGGTGTGGATTACGATATACTTACTGTTATCACGCCATCGTTCAGGATGGATTTGCGATTTCGAAAAATCATGCCAACCACTTTTTTTGATGTTTTGGGTGGCATTATCACTGACGTAGGTTAAGAAATTATTGACAGAGAAAACATAATGATAGTGATAAAAGTGATAGCTAAGCGCGAGGATATAGTTTGGAAATTCACGAGCTTCCAGAGAACATACCGAGTGTCAAAACATGATTAAAACTGTAGGTTTGAGTGGAGAGAAAACGGCGAAAGCCCGTTATCAGCAAATACGTGTGAAACCATTTTCTGAAAACCAACCAAACAAACTTCTGTTGAACGATGATAATAAACCGGAGAAAACGGATTGAACCGAACTTCCCCCTCCTAGAGTCCCTCCCCCTCCCATAAAAAACGTATTCAAGCGAGAGTGCTGACACCTATGAGGTTCTGTCAAAACTTTTTAATTCACTAATTTCAAAAAGTGTGAAAAAAAGGAAAACTTGTGATTTTGAAGAATTTGAGATCGGCTGTGGATGCTGTATTTCATCTGAGCACGTTTTGAGCACCATTATTTCCAGGGCGATTTCTAAAAGAAGGTTTTTTCGAATTCCCAGCCACCTGTGGGGAGGGGGGTCGCCCTCACCCCCCCCCCTCCCCCCCCCCTTGTCATATATTCTCAATGGGGCTCTTGTAAACTTTCGCTAATTATGATCTGCTAATTGCTAAGGGAAACCAGCAAAAATCACGAAATTTACACGAGCAAGTCTAAAATTCAGTAATTAACTCACAAAATTGCTATAACGGCAAGATCGAAATGGCAGAGCTACGCAGGTATCACGGGAGATTCCTGTCGAATTTGTCACTTTCTCTACGGAAACACAGTGATATATCTCAAATTAGATATGAATCTCCGATGATATATCTGCTGCGTAGCTCCGACATTAAGCCCGCTTTGAACAGTGATTTTTGTGATTTTTTAGAGTACCTACTTACTGTCATTTTTACAGGTTTTCAGGCAAGAATCAACTCTTCAATCCCCTGTGGCAAAAGTTTGCAAGAGCCCTATTCTCAGAGACAATTTTATCTCTGTATATTTCATGTTACGATTGCAATAGGCAAGTAAGTACCTAAGTCTAGGTACTTACTTACATCAGTAGGAAGGTTATTGAATAACTGAACAATCTAGCATTTTTTATGGATCAATACTGTTTTTCATGTTTAAGAATTAAAAATTCAAAGTTGGATTTTGATGTAGGTACTATTCTTAAAGAATCACAATTCCTGTTCCAAGAGTAGCACGAAACAAGAAGACACACCAACGTCCATTCAAACTGACCAGCAATTAATTTTATAGGGCCTCAATTTTTTTTTGAAAACTTCTTAAAATTTTGGGACAGCAATTTTCTTGTGAAACAGTCTGAATTTACAATTTAAGCTTGAAATCCTTCCTCTGATCGTAAGTCAAATGAATTACCTACACCAAAGCACTCGGAAGTCTCAAAAGTTTCATTCAAGCTTGAAAAGAAGTGATCATCGAATTGACACACTATTGAAGTTGTATTTCAGATTTTACAAAGTACCTTTACTTAGAAGTTAGAAGTCGCTTTTCACATCTTTTTTTTCTTGAAGAGAACCAAAAGTGATCCTCACTAATGATTCAAAAGTTCTGAGACACAACTTGAAACAGACATCATACTGCTTAGAATACAAGGTCAGGATGCTATGCTTATTGGCGAGTAAGTACGTGAAACGTCATCAGCAATACCATAATAAAGCTAAAAGCACTGGAACTAGTAAACCTAAGGAACACCTAGAAAAACTTCAATGAGTTTTTTTCTTTCTTTTAAATAGTTTCAGTTTGCAAGGACAACAGTACCTATGGAAAAACTTTTGGTCAAATATGAAAAAAAAAAAAAAAAAAAAAAAAAAATGTCTGCAGAAATGTTGAGATTTTAGAGGAGCTGGACAGTTTTTTTCACCCACACCCTTCCAGTGCACCAGATTTATGACCTACGTTGGTATAATTTCCATAAGAAGTATTGGAACTCAGCACCTTTCCATCAGAGCTATAACTTTCATTCACATATACCATGAATTTCTGAATCCTATAAATCCCACACATCCTTTCAGATTTTCTTTTTATCGCCATCTCGTCCAAATCAAAGTCGGAGGCAAGTTTTGTTTTGATTTGAAGACGTGAAAATTGAAAATTTACCAAAGACTATCAATGAGCTCCACCTACACTTATGAAAAAATGTCTACAATAATGACTAAGACAGCATTGTGAACTGAAATTAATCTGTTCCCAAAATGGGCAATACCCTTGCATACAGTTCTAGGCACTTATGATATTTTAGTAATTGGGGTCAAGACAAAATTAGGGAGTACATATGATTCTGAAATATTGAGTCTGCCTTTTTTTCTGAATAAAAAATCCAAAAACAAAACCAGTTTCATTGTCTGCAGAAGCATGTATCCTGAACAAGTGCAAACAAACGATGACAGAAATGTCGCAAACTCATCTCAACCAAAAATAGCACTTAAAAGCTAAGACCATCAGGTGAAGTGTAGAGTTGAAAATAATTAAGTTCACAGTAATGAAGGCATCACTGTGAAATTCCTGCCATCAATGCCAGGGTGGGTTACTCTCTGAACTTGGTAAAGCAATCAAAGTTCGCTTTTGTAGCCTCCTATGTTATAAATGGTAGTACATCAGCAATTTTAAAGGACTCCTGCCATAAACTCAGCCGCTGCACAAGGTCAGACTCAGGTTCATTGCCAAATTATCAGCAGATGGAACTGAGTTTGACCTCGAGTACTAAGTATGGAGATACTCGGGCGTATCAGAAAAAAAGCTGCTATTGATCTCTCCGTCAAGAACAGAAATAACGCTCCGAATTCCCAATATTGAAGGAATGGCTGGCAAATCTAACTATTCTGCCAAAGTTAGAGCCATATGACAGAACCACTAGACCTCTTGGCGCCTATACACTTCGATTCTTGGGAAGTTCACCAGCAAAACCCCTAGCGTCCCTAGCATCTTTCCTTCAAAAAATTCTGGCGAGTTTGCGCTGCAACTGCTCATCTTTAAACTCAGCAGGAAGATGCGATATCAATCATTGAAAAATCAAAATAAAGTGCAATATGTTCATTCTTAAATTATGTTAAAAGCATTGATACAGAGAACACAAGAGAGCTATGCCCCTCATATGATGGTTTGGAAAATGAGGTTGCAGAGACAATTGAGACAAACAGTGAGGCAAATCTTGTGGAATATTGGTGTGGATTACGATATACTTACTGTTATCACGCCATCGTTCAGGATGGATTTGCGATTTCGAAAAATCATGCCAACCACTTTTTTTGATGTTTTGGGTGGCATTATCACTGACGTAGGTTAAGAAATTATTGACAGAGAAAACATAATGATAGTGATAAAAGTGATAGCTAAGCGCGAGGATATAGTTTGGAAATTCACGAGCTTCCAGAGAACATACCGAGTGTCAAAACATGATTAAAACTGTAGGTTTGAGTGGAGAGAAAACGGCGAAAGCCCGTTATCAGCAAATACGTGTGAAACCATTTTCTGAAAACCAACCAAACAAACTTCTGTTGAACGATGATAATAAACCGGAGAAAACGGATTGAACCGAACTTCCCCCTCCTAGAGTCCCTCCCCCTCCCATAAAAAACGTATTCAAGCGAGAGTGCTGACACCTATGAGGTTCTGTCAAAACTTTTTAATTCACTAATTTCAAAAAGTGTGAAAAAAAGGAAAACTTGTGATTTTGAAGAATTTGAGATCGGCTGTGGATGCTGTATTTCATCTGAGCACGTTTTGAGCACCATTATTTCCAGGGCGATTTCTAAAAGAAGGTTTTTTCGAATTCCCAGCCACCTGTGGGGAGGGGGGTCGCCCTCACCCCCCCCCCCCCCTCCCCCCCCTTGTCATATATTCTCAATGGGGCTCTTGTAAACTTTCGCTAATTATGATCTGCTAATTGCTAAGGGAAACCAGCAAAAATCACGAAATTTACACGAGCAAGTCTAAAATTCAGTAATTAACTCACAAAATTGCTATAACGGCAAGATCGAAATGGCAGAGCTACGCAGGTATCACGGGAGATTCCTGTCGAATTTGTCACTTTCTCTACGGAAACACAGTGATATATCTCAAATTAGATATGAATCTCCGATGATATATCTGCTGCGTAGCTCCGACATTAAGCCCGCTTTGAACAGTGATTTTTGTGATTTTTTAGAGTACCTACTTACTGTCATTTTTACAGGTTTTCAGGCAAGAATCAACTCTTCAATCCCCTGTGGCAAAAGTTTGCAAGAGCCCTATTCTCAGAGACAATTTTATCTCTGTATATTTCATGTTACGATTGCAATAGGCAAGTAAGTACCTAAGTCTAGGTACTTACTTACATCAGTAGGAAGGTTATTGAATAACTGAACAATCTAGCATTTTTTATGGATCAATACTGTTTTTCATGTTTAAGAATTAAAAATTCAAAGTTGGATTTTGATGTAGGTACTATTCTTAAAGAATCACAATTCCTGTTCCAAGAGTAGCACGAAACAAGAAGACACACCAACGTCCATTCAAACTGACCAGCAATTAATTTTATAGGGCCTCAATTTTTTTTTGAAAACTTCTTAAAATTTTGGGACAGCAATTTTCTTGTGAAACAGTCTGAATTTACAATTTAAGCTTGAAATCCTTCCTCTGATCGTAAGTCAAATGAATTACCTACACCAAAGCACTCGGAAGTCTCAAAAGTTTCATTCAAGCTTGAAAAGAAGTGATCATCGAATTGACACACTATTGAAGTTGTATTTCAGATTTTACAAAGTACCTTTACTTAGAAGTTAGAAGTCGCTTTTCACATCTTTTTTTTCTTGAAGAGAACCAAAAGTGATCCTCACTAATGATTCAAAAGTTCTGAGACACAACTTGAAACAGACATCATACTGCTTAGAATACAAGGTCAGGATGCTATGCTTATTGGCGAGTAAGTACGTGAAACGTCATCAGCAATACCATAATAAAGCTAAAAGCACTGGAACTAGTAAACCTAAGGAACACCTAGAAAAACTTCAATGAGTTTTTTTCTTTCTTTTAAATAGTTTCAGTTTGCAAGGACAACAGTACCTATGGAAAAACTTTTGGTCAAATATGAAAAAAAAAAAAAAAAAAAAAAAAAAATGTCTGCAGAAATGTTGAGATTTTAGAGGAGCTGGACAGTTTTTTTCACCCACACCCTTCCAGTGCACCAGATTTATGACCTACGTTGGTATAATTTCCATAAGAAGTATTGGAACTCAGCACCTTTCCATCAGAGCTATAACTTTCATTCACATATACCATGAATTTCTGAATCCTATAAATCCCACACATCCTTTCAGATGTTGATCCCAACTAAAAACTTAAGAGCTGCTAAGTGGGTCTGTTACAGTTTGCAACAATAATTTAAAGCACAAGCTAGGTCCTACAAAAAATGACAGAGAAATTACGAAGCGAGAAATTTTTGAAATCCATTAGGTACTTAACTCAAAACAATGAAAATAAATCCATTGAGGCAAAAGCTTGCCACAGAGAGCCTATTGAGCATTGAGCAGCTTAGGCAGAATTGAGGACATTTTCAGAAGAAGGGTCCGTAAAACAATGGATGTGTTCTTCCTGAGAACTGTGCATCGTGAGAAAATGGCAATTTTTAGCTGATGAGCACAACTGTTGTTTTATGTACTCTTTCTCCGGAATTGTCTTCAATTATAAATGATAAAAAGCTAATTTTCGCGATCGAATATGATTAACAATACCAACCTAACCTATATGTTCAAAGAAACTCAATTGAGTTTATGGGTGTTTTCAGGGCATCGATGGCATCGATTTGATTTTAAATTCACCTCCGGACTTGAATTCAAAATCAAATTGATGCCATCAAGGCCTGAAAACACCGAAAAAGTTTGAAAAACACGATCCAGTTTTGTGTCATCCACTGTTGTCATGCGTAGGTTGGAAATGATTTTGTATAATTTGTATAATTTTGTTGGATACCTACATTTGTTACAAAAATTTGCGTATAAGTAAAGAAACTGAGGCAACGTTTTCTTCAACTGATCACGTTTATTTTAAAAAAAGAGAGACAATTTTTACACGAATAAAAAAATAAACAATAAGTAGTTAAATTAATTGTACTGTTCATGAGATATTTATACATTTTATAAATTAAAATAGTAAAAAACTAGAAAATTATGAATTTACAAAAGTATTTACAAAAAAAAATCATTACAACATTATACATGTTAATTACATCTACTATAATCTTTGAGGAAAGATCACACCATCTTCAACCTACTTAGCGAGTCAATGATGACACTTTTAAATCTACTTACAGGCAACACAAATTAGGAGTCAAGCAAGGGCACACACAGAGACAAATAGAGACCCAGCACAAAGCTTGCGACGGGTGTCCACTTTTCTGGTTCAATTTTCGTCGGAACTACAGTCGCCTATTGTTGACTGATGAGCGCTAGGTTTGCATTCGCCAAGCAAAACCTGTTTCCCTTTCCAGGACCGCGGACCAATCACAGCCTTTTGTTGAGCTCACCACCCAACATTGGGCGAAGGTTGATCGTTGAGGCCGATGAGTCCCAACAACAGTGGTTCACGAAAAGTGGACACCGCGCGCAACCACGGGAAGAGTAGGGAGTGCACGGTCTCTATTTGTCTCTGGGCACACATGAATTTTTCATTATTCAAAGTTTTGGTAAGTTAAGTTTTTAGTCGTTTTTGTACAAATTCAATTACCAGCAAAACAATTGAAAAATTCACTTCAATAAGAGCAAAAATGCTAGCCAATTTTGAGAAAATGGTAACTGAGATAGGAAAAACGTAACTTACTAAAATAAAAAACTGTACATAAGCATGTACTGAAGCAGACACATTTTGAGCATTGGGTCGCAACTAGTAGCATTCAACTATTGAAAATGCATTTGAGCTAATCAGGGAGCAGTTGACTAGCAAAGAATTTCAACTTAGTTTCAATTAACTGCTCACTGATGCATTATGGAAAAAAGCACTGCTACATGTCCGAACGTGATACTCAAAATTCGTCATCTCGATACTTTATCACAATTGGAAAAAGCTTACACAGTACGTATACAAAGGAAAATCCCTGCATACATAATTACAAAAAACTATACATTTTTAGTTTTTCCTTTTTCTCAATTCTTTACGGAATCGCAATACTTAGGTGGCTCACAAAAATCAACATTCAACATGAGAGAAAATTGTTAACGCTTCGGATAATCAGTTCAGTAAAATTGAAGCTAGATGCCTTTACGAAATCATCCTTGATGAGTGCTATCAGCTTTGAATGAGTCCCCAAAATGTGATTTTCATCTGGAGCCAATTCCACTAACTCAGGAAAAATGACATTGATTTAAAGCCATGGATACCATGCTGGGTCCATTCTACAAAGATTATCAGTGCTCTTTGCTGCAGTGACTAGTGTACTAACCTGAAAAAGAAAACATAAAAAAGCGTTGAAAATATGGTGCATTGAGTACTAATCAACGAGCGATAGAGAGGATTTAAGGGGCGTGATATTGAAACTTCACAAGCGTAGCCATGATGGAAATCTCTCATGGACGTTTTTCACAAAGGCTTGATTTATTTGCCTCATATTTTTTAACCTTTAAATTTTAAAAAAAAAATGTGATAAATAAATTTGAAATTGATTTTACACGAAAATGCAAGTGTTTTAGAGTGGCCATCTGGACACAGAAATCGGTATAACTGTTTCTTCGGGAAGGATTTGCACAATAAAGAAACCGACACATTATGGAAACAAGCCAAATTTTCTCACCTGGATAGTTGTATTGAAATTTTGTGTCCAGATAGCCACTCTTAAACACTTGCACTTTCGTTTAAAAGCAATTTTCACTGGATTAATAAAAAAATTTAATTTGAAGTTAAAAAAATTAGGCAAACAATTCAGATTTAGATCGCCCATGCTGTCAAACTTTAAGATTGGACTTATAAAATGTATCAGCCTCTCAATCGCTATAGCTCGTTGGTACTGGTAAAATTTTTGAGCAAAAAGTATTCTGATCCATCCTACTTACTTTCCTTTCCAACCATTCAATACCTTTCCACTTGAAAATAATTATTGCCGTATATGTACACTACACAACGTCCTTGGAACATTGAAACAATTACAGTAGGCTCAGAATTCAAAACTCAAAAGTTGAAGCATTATTCGAATCCTGAGTAAATTATTAAAGGATTCAGTTTTTAGCCATGGCAAAGCCAGGAATTTTTACAAGTGGGAGTGCAGGGTCTGACAATAGTCAACGTGGGATCCAAATCCCAAAATATGTCCAGATTTCCAAAAAAATGCAAGAAATAATCTTTTCTAGGGAAAATGCTGATGTCAGGAGGGGAGAGGTGGTGTGGTCCAGCCCCCGCCGGACATGCCACTGAATTCCAGATCTTTGCGGAAACTCACAACTATCAAGTACTAAGCTACAAATTAAATTGTAATAACCAACCCCTAATTTAGTCTGCCCCTTCATTAAACTGCTATTAACAAGTAGCACAAAAGACTAGCGCTCTCTGTTGGAGGAAATGCAAACTACTTTCCATGGCTCTGGCATTTAGTGACTTCTTTCTAACATTAGACTCGGCACAAAGCACATTATTCCACATGTGACTCATTTTGTGTGATTACTGCACTTAGCGGGTTAATCCTTCCAGGCCTTTAACTGAAATATGTTAAACTACTAGAAACTTAAGCACACTTACTTTACTATCAGCACCCTCTACAGTTGCCAGAGCATTTAATCTGTTGGTGATGGCTGAAACGGCTTTTGTAACAAGATTTATGATTATTTCGCCCGGAACATCTCCAGTTGTATGAGGTATTCCCTCTTCATCTGACGGCTGAAATTACAAAAGATAAAAAAGATTTAAAAAAATGTTGCTTTGCATATGGAAATTTTTTATGAAAGCCCTCTGTGAGTAGTCAACCGCTTCATTGGCAAGTGTAGGAACTGATGCTGAAACCTGCTACATGAGAAGTTCTCAACCGTACACACCATGCATTGCAAATTTAATGCCATATTTACCTACATACAATGCACTTCTATGTATAATGTGCACCATGAATTGAAGGGCTTAAGTTAAGTTACACCTGCAGTTGACGTAGTTGTTACAAATATAATAATTTAACTGTAACATGACTTGTAGGATAAAATGTTGTACATATGTTCCTAGGTACCAATAAATTATTCAATGAAAAATGTTGAAGAAACACAAAAAAACCTGTCAATGGGTCTGTTGCGCACTTTTGCTACATCAGTATGACACATTGTTTCTAACGTAAAATTCGGCAAAAATAACGATGCGTTCATTAAAAACTTTCAAAATCCACTCATTAACTCAGAAAATACCTTCCATTTCAAACAACCCGCGCAACACTAGACACTATATCACCGACTTGTAACTACATAGATGGAACCATCTCGTTTATGTAAACATGAACAGAACTTACAAACATTGGAATGTTTCGTTTAGATGGTACATTTCTTATATTATTTTGTAATCTTTGATAAACCAAAAAGACCAGACAGCAAATGCAGCTTATATATTTCACGTATTAAAAAAGAAATTCCATCATTTGGTAGTTACGATGTTGTTTACTTATGCACGGTGGTTCCGTCTATGAAGTAGTATACCGGTGCAAATAGTGTCTAGTGTAGCGCCGGCTGTTTCAAATTGAAGTGATTTCCTGAGTTAATGAGTGGATTTTGAACGTTTTTAATGTGCGTATCGTTATTTCCGCCGAATTTTACATAAGAATCAAGGTTCTAATTTGCTGTAGCAAAAGTATGCAACAGACCCATTCATCGGCGATTGATTTAATTCTTTTTTTTCTGAGATATTTATATTCTTGCCATTACTCTTGGTGTTCAAAAGAGTAAAAAGGTATCTTAAATACTAAAAAATAGAAACAAAAAGTACATACCCGCGAATTCACCTTCTTGTAGCATGCAACTAACATTTCGTCCTTCAATATTGCTCTTAGGATTGTCTGAACTTTGAAGTTGGGCTGAGAGAAACACCTTGCTGTTGCAATCATGGAGGCAGTCAGTGGCCCTGAGACGCCAACTTCACTCAACAACTCGGCAATGTTTGGGGTTAAGCGGAATGGGACAGGCCTATTTGCATCTAGCTCTCCTAAAATAAAATCAAAATAACACATTGTCACTAGAATTGATAAAGAAAAAATCTGAACAGTTATTTTCCTAGTGCATGGTATATTTTCAACTTTCAATTTTCATTTCCCCTTTATCTTAACGTACTTTCACACCATAAGTACTCAAAATAACCGACATTTTCAAAAATTTTGTGGCCATTTTCCCGAGATTGTTTTTGCCGAACAAATTTCCTCACTTTCACTTGGTCAGCGGATTGCTAGATCGGGCATTTCCTGCATTCCTAAAGAAGCCAAAGTTTACCTTCCTTTCTTTCCATCTTTGCTTTATTTCCAAGAAAAAAAGATTGTCAAATTTGTTGCGCGTACAAAAAAGATATGTTTAACTGTACCTTTGTTTTCATCGATGTCAAATTTGAAATAGGCTATGTTGAGAAGACCTGAATCTTGATGAATAAACATCATATCAGGGTTAAGCCTCGTCAGGTGTAGAACATACTCAACAAAACAGGCTAACGATAATTGAGAAGTGAGCTGGAACAAAATATAGGAAAAAAATTAAAAATCTGGGGAATTTCTGGTTGGTAGCACTCTAGAATTGATGCGAATTGTGTCAATACTTTCAATATTCATCATGTTATTTTCAAGACAGAGCAATTTTCTTTTGTTTGTTTGTTTGTTTGTTTGTTTATTTATTCATTTATTTATCTATTTAATTAATTATTTATTATTGAATAAACATTATGCAGGCAAATCAACCCTCCCCCCCCCCCAAAAAAAAAAGATGCATGACACTTCCTCAGTTGTAAATCAAGCTCAGTATAAAATGATTTTCAAATTAAAGGTCAAAAACGCTCTAAACGAGTAGCTCTTTCCCATAATTTTTGAGTAATGAGCCTCTTGGAAGGTTTTGCTGTAGGTTATTGAAAATTCTTACATAAAATGCTGCAAAAACAAAGATGAAACCATTAAAGAAGTCCAAAACTTTCTCTTCGCAGAGAAAACTTAGCTCAAAGTTTAGATAGACGTACGTTTTGCACCCCATACAAAAGAACAGTACATTGAATTAAGAGCTGTCTTTCTCGCTTATTACACAATGTGGAGCTATACAATTAATATCATCGAGTTCCTCACAACAAAATCTGTCAAACTTCAAATTAACTGTTCAAAAACCAAATGCAACAATCTTTTTGATCAAATTCGTAGGTTCTGTTCCTTTATTTTGGGTGCGAGATGTATGGAGTGCATACATACACGGGTGGTCCATCTGAATTTTGAGCAAAGTTTCCTTTGCAAGGAATGAGTTTTAGATCTTAATAACGGTCTCAACCTAGTTTTCCCAGCATTTTACATTGGAATAGATAGTCCATTTGTCTACAGCAAAACCTCGCAAGAGCAATTTATATTTTTACGTGCTCTTGAATAGCGCCAAGCACCTTATTTGAAACTATAGTCAACCAAACTTCTTGCTTCCTCGCCCCTGATGAAGTATAATTACTAAAAATTGTCATCCAGTTGTTGAATGAAAAAAGATGAGAAAAATGCTACGCACCACTTTCCTGAAAGTCCAATAATCGGTTGGACCGATATACGTTCGGGAAGCCCATTCTTTGAGCAAAGTACGAGGAACAACATTACTTTGTACTTCCAGTAAAAAGTCCCTCAGCACTTGTTGACTAGCTTGAGATCCACGACTCTGAAAAAATAATGCAAGAAAAAAAGTTGAAAGTTTAAACTGAAAGAGCATAACTGGAGGTGTGAACACAATTTTGTCTGCCCTACTACTTAGCTTCACAAACAAGCTTTACCATAAAAGAATATTATTTAAATTATGAACATCAAATCCAGCATCTTTGCTAACTTTCTTTTCTTACATGTTTGAATGATGCTGATACTTGCTTTGGTAGTCCCGCTTTCATTCACTTCAATTAAAAAAAATATATTGAGACTGGAATTTTTCACACAAAAAACTCAATTCCTGAAGAATCAATTCTTTGAGATAGAGCATAATTGCTGAAGCTTGGAAAGTATTGCGGCCGCGAACAGCAGGGAAATTTTTTAAAGACCGTTTAACGTTCTAACCCTCATAATAGTGCCAGTCATGACCGCCTAGAAACAAATATGCAAAGCAAAATAACACAAAATCAAGCTTTTTTGGACTCTTCAGGGAAATAACAGCGAGAAATTACCAACAATTCACAGGAATTCATGAAAGTTTATGAAAATTGCCGTGAAAGTGATGATTCAGCAAGATTTGAGGTGGTAGCAAGTAAAAATTGCTTCTCTTCTTCAGAAAATGCATCTTTATATGTTTTCTTTTCAAGACCTGTCTTTGAAAATACAAATTATATTCAAACATAGTGTGCATTTCTCAGAAACGTGGCCTTAAAATAAAAAAAAGATTCAAACATCGTAGAGAGAAAAAAAGTAAGTTGATGTTAAAATGTTTACCTTGAAAAATACAAAAAGCGCGTAAAAAAATAACAAAATCAGCCTAAAAATCTTCAAAGACAGTAAAACATAACATTGAAATTTGGAAAAAATGACAAAGAAATTTTCAGGGCTCTTATCATTGCTCATTAATTACCTGGATAGCGGCTAAACGAGTGTAGTAATTAATTAGAGGTAAATCATGGTCTATTCCAAGACGCTGGCATGAAGTCTGATAAATGTCTAACAGAGATATCGAAGATGGATTATCCTCAACAAGCCGCATTTGTGAGGATGCAGCCACAACACGCGGAACAGTCATTTGGAGGAATCTTCGTGCAGTTTCCTGAGATAAAAGATCGGGAGTAAACATATTTTAGCTATTCATTCTTTGCACTAGTATGAATAAAGATGGAGAGATACAAACAAATAAAAGACCATCTAACAAGGTGCTTCTTCAAAGAAAAGACCCTGCATAAACCTTATGACTCTTGGTTCCTATAAAATACTTTTTTACACTGGAGTCTCCTCTTGACAATCTACACTCTATGACTCTACGGTTACAGCTTATGAGATTTTTTTTTATTATTATTGATTCATAGCTTTCATAAAATCTTTTTAACTTATAAATAAAGAAGATCACAGCTTGTTATTTCCATTAAAAAATAATAAATCAAAAGGTTATGGGCCAACCTTTGATTTCATTATTAGTTGAAAAATTGTTTTTTTTTTGTTTTGTTTTTTTTTCCATAACACCTCCATCTAATCTTTTTCACTGATAAATAAAGGCCATTGCTTGCTATTTCTGTTCAATAAATCAAAAGTTCCCAATAAGATTTTAAATTAAATAACAAGAACCAGAATTTGATTTTTCAGGTCATTCTGAGCAAAACTTCTTTCAGCACTAAAAACTGAACAGAATAGTTAATGTAAAATATGATATGTACATCATAATTGAATGTTCTTTGCAACAAATAGCTGATGTCTAAATTCTTCATCTGTTGAAGAAATTAAAGAGGCTTTGGTATCAAAAGTTGTTTCAACCAAAAAAAAAACAAAAATATAATTCAAGCTCAGTGTCTTCTTACATTTTGGACAGCACACTTATCTAAAAACTGAATTGAACCAACAATGGATATTTCTTGGCAGAATTAGATTTTTTATATAATAAATGTGATTGTTAGTAGTAGTGGTGGTAGTTAAGTCCTGCCACTCAAAAAGTACAGTTTGTTACACCGATGTTTCACAGTGTACAGCTGCATTGATTGTGAGTTAAATCAAAGGGAGCAGAATATTATGATGATTACAAACGGAAAAAAAGATGAAACAAAACTTTCCTAACCTTTTGCTTGCTTAAATAATGATTCAGCATCCGCATTAATTGTAGCAGTCTTTCCTCTCTGCGAGCATCACCCAGGCCAGAGTCATAAATTACAAGATAAGGATAAATTTTTCCATTGTGACCACGAATGAGAAGCCGCCGAGCAGCAGCATTGTGTTTCTGTACAATTTCTACACGAGGTAAAAATCTAGCTATTCTGACTTGATAGTGAGTGTACTGAAAATTATTGGTTAAAAAGAACTTTAGATGCTACAAAAGATAAAACAGGATGGATGAAAACTAGTTTAAAAATGCACTTGTTCCAAGATTACGCAAAATTCAAATTGCTCATTTGCTCTTCGGTCTTTGAAGATAAGGAAAAGACAAACCAAAAAAAATGTTGGTGAGTTCGTCTTTCTTTGCTTTGTTCAATTGGATGATTCCATGGGGACAGAACTGACACCGGGAAATTTCATGGGAAAGGCAACATTGATTAATTTAAAGCTACTAAACAAATAAATATTTTAGCAAAAGACATGGGTACCTTTCTGCACATTTTTACAATGACAGACCAAACGTGCAGCTTTGCTTTGTAAGCTTCTAAAGTTCATTCTGCCACAGGTCATTCTGTCATGGCACGATGACCTTTTGACACTTACTAAACAGTAAACAGCTACAAAATTTCAATGACTTTCTAATTTCTGATTCATTTTTATAGTCTGTTATTGTTAAAATTTGTAAAAACCAATGGCTTTGACCAAAATATTCATTTTTTTGTAACCTTTAAATATTTCAAGAATGCCTATCCCATGAAAGTCTGTAACACCAGTAAAAAGTCATTCACAAGGGAATCAGGAGGAGGGATTGTTACAGGCTGTGGGAAAGAGTGAAAATCCATCAGATTTATGGATTGATATTCATTCAGTTAAACATGATACAAGAATTTACATACTACAATCTTAGCAATCCTTCTGAGTTCTGAGCAAACATTTGTTTATGAACATAAGTACAAAATTCAAACGACCAGTGAGAGACAATTTATTTATGATAAGGATTAAAAATCTAGGGCTTTAGGCTGAATTTATTGGCAATTACACTCGATGAGATTCTCTTCGGGGGAACCAATAATTTAATGGAAAGAAAGGATATGAGAGGAGAGAACTCAAACATAAAGTCTCAAGAGAAAAAAAGGGACAAATATGAGGAGAAATGAGAAGAAAAGTCTGAGATTTAAATTAAATAGGAGACAAAGGTTCCTTATTAGATATTTATAGACAATATGCTGACTATTCAAAAAACTTATGTGATGTAGTGAATAGACAACTAGAGATTTTGTAGCTCGAACTCAAACAAGAAGGAAAGAAAATTTTACCTTTGGCTGGGACATACTTAGACTTTGAGATCCTCTAAGCGAAGTAAACCTTGCACAGCTTTCTCAGGAAAATTTGTTGAAAAAGAAATTGAAATAAATTGTGAATGAAAAGTTAATTTGAGCAACAGTCATGAAAGGATCACAAATGTACTAAAAAGAAATGCAAAGACTACGATAACTAGTGACTACTTCATGCAATTTTTTTTAATCAATGAATAAATGACTTACTTTAGGCAGCAAAAATTCACCCGGAAGTTCCACTTCAGCAGTTTGTAAACTGAAATTACTCAAAAACCTACATTTCTCTTCCAGTAAAAATGATCTGAAAAATTAATACAAAGGTGATAAAAGAAAATCGAGTACAGCAAATTTTCAATTGATGGTTCAAATTTCGGCCACCTGAGTCCAGCCGATCGATAAAACTTAAGTTACTGGCAATAAGAAGCAAATTTTTCTGATGGAGGTAAAGAACCTTGAGCTAAATTTTCACCCATGCTAAACAACACCACAAAAATTCAGTCTAGAATGCGAAAGACATATCTAAAAGTACAAAGGAAAGAAACAACGCAAATAGTCCAAAGATCTGAGATATTACTTTCAGCCTCAATTTGCAGATTTTTGAGACACTTCATTCAAAAGCTTTATAGATGCAACTATCCAGAATCTGAAACTTCCTATTCAATAACCATCATTTAGTATAGAATAGTTCTATTTTTAGCAAAAGCTGTCAACACTCAACAAATGCATCCAAGCAATGATATTTCATATTCCAAGGGATAAGGGCCTTTTATGTTGAAGCACTTTGGGTAGAGAAAACTTGTGAAGGCACAATTTTCAGGTTTCTAATCATAACTCTGAGGGCTGAAATCGGAACCAAACTGGAAATTCACCTTATACATACAGAGAAAAACTGAGGTAAAAAAACTAAACAAATGTTATGAAAAGAAAAAAAGTTGAGCTAATATCCTCCCTTTTAAGCTGCACAGTTGTAATATATTGGATTATTTTAAGCGCAAGGCCAAAAATCATGTTTTAAAGTTTTGTCCCAGATACCGGTCCTTTTTTTTTTACTGCTCTTATACTAGGATTTATTTAGTACTGAATTTTACCTTTACTTAACAAGGATCTGGTCAAACTGCTTTGTTTTTTGCATTTATTTCTGAGGATTTTGCAGTTACTATAATTTTTCTTTTCTTGTTATTTCTTGTCATAAACTTCTGTTATTTTTTGGACATTTTTGTCAGTGTATTATCAATAAATAAATAAATAAATGAAATAATGTGAGTTTAGAACCGCTATCTACGAAAAAGAAATAAAAAAAAATAAAAAAAAATAAATATAAAAAAACCTTTAGGTACAGCCTAAAACCCAACCATCCTGAATATTTTTTGGGCCCAGTCTACAAAGGGAATGCAAGGGAAAGGGAATGCAAGAACAAGTACTCACTTGGGCAGAATTTTGGTCCTGGCATCAATGATCTTGATCCATTTCTTGAGCTTGGTGATGATATTGTGGAGCTTCATCGCCCCGGGCATGGTGAAATCGAAATCGGCAGTGAATGAGAGCTTCATCCTCTGGAAGACGGGATCCTGGATGGTTGACTGCGCCCTGATTGCCAGACTTTCTGATCCTGCATTTGCACATGACGAATTGATTGGATTACTAATGTTTTCTGTAAAGTAAAGATTAGACACCGATTACAGGACTACATTCTATGACTAACTCGCTTTCCGTCCTTTCGTACTCACCATCGGTCTCATTCACTTCTGAGCTGTAATGCAAGTTACCACGCAAATCCTCCGCTCAGCATTAAAATCACCCTGTGTGACAAATTAAATTTGACTCAATTAAAAGGACTCATCCTTTGGGAGTTGTACTCTGTCATCAGTGTTTTCCAATTCAGTTGCCACTCTATGGAGGTTTCAACATTCTGTGTTCTCCCCAGATTTTTTTTGTGTTTACAAAAAATTTAACACCAGTTTTAACCAAGCCTAATTACAACAAAGGGCAACAACACTTTGCAAACTGTAGATGTGTTAACGACTTGGTTAATTTGCCCAAGTCAAGTGTGGCCCAGGATTGTCCTAAGTAGAGGTGGGATACCTTTTGGAGCTTTTATAAGATCTTGAATAAATAATAAGGGTTGTGAAACATGTTTTGTCATTACACTGCCGTGCAATCAAAAATAAGAATGTTTGATGCTTCTCTATTTCTACATCTGACAGACTTTTCAATCTTCTGACTCAAGAGCCTTTCTTTGCAATTCACCCATGATGAAAATTAGGCTTTACAGGACGCTGTAGTATCTTTACAATCGAAAAGCACCAGAAAAAAGTTTTCAGAGGCAGGATTGTTATTTTAGGCTGGAGCAACTCTTTTAGTTGAGCAAACAAATTTGA
This sequence comes from Trialeurodes vaporariorum, assembly GCA_011764245.1. Taxonomy (NCBI): domain Eukaryota; kingdom Metazoa; phylum Arthropoda; class Insecta; order Hemiptera; family Aleyrodidae; genus Trialeurodes; species Trialeurodes vaporariorum. The sequence goes on from VMOF01000002.1 coordinate 27,638,076, forward strand.
ATTTGAAGCAGACAAGGTGGCAAGTAATACTGACGGAATAGATGTGAGTGAATGTCTCACATTATGTTGTAAATCGGTTGTCTCTATCTAATGCTAGTCACAATCACATCAAAAATCATGCAAACTAACTAAACAAACAAATGGCATCAACTACTCAAAACCAATTGGATGAATAAACCCAATTTTGTTTGTGATTCGCATAAATAGACCGTTATAACGATGATGTCGCCAAACAAAGTTTTCGCAAAAGTATGTATGTTTATTGTATGTTACTATGTTAGGTTCATTCCCACCATCTCCTAGATATCTCTCTCTTTCTCTCTCTCACATACACACGCATGACTTTTATCAGTACTGTCTTTCTCTAGAACTGAAATTCATAATGTAAGACTGTTAATTTTTGGTTTTCTGAATTTATTCACCTCTTGCACCATAGAATGACTCATAAAATTCATTTCCAAAATAATAACTGGCAAAAACCGTCTCATTTTTGAGTTCGAAACTTAAAGAAGGAGAGAGATAGCATCATGCTTCAATGCAGCTCACATTAGAGTAAGAGAAATAGCTTCAATGCAGGTCACATCAGAGTGAGAGAGATAGAACAATAACAAGTATAAATCAAACAAACCAGAAACATACATCCTTTTGTAAAAACATCATTTTTGTGACGTTCACTCTAAACAGATCTATCACGATCACTTTAATGAATGATAATCATGCAAACTAGTTAGGCAAACAAATTTTCATTTTTTTCTTTAAGTGGAAAATTTACTACAAAAAACAATCAAACAAACTAACTGGTTACAGCATTCCATAAGTTCCATGCAGAAAAATTAAATAAAAGAAAAGGGAATGATTTGCTGAGACAATTGGAACAGTACTTACCCACACCGATGCCAAAAGTGGCAACCATTTTATTAACAAAGTTTAATGTGTGAGGAGTAATAGTTGCATCATTGACAGCACCTCTGTTTTCAAAAGCGATTCCGTAACACTTTGCTAAGCCTTGGCGCAATTGACGAAGAACTTCTTCGTACCAATTCTCGCGGAACCAGATCATCTATAGAAGAAGATAAAAAATGTATTAATGAGATGAAATTTAATGAAAAAAAAAAAATTACCTTGAAAATTTTTCCAGCATTTACAGAATGGTTAGGTTTTAAAATGAATTTTGCAGCAAAAAATAACAAAGTTCAATTACTCTCTTAATAGTACATCCAAACCTCAAAAGAAAAATACATTTGTCAACCTCAAATGTGAACAAAAAACTTGACTCTCAAAAGCTTTAAGTTATCTTTGGTTTGTCCAAATCACAAAAAAAGACTATTCATCTGTCAACGGAAACAAAAAACTTGACTCCAAAGCTTTGAGTTTTAAAACCTGCAGGCTGCAACTTGTCTTAAATCAATTGATACCTACATTACGCTTCACAAAATTCCTAACTACCGGATTAAAAAAATTTTTTAACTACCTGATCGACAATTCCTTCGAGAGACAACAAAGTTGTTGGATGTATTTCTCGTAGATTGTTCATAATTCGGGAGCATCGCCACATTGCTGGAGTTGCTTTGATCGGGCCTGTGTCAGGATTTGTTCCTGAAAAATCCGAAGGAGAGATTAAAAGTGAGTTCATTTACAATTAGTCAGAGACCAGAAAAGCTTAACAAAAAAAAAATTGTCACTGACCATGGTCTTAAAACCAGACAAAAAGATGCCCGTTTCAGAAATGGAGGTCAGATTGGCTCATAGTTTGCAATACTTGACAAATAACAAACTAATGTTCATTTACCCTTCAAATAAGTTTTTAATTCTTCAAGACAAAAATAAAAAAAAACTTAAAATCTAAAATACTTTTGATCACCTGTTTCATTTTATTTCATTGACTGTTAAAAAAATAAAGTTGCAAATTCAACCAAAGAGTTTATTTTGACCAGAGCCTCATATTTTAAATGGGCACTTGAAACTCAGACAGTAGTAAGAGTGGTTAAAAATATTACAGCAAAAATTAGGGTTATTCAAATTTATTTTCTCCCACCAAGATTAACATGGTTATTAGCTCATTAGTTATGCATAGATAATAGCCCTAGGTTATTCATTAGAAACTTAGAAAATGCTCCTGGAAAAATAGAAGTAAAAAAAGGTGGTCATTTTGGGTTGAGTTTTAACTTTGATCTATTTTTATTCTTCTTTGTTCCCATAAAATTCAATAACAGTGATGGGTGTTGCATTTACTCTAAAGTGAAAAATATTAAAAAAAGTAAAGGGTGATCTAAAAAAGATAAACAAGAACACCTCCCATTTAAAGTTATAAGGTTGTATGTAAAGCCATAAGGCTTGTAGTGGTCTGCAAGAGGACAGATAGTTTGGAAAAATTGTAGAAAAATCAAACCATCATTGAAACAAAGTAACTGCTTTCCTTTAAATCTAAGGATTCTATTGCTTAGGGCAGCATAGGGTTACTTGGAATAGCAGTGAATTGTGTATAATTTCTTAGGATTATAAAGAATTGCATTTATGTAATTGGTAAGGAGATTTTATAGGATTGCATATAATTGGTAAGGTGGATTGGTGGGTTGGTGTATAGATTGCAAAAAATTGCTTAGGACAGCATAATTTTGACAAAAGCTCATTCAGTAAAGAGAGCAATCATGAAATGAAAGTTTGAAATTTAGAGCTGCAAGCGGCAGGAAATTTTTAATGCCGGATGAGAATTATTGAGCCAGCGAACAAAAATTGAGAGGTGTCTTACCCATTTTGTTCGACGGTACGAATTTGCCTTGGTGTTGTGGGGATTCACCACTGACAGATTGCAGATGAACCTAAGAAACACAACCATGATATATTAGAACGGAACAAAAGGAGTAGTATTTTATTTTAATTGGCAGAGAAAGATACCGAATATCAAATCTGATGACTAATCAGCATTGTTTTTTAGTGAAAGCTGAGTTTTACTTGATTGCTGAATGCTGACCACATACTGTTCATTTACCTCAAGATCAAAATTTCATGCCGGCATTTTATCAATTTGACAGCCTATTCACATGAAATAATTTTTTAGCTCCATTTAGACAGCCACAAATGATACTTCGTAGAAATTTCGTCAGTTGGTTTGCCAAAGAAAAATCTTGACTTGAGTGATAGGCGTCTCCCTCAGATCAACACCTTACTTCCATCTAACTTTTACTTTACTTATCACTCTGAGATTCTATGTCTCTCAATAAAATCACAGGACTTAATAAGATCTATCAGACTGGAAGAGGGAACTCATTAAAGAATTAAAATTGAGTAGATCTTTTGGAAGCACAATTACACAGTAAACATGCAACTCTTCATGCTTTAAAAATAGAGCACCATGACAATGACTAGAGCTGAAAGGCACTGACCTGCTGTTTTTCTGCTGCTTCACTTTGCTTGAATCGTTCTCGCTGCTCTATTTTCAGCGTTAAAAACAGAGTTCGGATCGGGAAGAAGACTGCTTGAGGATACATTCTACCGACCTAAAATTCAAAGGATCAACAAATAAAAGGAATGAATGTTCTGCTGATTAAGGTGAGTTAATGAAGGAGACAACAGAATTACACAAATAACCCGAAATTTTAACAATATTAGAAAAAAATAAATTAGGGTCAAAGCTAAAACATTTAAATAAAATAAATAAACGGTGGGACGTTTCGAGGCACAAAAGGCACTCTTCATCAGCCACTAAAAAAAAAAAAAAAAAAAAAAAACCAAGGTTTTTTAGGTTAGGTTTTTTTTTAGTGGCTGATGAAGAGTGCCGTTTGTGCCTTAAAACGTCCCACCGTTTATTTATTTTATTTAAATGTTTTAGCTTTGACCCTAATTTATTCTTTTCTAATATTGTTAATGAAGGAGTTGAACACATTTAGAAAGCAAGTTTGAGAGAAGCGTGGCATTATTTTGATGGCGCCAGTAAGAGGCATCGGAGAGAACATTTAGTGAGAAATATTTTTTTCGTTAGGAACAGCATGAATATTCAAAATCGCTGTTTGTTTTCACCTCTGATTTTTTCCTTTGATCCTAATTTTCTAAATGCATACAACGAAGCTACCTGTATCCATAAGATATTTCAAAACCAAAAATAATCCGTATTTCGGGGAGGTGGAAACTTTCAAAAATAAGAGAAAACAACTTAGCTCACGTACCTGAGTCAACAAATTGAGAACCAAAGTTCCTTCGCTACGCACTAGACAAGTAAGAAGCTGAGGTATCCATGGTAACCACTGAACAGGCGGTACACCTACTGAGTATTTATCGACAGCATCCATTAGAACAAATTTATCATTATCGTAAGTTAATAACCATAGAACCTGAAAAAATTACAAGTCCAAGATCAGTAGCAGTAATAGTAGAAAAGTCCAGCCGCTCAAACACTGAGCTCTTAATGCTGGCGTTTCACAGCTCTAACAACTGGACTGAGTTATAAAAGGGATCGGAGCAAGATAATAGGACCAAGGTAGAGATAAATTTAAAAACCAAGCTAAATTTAGAGCCAGAGCGAGGTATGGCAATCAATTCCTTTTCCCAGAGGCAGAAAAAAATTATCAGAGAATTTCCATAAAGTCTTATATAAATATTGCACTTTATCAATGGAACTACATATGAACAAAACGTTTATTTTGCAGACTGTCACTTTTCAAAACTATCACCCATGATTTTTCATTACTTTTGAACTTTTGACTCATTCCAAAAAATTGAGACTGATTACTTTAAACGACTTTAAGGGTCATCTGTCCCTATCCTTCTCATGTAAAACATGGTCATGTTCAGGTACACTTTTCTCAGGGACTAATGAATTAGTTCAAAAGCTTTATTTAATGGAAACAATTAGAAGGAAGGTTTTTCTGCAAAACTGCAAAATATATACAAAGTGAATCAAAAATAAATTTATGAAAAATTTTTTACAAATTTTTTTTTTTTTTTTTTTTTTTTTTTTTTTTTTTTTTTTTTTTTGCAGAATTTCAAAAGAATCTCTCATAAAATTATTTCCATTGAATAGACGAAGCTATTTTTTTTTTTTTTTATTATTATTTTTTTATTTTTTTATTTATTATATATAATTATCTTCATTGGTTTCTGAGAAAAATGTACCTAGACAAGACCATGTTTTTAAATGAGCAGGATAAGGAGAGACGAGTTCACTCAATGTTAAAAAATTATGGAAAATTAAAGCCCGCGATGGATTAAAATTCATCATTTACCTTGGCAAGATACTTCCGAGATTTAGATTCATTCTGATGTCGACAGGCGTGGAGGAAGCAAGTAATAGCTGCAGCACCGGTTGCCATGTCAGTGGGATTTTGTGTAAACTGCATTTCCATATGTTCACCCCACAGGGCCCATGCTTTGACTAAAGTATCGTGCATTTGAACTGCAGTTGAAAAAGCTTTGTTTGCTTCTTCCATCCTTCCTGAAATTAAAAAGGAAAGAAAAGATGATAGCAGCAATGAAATTATTCTGAAAGAGGAGCAAAACAATTTTTCAAAAATTACTGGAGAATACAACAGAATAAAAAATGTTCCGAAATAGATAGACAGTCTACCACCGTAGCTATCGTCATAGCTCTTATGCGGGTATTTTACCGCAAACGATAGACCTGTGTTTAGGAAATGGAGAGTGCACAATGGGTACAACCAATGTTGAATACTGAGTACAAGGAAAGACTACCTGCAGCGGGCATGGACAAAGGTCAAGGCTGAGGGGAGTTTTTTTCTTATTTTTTGGGGGTTTTTTCAACTCCCCATTAGTCAGCTGGCTGCTGTGTCCAACAATCTAATTAATAGTGCGGCCTCAGACTTTAATACAATCAGAGTGGAAACTCCCATAAGAACCGATGGAAACATTTTGTCAGTCTCTTTCTGTGTCTATTCAAAATGGTTGATGATCTCTCTCTCTCTCCCTGTCTTTCACATTGTTTTGCATGGGGGATAGCTTGGATCCTCTCAAAATGGTGGACTAGAAAATAATACTTCAAAATGAATTGAGGTTTCCATTCTGACTGTAGTATGGACCTATTTCATGGGTCTGAAAATTGAACGAATCTGTTCGAAAAATGAAAGTGCTTAGTGAGCTGAAGCCAGAGATGTTTTTGTTTTTAATTTTGGACAAGTGGTTGCTGAGAAACTCCGCTTTATTCAAATTAGTAATAATACACGTATTTAAATGGGGATTGGTGTCCTATGACGTCACAGGACACCTCATTTTCGGAACTTCAAACCAATTTTTCTCGGCTTTCCAGTGCTCAAATTTAAAAAAGAAAAAATACGGGGTCCTTAATTTCTCGCCTACTTTCTTTAAATTAATTAAAAAAAGAATGTGAAATTGGTCCATTCTGTGGTATGACTACTTTGCATTGAGCTAGTGTGCTGTTATCAGTTTCTACAAGTACTCAAGACAAAATAAATACATTCCAAAAATACCAAAAAATAAAAAAAATATAAATTATTCCAAAAAACTGCAAATCTACAGCAGTTCTTGATGTAAAAGCTTCAGCTTTGTTCTGAGATTTAGCTTAGAATCACTTAGCAATAATTTTAACCAAAAACACAAAGTTACCAAAATCAACAAAGGACCTTTTTTGTTTTTTATAATCACCTGAAAAATTTTGTCAAACCTGCAATGGCCTCATTCTTCATATTCCATCACTTATAATCAGTGATTATGAGTTAAGGCAGGCACTGACAGAGATCCATTTTAAAAGTTAAGATAATTTTTTCTGGGGTAATTCACTAAATCTTTCATTAAAATATCGTTTGTAACAGTATCTTTTGGTAAATTTTAGATACTCATTTGAAATTGTTTCAATGACAACACATCCATCGTTTATCGTCAATTTACTCTTACATATCAGTTTACTCACAAGTCACTACAGACCGAAAATCACCATAACGTACATTTCTGCTATTTTCCCTGTAATGGTATAATGACTCCGTGAGGAAATAAAATAAGCAAACATTTTATCAGCCTCTGGGAACAAGACACAGCAATTATAAGAGAAAAGAGATAAAGATCCAGTGACCAAATGATGATGCAAAAATACAAACCTGTTTGAGATAAAAGCATTCCTTCTAGTGCGAAAAATTCTGCTTTCATTTCTTTCGTCAAAAAACACAATTTTGTGCACTTAATAACTTCTAAACCCTAAAAAAAAGAGAAAAAAAAGAGGAATAATTTAGCCAGGAACTATAAAAGGAAAACGATAAGGCAAAATTAAGGTATGAAAAGCAGATTAGGCAAAGAATAAAATATTAAACTTTCTCAAAACTGGTTTTTTTTTTAAATTTTAAATTATCCAGAATATCAAGACATCTCATTCCACTCTGCAAAAAATAAATCAGTTTTTGGGTGAATTAGGATATATTTTCTAATTAAAATTGAGAATTCTCACAGAGGTAGGGCCTTCGCCAAAAAATGTTGCTTTGAAATAAATGTTCATAAAAATTTAACTGCGACAAGCAAAATATAACATGCTTGCATTTTATTTAGTCTTCACAATGCTCAGTTCTTTTTGATCCAAATAAACTTCACCGCAATGTTCTTTTTTTACAGAGAAATTCTTAACTAAATAGTTTATTGGATCAATTACAGATTGCATTTATTGCACATTGCCATTGGGTTCAAAAGAGAGGGGTTCGAGAGAAAGTTAATGGAAGTAACTACGTACATATTTCAATCTTGAAATAATCAAACTGGAAACTGACATAAAAGCTTTTTGGAAGATGCTGTTGCAAAGTTGCAGTTGAAAGAAAGGAAAGTCGCATCAACTTCTGTCCTCCTTCCATTACAGTATTTGATTAAATAATTGTTTTCTTTTTCTTTTTTATACTCACGTATATTCAAAGTAATTAAGTAATACTTAAGTATTTTAAAAAAAATAGCTTACCTCTTGTAGTTCACTTTTCATTTGAAGATAACATTTGACATGTTGTTTTATTTTATGGAAACAATCGACAATAGGAACGGTAGGAATAGTATACAGTCTTGAGAGAGAATCCAGACAAACGCCGGTCAAGTTGTGTTTCCTTGCAATCTTACCAAAATGAACTATTGCCTGTGCACCACAAAAATTGAAAATGAACAAGTTAAATTGTGACAAAGGAGGCGTATGTGCAATAAAGGTTGAAAACTACTGGTCAAAGAACAGACAGTAGGGTCAGAATAAACTTTAGAGTACTACTGGACACTTGAGGGTGAGATAGGACCCAAAAATAAAACACTTAGTCTCTGCTTTGAGGTGTATCAAAAATTTAAAAACTTCATTTGAAAAATTTGAACGACGGTTGGTCAAAGCCACATTTTAAGTTAAGAAACCAAAAGAATCAGAAGAAAATAAAGTTCATTCTCAGATTTTTAGATGCTTTTTGGAACACATTCCGTCATTACTATAGAAACATAAAATCTGGTAAATACAGAAAACAAACAAAAACACCAAGAAAGCCACGAAAGAAAGAAAACTGATATAATCTTGAAAAAGATTACGGACTTTTTTCAATGATCCTGAGTTAATCACTTGCATATCTTATGCGGAGTCTTTGTTTATTTTTCATGCCTCTTCAATTTTGAATAACTATCATTAGAGAGCTGTAATCCAAAATGCATTTAGAAATATTAAGGAAACAAATATGTCAGCATTTTGGGGTATATTGATTAATAAATTTTCTGTCTAAGTATAAATGAGAAGTTAAAATTTATAATGAAGTATGCGCCACTAGATGTTGCAAGGATTGTGCAAGTGTTTCTAGATAGATAGATAGATAGATAGATAGATAGATAGATAGATAGATAGATAGATAGATAGATAGATAGATAGATAGATAGAAGGTCTACCGCCCTAGCTGTTGGCTTAGCTTTTATGCGGGTGTTTCACCGCGAACGATAGACCTGTAGGATTGTGTTTCCTTTCTTGGTGAATAATTTTTTCCTGGAAAAATCACATGAGTAAAAAAATTTAGTTTTTTAGAGAGTACAGAAGAAGTTGCACAATCTTCAGAACAACTGATGGCGCAAACCTCAGAATACATTTCAACTCCTCAAACATAATTTGTGATTCAATTTTGAAAAATGAATTATTACAGCCAATTTTACTAGCTTTGAATTTTATTTTAATTAGATTTTCTTAAAATTAATTTAAGGAACGTGTCAAAACAAAACATCGAAGGAAAAACTCAATAATACAGCTAGGGAATTGTAAAAATGGTCGAATTGCCAATATAAATTATGAAGTGGTGAGACTGATAAGCTGATGAAGCCATGATTTGAAGCAGCAACTAGATGATTTATCACTCTTACCCAATCATGCTCAGCAAATCAATCAATTTAGATAGATAGATAGATAGAAGGTCTACTGCCCTAGCTGCTGGTTTAGCTCTTATGCGGGTGTTTCACCGCGAACGATAGACCTGTGTTTCAGGGAGAGGAAGGTAAAAGGATGGGAGAGAGCACGTTGGGCCTAGCCGTATGCCAAATACCCTGCGCAAGGAAGGACTACCTGCAACCGGCATGGATAGTGGCAACGGTTGCAGTGAATTAATTTTTTTTTTCTTTTTTTTTTTTTTTCTCTCCTCCGTTTAATGAGTGATTTCTTGACATCCCTTTTGGTCCGTTGGCTGTTCCCAGTGTCACGCTTAGTGTTTCGCTTCCATTGCTATTTTTCGTTTTCTTAGCTGCGGTGATGCTGTTATCAGTTCCTATGCAAGCTTGAGGCACCTTCGTTTCCGCCGCCGTGTTCATGATGGATCATGTCACAAGCTTGCCGCTGTTTGCTGCATGCTTAACCCATTTCTCCGGGTTGATAGATCTTCAATTACGTGCCTTGGGTTGTATTCGGCTCCCTGTTCTTTTGGTTGTTTCACTTGCTAAACCCATCTCCTCTAGTTGTCTGCCCAGTTTACCCTTGGTGTGCAGAAGGTTGGTCGTCCCTGCTGGACGTGGAATGATATGTTGGAAAGGTGATCTTCGCAACTGAGATATCTTCTCCTCGTTGGATCCAGATCTTGGAGGCAATTCAGATTCCAAGGTCTGTTGTTGGCACCTTGCGCACGGTATTGTCTGAAGACTCAGACACACATCCTTCCTTGAATGTTTCATCCACTTCTCAGGATTGTAGCTCTGTCATCTCTGATCCATTTTAGATATTAATTAATGCTAGTTTTAAACGTTTACATTAGGGTAACACTTACACATTTCCGACAACTTGCGATTTTATTCAACTTAGTTACTGTTTCTTATTTTCTCCCTTATTGGGTGATCACAAATAAAAATCAGGAAAACACTTCAAAGGATGACATTAGTAAATTGAGGCGGTAATGTCTGAAATATGTGAGATATTGACTTCACTCTAAGCCCCTAAGATGCAGAGGCAGATCCAAGAATTCGCCTTTCTCTCTCTACATTCATTTGAACATACGCCTTAAAAAAGAACAGAGATTGATGCAAAGTTACAAGATAGCCCCTCCCTCTACTCTGAAAATACTACTCAAGTGTAAATACCCTCAGATGGTTTCTTCATTGTATAGTAATTTATGCGGTTAAAAAATATCCATAAATTAGTGAATATTAACCGCACAACTATAAAGAATACAGGAAAGTCCTGTGTCATTTGACCATCAAGCTGTAAGTTTTAACCATCCAAATTGCTACCCAATAAAGCAGCCATCTAAGGGTAAAATTTACACTCACTTTTTTCAGAGTATTCTTTTCTGATGCATATGTTTAAATGAGCTTAGAGAGAAAGACAAATTCCTGGTTCCGCCTCTGCTATAATGACAATATATACAAAGATAAAGAATAGAAGAAGGAACAAACCTCTGCAGAAGCATGAACACCCACGATGCTATGAGTATTAGACGGCTGATCTTGCTGGTTTGCGAATGAGGAGCTGATGTGTTGATAGTGATGCTGCCGCCACGTAAAAACATCACTCCAGTGGCTTAGATCATCCGCGATCACCGGTAATCTATTCCGCCAAGTTTTAACAGTTGCTTTCATGTCATGCAATGAATTGGTCGAATTGCGACCAGACATAATACCTTGATGGATCATTGCAGCTTCTTGTAATTCCATAATCTGCAACAATAATGAGTATCTAATTACAGCAAGTAAATGTGATTAAAATAAGTTAAAACACACCTTCAAAAGTTGAAGAAATGAATTGAAAAGCCCTTTCAGGAAGATCTAAGAAAAAGCAAATCCCTTGATTTTCCTAGGAGGGGGGGGGGGGAACTTGGGACCCCCCCCCCCCCCGGTGACCCTTTTCTCCTTTTCTCTCTCTTTCATTCCCCCTTCATTCTGCCTCTTTTCCCCCTTTTTTGGCCGAACGATAGGGAGGAAATCAACCCCCCCCCCCCCCCCCCCGCGTATCCGTTAATGGTGGCCACCGGGCGGAGTCCAAAACCCCTCAGCAAGAAAAGTGGCGGCCGCGGACACTTGTCATTCGTCAAACAGCTCGTTTACGTAGATTTTTAATCACCGATTCTAAAGAAACCGCTGATTAAAACCCTGTAACACCTGGTAATCATCAATTTGCCTCAAGATGTAGTAAGTGCGCTCACTGATTGGATCAACAATAGGTTGAATCAATAGAAAGGAAATCAAAAATAAGTCTCTCCTCCATCACGCCATATCATCACTCCACTCCAATAGAGCCAACGAACAGAGCAGTACTCCATCGTAGAATAAACACATGGAATAAATAGAGTGATAAACTGATAACTGATGATGTATTTACACTATGACTCCAGTCGAAAAAACGTCTGGCAATATATGTACGCCAAAAGTTTCAAATTCACATCGATGTCACAGAAGAGTCGCGCGCCGAACCGGTGGCAGTTTGTTGTGTGTTGTGTGTTCGGGTTTCCAACAAGGGAGTTTTTCGGTGTTTCCTGGTGTTTACATTTAACGAAGTATTTTGAAGGTTAGGTTACGTCCGCGTTCTCGTCATCGTCAAAGCTCTCTCAACACAAACTTAAGAATTAAAACACTTGAACAGTAATAAATGTAGTGCGAACAGATACGTGGTGAAACCAAAGGAAACTATTACCGCTCGTGATGATCGGGAAAGATGCGGAGAGTATGTTTGAGAAAAATATTAACATACCCACGGACTTTCGGTGCTACTCTTTTAGTGATGGGATTCATAGCTGGGTTTATCATTGCCCACTTCAACATTACGATTCCTTTGAAAAATATTGAGGAAAATTTAGTCGCAACAGCAAATGAAGGGGCAAATAAAACAGATTGTTGCCCGCTAATGCCTTTGCTGCTTCCTAAATTGCGAACAGTTGAATTAGACACAAGTGATTTTCCTGACTTAGGCGCTCGGTTTAAATTAAAACCAGGAGGTTCTTGGAGTCCCAATCACTGTAAACCTCAACATCATGTAGCCATAATAGTGAGCTATCGGAACAGGTTTGAGCATTTGAAGGTATTTTTAACAAATTTACATCCATTCCTTCAACGTCAATTGCTCAGCTATCAAATATTTGTTGTAGAGCAGAAGAAGCCAGAAAAGTTTAACAGAGCCAAATTGTTCAATGTCGGCTATATGGAGGCTCAAAAGCTTTCTAATTTCAAGTGCTTGATCTTTCACGACGTTGATCTTATTCCAGAGAATCCTAACAACATCTACGCTTGTACAAAAAAGCCAAGACACATGAGTTCCAGTATAGATATATTCGACTACAAAAACTTGTACTTCACACTTTTTGGAGGTGCGGTTGCTATATTGAAAGAGCAATTTGAAGCGGCCAATGGATTTTCTAATTGTTACTTTGGATGGGGCGGAGAGGATGATGACTTTTATCAAAGAGTAACTAAGACTACGGGTATGAGCATTTGCCGATTTGAAGATTATGTCGCTCGTTACACGATGTTGAGTCATAAGAAAGAGAAGAGGGAAGATGAAATAGTGGAACTCTTAAATGCAAGCGCCGCAAGGATGGCTAGTGATGGCCTCAACTCACTCAATTACACGCGATTGTCGCTTGATTTCAAAGATTCTTACACAAGAATACTAGTCAATTTATAATACATGTCACTCACGAAGAGTTAGTGTCAAAGTTTTTAACATTTCGTTTTAGGGTTTCGTGCTGATTTCGGATACCAGAGTGTTACCATTCTATTAAAAGTCGAATCAACAGTAAATAGTGAATTAGTTTAAAAAAGATGATGAGTTAGATACTTCATGATCTTTCCATGAAAATCTAGACACACAAAGTGTCCTTCAGAAATCATTAAAACAATACTGAAGGACTATATAAAACACTACGCATCAAAAATGAATTCAAATCAAGACAAGTAATATTTGATCTCTTTCATATTTTAGCTTCATTTTTAGATTTCCAATGAACTTAGTCGCAGAGGTTTTCTTAGGAAGAGTATATAATACATTAAACTTGTTTTAGAATAATTAAATGATTTGACTTTAATCGAACAGAACTGTTCAGATGACCAAAATTGCCGCTAAGTAAACGCCAAAGATTTTGGTGGTCCATCATAAAATTTATATTGTTACAAGCTTTGTGTAACTGAAGTAGCAAGATGGTGATTTGCAGAAGCCATTCAAGTGCCTTAACACATTAAAATGCTATGAAGCCTTCTCAAATCACTCCGCTCTCTTTTGAACGAAAACCTACAATGAGTGTGAGTGTACTGTGCAAGTGTGTGAGTGTGTGTGTGTGTGTGTGTGTGTGTGTGTGTGTGTGTGTATGTAGTTAACTGGAGTTAGGGGTTGTTTCTATTTTAATAAGTCTTTTGTCCCTTGCAGCTCACTTTTAAGCTATCTATGTTCAAAGTTTCTCTACTTCCTACTGCTTCAAAAGAAAAAAAAGATTGGTCCTTTGATATTTAACACGCCAAATCAGGAATGTGCATGGTTTATCCAACTCTACTATAATAGATAAACAAGGTGTGCAGTGTGCAGTCGCAGAAAAAAAGGATGTCAGATGACTCCTTGGATTTTGGCTTAGGTTCATCTGCAATACTTGAATTCATTGAGATAAGTAATGCAGAAAACCTACCTTTAGGAGTTTTCTGGCATTCTTTTTGTACTTCCGATCGCACATCTATCTAGAGTCGCAAATCTAATGGATAACCTGAGTAACTGACAGAGGATCTTTAGATTAAGGTAAAAGAGCAATTTTTTTCCAAGAATTTTAGTACAAAATCGTCTTTCTGATAAAGCGACAGGCGCAGCTACCTCAACAATTGATATACATTGGAAAAATATGAAAAAATGACACCTTAACCCTAACTGAAAAATCCTTCGATTACACTGGTTGGTCATTAGATTTCAAGTCTAAAGGAACATACTGCTTGTAATAATTGCAGAGAAAAATTATGGAAAAAAAAGACAGTACTTAACAGAAAATACAGGGAAAATGCCCAAAAGAAAGCATAAAATCATGTAAACTTATGGACAGACTGGTTAGTAAGAGTTTGATTAAATAACCGGGGAGCAGTTAGTCAACCTATTGCTTAGCAAAATTATTTAGAGAACACGTATGTATCAGATTTTGACATAGATGCATTGTTCTGTGTCTAGGACAGTTTCTACGCAAAGTTACTGCTCCAGTGTCGAAAGTTACTCAACAAGATCGATTTAAGAGTCGGTTAAACTTAATAAAGTCTGATCTTTTTTCCCCAGCTGCAGATCAGTTGTCAAGTAATGTTCAACAACCACTAATCAAACTGCTGACCTCTAGTAGCAACCAAATTAGAAGATCAAGTTTGATTTACATTTTTGCTGGTAGAGAGCATTGGTGGCGGATTTATTCTTAAATTTAATCAATGTTTTCAAGTTGTTCGTCAATGATGTGAACACAAACAGATTTTACAACGATTGCTAAATTTTAATAACCGGAAGATCAATTTTTTTAACTTTGTAACGTACCATCCCTTCCCAGCAGAAAATTGTTAGCGTCATTTTGCTGATTTTTCAGGTTACATGAAAAATGTATTTTCCTAGGCATATTAACGCTTACATTCACCCATTCTTCAGCATCTCTTATTTGCATTCAAACGATTTTCATGCCAAAGATAAAATATTCCTAAGCGAGTACCAACCTAAAGAATAATCATGAGGAACATTTTACAGCCATAATCCGCTCACAATTTTCTACAGGAAAAGGGTCAGTAGTGGTTTATTTTTCCTCAGGTTGCTTGTTTTTGATCATGTTTAAAAATTAAATCAATGCCAGATCATTAAATTTATACCTAATCATTATGAATTTACACTTAATTATTGAATTTAAGCATATGAACATTTTAACACCTGATCATCATATTTCCTTGTTATCATTAGTTCATACCCAATCATAGAATCAATTATTGAGATAAGAATTTTTTTCATTACTCTTGAGGAAGAAAAACTTTTCCACAAACTCAACTCTGCATTTTTCGTAGCAAAAGTTTGTCTGATTATCATGGATATCCCGATTGAATGCAAACCACTGTGCCCTTTTAGATGGTGCTTATTGTAGTCCCCCCCCCCCCCCCCGTTAAACTATTGTTCTTTAATTTTTTCCCCCAATTCCACTCCAGTATAGATTCTGAGTGTTGAAGCACACTTTAAATTACCCCCAGTAAAAAAATTATCTACCAAAGAATCACACTATTCAAAATAGTGTAGATTTTCAGAAAAATAAACAATTTCCTAAATTCCATTCAAGCAAGACAATACTATGTAACCCAAACCAAAAATCTATTAATCATTTTCACACTAAAAGTAAACTAGATTACTTGAATGTCACAAAGAATTAAAAAAAAGACATTAATGGATAATTTCATGAGAATAATTTTTCTAAAAATTTGGTTTTTTCCTCCCCACCAACTATCAAAGGAAAATATGGACCTACGAAATTAATGAAATTGAATGGTAGGTTTGACTGACTTGTTAAAGTATGTATTTAGGTTAAATATTATAATTATTGTGATTCTTAGATTACTTAATTAGCTTAGGTCGCATGCTTTATTGAGTGATTTGCTGCATTTCATACTTGTTACATTTATTAAATTTGTTTTTTTATCACATATTTTTGTCCAAATTTTTCTTCCTTTCACTTTTTTTTTAAAAAAAAAACAAAAACAAAATCAAAACAAAAAACTTCAAGGTTTCTAATTTAGGACAAAATTAATTATTCTACCTAAAAAAAAAAAAAAATTATGGATAGCAAAACCTGAGAACGTTGAATTTTTTGTTCTATAATGTTTCTAAACAACAAGTTCAACTACACAAATTTATTATTAGAAACAGGATAAATGCATTTTAAGGTTTAGAACTTTTGGGGGACAACGAACGCCAGAGTCAATAAAACCTTTTCCAGCCAATCAAGAGCATTGTTCAGTGTTGTCTTTAACCATTGAGTTACTCTTTCTGCCCTTATCTTGCAGGATGGTTACAGATTCCGAGGTTCAGGAGCTGTGTCGGTGTCATCCGATTTTGCCGAACTTACGATCAAGCTCTCAAGATTTTTTTAATTATTTAAAAAGTCGGATTTTGAGTCAAGAAAATTTACAAACTGAAGAAATGTCTCATCCCACCCAAGATTTTTCCTTACATAATATAAAAACCTGAGGAGTCTCGGGACAACGTTTTGCTAGGGACATTTTCCGAATTCTTTCCGGGGGGGGGGGGGGGGGGTAAATGAGCCGAGAGATGGGAGAGCCTCCTCCGTCAGCCCGATCGGCTCGCCGCACCGGACCCTTGAATCCAACCCCCCATGCACCCTCTATTTCTGTGCTGTTTTCTCAACTTTATACCTTTATCATAGTTTGCATGTTGATTGCTAACAATTTAGGCGGCGCGCAGCGCCGCAATGTAGGCGCGAAGTGCCTCCGGGGGTTGGGCCACGGAGCGGCAAGGGGGCAAAGCCCCCTAGTTATACATAATTAAAGCTCTTGTCCAGTGCTTTCTACCAAGTCCATTTAAGTTCTTCCATGACAAACCGTTACCAAGTTGACAACTTCTAATGACATTTATCTTTGATAAAAAATCAACAAAGGGTCCAAAAAATTGAAAAAATACTTTTTTGACGAGGCTTGGTGGGTAGACCAAACATGACGAATTTCATGCAAATCAGAAGAGAAAAGAAAAGGTTAAAAATCAAGAGCTGTGCTTACTTGTTGAGCGGCTTGTAGCAAAGGTAAATGAATGTGTGAAACAATATGAGGTAACTGTCGCCATTCCCGCATACACAGGCCACTTGCTAATTTTACGTATCGTTCTACAACAGACATGTCAAGCTGTTCCGAATGGCAAATAGCAAGGAACCCTCGGTAGAGATTCACCTGGAATGGTTTGAGAGAAAAATACGTTCAGTTAACAAAAAGGAGGAATCAATAGCTGTTCATTGAAAATTGGTGCGACATTCATCAAAGTTTACAAATATTGAGAGTTGAGAGTATTTGAGGAGTTCGGTGCCAGAAAGGCACTTCTTCAATGTAAAGTAAATCAGAGAAGTGCCTTTCTCGACTTAGATCTTCAATTGAGCAACATCCGTAATACGCCCGAACAACTAAAATCCTTGTATTCACCTGTAAGTCATGGATGAAGCACAATTTAATAACAGATATAAATGAAAAGAAAAAAGAAAAAAAAGCTTCAATCTAGACTTCTATATTTAACTTTTTATCTAATTATTTTCATTATTTCTTTATTTCATTTTTTTACCCCTTCACAACCAAACCTATCATTTTTCCTTCAAAAATATGATTTTTTAATTAGTTTTGACACAAAATAAGTGAGAAAAATTTAAAAACATATCGAGCATTGTTTGTTGCATTTCAGAAATTAGCAAGGTACCATATTCGATAAGGGCCAGCATAGTGAACAAAATCATAACGCTTGAGATGAATCCTGAGCGACCTGCAGTGACGTTCAAATCCCCTAGATACGCACCACTGTCTTGAGCTCTCTGAAACCATAGCTTTGCTGTCTTTGAACGTCATTTGCTGGAGCTAGAGTCACTTTTTCAAAAATAATTAAATGCATCACTAAATTTTTTTTGAAAAACTGACTTTAGTTCCCACAGATGACAGTCAAAGGTGGCAAAACAATGGTTTCGGAAAGTGCGCGACAGTGACGCATACCTAGCAGATTTGAATGTCAATGCTGATCGCAGAAGATTCATGTTAAACATGTTCTAGGTTCAGATAGTGCCCATTGAGGTACCGCGCTTTTTCAGATTCAGTGAGCGCTCTAACCTTTTCTTCAATAAGTTCCAAAGGGACAACAAGGAGAAAATGAATTTTTAACTTTCAAGGGTTTAAAAAGGGGGAAATAGATTATGTGCCTCAGGGGTACCACCATGCAGTAAAGGATTAATTTTTGTCCACTAAATGAAAACTACAGGATTTGCAATAACGAGTTTACTTTAGTTAATATTGGGATAAGTAATTACGGAGCAAGCAATCGACTATGTTTTTAGTTCCATTTATTTGAGCCTTGACATTAGTTGAGTAGAAATGAAAAGAAGAATTTGGCTGAAAATGGAAATTATCTTGCTCAAAATTTATCAGGAGAAAATATTATAAGCTTTGAAAACCGATTCCTACACAGAGAAAAACCACTTTGAAAATAGACTCAAGTTGAAACAACACAAAAGAAACATAGTAATCTGCAAACACAGATTTTGAGAAGAGTGACTTGGAGAAATTGCTTCACTTACTTTCCACATGAGCTCTTTCGGGCAGCTCATGTCAACATGGGACAGGGCTTCTTCCATCAAATTCCAATTGGGAACCCTCCACGCACTTTCAAGAACCAGAAATGGGTTGACATTGCCTTTTACTTTGGCGTACTCCAGTAAATGGTCCCATTGATTTAGTTCTTTAGTACACCTGATGAAAAATGAATTCAGTAATGAAAGAGACAGTCAGATCAAATCATTTTCTATTAAAACACTCCGAAAACTGGGACTGCTCATCAAAAAAGTTTCATCGCGGTCGATTTTCAAACATATCTCCAAAAAATAAAATTTAGAGATTTTTCAATTTTTTATGAAACTAAACTCTACAAAGTTACATTTTGTTCAATTTTGTTGTGTACTCAGGACCTTCAAAGTTTGAAGAGCAAAGCAAAACAAGGCATAGCGGATAAGCATAGTTTTTGGGCCCGGGGGCCCTTTTTTTAAAAATTTTGGGGGCTTTTTAAAGGGACCATGAGAAACTAATTTCTGCAAATTTTCACCCCAATTCTGATTGGTTCTCGCGCTAGACGGTTTTTTCGAAATTTCGAAAAAAATTTCCTCAAGAACGGCTGCCCGATTGAGTTAAAATTTTTAACTTTATGAAAGTACCAAAATGCTTTCAAAAACATTTTTTTGATTTTTTTTAGACCGTTTTTTTAGGGGCCAAATGCCCAAATTTTTCGGTGTTTTTTTTTTTTTTAAACCAAGTTGCGTTTTCTGATACAACAACCAAAAATTTGGACTGTAGACGCCTCTAATACCATCTATAACATATTTTTTTCCCAAAAAAGTACGCCACTTACGCCATAGAAAATTTTTACGAAAAACTGGTTCAAGGGTCAAAAATCGCATGATTCTGAAAGGAAATTTGAATATATTTACATCAGTCGAAAGTGTGAAAAAAAATGCGTTTTTTAGCGCAAACCGCGTGTTTTTATCTAAATTTTACCGAAAAGTGAGAAAATTTTAATCAACTCTCATTGTCAAAAAACACACGTTCAGCGCTCGAGCGTATGCCCCCTTTATTTCGCCCCCTGCTCGCATCACGTCCCGGTGGCCGAGTGGAATAGAGCGCCCACGTGTCAAGAGTGCGATCAGGGGTTCGATTTTTAGCCCCGCTGATACTTTTTTGCGCTCTCTCTCAGTTGCCTTTTCGCACTCTTTCAAAGATCTACTCTCAAATCTCCACTTTCAAAGACATTTTTCTTGGTGTATTTTCTTTTTTCTTCTTCTTCCTTCCTTTTCTTTTTTTTACATTCTCCTCTCCCCCAGAACGCAGTTCTGCCGTTCGTGTATTTTTTATGGCATTTATAAATTCACCGATGTTTTATCAGTTAAAAAAAAACGATTACACATTTCAGTTCAGCTCACGTTTTTAATGCTCGTCTGTAATATTTTCAAAGTCGCACCAATCGCCGTTAAATTGTAAAAATATCCGTTTTTTTTTTTTTTTTTTTTTTTTTTTGGGTCAATGACGACTCCACCGTTTGAGTAATGTAATCTTTTCAGATTCTGTGAAATCCTCGGTGAATCGAAAAATGCCGATTGAATGTGTAATCGCTTTTTCAACTGATAAATCATCGGTGAATTTATAAATGCCATAAAATATACACGAGCGGCAGAACTGCGTTCTAGGGAGAGGGGAGAATGTAAAAAAGAGAAAAAGGAAAAGAAGAAGAAAAAAGAAAATACACCAAGAAACATGTCTTTGAAAGTGGAGATTTGAGAGTAGATCTTTGAAAGAGTGCGAAAAGGCAACTGAGAGAGAGCGCAAAAAAGTATCAGCGGGACTAAGAATCGAACCCGTGATCGCACTCTTGACACGTGGGCGCTCTATTCCACTCGGCCACCGGGACGTGATGCGAGCAGGGACGAAATAGAGGGTACATACGCTCGAGCGCTGAACGTGTGTTTTTTGACAATGAGAGTTGAGTTAAATTCTCTCACTTTTCGGTAAATTGAGATAAAAACACGCGGTTTGCGCTAAAAAACGCATTTTTTTTCACACTTTCGACTGATGTAAATATATTTCAAGTTTCCTTTCAGAATCATGCGATTTTTGACCCTTGAACCAGTTTTTCGTAAATTTTACTATGGCGTAAGTGGCGTACATTTTTCGGAAAAATATGTTATAGATGCGTATTAGAGGCGTCTACAGTCCAATTTGGTTGTTGTATCAGAATCGCAATTTGGGTTTAAAAAAAAATAAAAACACCGAAAATTGGACATTTGGACCCCAAAAATCGGTCTAAAAAAAATCAAATAAATGTTTTTGAATGCATTTTGGTTACTTTCATAATGTCCTAAAATTTGAACTCAATCGGTGCAGCCGTTCTTGAGGAATTAATTTTTTTCGAAATTTCGAAAAAACCGTCTAGCGCGAGAACCAATCAGAATTAAGGGCTGAAAATTTGCAGAAATTAGTTTCTCATGGTCCTTAACAAGCCCCCAAAGTTTCGTTAAAAAAGGCGCCCGGGCCCAAAATCATATGCTTATCCTGCTATGCCCTTTCATTGACTTTCAACGAAAAATGTGCTTGAAAAAAAAAACTTTAAATGGAAGCGGTTTAATTCCTTTTGCTCAAAGTAATACAACTTTCATGCCAACAGACACACATTATAAAAAACAGAAAAAACACAAACCTAATCCATTGTTTTTCCCATAACCTCCTTTCACTCATTGGAGCAGGGTCACTGATTAGCTCTTGACGGCTTTTGGATATAACTGTTTCATACATATTGAGAGCTTGCTCAAAGAAGCCTTGTTGTTCATAAGCAAGAGCCGTGCTTGTTTCTTGATGTTTTGAGTGTTTTTGGAGCAACCCAGCCCACATGTCTTCTTCTCGTAGCCTTGAGTACATTTCCGCCAGGTTATCAATTAGATCCTAAAAAAAATTCAAATTTAATTATCTTGGTGCGGTTAGGTTAGCAGATAGAATGCAAAAGAATCAATACAAAAGACAGTACCCTTTATGATTCGGAGGGGGGGGGGGAGACTCCACCAAACTTTTGTTCAATCCCAAATTGCTAACGTTTTAAAACTTCGAAACTCGCGAAGGTCCACTTCGTAAAATGTGCCATGTAGGTAGATAAAACACTCATTTTGAGGATTTTTTAAAAAAAAAAATCATTTTAAGCTACTAACTAATATGAAGTGTGCATTTTTGAGAGTTTGAAACATCAATCTTATATCTTATGAGACTTTGCAGAGTTTTGGCCCTAAAGTTTAATTTTGTCTGTTTTGCTTTGGTTTTAACTTTCCACTCCTTAATAGACCAATGCAGAGTGCGGAAATACAAAATTTGTGCCTACTTGTTGCTTAGCGCTCTGAACTTTCAAAAATGCACAATTCACTCTTAACTTTAAGCCCCTTAAGCTAAGGGTACTCCCCCCCCCAAATCCTTGAAATAGATGTTTCTCCTAAACTCATATGAAGCATTTGAAAAGGAGGGCCTCCTGGAGTTTCTCAATATTTAAAAATATGCTAACAAACCACCCCACCCCCCCCCCACCCCCCGGGCCATGAAAATTATCTTGGAGATAATCCCGTGGAAAAAAATGAAGTTTTTACATTCCATTACATTCTGAGACAAAGATGGACAAAATTCAAATAAAACATATGATTTTGTTCAATACCTGCTGCGGTGAATTGTCTGGCTCAAAATCATAACAGTCGACAGTTTCTAACTTCTTCTTCATTCCATCGTGTAAACTATTGTCACTGACAGCCTGCTCTAATTGAAGGGTAACTCGATGCCATAAATTGTGCGATTTTCCAAGATAGGTCATCATGACGCTGCAAAACAGAACAAAAAAACCAAGACCTTTAATGCAAAAATATTCGAGATCAAACATCAATTTACCTTCCAAGCTAAGTTATAAATGTAATTACTTAATTACAGATGGATGAAGCGGAACCAATGACTACAGAATAAATTAAGTTACACTAATACATACCTTCAGGGATGAAAAAGTCCTCAGAACTCAACACGAAAGATTACAAACAAAGATTTGAGTCCTCTCAAATTTTGGAGACTGGAGCAAGTTGGCTAGGGATTTGAGGCAGTTTAGGGCAAGCTTACATGACTGACAGGAAGTTCTGAAGAATAAGGATAGCTACTGATGGATTAGACTTGCCTTACAGTGCAGCTGTTGGGAAAATATACATCCTTTCATACAAATACTTTGCAACATTTTTCAATTGAAAAAGTGAAAATCAACTTCTTCAAAAATGTTTTAATTAATACTGCTCCTGCAAGCACTTTGCCGTAAAATTATTTAGTAATAAACAGACAAACTTACGGTTTTAGTAGAATTGGTGGATTGCAATGAGCTAATGCTTCATAAAAAGTACATATGGCGCTTGGATGAGAATCTCTTTGCACCACATGAATTCCACTTCCAATAAACGGTACGATTTCAGCTCCTAGGATCTAAAAAATTTCAGAAATTTAAGAAATACATTAACTTTGACTTTTCTTTCTGCAATGGCTGTTGATGGATTTTTTGTTCATTTTCACACAAAGCTCAAAGTTAGAAATGTTGAGAACTTATTTGAAAAATTAAATTGAAATGTAGTAATCTGATCTTGGAAATTTGCAAGACTGGAACTAACGCACAGTAATATTTGAGTTGTGCCATGCAAGAGTGGTTAAAGTACAAAATTTTGACTTGGGTAGATTGAAATCATACTAAAAGTTGCTGACTGCTTTAATTGTGAGGTACAGCAAATTTGATACCCAGCTTTGGTATCTTAATTTCACTGATAGTATTAGGCGAATTGAAAAATATCAATATACTGGAAAAAACCAAAAAATGCTAGAATACACAGAAGTACCAAAATATAGAAAAGTACCAACATAATACCACACTGACCGGCAATGACCAATTAAATACAGACTGACCATTCCAGAATAAGTTCATAGCAAACAACAGTGCTGATAGCCCAGTAATCTTAATGAATTCTTTCAGGAATAAACAATCTTTAACTGAATAAAGTACAGAGTAAAACCACTGGGATATAATTGACTCAAGTTTGCAACAAAGAGGACTTGGACCAATGTATTGCACGTGGCAGTTACCAGAGATTACATCCAATCCAAAAAGATCACATTTTTGGGTGCATTTATTGTGGCTAGAAAAGGTGTACAAGCAACAAGGTAAAAAGTCTGAAGCAAGCTGTAAGGACTTACTGATTGTTGCCTGTCTGAGAGAATTCCCCATAAGCGTGGGAACATATCGAGCCAAATTGATTCTGCTAGAGATGTATCCATGTGTCCAAGTTGTGCCACAGCACCAAGTATATTCACAGTTTTGGTTTCACGAACAGTTTCTAAGAATTTTGCTTGGGCACCAATTAGCTTTTGTAAATTGACTTCTCTGGTCAGAGCTGTCCCTGGTTCTTGCTTAATTACCACAGAGTCAGCATCATTACCAATCAGTTCTAGATCTCCAAGATCCTCCTAGGAAAAAAAAAAAATTAGAAGAAACAAATTACTTCAAACATTAGAAGGACTAAAATTTAAGACTCTGATGGGTATAATCAATTGGGTCAATGGGATAGCATTAGAATTTTATCATATTTAATCACCCCCTCTATCAAGGAAAACATAATTGACTCGATGAGCATCAGCCCATCAACTCAATTATTCAAAATCACCCCCTCAAATATTAATTGATTTATTGATTTATTTATCTATTTGACCATACACTAATGGAAATAGAAGCAATAGAGTTTAACTTACTATTGAGGCTTCAGACATTGAAGAGTCAGGCATTTCCTCTTTTGGACATGCAAAAATGACAAAATTATCTCTATCGCTTGGTTCCGCAAGATTGATAACAGATGTAACACAAGGGAGCAGACAGGTAGTTTCTCCAGCCAACTGCAGTTGAGTACCTAAAAATTAATAAAGGATACATTTAAAAGTCGGCTAAGCTAAGGTTGGAAAAATGATTTCAAATGCTAGAGACAGATATTTCAGGTGGATAGTTGGGTCAAGAAAACTATGAAAGAATAGTAGGATTAGTAAGCAAAAATTTAATCTTCTCAACTTTATAAAACATTTTTTTTTACAGTAAAACTAAGTTTTGCAGCTGATGTGGTTCAAGTTTTGAAAGAATTCTGATGAATCAACTCTACTGTAAAAACTTGTTGGCTCGGATTAACTTACTTGAAGAGGCTGTGACCATGATTAATTCGATGCATTGTTTTAACCAATAATGATGACCCATGGGCTCCCAATTCTGAGCAGCAACAATGTACAGTAGTCGATCCAACAAACGCCGACGCAAGGACCGATCCAAGACATCAAAGAATTTTGCGCGCAGCACAGGAACAATACACCGGAGACCCGATAGAAATGCTGGTTCTAATTTAATAGTTAATTCAGTGGCTTTAAGTTCTTCATCCCTAGAAAACAAAAGAGTGGGAAAATAGATAAGCCCAATGAATAGAAATGAAAATTTCAAGACAAGAAAGTTCAAAAGAATTTAACAAATAAAAAAGAGAGAAAACATTGACAAATTTCATTTAACCAACAAAGTTTGGTTCAGAAGATGGGTCACTTTAGAAATTAATGGCCAACTCAGAAATTGTTATTACTATAAGCTATGATGGATCTCAAGAAATGAAACTAGGGAACTTTCTTTTCTAACAACCCTTGTACTACTTCAAAAATAAGATGGAGCTTCTGAAAAAGAAAATAAACAGCTAACCTGTAAATTGTATTGACAAGTTCTAAAAATTGAGTATTGAGATCAGGGAATTTTTTCTCAACAAACTGCATCAGCTTGATGAGCAGCATTGATTTTTCTCTAAGAGTTGGTGCCCCTTGCACAGTGTCACCATTCATCCATTCTTCGACAATCTGAAACGATAAATGATAAAATAATCAATCAATCTCAAAATGTGGGGAAAAGAAAAATTCAGACAACCCAATAAACTTAAACACATTCACTCCCAAGTTTTTTCTTTACGGGAAATCAACTTTCAAATTGAAAAAAAAAATTGGTTCGCACTTTACTCAGGATGCCACGCAGGTCCCAAAAATAACACATATGCATGGATCAAAGGTCCAATGGCACTGTGAGAGATGCTTGTTTTGCCAAATTTTTGCGCAACCGGGCCCATGAGCTCGGCTTGGCAGTAAAGTGTTAAAACTTAAAAGCAGCTAATTCACAACATTGGATTAAATCCTTTTTCTAAGGGGACTGCACACTGTCCTTGCCTAGTAATTGGATGTTTCTTGAAAAGAGTAGTTAAAGACAAAACTGAGAGACTTGTGTTTCTCACTTTTCGTGAATAGGCATTAATATTATCATAATAAATTACTAAAATTTTATTTAAGAGGCCCATGCAATAACAAGCTCAGCTCATTCAGGCACTCTTCAATTGCATCAAATTTTCTGAATGCAGGTATGTCGCAACGGATAACTAAAAAATAACTCAAAACTGTTGCTTAACGATTATCATAGATTGAGTGCTGACTTTTTTTCCATGAGAAATACAGGCAACATAAGTAATACTGAAACATTTTTAACAATGTAAACATTGTGAGAAAAAAAACCCAGTGAACCAAGCAGTATGCTTACCTTTAAAATGGTTCTCATAATTTTTACATCACTAGTCTTTTCGATAAGACCAATAATGATGGTGAACAAAAATGTTTTCCGTGTTTCTCCGTTCATACCACTAACACGATTTTTGACCAGATCCAGACACAATATTAGCAACTCATTGGTACCTGAAAAAAAAACAAAAAACAAGAGCAAGCTGTTGTTAAACAATTCAATGCTTCAAAAGATTTAAAAAACTAAAAAAAAAAATTTAAAAAAAAAAAAAAAAAAATCATGGGAATAAAGAAGTATGTACATATCAAGTTTGGTACAAAAGCTGTAGCATACAGTTTTGGTACTCTTTTGGGGTAGATAAATTATCATAATTTAGAAGAGGAAACAAGGATTTTTTAATTTTTTATAAATGGGAAGGGTAAGATGTCATGCATAAATTACACACCTCATTACTAAAAAGTTAGAGAATTTCCAAAAGAAAAACATGAGAATACAAAGAGCTGAAGTATTAAATGAAAGTAAGAACAATGACATACCTATTCGAATAAACTGCGGATTCTCATTACTGGCTTCTGCATTTGAATGAGAAACGAGCGATGCAAGATGTTCACGTGCAAGCCGTTGAAGTACACGGACAAACTGACCGACTAATCTATCTACATAACTAGGGTTACTGCTACAAGCTGCTTTTAACGCCATAACCGTCCTGAACAGCGTATTTGTATTTCCATTCTTTTCATAATTTGCTAGTCCTTCAAAAATAACCTAAAAGAAAACAATGAAGAATGCACATTACTTACGACATATTGTCACACAAATCCCGTCTCATCTACTTCCATGCAAACATTCTCTCCTATCTCAAAAACCAAAAGTGAAAATTTTGACTAAGAGATACTTCCCACTCCCCTTAAGGTTAATCTTCGGCTTCTGGTCAAGGTTAAAACAAGGTATGTGCAATGCGCAATATTCACGGCTGGGGTCGTTCCAATCGCTAAAGGAAAGGACGATGACGTAGGTGTGGTCAACTCCCATGTTAATCAAATGGGAGGAAACTGGCTACGTAAGTTGGTCAACAGAGTTTGAAAATCCCGCTCCCTCGCGGGAATCAAGCTGCACAGACCTAGTTTCATCTACCATAGCTTTTTGTACTGATTTCTGCCTCCAGAGCAGTTAGATTGAAGCCTAATTACGGGCTTAAAGTAATTTGTCTTAAAGAAAACAGAGAATCTGTTATTAGATGATCATCTGAAAAATGTCTCTGCAAAATATTTTGTCTTTTGGTCGATAATTTTAAAAATAAGGCTTAAAATAACTAAAAACAATATCGCAAATCGATTCTTTTATCAAAATGCGAAATTCCATTTTTGCTACTCTCAGATTTTGTTTCAAAGGTATGGACCACGAGGTCATTAACTAGAACTTGACTACCTGTGTTCTTAAAAATAAACTACTTTTGGCATACAGTTAAACTCTCGTTAAACAGGAACACTCTGATGGAAAAAATTGTCAATGAACACTGAAGAGTTACCTTAAAGAATTTAAAAAATCTCTTAGCGTAAAAAATATTTCACACCTCACTAGAGCTTTATAATATAGCACAACAGCAAAATATATTCTAAAAAATAAAAGGAATAATAAAGAGACTTACTTTACTAACAGATGCGTACAGACATTCTAGCTCTTCATGTTTTGATGCCACAGGTGAAGTTGCTGGCTCTGTTGGAAACAGGTTCATTAATCGACTTAAAAGCGCATGAACCAAGCGTACAACCTGAAAACAGATTAAAAGTTTTTTAAATTCGAATTACTCATAACTGAACAGGAAATTGGATACAACTTCTTTTCTAAAACAAGAGAGTGCACAGCAATCGAATTTCTAGGAGAAAAGTAAAAGTAGTAACGAGCCTCCAGAAGTCGAATCCAGTTGGAACACTCGAAGTCAGACCAAAGTTCAACAGATGCCTCGAACCCGCACTGCTGACCAATCAGATATGAAGATTCTCGTAAAATGAGGTTATGCTTAACATACGTAAGTTGGACTTTTCTCCAACTTGATTCGGCTCCAGAGAACGAACTTTAAAAGGTGGCTGAAATTACCTTGGTGTTTGAGCTTGCGATACAAGTTGAGATGTTTGGGAGGGATTTGACCGTTGCCAAAATTTGCTCCTTCCTCATTACAGTGACTAGGAACGTGAATAACTCTAGAGCAGTGCAAACATTTGCTAAGTTGACATTTTGAGACTCGACCGATGCAAAAACTTTATCAAGCCAAGCTAACCGCAAATCTAGA
The DNA here is from genome assembly GCA_011764245.1 of Trialeurodes vaporariorum. Taxonomy (NCBI): domain Eukaryota; kingdom Metazoa; phylum Arthropoda; class Insecta; order Hemiptera; family Aleyrodidae; genus Trialeurodes; species Trialeurodes vaporariorum. The sequence continues at coordinate 27,666,638 of VMOF01000002.1, forward strand.
TTTTGTTGAGGCCAGACATCAGGTTTTAAAGCCATCCTAATTAGAGCGATACAACGGCGAGAGAGGAGCTCACCCTGTGATGGAAGGGCACTTGCGCCCGCAGTGTTTTCATTCAACTGAAAACAAAGAAGACAATATTTTAAAGAGGAAAAACAAAATAATATTTCAAAACTATTTTGACCTGGAAAAATACTAAGGAACAGTGAACAAATATAGTAATGACTCACTCTAAGATGTACTGAAATTTTGAGATGTCAGTAACAAGATGTCAAGGGGTCCAAAAATATTTATTTTTATTTCTTAAAAAACCCTTTCAATACTCTACTAACATAATTGAAACAACAAAATATAGATGACTGGTGTATTTCTGGACTTTTCTGCTATATTGTGACACAGCAGCAGTTAAAAAGTAGGGGCCTTCTCCATTACACAGGCTACCTTTAGCATGATTCAATAAAACAAAGAGAGGAGAAAAACTTATTTGTAGCATTCATTCATCTCAAAATAGGCTATTGCACTTGGTATCTAAGACTTGATTTTTTATGTTTATACTGATTTATTTGTCAGATCTCCACACTCACCACTAAAAACATTGAGTCTGAACAAAACATACCTGACAAGCTAAACGTGCTAGGAAATTCAACACAGCATTGGCATGTGTCTTCTCGATTGGTTTGACCACGTCGATATCTTCTTGTGACGATCCAGATGCGGAGAAAGGAGATGGAGTGTTACCCATACCAGTTGCTTGTCTTTTGGCGGGAGGACCTACATTCTCTTCGGTGGATGGTCGTTTCCTCAGACCACTAGCAAGCCCATTAGTCTAGAAAATAGAGGATAAGAAAACAAAAGTAAATGAAAGCAAGAGAAGGTTGAAAAGCATTTGTCTAAAACAAGAAGGGACAAGTTGAAGCAGTCATTAGTAAAGGTTAGCTGCCCAAGCTGTTTATTTCTGATGCTGGTGTTTTACCGCAAATGAACTGGCCTGAGAAAAGCAAGAAAGAAAAAACAGACCATGGTATCCAGGTGAGGTCAACGGATTAGCAAATGTCAGTTGATCCCTTGGATTTTGATTTGTAGGCTATCTGGAATACTTATTGTAATGAATTGAGGCATTACACATGGCCTACCTGAGCCAAAAACTAAGAAGGAAACTGACACTCTATTGAATTAGCTTACTATACCTTACATTAGGGGGGCAGACAAGAAGAATAACATATCAAGCGTGACACCCTCAGGAAAGGAAAGATCTTCAGAGCACGCAGGAACTGGTACGCTTTCTGAATTATCCCCCCCCCCCCCCACTGTGTTGTACAGGGCTTTTATCTCTCTGAGTGCTTCTATTTTTCAGTCTTCTATGCATTTTTACAAAAAAAAAAACTCATGTGCATGAGGACCGGGCACCATTATTGCAACACACGAGCGCCATGCTTATACTGCCGGCCACTCTCTCCGTTTTCTCACCTCTTGCAAAGACAGGTTTCAACGCTGTTAAAAATTCAATTCCATGAAAAATCCCAAAAATTAAGAACTTTTGATTTCATACTCGTTATACAAACTAATTGAGCATAAAATGTTTGGTATTTGAAAACTGCTTTTTGGTATTCCAGCTTAAATAATAAAACGCTATTTGAGTTTGAATATCAAATGCCAATTCAATAATCCAAGCAACTTACAGTTACACGGAAGAACTAACAGGTTCAAAGAGGGGCAGAAATTCTGTTGCGAAGATAGTAGAATCATCAAATGGATTGAAAATTTTGTTCATTTCAAATTAGAGTATCCGCATTTTTAAATCAAAATAACCAAGATTGCAAAGTTATATTTTTTAGACAGGAGGTTCAGCTCTTTCTACAGTCTCTCCAGGCTTGCTTTATTGGGGGTGACGAGACAACAAAATAAAACAACAAATACGAATCCTCACATCGTTTGGTTCATTTTCGTCTTTGATACGTTGAAGCTCCCACTTAATAATGACTTCAGCAAGTTCAACCGCTAATTTCCTGTGCTCAATGGTCGCTGACTGTGTGAAACCAAGTCTTTGGATGGATGTTATCATACTTTGTACTAAATGATGACGAACTGGATAGTAAACCTAGAGCAGGAAAGATTAATACAATCATATATTTGGAACATTGTGGCAAATAGCGCAATTTGATTTAAAATAATAAATGATTTGAAAAAAGAGAAAATTTTCAAAATGACCATGAGCCTTAGCAAAAGCCACATTGTAGTTCACTTTTACAAAACTGCAGTGGACGTAAAAAAGACAGCTTAGATCTTAGACATCTATTAAGATAATTTTGCTTTTTTCCTTTTTAATCAGTATACAACCCTGATAAATATTTACAATTGATGATAAATAGATCTATAAAGGAATGAATAAATGATAAATAAACAGATTCAGTTGAAATAAAAATTTCGCAAATAAATAGAAGGAATGAAACTTACCTTGTAGTGCCTAACAACTATGCTACAAATGTGATATAACTGCTGCATGGAATGACCTTCTTCGACGATGATTTTTTTAGTTGAGTGAGCTAACGTTGCATAACCATCATTCATTTTACTTGGTAAAGCAGGAGTTAAAATATCCAAAGCTTGACGCACAACTCCACGAATTTCCATTGAGTAAGCTTTCAATAAACTACGAAACACTGAAGAGAGCAAAACAAAAACAAAACAAAATATTAAAAAACAAAAAAAAAACAGGGAACCAGCCTTTATGTACAGGCCGTTTACTCTGATAGATCTGGAAAAAAACCGTACATCTCAGTTAGAATACATTTAGGTAAGACAGCATTGCCACGTGCCAATGAACAAAGATAAAGATTAAAGACCCGGACTCTTGCTAACCAAGTAAGTACTGCTTTAATCAATTTGATAACATTACAATAAATGGATTAATGCAGCTTTTGGATCATTTTAAAAGGAAAAGATCATGAATTTGATAAAGTCACAAAATGCTTGTTCACATTACAGCTATAGAAGGAAAGGGGATACAAAAAGAGATCTTCAGTGATTTAAACAAGTGCTGTTTTCTGAGATAGTCAAAAACTAAGATGATGCGCAGTAGTGAAGCGTGTAGTCTTGCAACACTGCGTTGTTCCATTTAAATCCATGAAAAATTGATTCAAACAAGTGCTGTTTTCTGAAATAGTCAAAAACTAAGATGATGCACAGTAGTGAAGTGTGTAGTCTTGCAACACTGCGTTGTTCCATTTAAATCCATGAAAAATATTGAACTATCTGAAAACTGATGACAACTATTAAATTTTACCTTTTATATGCGCTCAAATGGACAAAATGCTACTTTGCCATGGATGATGAGGGAAAAAGAGCTTTATTTGCTGTGTGGGTGCAGTTACAAACATTTTGGGATGAAGCTACAGTTAAAAATGCCTGGATCAGAAGAAGCAACATGAGTTTTGAACATGAGGATGTTAGACAGAAGAAAAGGAAATCATACCTTGAGAGACAATTCTTTTGAAAACATTAAATTTTGTGATGATGAAAGCAATCAACAAGTGCCCATGATACCGAGTGGCTGGATCCATGCAGTTCCTATTCAGGAGTGACGGCCACGCATAAGTCATGAGACGCTGCAGCTGCTCCCTGTTATTCTTGTTGCACGGTATGTGATGAGGAACTTGTTCCACAAGAAGACACGCTACTTGCAGAACCAGTGTCCGGACACAGTCTGCGCGTTTAGATGATTCTTTGATATCAATCACCTATTTCAAAACAAAATTAGGAACATTAACTTGACGGTGAGCAACTTGTTGGAAGTTAGGTGATGCATAAGTTCCTTAAATTAAATTTTGAAAAGACTGAAAGCGTGAATGTTTGTAAGTTATAATCGAAGAGAATCGATTTATCAGTACCATTTTTTTAACATATTGGTTCATACATAGTTATTGGAATAGTTCCACTCTACCCTAGTCATTCTGGCATCAGTTAAAATGTTAAATATTTACCAGATAAAGGGCTAGATTAAGAACAGTAGGAAACCTTTAAACACTTTGAGCTCTCTTAAGTTATTTCGCCTGCTATACCCCAGACCTAACAGTAAACACAGCTTCATTTGGTCACAGAGCAGACCATCTTTAAAAATGAAAAACTTCATGAAAAAACAAAATTTTAAGCAAATAAGAGGAATTGAGGTGCAGATAATATAAAGACTTACATCATTGATGAAAACTGTGACGATGTTCAAATTATCTGTGCCTAGAATGAGTTGATCACCTTTGTTACATTCAAAACAAACGGAAAAGCAAGGAATGATGATGAACTGAAGAATTTTTGCAACAAGCTCTTCACAGACATTTGGAGTTTGGTAAAGTTCCACAAATTTGAAGAACGCGGAGCGCTTCCATTCAACTGTATAATCTTGAGCGACAGCTGTTTCCAGGAAATTATGCAATTTCTGGTTTTTAACAAAGAAAAAAACATATGAGAAGAATTGCATGGAGGAGTGGGCTAATTTATACCGAAACCCAATTCGACTGGCACTGAACACTCTCTGGTAATAGTTACTACCTGTACCTCAATGAAACCCAGCTGGCTAACTAAAGGCCGTGCTTATCCCTTCTCCTTACTCATTCACTCTCAGCAAATGATTTAAAAGGACATTGCTCCAGTCGTACAGAATTTTGGGCAGCTGCAAATTTTTTTAAAAATTTTGCTGAAAAATTTCTTAAGAGTATTCCCAGCATAAATTTTCACGGAACCACAAGGTGTTGAGGACACGTTTTCACGTCATTCAAAAGAGTTTATGAGTATCAGAGTTGCAGGTCGGAAGAGACAAAACGAGGTGCCATCAGCCAGGTTATCGGTCCGTTGCAAGTATTTGCTACAATGTTATGAAGATTCCATTCGTATAAGAAATTGTGAGAAAATCGCACTGAAAGCATCCAAAAGTCTCAAAACCCACCCATGAACCACAAACGAAATTTTAAGAGAAATGTATGAGCCAGTCACGCTTGGGGAGTCTAATCTGACTGAGCAGCTTTCTCGATGATGAAGAATCACTTTTCTCAGCATCGAAAGTTAGGATTAGATAAGACTCTCCTATAGTGACCCGATCATTTCACTGCCATCTTGGAATTTTGTAAAACCCCTTGTAGAGTTTGTGAGCGGATTTTGGAACTTTCTGATGTTCCCAACGTTATTTTCAAGCGACTTTGCCGTTATTTTCAGCTGAATTTACACTACATTAGACTCTCTCTGTTGTAATAGCAAAAGTTTGCAACCAACCCATTGTTTTCCTGCCTTTTTTTGAAAGTTTTGAGCACCAGTTGATTTGGGATTGACGGTAGGAGACATTAACAAATTAAAAGAACAAGAAAATTAGGCAAGCTATAAGTCTTGCAAGACTGAATTGAGGAAATAACAATAAGATAGTATAGAAATAAAACAAGACAAGATGTGAAGTGTGAAAATCATTTGGTGCCGCCGAACTCATTAGAACTGACTCAGCAAATCCGCAGGCAATCTCTGAAGTAAAAGTTTTTATCGTAAGCACACACAGTTGAGTACCCAACTCCCGAGTTAATGAGCCGACCAAACTTGACTCAAGAACTGGGTGGGCAATCTGTAATGCAAGCGATTGTCTCATAAGAATACACAATTGCAAAACCAGCTCCTTAGTTGATGAGCCAGATAGGCAGCCTGTGATGAATGTTATTTTTTAAAATCATACACGTTTGCACGCCCTGCCCCTGCATTACTGTGGCAATAAAACCCAACTCAAGAGCTGGATAGACAACCTGTAGTGCTTGTGTTCTTTCTTTATGAGCATAAACGGTTGTTATCGTGTTTGTTTTTGTGATCGGCTGAAACAACCATCTTGAACCTGCCACTAAAATGGTATGAAGAGAAAAATACAGGGCAGAATAGTATCCAAACGTGGTATCGAAAAATGAAATTTTATTGAGTTTTCTTGAATTTAGGAAAGAATTTTAGTAATTTGAGCTGCGCACATTGTTAATTATAATTACTAATTTTGCATCCTTTTAAATCTCAAGTTCCCTGTAAAGCAGAAGTTCGTACCAGACGCATTGGTCGAATACTCTTCCGTTGCCTAAACATTCACTCTGCAATTCTAGGATAAAACTACAGTAAACTCTTGATTTACCGGATCGCGATTTACCGGATTTCGCGATTTACCGGAAAATTTTTCCGGTCCCGGCAAAAGTCCCATAAGAACAATGTTAAATTTCATTCGATTTACCGGATCGCGGTTTACCGGATTTCGCGATTTACCGGATTTTTTCTCGGTCCCAAGAAGGAATTTCTTCTCAATTTACCGGACTTTGCTCAGATATAGCAGTTTTTTCCCGTGACACGATGCCGCGATCTCAAAGAATTACCATGAGTCACTCTCCAAACTGATCGCTCGCGGTGTTTTGAAAAACGCGTCAAGCGGCAGGGAAGCTTCGCTGCTTTCCCGCGTCGAAAGCAGCGCAGCGTTGCCGCCCGTAGTGCGTTGGCTCCACGCGCTCACGCGTGAAGCACGTAGTTTATGGCTTTGGCACTTCAAGAACTTGCCAACATTGGCAACGCTGGCTGACAGCGAGATCGGCTGAACCTCTTTGGAAAAAGTCAGCTGATTTTTTCCAAAGAGATTTTTAGCTAAGAGAAATGAAAAACACTCAACAAACGAACGGTTAGTACCAAATTATCGTGTTCTAATCCCCCACGCGTTTTTTGTGCTTTTGTAAATAAAACCCTCAGGCTCAGGTAAGTCGAAACAGTGAAAATTTGGGGGGGGGGGGGAAGGGGGGAGAAAAAATACCTAAAAATTCCGCGATTTCGCCGCGAAAAATGCGAGTTTTCGGTCCGCGATTTCGCCGCGAAAAATGCGAGTTTTCGGTCCGTGATTTCGCCGCGAAAAATGCGAGTTTTCGGATTACCGGATTTCGCGATTTACCGGATTTTTCGGCCGGTCCCCTGAAATCCGGTAAATCGAGAGTTTACTGTATTGTAACCCATATACCTTACCTGAAAACTAGGCAAAAATCTACCAATGACAGCTCTTAAAAGTTGGAACAATAAATCAATTTTAGTTGGATGATGACTGAAGAAATGAAGTAGGATATCAACAAGCAGTTGTGGCTCCTTCCAATGAGCGCAAATTATTGTTTCAATTTTCCTATGACGCTCCTGCAATGAAAAAATTATTGGAATTAATTATGATCCTAATTAGATTCAATGTAAATCAAAACAAAACATAAGAGAAAGAAGAAGAAAATATCTCATAAAAAAGGAAATTAGGTATTCAATAAACCTCAAAACTAGATGGCCAAGTTCACGCAACAAAAATAAGAGCAAGTTTAAAACTTTTTTCTTTTTTTTTTAAGAATAAAATAAAATAAAATGAGCAAATCACCAATTCTGAGAAAACTTCAGACTAGGAAAAGATCGGATGAAAATAAAAAATATATTTCAAAACAATAACTCACCTGATATTGATCATCGCACCAAATTTCAGTCAAAGTATCGACAAGGAAATATTGTGAAGACAACCACTGATCATCAAATTTAACCAACCAAGCGATGATACGAATGCTCTGGAATCGCAATTCTTCTTTCTCTTCTGAAAAATAAAAATAGTAGACCTCTATTCAATGGCAAAATATTTTTTTCTCACATAGAGAGAGTAAAACAGTAACGAAGTTTAACAAAACAAATACTTCTACTGCTTCAGGGAAAAAAAAGTGTTTGCAATGACAGGCATGTGAAAGAGGAAAATCTTGGATCAGTCTAATCACTAGACAAAAAACCCGAGAAATGCTCATTATATGAAGTGCAAGAGATGCAGGTAAATACAAAATTGCATATATTTTACAACTTACCCTGATTTAGATTAGACTGAAAATCAGATGGAGTTTTAACCATGATAATCAGTTTTTGAACACCTTGATCACACTGCAACACATCTCTGAAGGGTTTTCCTGCCTTGTGCTTCACGATGAACGCCATGTAGTTTGACCACAAAGGTTCCTGTAAGAAAAATAAAACAAGCATTAGTACTAGAACGCTTAGAATTACAATTTCGGATAAAAGCTTAACATAAAATGTATAACTTTAACACCTTTGTGGTACACATAAGAGGGACAGATTTGATTAAAATATAACCCTAACCATCAACATTTTCTAGGTTCAATGAATGAAGAAAAAAATTATGAAGCGTCGGGCAAATAGATTTTAACTGATCTGTTGAACATCTTCAGAACAGCAATAAAGGTGATTCAGAGTCCAAATTGGTGATTGCAAATTTGGTTGAAATCAAGGTTTGGTATCCTAGTACACCAAGTTCATTCACCTGTGGACCAAAACTTGCAAAAAAGGCAGCCCCAGAATCATTTCGGTGGGAGTTACAATTCAACTTGATAAAAATGACCATCGTAAAGTTTGAAATCAATTCTCAATGTAGTTTTTTGTGGCGCATTAAACGAGGAAATAATTATTGAAGAGTTATGACTGTCGTATCATTTTCCTCACTTAATGAGTATGTTCACCAACTTACATCAGTTTGTGAGCATCTATCTAACCCCTTTCTGATTAAAAATTTTGAGTTTATAACTATAAATAAAAAGTTCTGGGTTTGAGTTATTAACTACGCGAAACTCACTTTGATGTTCTTCTCCTGGAGCACGAGATCCATGGTTTCAGTAGGATACCTTAGAAGGAACTTAAAGAGAGGTTCTCTGAATGGTGAGCTGGGACCGATATTGAGAGATTTTTCACTTTGCAGAACAAGCTGCATAAGAGGTTCAATAAATCGAGGGCCCGCTGCAGGAGTTTCATGAAATATGTTGATGATAATTGCGATTACATCCTCCACATTGCCGCTTTTGGTTACGCCTGAAAAACAAACAATGACAAATAATTGAAGCAACTTTTGACTTTCCTTTTAAAAGCAAAGAAAGATACAAAAGCGAAATAAATTTAAGTAGCAGGATCAACAGCTAGAATATAATCCTGTTTGATTTTGTGCAAAACTTGGCATGCATGAACATTAGGAGGAAAATATAAATCAAACAAATCAGCTGCTTGAGGCTTCATTTCATCAAATTGTGTATATGAGATAGAATCAATTGTTTTCGTGGCATTCAAGGATTGCTCCTGGTTTTTTAAAAAAGATAGAGCACCGATTGGCTGGTCTAGTTTACAAGAAAAAAATATGGAAAGTAAAATATTGGAAACGTAATTACCTTTACCTTGCTGCTGCTGTTGGATTAGACTGTTAAACAATTTGTGCAAATGTTCCAACAATTGTTCGCAGAATTTCTCGTTGAAGCTATGAGGGAATAGTTGCACCAAATAGGATAATCTACGGGCGCCGCTGACGTGTAAACTACGAACGTCGCTTAGAGTTGTCAAAAGAGGTCGAAGCGCATCACGGACCTGCAAAAGTTCACAAACTTGATTCAAATTGTTTATGCAAAAAGCTTGGGCAAGGCAAAACATTTTTTTTTTACAATGAGGTATCTCAAAACTGAACAATGGGTGAATGGAAGAATTATCTTTCTAGAGTATTTTTTTTTTTTTTGGGGTAATTATTTTATCTAATAAATTCACCAGCCGCCACTGTCACGGTGCCAAACACTTGAAAAAATGGACTGTGGAAACTTTTTGTACAATGCTTCTCAAATACAGATTTCAGGTGACAATAATAAAGAAACAGAAAATTTTAAAATTTTTAGAGCTGTCAATGATCTCATTTCATCTTTGGACATTATTACGTCTCACTTTGTAGGTTGGGTTACAAATTCACGCCCTTTTAAAGAATCCTTGAACTTTAAGTTCCTTTTGCGCTGCATGGTTGTAATATGATAGATTGGTTTGAGTGTCTGACCAAAAATCATGTCCTAAAATTTTAACGCATTTGTTAATTCTTATTGTACTGACTTGATTTACTAACAAAAGAAATAATTAAATTGTCGTGCTTTTATACTCATTTCTTTTAATACCTATTTTTTAGGGCATTGTTGTCACATAATGTAAATAAATAAATAAATAAGTAGGAGTAGTATTGGTAAAGCTGAGCCGCCCAAACACAGTGGTTTGTTATGCTAGTGTTTCACAGAAAACGACTGGACTGGAGGAAAAAGAAGGAAGGAAAGACAACAAAGAAATTCTCAAACAAAGATATAAATAAACAAATAAGTAATTAAATATTTACCAAGGCTTTGTCAAGTTCTGCTCCAGCGATGAACGTTTTCATGCATTCAAACGCTGCTTCCTGCAGTTCAGGGTTCGGTTTATCTAACGCTTGATACAAGGACATGAATACTTTGTCAGTGACTGCCGGAATGTAATGACAGGCAGCTAAAACTCGCATAGCAGCTTTCCGCAAAGGAACCAAATTCGTGACAGATTTATAGCACGGCAATTTCAAGAGCATCTGGTCTTGAGTGGAACAGAGGTTCCTCAACTCGTTGAAGAACGTTTTATTTAGCTCAATATCTAAATCTACAACAAGAGAAATAAAAATATTCAATTCACTTTAAATTTGACTAAAGAAAACCCTCCAGAGAAAGGGTCTAAAGATTCTCCAACTGTGGTGATTCTTTTTTTTTTTTTTTTTTTTTTTAAATAAGCCATTATAATTTAATATTTAATCATTGAAAAATAAAAACCAACTCTGGTTCCAAAAGAATGATTCTTGTGAAGCAATCATCTAATATTCTAAATAATACATGACTTACCTAAAGTAAACAGCCTAGGCGTTAGGGAAGAACAAAACGTGTTTCCTTCCATGAGACCAATTTGAGCATTTGCAGCTTGATGCCTTAAAAGGTTTTTCTTGGGAGATATTATCACAGTTAGCACATCTCTATGAGGTTCCATCACTTCTGGCACAGTTTTCCCTTGCATTTCCGCAAACACTTGCAACAAATGCATTGACTAAAACAAGAACCAAACAAAAATTACAACTACACATAGAGAAGAGTAAAAATTTGACTTATCACCTGATAGGTTAAAAAAAAAAAAAAAAAAAAAAAAAAAAAAAAAAAAACTAGTCCCCTCTTTCTGAATTGAGCTTAAATGAAAATAGGGAAGAAAAGAATTTGAATTCTCTTACTTTATCAACCTGATTGAAAATACAGCTTTATTTTTTTATTAGATTTATTTATGACAGTAACAGTACATACATATCAGCCACTATACATAGCTATGGTACATGTCAGGTACATAAAAAAATCAAAAGCGCCGCTTTTAAAAACTTAGGTCAAGTACAATTTCGCAATATTCAGCTCTTGTTTGAAGATAATTTGTCCACGTTCACATGAGAATTTCTACTGTTTCAGTCAACAACTGCTTTTTGGCAAATCATCAAAGATACCATTTGATATCCATCATCAGAAATGTCACTGACACCAAACCCAGCAGTTCCTTTGTTCCCTTACCAACATTGCGTTTAACATTTAAAGAAAGATGCACCCCAAAATTGAAAGGAATTTCTTTTAGATTTAATTCATTAATTTTAGTTAGTCCAAAATTTAATTTACTTGTCTTTATCATTTTCCAAAATTAATTTTTAAGTCTCTATCTCAGGTCTTAGACTCTCCAAAAATGAGAACCTGAGAGTTTACCTAACAAAAGAAAGCAAAGCCAATGACAACTTACCTGTTCCCTCAGCAAGTCAGTTGGACTGGTGATTTGTCGTATCAATTCATAAGTGACCTCAGCAAGAGCTTTCCTTTGAATTGCTTCTAATTCTGGATCGGTGCCAGGTTCTATTGGAGCTCCACAACGTCGAATCATTTTCTCCAAGTTATATTTTGCTTCATCAATTGCTCCACTTGAAACCTTCAATTAAAATTAAACGAGGCATGAGATTGCAAGATAATTAAAGGAGCTACAGGTAATCTCATAAATTATAGGGCGGGAATTTGGCAAATAAAGTTGACTAATGACACTGTAGGTCATGCTTAACACGTTTACTGCCGCGTTGGGCTCATAGGCCTGACACTCGGGCATTCCCGCAGCCCAGCATTTGGCTTATAAAGTCGACAAAACGAGGGGGGAAACCGGCAAAACCGGGGGGAAAACAGAAATAAAAACTAAAAATAACAAAACGCTAAAAAATTAACTGAAATAAAATAAAAAAATAACCTTGGCGCCATGGGGCAATATACTAATAAACCCAAAGGCTGTCAACATGTTAACTATCACTCATTTTGAGTTACAGTAATTCAAATGAAAGTTTCCGTAGATTTCTCACCTCACCATTCAAATCCATCATTACAAACAATTGTGCTTTGATAAAAACAAACAGATGTTGGTAAATCCACCGCAATGATATTCGCCTCCAACCATCTTCATAGAAAAATCTGATCGCTTGGCATCCACTTAATTTTGCGTACCATGCTCGGTCATAACATAGAGCACACATCCTTTCTGCTAAGTATTCCATCAAGGGTAAACGGAATGCCTGGAAAAAAAAAACAAATTGTTTGTGAAATAATAGAAATCTCAATCCAAGAAAGATTTTAATTCTAGGAGAGACGATCAGAGACTTATCAGGCTTTGTTTGGGCAAGGGGAAGTCAGCTCGGCTCACTGACCGAGCTTTCAACATCGAGTAGTTTGCATCCATCACCGTGGGATCGCGCTGATTTCCGTCGGTTTAAAATCGCATTTGCTTCGCGCCCCCGCATGCCCTTTGGTTGGGCCCCAAATTCTGGGCTTGGTTTCCAGAACGCGAGGGAACTGACCCATACACCAGAAGCTCAAATTTTCATTAAGTAACAATTTTTCCCCTCCTCACTTCCTTGCCCTTTGACGTCCTCGCTTTCACCATCCTTCCTCAGGTTAATCCCTATATTCTCCTTTCATTTCCTCGTATGATTCAATCTTTTGAAGAATAACTCGACGAACTAGTAAGTATATTGTCAACAGCTCCAGAGACGATTTCCTTCACAGAGATAATCAATACTATCAATACCTCATGTTTTTTGCGGCTCACGCTTCAAATAATCTTTTGTTTCGCTTTATTTCCTTTTCATTTAAAATATAAACTTCATTTCTCGCGCCCTTTTTCGCATCGCTTTCCGCTTACTATAATCTTTTTTCTTTCTCACGCTTTCCACTTACGATTTTTTTTTCATATTTACCATAAAAAACACATTTTTGTTTTCAATGGTTTTTTATGCGTTTTAAGTCTTTTCAATATTAACTATCTCCCTGTTGTACCCTAGCAAGTTAGGATGCCCCACGGCGAGCGTCGCCAGAGAGGATTTTACAAAAACCCTTAAACATTTTTTGTTCCGGCCTTTTCGCGTTTTTCATTTTATTTGTTGGGTTTTTTCTAGTTTCTTTTTTACTTCATTTAAATAACCGCGCGCAAACAGGCTTACATAGGTTAATTCAACTACATAATTGCCAAAGTTAATTGGTTTTCATAACTTTAAGTTCTCTGACAAAAGATGTTGAACTTAATTGAAAATTCTTAATTTGAAGCCAAATTTAGATTTCTGGGTTTCAAAATAGCAAACAGAGTTTGATTGAAGTTTCCATAAAACGTAAAAAGACACTTTCAATACTCAGATTGGGTTTGCCAGACATTGGAAACACAGGTAATCATTGGCTAACTTACATTCTATTTTACCTTTTTCTGCCTTTACTATTTGGCCAATATTTACGTCACTTATTTTATTTTTATAAAGTAACAAATGGGCAATTTGCCCAAATACAAAACAAGTAATAAGTAAATAGAGAAGATGACCAACTTAAACACAAACAAAACTCAAACAGAACAAAAACAGTAAATAGAACCATTAAGATTCAAGCATGTGGCATTTGACACTAAACTTAAATTGAGACAAAACATCAAAATTACAAGTGGAAGAGGGCAAGGCATTCCAGGACTTCATCAACCAAACTAACACAGAAAAAAAAATGAAGGTTAGGATGTGTGGCTGGAATGACCTGGGGAGTAAAATCTGTAATGGAAATGGGAACCTCTTTAACTTCTAAAAGACCGGTCAGATCAAAAGAAGAGAGGCAACCATGAAGGACTATAAAAACAAAACATCAATCCAGAAAATTTTAACCCTTAATGCTCCTGTGTCCAGTCCTTCTCAAAAAATTGTTTTACAGATAGCGCTCGTGTGAAGCTGTGATCGAAAAACTTTGTTTACAATTCCGTATCTTTCTATTAGCATCATGTAACATTTAACAAATGAATACAGCACTTTTGCGCCTTAGTAGCAGTGTATTGAGTTACCAGTGCACGCTTAATACACAGTTTTGTTGGCTACAACGCTGGTTTTAGACTCAGTTTCGCCAATTTAAATAGGAGCGGAGCAAAATGAGAGTGGAAAACAATTCAGGCAGTAAGGGTTACTGTTTAGACATTAAATTTAACAGATACTTAGGAAAAATCATGATCACATAAGAGCGTAGAACACCCTGCCAAATTAAGAGTAAAGGGAGTTTGACAACTTACTCTTTCTTTCGAGCCCAGTATTGTGGTGGCAGTATCAATGATCAAAATCAACGAAGGAACAATAACGCGAGAAACATCCTTTTTCTCATGACCCATGACTGCTGCTAAAGCATCAATCAGGACAATAACATCCATACCACCATCAAGTCTGCTCTGCTTCCCACCAATTGAAAACAAACCTGTAAAAATTATCCGAGGGAAGAATAAGATGAAATAAAAAAATTCACTTTTAACACCAAGTTGTGCAGTACCAGTTGGCCAGCATTTGGAGAAATTCGGTAATGTTTATTTAAAAGCAAATTTTAATTTGATTTAAGATATGTACATGCCACGACAATTCAGTAAATATTACTATTAAATTAGGCAGTTGTAAGGGTCTAAACTTAGGTGTTTTTTAGTAAGCGAATGAAAGTTCTCAGTAAGCTGAAAAAAAAATGCCTTGAATTTCTAACAAGGTTTCCCAGAGATGCTATTTTGGTCCAAAATACATTTTTTTAAAAGGGAATTCCTTAGTGTGATGTCACAACACACACAACTTTTGCAACTTTACATAAGTGTATCTCCAAAATCAGGACACTTGAGGAAAAACCAAAGACACCTTTGTTCTTAGCTCACCAAGTTTCATTTTCTTCATAAAAAATGTCAACTTTCAGATCCTTGCAACTGCTCCATTTGAAAACAGTACTGGATGAATAGGAGGTTTGATTCATAAATTCATAATTGATTTACTTGTTTATTGACAGTAAAAACTTTAATTTACCAGACGTAAAAGGAGCGGCTAAAATAACAATAAATCAAAGAACTCGGTAAGTTGAAAATCCCATTTTTCAGCGACAAATAATTAAAAAATTGACTTCATCGGTAATCTCTTAACATTAAGCCATTAAACTGGAGCTGTGGTAATCAAGTAATTATTCATGGCAGAAACACTGTAATCTTGGATTTTTCAGAGTAAAAACCTCCATATAGGGTGTTTGTAAAAAGCTCTATTCAGACTCCATAAGAGGGTTTTCATAGTTCTCATGACATCCATCATTTTTTACCAGACGATTTAACAAAACAATTGATGCTCCATTTTGCTACATAGGTTAGCCAGTCAGGGTAACAAAATAAGACATTTCAAAGAGATAACATTGGCAGAGAAAGACGTACCTGCTTGTTGTGCAACAGCTACCATTGTGTAGTGTCTGACGACAGCAATCAGGAACGGACTAGCAATTTTCTTAAGATCTTTCATGGACGCTCCAATGAACAATCCTAGAAAAATGAAAATAAAGAGGGAGGTAAATCATTTAGAGAAATATAAATATGTACAGAACTGCTTCTTCATAGGTGATGAAAACAGCTTGGAAACTTTCGCTTTTACAAATCGTAGCAAATTTTTTAAAAAAAAGATCATATGAAGTTGTCACCCATGTAGGAGCATAGGTTATGTTCTCTGGTTCCCAATGAACAAGTCAAAATAATGCAAAATTGTGCTTTCGCACACCTTAACAGAATGGAGGAATGAATTTTTGAAAATCGACTTCCACCCTCGATATCTCGTAATCAAAAAACGATATCTACATTTGGTTTACGCAAAAATGCTCGGCTTTGTATGCCCTTTTTGATGACGTGTCACAAGATAGGGTTTGCTATTTGAAAATTTTGAGCTGTAGGGCCTAAACAGGGGAAACAGGGGACGGGTCTAAAAGACACATTTAAACACATTTGTTTTATTTAAAACATTTCCTGTGACTTGGAGTTTAATTTTTTTTTTTTTTGATAACGCAAAAATTGGGTTTCTAAAGATATTTGTAGAGCTATTTGTGAAGCACAAGTTTTTTGGGTCGACAGAAAAAAAAACAAAAAACACAACTTTATAGGAAGCCTCGGGTTTAAATGACCCATGTTTGGCAGACTAGTGTTAACGAGCCGTGTTGTATTCAGCAGTGTAGCGTGCAATCCAGCAAAAATGCAAGTTAGTCCAATTAAACCAATGAAAAAAATCAAAGGCTTGGGTGCATAGAGAACACTTTTGATTTCGACCTTCTACATGAGTTTAAATGGTTAAAATGCAGAGACGGATTTATAAAAATTGTTAACCGAAGTTAAGGTCTTCTGTATTTTAACTTTTTTATTAATCTTTCCTTTCACTTTACTTTGTACTTTCCTTATAGACAACATATCTAGCATACTTTGAGCGTTTGATTTCCTGTTACAAATAAAAAATAAATACATATAAAGAGATAAATACCTGTCAAAGCTGTTAGATGAGTGTCACGGGCAGGTTTGTCTGAGCACTTGTAAGGTGATCCTTGGATATGCGGGACATCTCCTTCCGTGAAACTGGAATAAAGAATAAGAGCAATAAAGATAAAGAAAGTAAAGTGAGTATGCTGAATAAACCAACAAATAAATAAAGAATTGGACCAGAAGACAACTTTTTGAATAACAAACACATATGTAGCATTTTAAGTTTGGTAGCTCATGAATGTTGACAAAGAAAAGCAGTACATCATCACTCATACTACCCACAATTTTTTTTTTTTTGCAATTATTATAATCGACAGAACGTTTACCTCAAAATGTATGATACAGAAAAAAAAAATCTACAGCCAGTGAAATTTGCGTTATTATTCTACGGCAATTAATTGTATCATGACGATTACTAAAGACACAAAATGACTTTTGTTACCAACAGAATAGCAGAATTATGACCAGCAAGACTTACCTTGGATGAGAAAAAAGTTTCAACATTGCTAATCGATCGTCATCAAGTCTAATTGAGGCAACGACGTAACTCCTCACTATTTCCCAACATTGGCGTCTATAAAACAGCTCTGTTGTTGGTGATTTCAAAACATTTACAGCTGTATCTATGATCTAAAAATACAAAAGAAACAAAATAAATTCTTCCATCGAAACATAGAAGGGCTAAAAACAACTATCATTCTGATGTTTAAACTAAGTTGTAGATATTAAGTTTAGGGACAGGAAATAATCAGGGACCGATACATAAAGAGTCTGAAGACAAGAAACTATAAAGTATATAAAGGTTATAAAATACGATAAAGATCAAAAGAAAGACAAAACAGCTGTGGCTGTGTTGCCACGTTTACGAGAACCTAATTTTATCTTAACAGTAGAGAGTTTCTTCAGCCACACTTATAAGTCATTTTGAGTCTTCATATTCCAGACTGTTGCTAATTTGTTAACTTGGTCTAGCCATCCCTTACTTTTACTGGCAATTTTTTTTTTTTTTTCATTTTTTACCACTTTTCTTTTTGGAGTAAATTTTGTAGATATAGCAAATTAATGCAGTTATTGCAATGCACTTTTTTTGGCGGGTGAGAAAAATGGATCAATTATGTATTGGCAAAACATTTATTAACGCACGAACTCAACAGACATTAAAAAGGAGGGTATCATCAAATTTAAACTTTTCAAGTTTTACAGTTTTTGTTTTTGTTTTTTGTTTTTTTTTTAACGCTCTTTCAAACAATAGCTCACCTTTTCAACTTCATTTTCTTTAGTACGAGCGGATTATGGGTCAAACTTTTTGGAGCAATCAGAGTGAATACAGGAGATGGTAAAGTTGCAAAACTTTGAAAAGAAACTTTGGAGTTAAATGTTCACATAAAAATATAAATAATTATTAATTACCTTATCTATAGGAAGTTGAATAGGTTTGCTATGATCTGGAAATAGGACAACTATTGCTGGAGGCAATCCTCCTCGATTATTGAACTCCAGCCGCTGCGGCTCTGTCATCATCTTGCGGTTGCCCCCTCCAAACTTGCCCAGAACTCTGAAAAAGGCAAGAGAAAAAAAAAACATTCAGTGCACTAATTCGTGAAATACAAAAAAAGCTACTGGAAAATTTGAGTTCCTTCACAACCTTTCAACAACTTTTTCTTACAAGAAGAAAGTCATCAATTTAAAGAGTAAAATTATGAGTAACAACAGAATAAAACTATGAAATTACTTTTAAATAAGAAACATTAGAAATAATCTGAAATTGGAACGAGTTTGTCCCCGCTTTGATAAGAGCACCGAAACTATTCAAAAATTCAATTTCAACTGAAAAGTTCTTGGGTTTTTGACCATCCTAAGTTTGATTCAGAAAAACTAACAGTTGATCCAAGAAATTAGGTGTGCATTTAAAATAAGCCTCAGATCTAGAAGATTGGAAGTCTCGTAGTCACTAAAACTTACTAATTAATACAAAACAGTGAGATAAAGTCCCAAAACCAACGGCTCACTTTTCCATCAGCTCCTTATTTGATCAATATGCAATGGCAATGATCTCAAAAATATGATGTATATTGTACAAATCCCATTTCAATATTCCTCAAAACATGACTTTCCAGCATACTCACTACTTCCCTGAAAGGATTCTTCATTAGCAAGCTGACAATAACAAGGCATTACCTGAAAGCAACATGTGCATTTTGGTCGGTTGGATAACGGAGAGAGCGCCACAGAGCTTGCATGAGGTCGGCGCGAACTGGCTGAATGTGTTCGTACAAGAAATCTGGTTGTAAGTTGTCCACACAAAGTTCCAGCGTACGTAGACCCTAAAATGTTCAAAGAACAAAATTGAGATTAGCATATTAAATTAGGGGTGAGCATATTTGCATCGAATCTTTTAAGTTTTTTTTTTTTCACGCGCAAGAAAGACACTTCTGCTGATCACTGAAATGCAGGTGGGGGCTCGCAGGTTGTCTACCTGCCAGCTTGTAGTTTTATGCAATTTTTCTCATGCCCGGAAACAGATACAAAATTGGCCAAGAGAAAAAAACCCAAACTGATGGAGTTCACACTTCAATTAGTAATTATTTAAAAGCGTTCATAAATAGAAAAGCATTGAGCCAAGAGCCCACTGAATTTATTTTTCATCTTCAACATTTATTTTTTTCTTTTCAAAACAGAGAATACACTATCATTAAGAGTTATATTGAGAATTTGAGACAGCTTTGTCATATGGTAAAATTTCCATTTTCTTGACTTAAGTTGAAATTTGTAATCATAAAGAAAATATGTGCGCCGTTGACGCACTGTAAAATAACTTTTCTCACATTTTCACCGCACAGATTTAGGTTTGGATTCGAAATGAAGAAATTGGATTCGTACACCCCTAATTAAAATAAAGTAACGTTTTGGTTTAAAATTGATTTTGAACAGCTGCGGCAGAATGTATCAAGATTGAAAAAATTGTGGATGGAGAAAGATTTTTCATTTCCTTTTTACATAAGAGCAACCAGAAATGAGAATAACATATGCGTAAGGGTCTGAATTTTGATGTTCTTTGTAAAGAAAATTAAAAGAGACAGTAAGCTGAGAACAAAAATGCTTTTAATTAGTTTCTAGATTTTAGAATTTTGGTGATGTCAGCCCAAAATACGTTGTTTTAAGTGATAATTTTGCGTTGTGACGCCAAAAAAATTAAAGAAGTCATCACATCCAGTCACTTAATAAAATTTTCTTGCTGAGAATTACTTTAGGACCGTACAAAAGAGACAACGTGATTTGAATGACAAGTAAAACGATAAGGTAGCACATACCTGACTGATCAGAGTGTGTGAGCCATTCAAGGCAGAAACTAAAGGATCCATAAGCATCGGTAAATAAGGTAATAGGGAGCTCAACCTTACAGGAACTGTTAAACATAATTCGACAAATAGGTCTTTCATATGCTGCTTGTGCAGTCCAGATTGAAGACTATTCAAACCTACGGGCAAAAAAGACAAAACATTATGGTTCAGAGATAAAAAATTTCACATGAGACGTAAGGAAAACAAAATACTTTACTACTTTATTACTTTCATATTGTTTAATGTGATTTTTTATTTTCTTCTTTTAATTGGCTGTTTTACCTCAGCTGATGAGTTTGCCCAACTCAAAAGCATTTGTTCATTCATGAGACATAATGAAGAGAAAATTTATCTTTTTCATATTGAAATTGTGAAGAAGGTAGTTTCATCAATGTTGGACGGATAATACTCAATTGAATAACTTTTTCTCTAATATTTTCATTTTCACATTAATCTGTTGGATATAAACGGATTTAGTGATAACATTATCCGGTGAAAAAGAGTTGTTGAGCGATCCAAACCAACTCTCATCTAGATACTGAAGACTGTCGGATTTGATAAACTTTGTATTTCGATTAGAGTTGACTACTACAAGACTTTTCTCCTCCATTCTTATCCAGTCAATTCTAAAGTTGGGAATTTTCAAGGATCGGCTTCTAGGACCAGTCACTTAATTGAGTAATTTGTAGGGGAAAAAGTGCCAGATTGCAAGAAGGAGCCAGCACTTAGAAATGTTCAGCATTGGTTCAGCAATTTACAACTGAGGAATAGAGCAGGTCAAATCGGTTTATAACTAGTATTCTGTTTCCTGTTTACGGTATGCAAACTCTTACATGACCGTAGCTGATATTGAAACTGTTACAAAAATAGAAAACACAATAATTTATTTTTTATTACAAACATGTTTACATGATAGCTACAATGACAAGAGGAAGTTTTGGTACCTACAAAACATAAACTAAAGAAGCAAAACAAACAATTTTAAACCTTGTAATAGACTTGGTAGAAGAGGAAGAAATTCTTGATATAAGAGATCATGACGTCCTTCACCGATGGATCTGAACAAAGCTCGAAGGAGCAAAAAGAAATTATAAGGTTCTTTGGCGGTCATTGCTAGCTCCATTGACCTGTTAGACAAAATAACAAATAATGAGAAACAAAACTTCAAACAAGCAGCAGATGGTTATGAAATTAGGCAATCAGTGGTGCCAATGCGACAGGACTTTCTGCAGACTATGGAACATTTCATGCAAATGGAACCATTAAAACTTTTAAAGCTTTCAAATTAACAAAAATTTTGGTGAAAGACATTGGTGTCAGAAAATTTTAACAATAATGAACCATTGTTCATAACATAAAAAGTGAGTGAAATGAGTGTTTGTTAGAGCTAACTCATTTTCTAATGCTTCTTATTTTACGGTCTAGTTTCCTGTTCTATGTCCACTTTCTCAGCTTTTGAACAAAATAAAAAAAAAGAAAGAGCAAAATATTTAGAAATGTTGATAGTCATTTTACCTGTTGACAATTTTATGAAGATGTGGACGGAGCATGTGTTCATTTTGAGTTGGAAAGCACTGCACACTTTCAAATACTGACTTGAATAGTTTGAGATACAAATTACTGCGCTCAGCATTTCCGTTACCCATTTCAACCATACGCCCTAATAGATACTCGACTAGAACAGGAGCGAAAATGGGAGATGTATCTAAATTCGTCAAAAACCAATTCCCAATGACTTGCAATGCATAGTTGCCTGCTATTCGCTCCACCATGTACTCAATGGTAGTTAAGAATATTTCTCGGAAGACTTGAGGGTTCAGCAGGGCAAACTGAAAAGAGACAACAAAATTGGAGCAAATGAAATAATTAGGTGATAGAAGAGAAAGTCTTACAATAATCGCGAATATAAAAATCCCTACAGAAACATGTTTAAGGTTCATCTTCTCTGACAAAAAAAAAAAAAAGAAGAAACATTTTGGGTGTTTATCAGAACTCAGGTGCAGTGCGTCAGCATCATAACCCTTAAGCGCAGGCGCCTTTCTGCACATGACATCTGACACTATTTACAAATTCTAACGGTTTGTGAAGAGATATTCGCCAGATGGCGTTCTCTTGTGTTAATGTGTACCTGCGCTACGGAGCTCAGAATTTATTGTTCCTTTACTTGGCGCTGGGTTGCTTAAGGGCTAATATTTTGGTCAGAGAGCTCAACAGTAAGCTGAGAAAGAGGTTCAGATGAAAGATGCACCAATGAGCTTCCACTCAAACAAAAATTCTCCACAGAGCTACAATTCCGACACTCCGTTTTTTTCTATTTTGTCCTCCTCATTTAGAGGACAATAAGTAGATGCGCAAAAACATTGAAAAAATGTGAAATAAACTTACAATGCTTGAAAAATGTTCAAGAACTTCTTTCTCCTCTTTAGACCGAACAAACTGCTTTGGTGGAATTATCCTCTGCATTGCAGGCAAGGCAGGAGTAAAAGTTAGAGTATAAATATCAAGGGCCTGGAGAGCCCATTTGACTAAACTGATCAATACTTCTGGATCACAAGTCTGTAAAGTCTTTGTTCCAGCTGCATCTCCGGACTGAAAGATAGGATAGAGAAAAATTTAATTTAGAGATAACGAGAAAAACTCATAAAATAATAGCAAGCATAAAACATGACAGATTGAAAGCATACTTTGAGTCAGAGCGAATCTGACAATCTCTTACATTGGTAATGTTGGTATCATTTCCTCTTCTCTGGCTTGTTTTCTTTCCTATTCCCTTTGTTCCTTTATTAGCTGGTGAAAATGTGAACTGATCATATTGATGTTCACTTAACTTAATTATGAAAAATTGTAAATTGTAAATTTCTGTCAGACTGAACCGAACTGAACTGAACTGAACTGAACTGAAGTAGTAGTGGTAGTAGTAAAGTCCAGCTGCCCAAATCATGTGTTCGGCAAAAAAATTTGAATTGGTTTGAACCTTTGAAGGTTCGCAAAGCCCTACTCTATAAATAAATCAATTAAAATTATGATTCCAAAGAGCAGCATTTAATAATGTAAAAATGCAAAGCTACTATAGTTGAAGCGCAGTTAAAATAACAGAGGATTGAGGCCAAATGAGAAAAATCGTCGGATCCTACACACATTTTTTTTTCAACATAATGAGAAAGAGCCAAAAAAGTGAAGATTGTACCTTGTTATTTGAGCAACTCATCATGATAGTCTTGACACCATAGACGAGAGCTTTCACAAGAGCACGGCATTCCACAATGTTGTAATTTGCAGACTGTGTAGCAGGGAACCCAAACCTAGGCTTGCTAACCTCTGTTTTTTCTCGTTTAGCTGAGGAAAAAAGATCACAATTATAATCCATTAGTATTTGATATTGGTGAGGAACAGAGGAGTATCCAAGAACTTTTTTCTCTTTCCTTACCGATTTGAACACAAGTGTTAGAATAGGAGGGAGGGATGGATAACACGTGACTTTTGCCTCAATCTCCATCCTTCTCCAACACATGCGTTCAAACTAGCAAAGAGGAAGAGAAAGACAGATTTTTAGATACAACTCTGGTTAGGAAATTTGAGCAACTCATCATGATGCATGTTGGAATATAGAGTAAAAAATGGAAACAAAAATTACAGGAGAATGAAAAATGTAACTTAGGGAAAAAGGTAAAATTGAGGTTTCAGTTAGGGTTGTGCGGTACTGATTTCGGTATTTTTTCGGTATTTAGCTCTGTCTTTGACTGCAACCTCTAAATGAGTGAGATTGATAAAACTGCTGTGGGTGACGTAAGCCAGAAGCCAACTAAACACTATAAAACTGTCAAAGTATTAATACATAGCATTCCCGCATCACAGTACCTTCGAATTCTCTAAAAGTTATGTAAAATACTGAAAAAATCAGCCAGTTCGGTATTTAACATAACTTTAAGGGAATTCAAAGGTATTATGATATAGAAATGCTACTTTGACAGTTTCATAGTATTTAGTTGGCTTCTGACTTACGTCACCCACGGCAGTTTTATCAGTCTCACTCGTTTAGAGGCTGCAGTCAGAGATATAGCTAAATACCGAAAAATACCGAAATCAGTACCGCACAACCCTAGTTTCAGTGGAAGGCAACGTTGACATCTGAGTTATGTCGTTGCAATTCAAAACTAGCAATGAAGGCAGCACTAAAATTGTCTTTGCAGTGTAATCTTCAAGCTAATATAAAAGGAGCTTCTTCTTTGTCAATTTTGGGAGATTTTGGTCATGAGGTGCCTCATAAGAACCGAAATACCATGTATTCCCAATGAGAAAATGGCAAGATCTCGATTCATGAGAGACTAAGCTCTAGGGTGCGAGGGTTGTGAGGGTAGAGATTGAGAAAAAAAGACAGGATTCACCTACATTCAGTTAGCGACAAAAATGAGAATTCAACCAAGCAAATTTCAATGTGCGTACTGTACACGAGTATTTTTCAAAAATACACCTCTATACACTGAAATAGCAATTGTTTACCTTGATTTTCTAAGTGACTCTGCTGAGGCCCTGCTGGTGTTTTGACATCATCATTTTTGGCCTCAGCGGCTGCTTGTGACATCGCGACTGCTGCACTTTGTTGCGCTGCTTGAGCTTTGCTGAAATTGAAAGAGAGAATTTTATTTAATTATTTAATCAGTGACCCATTTGTAACCCATTTATGTAATTTAAATTAAGATCTATCAATAGCAGGTCAGTCCGGTAGGTGGTCCAGGCCATTAGAGTCCCTATATACTACAAGAGTTGCGCCAAGTCTCTCAAAATGAAGAGGAAGAAGCGGATCAATGGAGCCCCCAAGAGGCAAATTGTAAATGGCGGATGACCATTTGCCTCTGCGCTGTTGCCGCTACTTCACTATCTCTATAGGTTGGGTTCAGATTCTCGACAATAACGGTCGTTATTGAAAGAGATAATGTTCTCCAGAATAACATTCAAGCAGAGGAAAAATTAACAATAATTACTGCGGTCACTGTTATTTCAAATGTGTAATAAAAGCTAGCACGCAAAAAGTAAACAAACCCTCTGTCATTTGCATTTGCCTCTTGGGGCTTTCTTGACAGCCTAGATCTAACAACGTCCACTGTCCAATGTCTGAAAGTTGTAAGAGCCGATCAGAAATGGATTCAGACATGGCGCAACTCTCATAGTATATAGGGACTCTACATGCCATCTCCCCAACTACGATAGCCTTTCACCATCGTATTTTGCCCAGCAATTGTTGATTCTGCTGTGTGAACAACGGACCAGGCACACTTTAGCTCTGAGCAAAAGAATGATCAGTACAGGGAAACAAGTGTAATGGAGCGTGTTTGCCCTACCTACTTCCTAGTCGACTGACCTGGTATTGATCTTTGTATGAATGATAGATAGACAATGAATAGTAAATTGCCAAGAAAGTTACAAGATGACTAAGAATTCTGTCATTGGTTCTGGGATACTGAGAACATAGAAGAATAAGACAATACGATTTTTCATGATTGTTCTACAACTCAAGTTTAAGTTTCTACAAATCTTATTCTTACAAAGTTTTAAATAACTGCAAAGAAAGTTTAATAATATGTACATACTTTACAAATACATAGTTTTTACAAACCTTACAAACCTTTTATTGATAAGAGCAGGTAAATGGAGTCTCGCAACAGTTTTAAATTTCAGGACAAATACTCTCAGCATTTGCAATAATAATTCATGACCAGAACCTTTGTCGTCATCTCCTTTCTGACGGACGCATTCCACTAAATTTAATAGTAGTTTACACGATATGGTTTGGATACTGTAACAAAAATTTAACAAAACAAATAATAAGAAAGAAGGTACGTGAGTTACAAAAATGTAACAAACTGAGAATCAGAACACATTTGCAAAAGGATAAGTTTTATTATTCTTAAAAAAACTTTTTTTTTTCTTTTTCATTGCAAGAATCTTGTGAATTATATTGCAAGGAACAGTGTGATACCTAATAAAAGTTCTGCATTACAATATAACAAAGTAAATAGCTATTAAAGAAACAATAACAATAACATCATTCAGATGTTGCCACTGTAACCCTCTCGCCATACAGTCCCTCATTGAGAATGTTTGTTAATATGGATTCTTATGAAACTTCAAAAAAATTGACAGACACATGAAATTATAAGAGAAAAATTTGTTCGATTCATTAGTAAAGGTCTAAGAATTGTGAAACTACTTTTTCATCACTCGGCACTGAAAGGGTTAACAGACAAAAAGTAAACATGTTATAATAATTCATCGACAATCAAAACTTTAATCGGAGTGTGATAGTAGAAGGAGGAAGCAGATAAGTTGGAGGCCAGTCATACCTTGTTGGTAAAGTTTCATCATGGATATTCACAGAAAATAGATGAACAGCCCTTTCTAAATCAGCCATCGGGAGATGCTGACGAACATTTAGAACTAAATCAGCAAGCATGCTGAAAGCCGGAGGCCTTAAAGACTCATGAGTAGTCCATCCGTTTCCAAGAAGAACTTTTTCATCACACAGCCGATTCATAAAAGGTACAAATTCTAAACAGACAAAAGAGAATATTGGTGAGAAAACTTCTTCACAAAAACCGAAAATTCAAAAAGTATACTAACACTCACTCAAACAATGAGGTAAAACAATTTAAAGTAGAAAACCAAACATGAAAAATAAATTGACTGACCTGATATGTTTAAGTTTCTCTCACCACTCATTTAAATTCAAGTTTCACTCTCCCATTTTTATTCAAGATAAAAACCTGAAGGCAGGTTTGATAGGACTTTAGTTTTCTTTCTTTGATGAATAAAATTTATTATTAAATAAGAAATAATTTATTCGACTCAATATTGCTACCATCTGAACTACAAAAAGTATAATAATGCAAGCATCAAGAAATTTGTCGCCTGAAAAACAAACGCAGCTAATTCCTGATTCAACAACAGTTGAGTTGCTGACTTAAACACATTCTACCATCTGAAGTTCTTACAAGCAATTCAACATTGAAAAAACATTAAGATAAGAACAAGAAGACCAAGAATGAGGAACTCTGCTAATGCAAACTTGAATCATACTTACTGATTTTTAGATCAGTTGACAGGATATGCCTCGCAGCAATTAATAATTCTTTCCTTAGATTTGTCACTTCCATAGGACAAAGCGTTAACATGTTAATCATACCCTCAACCATTACATCTGTTTGCTTGGAGACTGCTTCTTGAAATAGACGTAGGACATAGGCAAGGAAAGATAGTGATTTGATCTGGGCGCCCATAAAATCAGCAAAAACTTTTTTGTTGAAATTGGGGTGCATCCTATAAAGACAAAGATGTGATTAAAAAAAAGTTATAAAAACTGTACCTAATACAGAGACTATTTTAAGAGTGAACTAAAGCTAAAGGCGGACAATTAACAAACTGATTCTAATCGCTACAATATGCTGGTTAGGAGGAGGTCTGTTGGCTTTTTTTTTCCAACCTACAAAATTGCAAAATTGAAAGTGAACAAGATCTGGAGATATGAACATTTTGCGTTTTCATTTCCATTACTCTCCCACGGAACTGTCATTTAGTATTGACAACTACAATTTTTGGTGTGTGCAGTCAGCAATACATTCATGCAATGAAACTGCAAACAATAAGAAATGAAGGCATTTTCTGCTGCAGAAGTTGTGGTAGGGACTAGGGAAAACATGAAAATGTGAAATTTTCAAGTCTTTACTAATTTACATCAGAACTACAGGGAAAAAAAACCACAGAAATCACTTTGAAATCGTGAGGGGTAAAACTTTACTTAATGCAGCTCTAAGTTTTTAGCTAAAGATTACAGCCTCAGCCAGAGATCTTAAATTCTGTTCAAAGTCTTCATCATTTCATAAAATTTAGCGCCAGGAAAATATTTAATCATGCCTGCGTACTAATCGTGCGGTATAAACACATTCACTGTATTTTAAACCAGTTACAGTATGATTTAATAAACTTGAGAGCTTTCAAGTTGAAGAAAGAGATAAACAAACGGCCACACTGCTGTATCAAAAGGGTATCCGATAAATACCCAAAACGAGGATAGCTCATTAGTCAAATAATGACGAATGAGGGAACAGAATAAAATCAGCACAGCAACACATGTAATGTCTTGCAGGAGTATCACAGTCATCTAATTTTGATGCTGTGCTCAAATAAGATAATGAAAAGTAACTTACCGGTATTCAATAGCAGGCTGAAGGGTTATGGTATGGAGTATTACTGGAATGTAACTAGTTAACTCCGGCTCCATATGCTCTTTATACAACTGATACAAAAGAACTATTAAAATGGGTAATTCTTGTAAAACTTTTAATGATACCACTCCTTTTGGTATTAGGGTGTACTGAAAAAAAGAGGAAGAAGTTTGAAGTTAATAATCGTTCAAATATTTTAATCATAAAAAGTAATTTAGCAATTTTAACCCGCTCTTTTACTGCATTTCTTTTATGTGATTAGAGTCCAGACTTAAGTTGAGCGGTGTTTCTTTTGATATTTGTTAGTATTTGCGATTACGGCCTCTGAAAGAGGGAAACTGGCAAAACTAATGGGGATAACAAAAGCTAGAGGCCAACTGAATACTATGAAACTGTCAAAGTAATTGATACATAGCTCGTCGCATTAACGAGCCAAAATACCTTCATGTTACCAAAAATACGAAACTACACTTATTTTTTCAGTACATTGCATAACATAATGGTGACCTTAAGGTAATAGGAAACAAGAACGCTGAGTAATCATGATTGGGCAACATTTTAAACAAAATAAAAAAATAAAAAATAAGAAATAGGCTAGGAAAGGAAACTGGGCATTTTTAAGGGCCTCGAAATTTAATAACAGATGAAAAATTGGGTGTTGAAAAAGTTTCTGAGATGATTTATTTCAAGAAATTTAAGAAATAGGCTAGGAAAGGAAACTGGGCATTTTTAAGGGCCTCGAAATTTAATAACAGATGAAAAATTGGGTGTTGAAAAAGTTTCTGAGATGATTTACTTCAAGAAATTTATTTTAGAGTTTATTGTACTTACAGATTCATTGACACCGCCTTCAGCTAATTCTGATTTTTTACATAATATTTCAGTGCTTATGTAAGTCATTTGTAGCAGAGATTCTACATCTAACTCTGAGAGATCATTAACTTGCGGAGGTGGTCTGGGTTTGAACATGTTGTCCATGTGATTTGGTAGATCTCTATAGATACTTCTGACAAGGTTCAAAAAGTGAGAAATCTGAAAAAAGATCAATCCAATACGTAAAGTATGTGAATAAGTGGTGCCGGCGTTGGCCGCCAGAGGGCGCAGTATACGTGTAGAGTAAACCGAGCTGAGCCGGTTCCCGGCATATTCATTGCATATTGTATTTCATAAGTGCTTATTGTATTTCGTATGATCGTGTGATCATTTATAATAGTATTCGTCCCCAGTATCCGAGATATTGATTGTTAAATAAAGTTGACTATTATTCTTTTATAAAGTGTTGTCTTTAGTGTTTCATACCCCCTCGGATATCTCTCATAATAGAAAATCTAAAAATCTGAAGGCTTATCACTATCATTTCAATGAGCATTTATAAGTCACTACTTCCTTCGACCAATTCATACGTATGTACTAACAAAAGATTCGGCTACACCTAAATTTTAAATTCCACATTTATAATTCTGGTGGAAGTAAATAGAAACTATTCAAAGTATTTGCACACTTTTTTGTACCAAATTCTATTAAATACCTCAGCTAACCTCAGGTTGTGAATTAGTGATGTGCTAATTAGGTAGGTAATTTAAAATCCGACAGAATCATTACCATATAGTGAATGAATGACTCCTTACAGGGGTGCAAAATGTGCCCGATCTAGCGATCCGCGGATCGGGTGAAAGTGAGGAAATTTCTGGGAAAGTGAGGAAATTTGTCCAATTTTTTTTTGTTTTGTTTTGTTTTTTTTTTTCTTTCTTTCTTTAATAATAATAGCAACAAGGATTTCCCAGGAAAATAGTGTAAAAAATGGGAAAATATTGGTCATTTTGCGAACATACGGCGTTGAAATGTTAAAATAACCAAAAAAAAGTCATCACTTTCAAATTTTTGTGAGGAAATTTTTTAAAATCCTGTGAGGAAATAAGTCATGGATCGCGTGAAACTTCCAAAGTTTTGGAACATTTTGCACCCCTGGACTCCTAGATGAAAACACTCCTGAGAATTTGAGCATTTTTAGGGCCCTCTACTGTGAGAGAAGTCAAATAAATTTTCAGTTTTCATTAAAGGAAAAAATGTGAACTTACAAATGGTTTGACGTCATTAAACGCTGGTCGATAGTGTTTGTTCAATTCTATTATTATCCTAAGACAGATTAGGACATTCTCTTCATTATCTGTTTCTATTAGATGCATGCATAACATGAGAACAGTTTCTGTGTAGGGCCGCAGAATATCATTAACAGGCATTCGATAAATGAGTTCCAGAAGGAGTTTACGGACTTGCTGCAAAAGGAAGAGAGAATACAAAATCAGACAGTTAAAATGAAATAAAAGATCAAGTGATCACAATAATAGCCAAAATATGGTAGCTGATACATTACTAATTGATCCATTTTTTCATTACTAGCGGAAGGAAGATTACAACCGAGAAAAATTCAAGTGATACAGGTTAAAATCAATAAAGCCCAGTTGCACTATCAACAAATTCTGCTATCTATGATTGAATCTCATGTAAATTTCCGTCAAATAAGCAATGGTTCCAATTCTATCACAATGTTTTTTTGTAGTAACCAAAATACAGCCGTTTGAAAATACTATTTAATGTCAATCTTTGTTAAATTTTAGACCCAGTTTCTTCACTCCACATGATCAGTGATGCTGCGAGCAAATGCGCCAACTCATGTAGCATCACTGAATACGTAACTTAACAAAACGGGATAAAAAATTTGACAAAGACTGACATCATAAAACAGTAATTTCAAACAGCTATATCTCAGTTGATACTGAACAAATTAAAATGGCATTGCAACCAATGTAATTTCCTTCATATTTTACAAACAAAAGAATCAACCATTAAAAAAGGAAAAACTCTTTTGCAATGTTTAAATTAAAAAAGAAGACTGTAGAAAGACAGCAACTAGCCTACTACTTATTCGAACTATGCAATTTGAATACTTAATTATCGTCTCATGTTTTTGTTTAGGCTTCTTAATAATTTTATAGATTCTCCTATTCTTCTTAGTTCCATAAATATCCATGTTCCTTTTGGAACTCTTCGCAATTTGAATCGCATATTTGTTATCTCTCCATCACTTAACACTTGTAGGCATGGATCGGTTATTCCCAGAATTTCTGGTCTTGCTAATAATTGCTCAGAGTGGATTTCATTTTTTGGCATACCCATCTTTATTTTTAAATCTCTTGTTAAAGAGTATGTTTTTGTTTTTTAATTTAATCTTTTCCTTTTTGCCTGCTTTGTCATTTGTAAAGTTGCTCATTCTTTTGTCATGTAGTTGGGACCTGTTCTGTTGAAATTAAATAAATAAATAGATAAATAAGTAGTTATAGTAGTAGTAGTAAAGTCCAGCCACCCAAACACGGTGGTTTGTTATGTAGATATTTCACAGCGAACGACAGTTCCTTCTTTCGATAATAATTTATTGAATTTTTTGGACAATTTTGTTCATAAATGGGTACTTCGCTTTGGTAAATTTTGTTTTGATTTGCTGGAATAGTGAGTTAGTCCCCTTTTTTTTCTATTTCACATACATAAATAAAAAAAATTACTTACATGAACAGTGTACTCGGATATAAAATGTGGTTGTCCCTCGTTCAAAATTTTAACAAAAATTTTCATGGAATGTTCAAGGAATTGCGGATATTGTGGTGATGCTAGGATAATCTGAAAAGGAATGAATAAAAAAACTATAGTAAAAAAGTCCACTGTAAAAGGACTCAAACTTTTGCTGTAAGCACTTTAGAGCGTTGACTCTACTGTTCAACGACACAAAAATGATGATGCGCACAAGTAAGAAAAATATTATTACTAAAATTTACACCAAAACTTTGATGTTAAGTCACTTTTGAATGCCATTGCTGGATTAGATTCAGGCTTGTATTATTCCACATTGGATAATACAAGCGCAGTTATTCAAAATGTCCATCTCAGCAGATCATATAATAAACCACAAAATCTATAATTGAATGCAGCAGGATTTGTTGGTCAATTAATTGATTGTTGACTATAAGTTAAACTATGTAAGATCCCCTCTTAATGGGTACTGGCAGAAAATTTACCAAGGGAGTACAAACTCTCACTTCTCGTGGATATTTGCTTGTTTCAGGGAAAATTGGTAATTTCCAAGATTCTTAGGGCGCCAACGGCAACAATTGCCCTTTGCTAATGGCGCCCGCACCCTCCCCCTCTAAACATTTCTCTAAGATGGCAGCCAATTTACCTGGCGCCAACTCAGCTTTACCTGCAAAAAAAAAAATCAATTGATTTTTACACAAATAATTGATTCAATGCTTAGACAGACCTCATAGTTTTCACTTAATTCTTGAGCTGCCTTCAATTTGTTTTCATCCTTGACATTTGGATCAGCAAGCATTGTCACATAAGAACAATACTTGTTCATCTGCATGATTGGTTCCACAATCCCCAAGGAAGGTGGCGCCATGATTGTTGTTGCTTGAAACTTCACCTGAAACAAGAACAAGCAAACAAACAACTAACAATTAGCAATGCTGTTTGGATACAGTAAAGGTCGACTCAAGAAAGATTGACTTTTATGAAAACATCAGCTTCATACCAACAACAGCGCCACCCCATCAATTAGATGTGGAGCGAAGCTGCTGTTTTCATGAGTCATACAGATTTTATGTCCAATCTTTTCTAGAACTGCCCATAGCTAAAAATGCTAAGATTTCAAGATTTTAGGATTCAAAACACTCCTAGTTAGTAGGCAAATCGGTGCACCAATGAGGTCAATTGCCATTATCTCTATATGTTGAGACTTTGTTGGTCAAAATCTCTGCCTTGAACAATTTCCCTAAGTTAGATGCATTTGCAGCAGCATTTGGTGCAATGTTGAACTTCACTTAATTCCGTATTCATGCTCCTCAATCCAAGTGAGATACATAAGTACTTGCTGTATTTCCTGGCAGTGTTTCCTAAGCCTAAATAGATGCTGTGTAACGGTCCAAAAAAGTTATTCCTGCATTTTTCTGGTTTCGCGCTAAAGTTGACAATTTTGCTCCTACAGTAAGGAAACTGGTCCTTACATCCAGGGAAAAATGTTGAACCAATAAAGTTGACAAAATTTTGCTTCAATTACAATTTAGAAGGCCACAGTGGTGGTCTGCGGGTGGCAACGCCGCCGCCTGTAACCGTCATTTCCGGGAGCTAGAGTCAATTTTTTGAAAATGAAGACATTGCGTTCTAGATCATATCCTAAGGAGCATTTTGAGCTTTCTACAACTAATTTTTTGAGTCGAAAGTAATGGCAATAAATTGCAAGTTTGAAGGTTCCATGATAATTCAATCAACACCTAGAAACTTGCTATTTTGTGCCAATGCTTTTGACCCGAAAAATTGATTGTGGAAAGCTCGGAGTGGTATTTCCGGGGAAACACAATAGCGGTGATCTTGATGAAAGGCCAATTGAATTGGAGCAATGACTTAGCGTCAGAAAAGTGTTGCTTTTGGCTTCGTCTCATCCGCTGTCTGCGGAGTTATGACAACAAACTTAACAGTTGTTGTTTGGGCATGTTGAATTGGGCATTCAATTTTAGATGGTCATCATCATGATTAAAAGTGTTTAAGTATAAAAAGTAATACTAGAACGAATAGTATTCAAAACAATGATCGGAACAAAAAATAATTTCTTTCCAAGCATGAAGCAGTACTACCGACTGTAATCACCGGTGCTCGTGAGGTTAGAAGAAAGGGACTTCCCTTCCTTCCCGCGGGCACTTAGCTAAACGTTCAGGGAACGGTAGAAACAATAAGCAAAACCTATGAATGCTCTAAACAACATAAAAAATTAGTAGAATAAAAATTAATTACCGAGACAATTTAATTTCAGCACATTTCACATCATTTTCGTAAATTGTAAACACGATATTTAAATTCATAGGCTAAACTGGTTTCGTTATAGAGAGTCATTCAAGTGACGCGTTGGACAAACCACAGAGAGCGCGCCGTGCATGCGAGTGTACTGCAAGTGTATGTAAAACCAAAGAATAGACTGTTTTAGTAGAGCGATATATCGTATCGATTGCCGTCCGAGGGCCTCTGGTTCCAAACAAACTTTGGTTCAATGTAATTTCCCCATAAGCGAACTTTTGAACGGAAATTTAGGGTATTAAATCAAACAATAAATGCGACCTTTTTGCGATTATGAATTTTACGTCCTCGAAAATGCTTAATTATGCCTGGTTCCTTGACTAAAACTGCCGAAATCAATAAGATAATACAGATTAAATGTTGCATTTGTAGGTTAGAATCGCCAGAAATCCCGCCAATTCCACAACAACAACAATAACATTTGGGTGATTCCAACCTCCAAACGCATCGTTTAATCTGCAATATCTTGTTGATTTTGGCAGTTTTACGGGTGGAACCAGGCAAAATTAAGCATTTTCGAGGACGTAGAATTCATAATCGCAAAAAGGTCGCATTTATTGTTTGATTTAATACCCTAAATTTCCGTTCAAAAGTTCGCTTATGGGGAAATTACATTGGACCAGAGTTTGTTTGGAACCAGAGGCCCTCGGACGGCAATCGATACGATATATCGCTCTACTAAAACAGTCTATACTACACGGTGTACTTACGCCAGCGCACGAATCCGCGCGGGAAAGATCAGAGCTGCTGTAGAGTCGTGGGCGGTGAAAGTCCCTTGATAAAATCAACATTAATTTTTTAATGCCAGTGAATTTGTGATACATCATCCAAAAGGTCTTAACAAAGAAATAAACTAATGCCATTCAAAAGTCGCCGAGCCACCCCTTTCAAAATGACGGACATTTAAATATTTAGGGGCTGTAAAGAGGGTCCTCAGATCCCTCAGATCTACGACCCAAAATTGAGCGGTACATAATAAAAAATATCTTAAAAAAAGAGAACGAAATTTCACAAACCGCAAGCCAAACTGACTCTTATTCAATCAACAGTTACGGCCGATTGATAATAGGGGAATTACTTGTGGGAAACCCAAAAACTACCCCTAAATTTCAGTCGCAGCGCAGCCGTAACTTTTGATTGAAAAGTCTGTTGGACTCGCTGTTTGCGCCGTTCTTCTTTTAGTTTATCCAATTATTTGGAAGGTCACAGCTGTCAATCAAAAATTGCCCCAACATTTTCAAAAACCACCCGAAACTCATTAGGAGGTGGTTTTTAGACCAAAAAAAAAAAAAAAAAAAAAAAAAAACAGCATGAATACAGGCATTTTATAAAACGACCTCCCCCCCCCCCTCCCCCTTAGACCCCGCATAAAAAACCTCAGACTCATTTGAGATCCTGAAAATGAATAGTACGTGCAACAAACGTCCTCACGAAGTTTTCAAAGGAAAAGGGGAAAAAAAGGGAAAAGCTACCTTAACTTTCAAGCAATAGATCAAAACTTAACGAAAATTGGTTTCGAGAGGGGAGGGGGGCCACTTTTTTCACCAGCTGTCTTGAATTTTTTTTTGTTACCACATCCGTGAAAAGACGTAGGTACCGACCGTTTTTCTCATTATTGGAAGAAACTTTGGGGGAGGGTATAGATATCTTAAAAAAGGGGCATTTGAGGGCTTGTTTATACTTACTGAAAAAACGACTCATTTTAAAATCTAGACCACGTGGTTACTCGGGCGACATATGTTCCTGACACACCCTGAATTTTTTTAGAAAAAATTATGAAAAAAAAAAAAAAAAAAATTGGGGCCCTGCAATCGGAACCCTAGATAGGACCGTCCGTAGAAAGCAGAATATCTTTCTCAGCTCGGGGCTCAAAGATAGATTTACAGGGCGTTTTAAGGGGTGTCTCCACCTACGAATGTAAAAGCGCGAATAAACTGATTGAGCCAATGAGCTTCTTTGTTGTCGATACATCGGACTCGACCTATCGACTTCAAGGCAGCTCATTGGCTCAATCAGTTTATTCGCGCTTTTACATTCGCAGGTGGAGACACCCCTTTAGATCACCCGCGTCCGCACTATCTTTTCAGCAAAAACGGCGCATGCAAGATACGGAAATTCTGACAAAAATTGTCTGATGAATATCGACTCTAAAGAATTTAGGAAAAGTATTGTCGACCCCAATAAACGGCCCTTAGGAACTTTTATTTAGGCCCACGAAAGGGGCCAAATTGCAGTACCTCGATATTTTCTCATTGCACGGGTGTTTTCTTTTTTTTTACTATTATTTCAGGAATGGATTGTACGCTTAAAAATAAGCATTTTATGTCCAGGGGTATTTTTTTCAAAAACTGGCCCCTTTTTCAAGTTAGGCACCATTTTAAAAAAATTTAGGGGCCATTTTGATTCACTCGCTGTGACCTTAAAAATTGTCTGATTTCAAAAAAACTTACAGTATTCCAAATCAGCAGACCAAGGACTTTCTTTTGATGTATCACAACCCTATTTTCTGTGAAAATAAATTGGGGACCCTCCTCCCTAATTATGGGCCTTTGGGGGCCTCTACGAAAAAAATATCAAATGACAGGGTATTATCCTCCCATCGCAAGATCTCATACAAAAAGTGTGAACTCAATTCTCGCACACCCTGTATGTATAGTCCCCGCGACCACGCGCGGTTCTCCGGATGCGACAAAATATTTGAATTTGGATCCATTGGATCTAACTTTATTTCATGCTTCATTTCATTGTGGGAACTCTAAGCGATCCTAACCTTTCATTTTTTGACTGCAAATTTTATTTTTGCCGTACATTTTTAAAAATTGCCATCAAATTAAACTTCAAAAGCTGCTGCTTTTTGCAACTGGAGAGCTGCAGACTGCAGAGTTTGCAAGTATGAGATAGCCTTTGGCTTGAATTGTCCATCATGGAGCAGTTCCAAAACGATAAACGAGCCGTGTTCGTGGTCCTCGATTCCTTGTAGTGCCGCCATTTCCTTTTACTCTCAGCGATGGAACGAGTGAATTTTCTTTCTTAGCGCTAAATTGTGTTTGTTTTTATTTATATTTTAAATTCTTAGATGTTTCTTAACAAAGTGTAGATAATGGTGAAAGGAAATAATACTGTGAAAAACAACAAGTCTGTGACTTTCCAGCCGTATGATGTTTCAAATGTGAGTAACTCCTTCCGCAACCTTAGGCGCCAAACATTGCCGTATCTCGTGGGAAATTAACGGCCTCCAACTGAGAATTTTTTCATGTTTGCTTTGATCGTTTGCTGTTTTGTTTTGCCTTTCCAAGTTTTCTCATTGTCGCTTTTCTGCTACTTGAAATGTTACCCTCCGTGTCTTGAAGAAAATGTATCGTCCAAGACGTTAGCAAACTTAACCTTGCTGTTGAAATAAGTTCTGAAATCGTGCTCTCATTCGTCTCCATTGCTTGCACGGGAGGCATAGCCTTTGAGACTCCTTCAGTCAACTGTCAACTCGTTTCATTGAACTGACCCATCTAGGAAGAGACCAACTCTCTTCTCTTTACGAATGCCAAATCATAACCATCCATTTAAGTATATCCTCAGTTGATGCTTGTACTCATCCAGCCATAGGATACCAAAATGGATGTTAATCAGGAACAGGTGTTCCTTTACTTTGATTCCATCAGGGGTTTGATAAGTTTCTTGTCGCTTTTCATTTTCCAATTATGGTCCTCGATCTGGAACTATTTGCCTCCTTCTTTCATGCTTTCTTACGAATCACTGTTTCGAAGCCTTTTTCTTGCCACTTGAATAGCCTGGGCGTCAGTGGCTTATGTGCCATTACCTCAGTGTCATGGTTAACTGTAATGTCAAGCTCGATCGAAGCGTAACTTTCAATACCTTCCATTGCACTTGGTGCTGAAGTGATTTCTCAACTGCTTATTAATTCATTTTTGGTCTAATGACTTTAGATGCAATGTCCCTTCACGTGGCCTGATTCTCATCTTCGATTTGTACTTTAGAGCTTACCTTGATATCTTTGGTTTGATTGATTAGTGCCAGAATGCTGCAGTTCACCGGATGCCACTCATTAAGTGTCATCTTTCTGTTTTATTTTAAGATTACTGATGAAGAGCTGGATTGTGTCTTGTGGCTACAGCATTTGTGGTACTATGAGCTAAACACAACCCTAACAACATTACAGATTAGTTTAGTGTGATGTCATACCTTCAAATTTGAACGTCTTGTTCTTGTTTCACACCGCACTCTCACTGCTAGGACTTTTCTGACTTTTCCTCACTCGTCTTTTACATATGAAGTACAAGTTCAGAGACTATAAGTTGAGCCCTCAAGAGCTAGGTAGATTTTCAAAACTTTCAAACGCAGCAGCTGAACCCTCTGTGTATTCTGTTCTGATAACCATGATAAGAGACACTGGTATAGGCTGTCTTAAGAATGATAAGACTTGACAACAGTAGGTTTGAATGAAAACATCAGCTTCTTGCTCCTTCTAGCTCCTGAACCAACAGACCTGTTTAGTGATGACGTCATGATCAAAATCGGATCCAAACAAATGTTCCATCTTGCTCGCTCTCGTGGATTTATCGTTAAGAAATCAGATACAAATTTTCGAATGCAAATTCATGCTAGTTCACAACCACTTTTTCCCAATTTTATTGCACCCTTAGATTCCACGTAACTTAAAGTATCTTTTTACTCCGACAGAATTCCTGAAAGATCACAAGTAAATTTACAATCACAGTTATACTGAGGGATGTGGTATATTTTTTCCTTGTCTTACTCACAGTCTCTTATGGGCGTATCAACGCCATGACACTCAATCATCCTAACCTCTCTTCGTATCGAAGCTTGTTCGAGGTATAACACGTTGTGTGATGGTGCTGATGAGCCT
Source organism: Trialeurodes vaporariorum (assembly GCA_011764245.1). Lineage (NCBI taxonomy): Eukaryota > Metazoa > Arthropoda > Insecta > Hemiptera > Aleyrodidae > Trialeurodes > Trialeurodes vaporariorum. Next base: position 27,705,676 of record VMOF01000002.1, read on the forward strand.
ACATCCCAGAATTCTGTGCCCTTAAGAAACTGTGAAAGGTACAAGGATAAAACATAGGACTTTCTTCAAAATAACTGTGATTGTAAATTGTTGCGTGATGTTTCACAAATGTTGTAGTGTGATTTCATTCTAAAGTATGTGGAATCTGATGGCGTAATAAAATCTGAGAAAACTTGTTGTTTACTGTCAAGACTTTGCATTTGAAAATTTGGATCCTGTTTCTTATGAGAAAACCCACGAGAGCGAGTGAGATGGAGCATTTGTTTGGATCCAATTTTTTTCGTGACGTCACACTAAACAGGTCTGTAAGGTTGCTCTATCTGAGGATGGAACCTGATATTTTCATGAAAACCATAGAAGTGTCAAATCCAATCTATTCCGGGACAAGATAGAGCTCATTTCACGAAAGAAGACCGATGACAGATCATGTGGCTCGCTGCGCAAAGACGTGTTTGCGTTCTTGCACATGCGCGAAAATGCAAACTCGTCTCTGTGCAGTAAACAAACCTATCTGTCATCGGCCAACTTTCGTGAAACGACCTCTACAAGCAATTACTCAGCATTGAAGATGTGTTTTTCTGGTTTAAATCGACCTCCGGCTCAGGGCTCAGCTGTTATTGTGCCGACTAAAGAATGTTTAAAATGAGAGTACTTAAGAATAAGTCGGGAGTCTCGTCTTTTTAGAAAAAGTTTGTGTTAATCTGCTTCAGCTGGCTGTGAGCTTTGTCGAAAGTTGGTGCTTCTGATCTGACAGGTTGACAGTAGAATTGAGGCCCCTCTGGGAAAAGGGCCCATGAAGCAATGGGTGTGCTCTTTTTAAGAGATCAGCACTGTGATCAAATAGAGACTTTGGTTTAAAGAGTGCACACATGCATTTCTTTTCCCATCCGTCCGTCCATCCATTTTTTGATCCGTCAGGAACTTAGATTGGGATAGATTCAGCCTATCGAAGCGTTTCTGTCAATCCGTACGATTTAGTTTGAAGATGTAAGGATTCACCGTTTGTAAACATAGATGTTACCAAAGAAGGCATTTTCAATCTGCTACATCGTTTCTAAAGGCTGCTGGATCGATGAGTATCGGATGGAATTCATCTGGTCTTATCGGAATTTGAGAGAAACAGATAGATTGATAGAGCCGGATCGATCGATGGGCATCGGATGAGAAAAGAAACGGGTCTCACCTCTCATTTTATGGAACGTTTTTCCAATAGCCTCAGTTAGAGCTTCACTGAAGATTGAACTGTCAAGTTTCACTCTCAGATCAGTGTTGTTTTTGAGAATTTGCCATGCAGTTGTAGTTCTTGTGAAATTATCTTCAGAAGCTAGTGGTGCTTTAACGCTTGAGAATATCCATCCGGGGAATTTTCCAGGCTGAGTAAAAGACACAGCTCTTGTCAGTATGGGGAATAGCTCCCTGTGGATTTTTGATTTTTTGGTCTCAAATTAAAGCCCAGGCGATGCTAAGCAAAAGTTCTCACGGCACCAACTCAAGTGTAAGGTAAGTTTTGGAGATATTCGTGGTTGAAATGTAGTCAAATGGGGTCACTTTCAGTGCCCGATTGCTACCAGCTTTGAAAGTAGTCATAAAAAATTGTCAGTCTACTTGCCTCCGTTAGACCCTCCTGGACCTCCCTGGAGGTACTCATTGCGATGTTCGTTTTTTGATATTGCGCCGTTTTGGGTTCATCACACAATTCAACACATGCATTCAGTGCGTAACTAATTTTCTTCTCCCCGCCTGGTTGATTTGCAATTACCTTGGTATTGTTTAGGACCCTGTTTCCTTATTCAAGCAGGATCAGATGTAGATAAACAGACCGTTTTCGAGTAGTTTTCTCAACTTTGGTGGGCGATCTGGCTCTGAAAGTGGCATTTTTTACTGCGCTTTGACTGCAATTATTTCCGAAACTTATCATACAATTGAGTTGGTGCTGTGAGAACTTTTGATCAGCATCGCCTAAGCTTTAATTTGAGACCAAAAAATCAAAAATCCATTGGGGGCCATTTCCCATGAGACAAGTGCCATGTCCTTTCGGGTGGGAATTATTCCTAATTTTTTTTCTCTGCGTCTCCCTTCTACTTGCATTCGGACTTGTTGAAATGACCTCTACAATCATCCTATGATTTAAGGGACAAACATAAATTTTTCCTCTCATGCAAAGAATCTGATGATAATTTCCAACCCTGTTAGTGTGCTGTCAACTGCATGCATTTTCCACGTTCAAAACGGAATCTAGAACTAAGACATGATTAGATCAGAGATGCATTTCAGATCATGTTTGAAAAAAATCAAAGGAAAGGTTTTTTATTCACTTTATAATAGCTCTTTGACTCCAGCCTAGGGAATGATCCCAAAGAATAAACTCTTCGGAAATCATAAATACGGAGAGCTCGTAATTTATTCATTGATAACTCTGACTTTGTCACTTTTCCATTCTTCTGTTAAATTGGAAAGAACTCCAATATTTTGATAGTCTAATTTTTTTCTTAGCAGTTGATGAGTAGTTTTCTTATAACCCCCCCCCTCCCTCCCTCCCTGCGCTTAATTACTAATTATCCGCCAGCTCCTTACAATTCAGTTAGATCTCTTTAAATACACAAATCAACTAACGATCTCACAAGTTGTGGTAAATTTCTTTCATCATCATTCCAGTAAAAGACCAAACCATTCAGGTTACAAATTTTCAATTTTACTGTTTGTGTAATCGTCGCAGAAAGGCGAAAGACCCTGAACACTGCTGATGGGAAATGGTTTCCGATACATTTTTGATTGGTTTTTTTTCCCTGCATAATCTGATTATGTGAATGATTCCGAGCTAAAGTTCTTGTGGCAATAATTCAATCTTATGCTAAGTTTTTGAGATATTCGTGGTTGAAGTTTGCAGTCAAGTGAGGTTGAGTTTAGAGCCCAATCGCCGACACGGAGAGTTTGACTCAATAATCTACAGTACCTGCCCACGACTTGCCCTGTGTTCCCCAGCCCTCCCATATTGCATTTCATTTTGTCGGTGCCGCTTAGTCTCAGCTATTATCCTTACGCGTGAAAAAAAATTCATACACACTCTTTCCCAAGGAAGATGAAATGTGTATGAATTTTGTTAATTTGTAAGAGCTAGGACTGTGAAATACTGAGACAAAATGAACGGTGTAATGAGTAGGTGGAGGAAAAGAGGGTAAGCCGAGAGCAGGCACTGTGCATTCTCGAGTCAAACTCTCTGTATCGGCAGATAATCAGGTTTTATATTCAGCTTTATCTGACCCCTTTAACGTATAATTCAATTGTGAATATCTCAAAATCTTATCTTACGATTAAGTTGGTGCCATGAGAACTTTCGCTTGGTATCAACTGGAAAATAAGATGTTGCAAAAAATAAAAATGTTCCAGGAGCCATTTCCTATGAAGAGTCTGTTGGGTCCAGGATCCTTTAAACTGTAATTGCTGGTTGTGTAAAGTTTCAATAAATGTTAGTTGCTGAGATAGCCAGACTGATGTGGCACGTCTACGTGGTAGAAATGAACTGTAATGCTTAGGAAATTTGTTTTGATTTATTTTGCTATCTATTTTCGATGTTTGTAAATTTTCAGTCGTTTGTGAAGAAAGTAACATCACGGGTGAGTGAGTTACTGCACCAACCAGCATGGATTGGAAAATGGTTGGCAACGCCAACACAAGGGGCGGCAGACCATACATCCATTGACGCTGCATCAACTTCTGGAAACTCACCCAATCATGATTTATACTCTTCTGCTGAAGATGACCTATTGGCTGAACAGCCGCCAACCAAACGAGCGAGGGTACCCTACAATCCCCAGTACACGCAACTTCGAGCATTTCCTCCATCGGATCCGGGTATGAATCTCTCATTATATTTTCATTACTTCGTTGTTAAAAAATAGTTTCTACAGATCTATTCAGTATCTTGTTACTTGAAGAAAATGAATGTACTTACAGGTTGATTCAAAACCTCTAAAAAAATTTCAAGGAGTACTTCAGAGGTTGAAAAAATCCATGTTTCTGTGCTTGCAAAATGTCATCCCTTTGCAGTGTAGCTGTCAACATTCTTAATAGACTTGTAAGTAAGTGATGCCCCCAATGAATCAGCTAAAAACTTGGTGGTGCAGCATGCTCGTCCTGTTTTTTTTAATATTTATTTTGAATTTTTGAGGTAAAAGTTAGTTCATTTCCGTCTCTATTGTATTCTTTTTTCAGGGACATCTCTTGGGCAAGGTGTTAGTCCTATCGTTAACCATAATAAAATATCCGAAAGTAGCTTAAGCATGCCGGGGCCGTCAAACCGTATGAGCTTTGTATCCTCAACGCCTCAAGTTAACAACTGTGTTACTAATAGCGCTGCAACAGAAAGCACACCTAAAACAAATATTAATGGTAAGTCTTCATCTGTAGTTTTCCTTTCCTCCAGCTGTTTGATAGGGTCTTGTTAAATCTAGTTGCTTCAAAACAAATCTACATAGACTATAACTCTAGACGGTGCTCTTAGATCAATTTTGTAATGGTCCTCTCTCAGTGATAAGAAGATTACATGAAGAGAGCAAGGTGGTATTTCTAAGTTCACCTTACTTACCAGATCAGCCTTAAAATTCTTGATTTCCCACAAATACTTGGCAGCTCAGTATGCGGAACGTGTCAGCTCTTGTACTTTGGTTCTGATCTTCATCTCATTTCGTTCCCATGCGTTAACTGTTTTACAAACTACCTTTATTTCGTTTTGCAGGGGACGATAATTTCTCTGAAAGTAGTGAGTCTACAAGTGGTTGTTCATCCTTGGTACCGCAAGATAACCAATCTAAGAAAAATAATGCATCTGCATCAGGTATAGTAAAAAAAAAAAAAAAAAAAAAAAATTCTTGTCCGTTGAATCATCATTTGAAAAGGGTTCTTTTTCCCAGAATTAAAAATCTTGTAAAGTATTGCTTGTGTTTTCACTACTTGAAGAATTCTTCGAAGACAAGTAGTAGGTATTTTCTTAAAAAATTAGTTTTTACATTTGTTATTTCTCCTTGTTAATGTTTGTTCCTAATAAACTTGTGCAAGAAACGATTTTTCCTATTTGAGCTCTGAGTTTTTTCTGTTTGATTAGATAAAGTTTAGGGGTTAGGAGCCAGGGCCACGGATGAAATCGAAATTTGCATCTCTTGCGGCGGAACGATACATTTCTGGTCTTGAAGAAATTTCCAAGGTTTTCTGCCTAGAGATGCAGTTTTCAACTTTAGCTGTGGCTCCAGCCGTGAGCCCCTGACGAAAAGGACAATACCTCCTCCAAACCCGTAGCTTCTACGATCATGGAATCCCATTTCTGGAAATGCTCCTGAACTTTTATTTGTAACCGCCATTCTGAGTGATCTTGCTTGCACAACTTTTACAACTTGTGCAATGACGATGATGAAAGACCTAGTTTTGGTATAGCTCTCCCTCTGTGAAAGATTCAAAAGATATGAGCTTTTTGGAAGAGCCGAAAGATCCTCAAAAGATTATTGCTTGTGTGTGTAGCATTACTGAGTGCATAGTGCAAAGAGACGGGGTATGTCAAAGTCTATTAACCCATTGCCATGCCATTTTTTCAAAAATTACCGTAAAAACTTCATGCAACCTGAAAAATTATTCATAGGTTGGTAGCGTCAGTTGCCAAGGACATTCTCATCCAATACACGTGGCGCTACCTATCGGAATTAGCGGAAACACAGTAGAATAGTACAGCGACTGCACCGACGAGCCCGTCAACACTGCCGTTGCCCGGGGCGTGCTTGACGAAACGTTTCGTCAAGGCATGGCAATGGGTTAATAAGAGGTCAGTCTGGTATATATGTAATCTTTGAGGGTTTCCAGATTTGGGGAAGAGACTAATGTGCGAAAAATAGGAAGTCGAATGGGATTTGGAAGCTATTGGCTGTCCTTGCATAACTCTTATGGAACGAAGCTCAGAGATTTCATTGCAACAGGACTGACTTGTGCCATTAGTAAACTTTGAGGTATGCTGGTTGAAGAAATTCTCTGTCATAGTGCTGGTTTATCATCTCGGTCAATACTAAATGGATCAAAAAAGTAAAACTGTAGTAATTTTCCTGGTTTTTGCATTAGAAATAACCATCAGAAGTGGAACATGTTGACCTTGCTACTGGCCCTCACCTGTAGTAGTTTTGCTTTACACTCTGAGTAGGTGCTTGGCTAAAACGGATCCAATTTAACCCGTGTTTTCTCCTTTTTTTTCATTCAACGTTACTTATGCTTCGATTTCTTAATTTCAGGAGAAACCAGTAGTTTGTCACAGTCGAGAATACAACATAGTAGAATTAATTCTAACACTTTGGCAGCAAGGCGACCATCATTCAATCCTTCATCCTTTATTGCGTCATCAAAGGTAATTATTTCGTTCGGATTTTAGTTTTCTTCTGGGCGTAGGGAGGGTTGGATTTCAAGTTACACCTGCTGCAGGCAACGCCACAAACTGCAAAGCAATAAAATCAAGAAGAATTGGGCATCGGCAGAGACAACTAGGGATGGAGCACTGAATAGCTGCAACAGCGGCTCACTTAATTCTCACAGATTCAACAAAACAATAGTTAACACTGTCTGATTTAGCCTGGTGTTGAATGGTGAACCTCCTTCTCTTTACTTCCCAGCCCGTCCTTCATGTGTTTACTAAACATCCTTATTCAACACCAGGCTAAATCAGAAGGGTGTTGACTGTTGTTTTGTGGAATCCGCAAGATCATAGTGTGCCTCAAATCTGCCTTTTTCATTTTTGTGTTGTGCACTGCCTCTATTTATCTCCAAACATCCGTGACATGGGAGTAAATTATCATTAATAAATACCTGTCAAACCATAGAAAAATTCCACGCATTTAATTAACGGGATGGTGAACTGAGGATAGTGAGGTGGACAAGTTATTTAAGGTAAAATAATATACTGGAGAACAAAAAAATTAACTTGAAAATTCCATTTAATCGGCTTGGACTGTCTGTTTAGTACTAAAAATAAACCCTACAGAAAGCTATTTTTCTAATATTTGTCGACTGATTTTTGTTTGTTTTTTATATCATTTCACCCGTCTTTACATTTAGGTCATCGTTTAGCAATGTTCACTTTTTGAGAGTTGGCACGCATAGAAGCATAGCTTGCTTTTCGTAACTTTCGGCACATGCCAAGGCACCTCTGTCTGCTTGCTCTAACTCTTAATGTTTTAGAGTCATGCCGGTAAATTTTTGTTTGTATGACAGTAATCAATATCCAATAGGAATTTGATTTTGAAACCTTTCAGTAAAGGTAGAGCAGCTCAAATAACATGTAAATTTATGAAGTTATGACAGGAAAATTTTGAGTCATGCCCCTACGTATGTATACTGTCCATTAAGTACATTTACTTTAATTGAACTTTACAAGACACTCTGACAAAGATTTTACAGGGCTCGTTGCAAAGTTGGTGGTAGATTTCTATTTTAAATTGTTTTACATGTTGCTTAAACTGTCTGCCTTTTGTACCCTCAGGTGGGATTGAGTCCGAACACTAGTCCATTTTACTCTGGTCGGACCATGTATGGAGGAGCATCGCACTATCGACGTTGCTCTGAAATGGGAGGGTTATTTTCACCTTCGCATCACTCTCAAAGTCTAGCTGTTCGTCCTGCTGTTAGTCCCCTACAAACATCGGCTACTTCCGGCATGAGCTCAACCGCTAGAAGAATTTTAGACGCCCTGGAGCAGTTCTCAACTCCGGTGAGTGTGAATCTCTTGAATCTGCGCTTCCTGTTAGAGTCATTTTTCTGCTAGAAGCTGTCTTCACTGATGAAGAGATGAGTGAAATACTGTTCTGTTGAAATTCAGCTTGGGAGGGGGGGGGGATAAATCAGCGATGTAAAATACCAAGAAATAACATCAGAAAAATTCCAGAGTGTCAGTCGGGGTCTGCCTGAACTTCTGAAATGAATTCAATTTTATTTCAACTATCCAAGAGTAATGATATTTTGGAAAGTTGCCGCTGCCTAGAAATTTGATTTGTGGACTAAAAGCTCCATCAGTATCATGTATGTTAGTACTTTGCTAGATATCATTATAGTCGCGCGACTAAATGCTTTTATTGAATAAACTAGTGGCTTTCTGAGTTTTTCTGAGTTTGCTATCTTTGTCTTGTTTTCTTTGGATTTTACCCTCAAACAGTTCGTGTAGCAGTAATGAAAGTTTGAAAAAAAGGACCTTGCCGTTGTCTTACTAGAATTTTATGACTGTTTCGTTTACCTGTAAGTGCTTCTTAGTCCCCCTTTTTATCTATTTATCCCCTCTTTTGTGCAGGTGCTAAGTTCTTAACATTTCATCCAATGCTGAGCATTAAAGAATATTCTGAAGGCTTATTGATAAGGTTTTTTTTAATTTTTCAGGTCTTAGATGCAAAACGTATACCATTGAAGAAACAGACCCCAAGATCAGATGAAAGAATTAGACCAAACAAACGCAAATTGGCTGAATTAAGTTCCAGTATACCAACAACTCCAGATTTATTACGACTTAAACGTAAAGAGCGTTTGCAAGATTCAACCTCAGCTGCTAGACATCTCTCATCTACGTTTTCTACTCCCGCCAGTGATTACTCTCTGAGGTAATTTTTCTGATTTTATCTGCTCGAGAATGTTTCATGTTTCATGGAGTTCGTGGCAGCAAATAGTTACTGCACTTCATCATATTAAGATGTGCGTCTCATTCATTTTTTGTGGATGTTTGTGTAACACTGTTTTGGCCAATTACGATTTAAGTTTCTATTAAATGTCAGTGGCACCATTTCTCAAATTTTTATGGGGGAGGGGCATATTGATGAATTTTTTTAAAATGGGGGGGGGCGATGTAGGCAGCCTTCCCCCTGACCCCTAAATGGCTACACTATTAGATATGATAATGATTCTGTGGTCTGTTGTCTGACTTGTCATGTGCGTTCTACGGAACGCTTAGATATAAGCAGTTTCTGATAACAAAAGGTTTACGGGAGCAGGAGGCAAATCACTGTTAGCGGACACCTTGAATATCGACTGAAATGGGGCAGTTGCAAGGGTCTGAAATTTTAAGTTTTTAATGAAGAAAATGATAGAACTTGATGAGCTGAGAACAATGGTGCCTTTGGTTTTTTCCCAAGCGTCCTGGTTTTGGAGATACACACGTGGAAAGTCGTAAAAAATCGTGTGCGTAGTGACGTCACTACGCGGAATTTCCATGTAAAATAATGTATTTTGGGCCAAAATCACATCTCCGGAACAATGGGAAACAATTAGAAACCAAAAGCATCTTTGTTCTCAGCTCATCAAGAACTTTCATTTTCTTTATAATACACACAACGTTTCAGACCCTTGCAACTGCCCCATTATCACAATTTAGGGCATCGGGAGCAAAAAACCGTGGATCTCGTATTTTTCAGCTAGTCCCGAACGAATCTGAGATCAGCGGTTTCCACTGTATTTCAAATTACCCTCCACCAAATGTGTCTTTAAAAACATATTTCTCTGCGAAAGTTTCAGAAAGAAAAATCTGGAAAAGCTTCTGTGAGTTAAGCCTAAGCACTTAAACTATGCGTGAATACATAATTGTGGAACAAGGCCTTGTTAAAAAAGAAAGAAATCATGAATGTTGGAAACTAGTTTATTTTCAGAGAAACATAAGTGCGAGAGTAAGTTTTGATTTGTTGGAATGAACTTCAGTAATTTTTGTCTCTGGAGGACTCAAGTGCCCTTGAACAAATCAGAGGCGGTAAATTTAAGTAATGCTGAAATAGTGTTTCACATTTCATGAATGATACATCATCTTATCATTTGTCATTTTGTGAGAAGGTCTTCACTTGGACTAACTCTCTTTGGTAATTTTTCTCTTTGCAGGGAAGAGGACGATGAAACTAATGACAGTTACAAAGGAAAAATCAAGACAAAAAGAAAGCACAGAGATAAAGAAATGACCGTCGAGCCAGTTGGAAATATTCACTTACCCAGCGTTTCCCTTGGAATTACGGCACTTCCAAAAATTGATATTGCTTTACCCCCAAAAACCTCTCTCGTTAGCAAACCAACCACTCCCTCAAATAGTTTTTCCTCTAGTGTTTTTAAATTTTCTAAGCCCAGTTCTGACACTTTCAAGAAATTAAGTAGTAGTAAATCAAATTCATCAGAGTCAATTAGTGAACCTGTTACTCAATCAAATGTCTCAACTCAAAGTTTTGATTCGCCTTCAATGAATTTTGTGTACAAACCATCTAATATGATGCCAAAAGAAAAGAAGTCGATATCCATCGATAAGTCATGTCAAACACCAGTAGAAAATGATAAATCTAATTTGTCCATCCCGTCGGGCAGCACATTTAGTAAAAAAGTTGAAAGCGCTAAAGATTCAGATGCAAAAGCAAAAGCGACCTCTATACCCTCAGATGTTTATGTTTCCAAAACTGAAGGAGCTAAAACTCTTCCTACATCAACAGTTCCAGGATTTGGTGACAAGTTTAAAAAACCTGAAGGCTCATGGGAGTGCTCGGTATGTATGATACAAAATAAGCCCGACACGGCCAAGTGTATCGCTTGTGAAACGCCGAAGCCCGCCAGCAAGACAAACAGTGCTGTGGCACCCACAACCAATGTTTTCTCTAGCCCCTCACCTTTCAGCACTGCTGATAAATCTAAGAAGCTGGAAGGCATTCCAGAAGCGCCCAAGACCTCAACCAATAGTTCCTCAGTGACTTCTAGTGGCTCATTTTCCAGCGTACCTGGGTTCAGTGATAAATTCAAGAAACCGGAAGGATCTTGGGAATGCAGTGTGTGCATGGTCCAAAATAAAGCAGCTACTTCGAAATGTGTTGCGTGCGAGACTGATAAGCCTGGATCGAGCAGTTCCTCCTCCGCTCCTGCTTTGAAATCCTCAGGATTCAGTCTTTCATCGGGTGGCGGCGAATCGAAATTCAACTTCGGAATCGATAAAGCCAATGAACCTAAATTCAATTTCGGTGTCGACAAAGCATCTGCCAATGACAAACCGCCTGCATCTACAGGTTTTAAATTTGGTGACAATGGAACAAAAACCATTTCAAGTAGTCCAACTTTCTCATTTGGAGTTCCTTCCAATGCCAAATCCGCAGCCGCAGTAACACCGACACCTGCCTTCAAATTTGGAGCGCCTGCTTCAAACGATCAGAAGAAGGAAGAATCGCCAGCGAAGAAAATCGATTTCTCAGCTCCCACTCCTCCGAAAACGGCTCTGGATGTTACGGACACTGCTGGAGAACCTCCAGCAAAGAAAACACTGAACTTTGTCAATCCATTTGCCAATGTTGATGTGCAAAAATCATTTCTTGATGGTAACAAAAATGTTATGAACACTCCTAAAAGTGATTCATCATCTCCGCTGTCGAAGCCGAGTGTGCCCAGTTTTAGTTCTCCTCTTCCACCCTACCCATCAGATCCAAGCAAAGTGACGTCGCTACCATCCAGTAGTATTAGCTTTGGAACCAGTGCATTTTCTTCCGGGTCTGCTTTTGGAAGTCCATCCACTCAGTCAACCTTAGGACAACCAATTTCTCAGACCCCTAAAGCTGTTCAGGACACAAAAGTTGAATCAACGTCTACACAACCAGCCATTCCATCTTCAGTCACCTCAAATAATGTAGCCAAACCATCATTTTTCGACTCTGGCTCTGTTTTCAAACCTGCAACTGCTACTGGTGGATTCTCATTTGCCAGTTCTACAGCTGAGAAACCGAAAGAAAGTTTGTTTGGTAATGTTGAAAAACCGAAAGAGTCTGTTTTTGGCGGGGCCGACAAACCGAAAGAGTCCGTGTTCGGTGGGATGGAGAAACCAAAAGATTCTTTGTTTGGTGGAGTTGATAAGCCAAAAGAATCTTTGTTTGGTGGAGTTGAAAAGTCAAAGGAGTCAATATTTGGTTCAGTGGAACCTCCAAAAGAAAATGTATTTGGTTCAGCGGATAAGCCCCAAACAAACTTATTTGGAAGTAGTGAAAGTAAAACTGGTGTTGCCAGTCCGCAGCTAGGAAATAATTTTGGATCTCCTGCTGGTGGATTTGCGTTTGGCAACACAAGCTCCGCACCAAGCTCCAATGCTTTCAGTTTCGGTGGCGCTAAGCCTGCCGCCACTACTCCAGCTCCTTCATTTGGTGTCAGTTCTAATCCGTCTGTATTTTCATACAGTTCGGCCCAAGCAGCTCCCGTTTCTGCTTCTCCATTTGCGTCTACCAACTCAAACTCATTTTCGTCTCCATTTCAATCTACCGCCACAACTACTGCTGCAGAGTCAAAACCAGTGTTCTCGTTTGGATCGACTGCCGCGCCAACTGCACCAGCTTCAAGCGGATTTTCTTTCAATGCTCCAGATGCCAATAAAACGCAAGCATTCAGCTTCTCTGCTCCGCAGGCAAGCAATCCTGCACCCACTGGAGGTTTTAGTTTTGGTGGAGCTGCACCTGCCCCAGTAGCTCCTAAGCCGGAGCAATCTTCCGTTTTCATGTTTAAATCGGAAACTCCACAGCAGAATAATGTGTTTGGCAATCCGCCTGCCGTGAATCCTTCTCCTTTTGGTGCACCTGCTAATCCAGCTCCCTCATTTGGAGCACCGACCCAGCCTAGTTTTAATTTTGGAGCAAGCAGCGGCACACCAGCATCGCAACCTGTTTTTGCCTTCGGTGGACAGGTATGTTCTTTAATTTTCATTCTCCTCCCTTTTCACTAGCGGATCCAGAAATTACTATCTATCCCTCTCTGCCCATTTGAATATACATGGTAAAAAAATATAAGAGATAGGAGCACAAGTCTAGTATGTGCCCCCTCCTCTGTCGTTTTTTCATACATGTGTTTAAATGAGTGAAGAGAGGGAGAGAGAGAAAGAGAGAGAGAGGCTAGTTCTTGGATCCGCCAGTGCTCGTTTTATTTTTGCCTCTCACATTGCAAAGAAATTAGAGACAATTTTTGCTGCATCTCAGTTTTTGAACTTGTAAGCTCTATACCTTCCATGATGGTGTGATTGAATATAAAAATATTTTGGCTTTTCATTACAAGACATTGTAAAATCTTGCTATGTCGAACTAAACCTATGATCTCGCCAATTCTCCCAAAAGGACAATGATAAAAGGTTGGTCTGTGTTGGAAACACACTTATCTTAAATCTAATTTTTGGTTCAGAATATTTTTTTTGTCAATTGTTTTACCCTCTTCAAAAAAAATATAAATCAAGAGAAGCAATAAGATGAAAGAGATCCTTCGCTAAGAGAGACTGTTGGATTTTTGTTCAGATGAGATAGACAGATATATTGTTCTACCGAATAGAAGAAGGAGAAAAAATATTATCGGAGGGAAGTAATGAGAAGAAGAGATAGATACACTGAAAAAAGAAGAAAGAAAAAAAAAAAATCCGAGAGCATATCAGTCTTTGTTTGTTCTTGAGATTCTTCCTTTCCTCAGGGAGTTAAATTTTCCAAAAATTGACTGGGATCCTTCTTAAGATTTCAGTGATCTGCTGGTCGCAAGATGCTACATTTTTTTTTCAAACCACAGAGTTTTAAAGACATTCTGTTCAAGTCTAGGATATTGGGAAGATCCTTTGTAATTTGGTGTTGCTTTGCTCTTGTCTAATTTAAAGTTTTTTCTTATCTTACTTTTAGAATGCGAATGCTGTGCAAGCTCCTGTGTTTGGTAATCAGCAAGTCAGCTCTACACCAACATTCAACCCTACTATTCCAACATCCTTTAATTTTACTGGTGGTGCCACCCCAAATTTCTCGTAAGTTGTTTTTTTCTCTTCCAGAATTGACTAGAATACACCCTCTCTATAGCTGTTGCAAAATGTGCAACAGACCCATTGAAAAATGGATGGCAAGTTAACAAGTTTGGGGATGTGAGAGAGATAGCATCATTAACAGATCCGTGACTGCGAGAGTGACTGAAGGTCCAAAACCAAAATGATGATGGATTTCTGACTGATGGTTGTTCATAGACTTGTTAATTTTCAAGTCTAATTATTTCAACCTACAAGGCAACCTAGGAAATAACTGGAAATACATTGGTTCATAGCCTAAGTAGTACTTACTGTTTTCTTTTGCAGAAGTAAAATTCTAGACTTGTAAAAGCAGTTTCCGAGAGAAAAGCCTTTAAAACATCAGGTGTTCTCTTCTGGAGAAATACTAACTTAATCTCAAAGAATTCTGCTTAGTCGGAAAGACCACCCTTGATATTTTATGAGACCGTTTGTTGGAAGATTCTGCCTCAATTGAGGAGTTCTTTGGTAAAAGGGGGTAGAAAACAGTGAGCGTGCTCGTGCTCAAAAGTTCTGATTTCAAATTGTTATTGCGTGAAACACTGATGAGAAAAACTGGGTTTTTTCTTAATTATCTAACAATTAGAGCGTGTAGTCGAATCTTCAGATGACTGCTGAGAGAACCCAATCCAGCACTTCATACTCACAAAATAACCGTTTGAAATCAGATTTTTTGAGCACGGGCACACTCACTGTTTTATACCCTCTTTTACCAAAGAACTCCTCTATTAATTTATGCTGAACTTCATAATAACATCTAAGGTCAGGGTGTTCTGCACTGTGGCGGTATCCCGGTGTGTCTTTCCGCATCTTTTTCCCTTCTTACATGTTCAGACCTGTCGTTTGCTCTGAAATATGGGCATAAGAGCTACCTTCGAAAGCTTGGGCGACAGAACTTGATCTACCAATCTATCTAACTTGATAATAATATCTAAGGTGATTCTAGACAAAACTTTTCCTGGTTTCAGTTCAATGGATAGCGCAACTCGTCCCTTTTTGGGAATGTCACATTTGTGGCATTTTAAAGTGAAAACAAAGAAAAAATAAAAAATTGAAGAATTTCAGCACTTTTGCAATTTGCAAGTTTTTATTGTGATTTGGCAAGTTATTCTGAATGAGAAAACCGTCAAAATCAGTATATTTTAAGTCGGCCATTATATTTACAGGATAAATGAGCAAAAATCTGTGTGTTCAACTACAAATATTTTCAGCACAGAAAGAAAAATCCCTGGATCAAAAGCTTAGGCAATTTTAGCAATTTTCAAGAACTACAATGAACTTCACCAGAGTATGTTATCTACAAATCCTGGAGGGGTCAATTTATTCAACTTGTCATTTTCAAAACTCTACAAATCAGTAAATTTTTAACCTACAGAGCACTCCTAGGTCTTCTTTTATTGGTAATTAATAATTACCAGGACTTTAAGCACACACAAATCGCAATGTTATAGCTGCTTTCGTTTGCTTAAAAAACGGAAATGTGCATTACTTTTTGAACACCCTTTGTAAGTTAACTGTTTTTCTCTTGTTCTGCTTTAGTGCAACACCATCAGCCAATGCTGCAGTCGGCAGGCGTGTAATTAAGAAGGCAGTGAGAAGAACTCAGCGATAAGATTGAATGTTACCCTCTAATTTGTGGATGCCATTAGGTAAGTTCTTTAGTTGATTCAGCAATCTTTGTAAACTAATAAACATCTGTAATTATCTTTGTATGAAATTTCTATGAGAATAAACCAGCTGGCTCATTTGATTCTTTTGAGGCCTGAATAAATAAATAAATAAATAAATCAATAAATATAAATAAATAAATCAATCAATGAAGAGTCCATATGGACCTTTTCTGGACTTTTTGATCTACAAATTAATGAAACAGTTCAATTAATGAGTTAAAATGGATAATTGATAAAAAATGACTAATGCCCGTGCCACACCTAAACGACCGCGAACGCTACGAAAAAAATCCGCGCCATGTATTCTAATGCAAGGGCCACACCAGAGGAGCGAACGTTTTGGCATTTTCAAGGGATTCAAGGTGTTTCGTCATTGATAGGTGACTTCTACTGATGTAATGGGTAGATATTGACCGTTGAATGCCCGTGCATTGTTCAGGCTGTAAAAAAAACAATTTTTTTGTATTTTCTGTGATAATTCAGAACCTTAAATATCACATTAAACAAAGTTGACGCTCCACTTTTTTTTATTTAGGAATCAATGACATAATTATCAGGAAAAATAAGAGCAGAGGTTTCTAATAGCTTTTACTATAAAATATTCACGTTTTTGGGGGAAAAAATAACATAAACTACATGGATTACAAATGGACGAAAGCAAGAAGATGTTCCGTGCAGGATACACAGCGTCGTGTCGCAAGGTATGCCACACCAGAGCGAACGCGAACCAGCATTCGCATAGGTGTGGCACGGGCTTCAGGATCCAATCATCTAAAGTGGTTGAACTGTTTCTTTAAAAAAGTTGTTGTTTTTTTTTTTTTTTTTTTTTTTTAGTTGCTATTGCTTGCAAGACTATTGGTGGTATCATATTACCAGATTTTCTTTGTATTGCCTGTCGTACTTGCGCTGCCTAAATGTTATTGAATCCTTGATCAGTACCACAGCTCCGAATTTGAAGAGGTTTCAATGTTGGTTGCATTGATTCTAATTAATAAATGTTGGTTGCAGGTTGCCAGTGGTTAAGGGTTTCCCAGTTAGTCTTGCAAGAAGTACGGCATGATCGGGCGTCCTTGTGGATTATCTCATGCATTTAAGGCAGAAAATGTAAGGACCATTTTAGACCACTATCAAGGCGCTGGTGTTGGTAGAAGCAGTAGAAAGCCTGACATCATTCCTCTGTAATTTTAGTGTTGGTTTTGTAAGATATGAAGCAGTTTTGAAGAAAGCATGTTCACTGTACATATATATTTATATATATTTTTTTTTTTTTGTTCTTTTTAATCTGATCAACATTTATGCTCTGTTTCCCCCCTCCCCCTTCTTCATTGCCTCTCTTACTTTTCTAGTCCCGTGGAAAGTAGAACAAAGTTATTTCCCTCTTATTTGCTGCTTTTCTCAGCATGGATTATAAAGGAGTGGAAGTGTGTAGACACGAGAGGAAGAAATTATGAGAGTACATTGTTTCGCTGTTTTTATTTATTTTTATTTTTTTTTTTCTCACTACATTATTCTAATTTTTTAAAAAGCTTGAATCCCAATCGATGATGCAAACTTTCTTGACTCTAAAAACTTTCATTTTGTCTCATCGACAGGTTTCGATGAAAAGTCATGACTAAAAAATTTCTGGAAGGACGTAATAAATTGGCGTGGTGACGCAACAATTTTTTTGAATTTTTTTGTTGTCATTACAAATGTAAGCTACCCTCCTCCTTAATGGTTCTCTTTGATATCTTATAAGGAAGTTGATGTATTCAATATCTACCTTCTTTCACCTTTTGTTTCAGTTATTCTGAAAACCTTAAATTTACTTTTAAGTCTTAAGTTTTGTAGGAGCTGTTTTGGTTTTTATTGCTGGAAGGCTAATTTGGAAATAAAATACATGGCTCACCCATTGCCAGCCAATGGTTGCTCTCTCTCACTCATTGTAAGCAGAGCAGGGTTGGCAACAGAGCAAGGCGTGTAGCGCTACCTGTTGCAGAAAGCCGTAAATTAATAAACGCACGAACCCGTCGCAGGAATCAGTGAGACCTGTATTTTCAATTCTTTAATTTATTTACAATAGTGTTGCACTAGTGCAGAAAATATTAAGAATAGCAATAAATTTCCGTGCATATAGCTACACTGCCACACAGAGCTCTGTAATCTTAGTTGCTCTTGTGCAATTACAAGATGAATTTTAGATCCTCACCAAACAGGTGGATCCAGGAATATGTATTTTTCTTTCTAGGCTTATTTAAACGCTTGAGTTAGAAAAGGACAGAGGGTGATACAAAATTCACAAAAGAGCCTTTCCTAGTATCTTTTTATAACCCTCGTGTTCAGATATGTAAGAGAGAGAAAGACTTTGTATCTGTTGCCGGAAATAAATTGCCATTTATTTTTATCGATTTAAATCGACGACTGCAAGTACTCAAGTTGGTCGCTTATTTATTTCTTAAAGCCCTGTGGTGTTATTGTTGGATCACTTGAAACAATTATGTTATTGTCAGCTGATTTTATTCCCAAGAAAAGCAATTCTAGCAATAATCATTCAAGGCAGTTTTGATTGAACTCTTTTTGGTTGTATCGAAATGTTTCACTCCCTTTTCAAAATATGTACCTGTTTGGCTTGAAAAATGCCTTATCAGTCTATTTTATTTTCCTTGGTATTTTGGCTTGAGAGTTTTACTGTGTATTTTGAATTCATTTCAAATAAGTAGTTCATAGCACCACTTTAGTCTAAGGCCCACGGCAAATTTGAGCTCGTTCTTTTAAAATTCCCTCGTGAAATCGGTGAAATTTCTATTTGAATTTTGAATTTTCTTCTAGAATGATGGAGCCGTGGCTTGAGATGTTTTATGCTTCCATGTACCTGCAGTCAATTAATGAATGAGACTCGATAAACAGACACGCTCATTCTGAGAGTCCCATTCTTTAATTGACTGGTAGTACACATTTGTCAGAAGTACAAACAATTCTCAAGTTATTAAGGCTGGTTTGGTCCCTCAAAGTTATATCAGTCGTAACTGACTTGTCAATGCAAACTCATGAAATAAGCTCTTTGAGCACAAGACAACGAAGGACCCTGCACTCTTCTTTAAGAAACTGGCTTATCGTCGGAATCAATTTTGACTTCCATGAATCGTATTTCAGAATAATTCAAGTTAAGATCTCACAGTTCCAGAAAAAAATTACAGCTGTTTTCTCGATTTTGAATGGTGATGGAAAACAGTTAATACATAACTGAAATATTTGGCCGTTGCGCAACAAAATAACTACCACAAGCTTTATTAAAAAAGCCCTGTCTTGTGGGAGTTGACCGTCCCTATCTTTTTCATGTAAAACATGGTCATGTTAAGATATCTTCTCTTCAGGAATTAATGAAGACGATTCAAAAAACTTTTTTTGGTTAGATTTAATGGAAGACTAAAAGGTGGAGAATCTCTTTCACCTTGCCACCTACAGCATGGGGCGCCATCTAGAGGAAATTTTGCCTCAAGTGTTGGTAACCCTCAAGGCTATTTATTGAAAAATCAGTCACATCGTAATCAGCTGCGTGGCCAAATAATTTCACTATCTTTAGTTTTTCACAACCTTAGAGCTTACGTCGCAGAAAATCAGATAAGATTTTTTGGTGCGGTAAAAATTCTTGGTCAGATTGATTTGACTGATCGATTTGTGTGAGTCTTTTGAAAATCATTTGGACAATAATATGCTGGTTCTCACAAGAGATGGGCAAGGTCCTTTCATGGAATAATTTTTGCAGCATTTTAGATGTTTTTCAAGCAGCGGGATAACCAATTAGAGTTCATCATGCCCATAATTAATAAAGATTTGACAGTTGTAAAGGTTATGGTTCATTCGCATCTCAGTTTTTGAAGATGTGTATTCGAAAGTGGAATTGGTTTTCACTGATGATGTTTTGAAACTAACCACTGACTCCTCATTGGGTCTATCTTTGTAACCATCTATCTACATATGTATCTATGCCCATTAGATCTATCTTTGTAACTATCTATATATGTATTTATGGTATTTTAAAGCTAACAATATCTTTCAACTTCATTTCTGTTTTTCTGGTCTATTGTTGCTCGATTTTGTAGACTCCCCAAATCAAGTTTTGTGTTAAAATCGGGAAATCGTCTGCATCTATTTGACAGCAACACTGAGAGTGTCTAATGAGACTTGTCAAATCTGAGCCTGGAATGGAGTAAAGATGTTCCAAACCCTGCTCATAAAATTCAGTCTGGAACCGTAACCCTTTTAACTGTTGATTCTTTAGCTCTTAGTTTCCTTAAAAAATAAAACTATTCTGAAAGTGTCCCGTGAACATTCTCTGATTGTAAACGTGATTGATAGCTCTGTTTCTTTTTAAGAGTTTGATAATTCAGTCGAAAGGACAAAGCATTTTGGTTGAAAAATATTTCAGCGGGTTTCCTGGCTTTATTTATTTGTTCAAATGTATACCTTCCCCCCTTTCTAATTAGGACACTGACTCATTTCTGAGATATTTCAATCTAAGATGGCTCGGTAATTGTATCTAGCTTGGCCGGAATCAAACTTCCTTTTTTTCTCCCACAATAACTCTTCAGTCCTGTTTTGAATCTCCTTGAATTCAGACCCTGGGTCCTTGAAAATCACATGAAAGGATTCATTCTTCTCTTACCAATTGGAATGTACAAATAGGAAAGGTAAGCATGTTGACTCATGACAAATTCAATGTACGTCAGTGGAAATAATTTGTGCTCTATTTTGTCATGCTGCAGCTCACAAGTTCTGAGAACATAATAATGAACTATGATTCTACTAACAATAAAGATGCAAGGAGCGTTTGACCCTTGCTTAAATCAGACCCTTAACTGAACTTTGTTTTTCTGAAAAAATTTTATGCTTTGAACCTAGGAAAAAAAGTTAATGTAATTAAGACAATTGTGTAATATCTGCTTGTATAGTAACAAATTATATGTTATCAGAATTGGTAATAAAGTAATTTAAGTTGACTCAATGTTTTTTCAAGTAACATTCAGTTTCCCTTTCCCATCAAATATTAGTAAAAGTCAAACTACTCAGAAGCAACGATATTTTGTCTCCGTGACACGTGAAACTAGAAATTCCGAAAGTATAACCCATGCATTACCTAGTCATCGATGCAACAGAAGACAGTTTTTGAATTTTAAAAACATTTTGAAGGGAGTTGGGTTCGTTTTCTTGTGTATAAAGTAGAAGTGTTTTAATGCATCCAGCGCCATTTTTTTTTTTTTTTTTTTTAAGTGACAGGTTCACTGTTCATAACAATCCCTTAACTTGCTGCCTAATTTAAGCAAGAGGCATTCAAGTTTAATATGTTTTTGAAAATTTAGGTAATTTTATTCCTCTATGCAACTCCTTGCAACCGTTTTCTGCGACGGATGCTTAGCAGTTTTCATTTGTTTCCGATAATTCATTTATTCATTTTTTTGGGCGGCTGGACTTTACTACTACTCCTACTTTTTGTTTCCCCATAGTTTATTTATTCCAAAAGAATGTTCACGGGCTTAAGATTAAAATTTTCTTCCATGTATGAAGCTTACGCCAATGGAATAATTTTTTTTGAAGGACAAGATCCTTTTAAAGTTAAATTTTGCTATCCAGAGGGAAAATAGTTTTTTGCATGAAAGAATGTGATTTTTTTGGTTCACTTAGTCTCATCAGTCTTGTTTTTACTGTTTTCTCTGGCCTAAAAATTTTAATCATTGTCTATTGACAAAATTTTAAAGGCAAAAAAAAAAAAAAAAAATTGTTTCATATTTGACGTCAGCGGAGCCTTTTTTATTGTAATTGTAATTTTGTAAGAAATTTAATGTTTCTTTTTTTCCTCCTTCAACTTACTATTCATATTTAGTAGTATGAAAACTAAACACTTTGTATTTCCTTTTTTCTGAAATTCTTTTTTGTTTCTGTCCCTCGAAAGTTCACTTTCAAACTTTGTGAGTGAATAAAAATTAGTTCTCTCAGGCTGAAAGTCATTACTATGCCAGCGGTGTAAGTTTTTGCTTTTATTTCATTTACTTGAACTGCAGGAAAAGACTTTTCCAACTGAGCTTTAAGTCTTATTTCCTTTTTTTCTCTAACTAGTACTTTTTTAGTTTCTCCAATACATCTATCTGAATTTCCCAATCACTCTTAACATTGTATTCCCACTAAAGCAACTGTTAAAGCACATTCTATCACCAGTAGGTTGAGCTACTTAGTTTCAGCTAAAGCTTTGCAGTACCAAAAAAACTACTCTGTTCTTAATGCCATTCAATCATTGATTATTTCTTACCTGGTTTCTGATCATGAATTACCCGTAGTTTTTCATTTGTGTATCCTATCATTGTGTAAATCATAACTGAAAAAATCGAGCATTAAAGGCAAGAAACCGTAGTCCGAAATAGTTCATATTTTGTCTCTTTTTTTCCTGAACTAGTTTGACGGGCTCTAGACATTTATTTCATTCTTCTCTGGGAATTGTATTTTTTATGTGAAGTGCATACTACTCTGCAATAATAATAATAATGATAAAAAAATTAATTCCTGATGAAATAAAAATAAAAAAAGTGGCACCCATTCATTCAGAACTTCCATTTTTGTTAACTGTGAATGAGCGTTACTTATTCCCCCCCTTTCCCCCTTTTTGTATACACCCCCCCCCATTTTAAATAGTATGTATCGTAAAAACTTCCCAAAACCGGAAGCCAAGGGCTAAAGAAAGTAGTCTGGAATTACTAGAAAACGCAAGCAAGAAATAAAAATATCTTGGAGTAGCCTACTTCTTCCTCAGTTTGCCATTAGAATGCTATGAGAACCTTCAGAAAAAAAAGAAAGTCCTCAAATCAGTTGAACAGGAGACCTGCAACTCTGAAGTTCTACCGTTTATCGAACTGTCAAGCTTATCTATATCAATTCTGAAATTACATACATTTCGGAGAAACTGAATGAGATGTTTTCACCAGTGTTTAACTAAGATTGATGGAACTTTAGAGTGTTGGTCTCCCGTTCATCTGGTTTGTGAATTTCTCTGTCGTTCTCTGAAACTCTTCATTACTGTCAATTGCCAACTGTGGAAAGAGTCGTGTGGCTATGAAATGTTCTATTTCTTCCAAATTGTCTTCTCTAGTACTTCACTGCTAATTTTTTTTCAACTCTGCTCATTCCTTCTTTTGTGTAGTTTTTATGTACTAATTTGGGTTATTTCAGGAAATTTCCAAATAATCTCATAATATTGTATTATATTTGTCTATTTGTTCTCTTGTGGCAATTGAGCAAATTTCTCTATCTGAAATTTCAGTCTGTGCATTTTCTCATTTTGAAATTTTCCAGAATTTTATAATCTAGCTCCGATGATTCCAAGTCTTGGGTCATCATTACGTCCAATCTGAGGGTTTTATGCCAGCTATCATCCAGTAACTTGGACTCATTTATACTAAATAGACCTACTAGTATTTCGATGTTGCAATTTAATATTGACTTTTTAATTTGCTTAAAAATAATCTGATGTATGATGGCTTGATATTTTCAGGAACAAGACTTAATCTAGAGAAGGAAAGTATCTGGAAGTTTCAAGAAATTCTTTGCACAAGGTTTAATTTAATAATAATATCAAAGTCAAGTGAAAATAGCAACATCTAAAGTTGAATAGGTACCCGTAGTATAAATGAGTCCACTTGTCTTGGAAAACTGAAGAGCGTAAACCCATTAAACTCAAAATTTCAGTGTTTTGTTATTTCAGTTTTTCTCCTCTACTCAATCATAATTTAATTTACTTGTACCTGTCCTCTATCCTCCAAAATACCCCCCCCCCCCCTTCCTTCTCTCTCTCTCTCTCTTTCTCTATCTTCAGTCTAGCTTTACCTGTTCAGTTTTTTCTTATTTTGTATCATTTCGTCATATCCTGTGAGTACTTTTACTTATGCAAAATGTCCATTGCATAGAAGATTTTTTTTTTTTTTTTTTTTAAAATTCCTGCCCTCTTTAAAGAACCCTCCATACATCTACCTTTATTCAACAGTGTATAAGTTTGTTCTGTTTTTAAATGCGGTTCATTTTTTTTTAATCACTTCAAGAGTTGAGCTGTTGAGTGGTGAAGTGGTCGAACTCCTTAAAATCAATGTTGAGGAAATCTCACTCCAATTTACTGACTGTCCATAAGAGTTAATTCATTACCTCAAGTATGTCACTTTTATTCAGGGTAATCTATGCAGCAGAACACTTGAACTTGAACCATGGAATTAACCCAATTTTGTCAGAAATGGATTCCGACCTCTTCTATATCTGTTGGCTCAATTTTAAGGGACAGGAAAAGGAAGTATAGTAAAGTATGATAAGTAGTCCGACTTAAGCTTTTTTTTCAGGTAGTTTTTTTGTCAGCACATTTTCATTTTGTTACTGGTAGTTTTTCCATCAGCATTTTGTCAAGTATTATCGAGAGGGTGTTTGTTTATTTGAAATTTAACTGCCAATAGCGTAGCATGAAATTTGAGTTCTTGCTAACCCCCAAAGAATAAAGACAATTTTTCGCCTCCTATAAAAACCGGTGTTTTTGTTTTTTATTTCCTTGATAGAATTTTAGTATTGTTCATGGAATTTGCATTTTCAGTGTTCTCTTCAAAAAAAAAAAAAAGTTTCGTTTAAATGCAACTAAGTTTCTCAATTAAGTACTTCTTAGTTTGTGTACTTTCATTACTAAAAATTGTTAGTAAAAAGGTAAAGTAGATATTAAGTAGGATTTTTGTAATTTTACATGGACAGTCAAAACAGCGTGTTGCAAAACAATTTATCATTTTCTTTTTATTTGAATATTTGAAGTGTGAGTAGGAAACTTAAAAATCATGATAAATTGGACACATTAATTTGAACCGAAGTTGTCGCATTCATTTCCATCCTTGTCCCTCTACGTTTGCTAATACCTTCCCATTTACATTTTAATTTAATGCCTCATTGAAGATTTCAAGGTAAAAGTGGGTGAAACGGGTTGAATTTTGACTGGAAGGTTAGAGGTTAATCAACAGATAGTTAAATATTCAATCATTTTTATTTTTCCTAGGTCTCATATTGTATTTTATTTTTTTATAACTTGTTCATTACTTTTTTATTCTGTTTTATCTGTGAACATCATAAAGATGATCTTGTTGTTGAAGTGAACTATTTTGTGGTAAATTATTTGGTTACTTTTTATTTTTAAATCAGGTAATTTTATCAAAAAGGTCATAATTGTTTTAGGAAAGTAATGTCTCTTTATTTTCCTTTCTAATGTGTTTTATGTACATCCACTTGCTCTCACTTTCTTATAAATATATTCTGTCTTAATAAATTGTAAGGTCTCTAATTAGTGGAATTGCGTGAAAAAAAATAAAATAAAATGTAAAGTGTAGAAATTTGTAAAAAAAAGAGAAAAAATAATAATAATACGTGAAAATATACCCCTTTTTTAATATTTTTACTCGTCAAAGTGAAGAAAATTTTAATCGTAAGTTAGGGTAATCTGTAGCAGAGGCTCTGTACTTTTGTAAATATATTTATGTTAATATTTCGTCTTTTTATTTTAGTTTCTTTTTTTATCTGTATATATTAATTTTTAACTTTGTAAGTATTATTGTTTTTGTCGATTCAACCATTAAGTCCTTTGATTTTAATCTGTTGTTAATTCAATAATCTTTTCCTGCACCCCGGCCGTCTCATTTTTTACCCCTCTTTTTTCAGCTCAAACATAAAATCCTATCGGAAACCTTAGATCCTTAGACTCATTACTAATTCATTAATCGTGAACAACCCTATACTTTTATTGTGATCATTATTATGTAAACTGTTATTATTTCTTTATTTTTTTAGTTGTTTTGTTTATGTACTTCAAAATTACTTCTTCTTCCGTCTGAGTTATATGATGATCACTCGTTTTGTTATTTTTAATAACTGCTATATGAAAAAATCAGCTAATGACAAAAAAGTTATTGTTGGTCTTCATTAACACGTGAACTTCATAAATTTCTTGAGGTTTTTTTTTTTCTCTTTTTTTTCACTTCTCCCCCTCCAAGCAACATTAATTTTTCCTTGCCTCAAAATTTATTTGTTTGTTCAGAAGTCTGGTGAACATTGTTGAATTGTAGTCATTAAATGTATCCAATTTTATTAATGGTTGAAACTGCAAGCATTTGACGTGGGAAGATAAACTACTTTAATTTTAATGTCTCTATTTTCTGAAGATATGTTTGTCATGGGTAGTTGATTTCAATGTGAAGAAGTAAGCAACATTTTAATTTAATTGATGAATAAATTCAAAATTTTATTTTGTAAATTATTTCTTTGGTTTTGTTTTTTCCTTGTTTTTTTTTGGTTTTTTTTTTTTGTTTTTGGTTTGGGTAATTTTTCAAGAGTTTAACACCGTAGAAAAATTCAGCCAGTCCAATCTGTCAGTCTTTTAAGACTCGTTAATATCTTGAGTGAAAAAGACCATCCAAAAATAATACTTGATTACCTACATAAACAAAAATATCCCACTGATGTAGGCTCTAGATAAATACTGTCTTCAGCATACTGGTTTGCTGTTATTTATCTGGATCATTGAGACAAAAAAATAAGATTTAAAATATTTTACGTAAAGGTTATCTCCTTAAGTACCTATGCAGTAATAATATAATAATAATAATAAAAAAATCGGAATAGTTGACAGAAGAACATGTTCCATTTCAGCTGCCAAAGCGTGCTGTTCTAAATTCATCATAGCCTTGAAATATTTTGGGTAATTTTTTTGACAGCTGTGTAAGAACCTCAAAAGACACTCATGGTTCTCCTATTTCTTTCATTAATGGTTCTGAAAATCTGGAGGTCTCAAGAAGTCAAGAGTCCAATTTTGGCTGTTGGATAACCATTGGTGGCGCGTATGAACCTGAAGGGCTAAGTGAGGCTAAAGCCCCCTCTTTTTGTAAATATTTTTAATTTATCTTAGATTCATTTTCTTAGAGGCCTTGTCTCAAGTAACACGTTGCCATGTTATTTATTACTTGGACCGAGCTTTGTTTTTCATTAGGATCAGAAAACTGTTGCCCAGACGGAGTGGTGCCAGTGTTGGTAAAGCAATGTAATTAATTTCCATGAGGGAGGGATGTTTTAAGCCAATTAAATAGCTGTCTTCTTTTTTTTGTCCGCAGTCGTCCACACAGAGTCTTATGGAGTTTCGCGGACGGTGCAAACCACTGTGAGCCATTAATCGAGACTATCGTCCACGTACGCGGAGGCTTGTGGCCCTGTGTGAACAATTTTTACCAAAATTTTTGTTGTCAAATTCTGCTCGAAATAAATTTTTTCAACGATTTGTGCCCGAAAAGCCACGAAAAAAAAAAATTATTTTTGGTCCACGATCGTCCCCAGTCTTCCATAAGACTCCATGTAAAATACTGTGGACCGCGGACGGATAGAAAAAAGACGTCTAATGACTCATTTCTTGGCAAATCGATCCGCGAATTCAATTGAGACCTGGGACAAAATAGTGTTGCGCGTCCTCACGGTCCCGCACGCAGATGATCGGTGAGCACTTACGGGGGGTATAAACTACACGCAAATAATATACTTACGTGCGCACCATCCAACGTCTTTCGGAGGACCGTCAAGCCGTAACACTATTTGGTCCCTGACCCGCAACATAACGTGTTGTTGACAAAGTATGGAAGATATTCCAGTACATTCCAAACCCCTTCATTTCGGAAAGACGCAACGAGTCGCACACTTGGTAAATCGTGCGATACGTCGAAAACTGCACGGCAAAATATAGTTGGCTGCTGGAAACAGTTTCAATCAATTGTCCCGCCAATTTAAAGCAGGAATGGTCAGGGTTACTATTAATAATTTTTTCTCTCTCTCTCCACTCCCCCCCCCCCTTTACGCCATTGAGTGGGGTGGATCATTGACGGATCCAGCCCTCACGAACCCCTTTTTCCGTTTTACTCTCCTCCTTTCCCTCTTCTTATCCCCTTCCTTCACCTTCCCTCCCCCCTCTTTTCCCCCTTTTTTGGTCGAACGGGGCCTGTATCCCCCAATGGGGTGGATCAATGTCCTCTTTTTTTTCTCTCCCTGGTTCAAACTTTCTTAAAAATCATCGAAATAATAAGTAGGTATACCTCCTAGATCGAGGACACTTTGATGAAGATGAGCATGTTTCTGATGTGAACGAGTTCTCTACTAACTCAACCTGTCTCTTATGTTTATCGGTATCGCACTGTTCTCTTTGACTGTATAGCTTTATCTGCACAGTTAAAAGATAGTACTTTATTGGCTCACGCGCGGTCGGACTATGTTAAACAGGTATCGACGATATGTAGTCTGATTAGGCCGCTCTGAAATCATTTAATCGAGTAGATAGATCGAACGCATACCTGTTAATTGCTTCCTTGAACTGAGTTATAAAGCTCAGTTTTATGAAGTGCGATTATGAAGTAAGTTTCAAAGCTCGGTTCAGAAATTCGCGTAATTGTGATTGATTCCTAGGGGGGTTTCGTTTGACTTTCGCTATAAGTTATTCAGCGGGAATAAAATAGTCGTAAAGTTGACGGGCGGGAGGAAGAGTTTGAGGTAGAAAATATGAAGAACGATGCTCATTTTGTTTTAATTCGTTGTTGTTAACGAGGAAGAAAAGTTCAAAGAAAAAAATTGGCGGCTCATATCGGTTAAAAATAAAATAGTTTCAATGACTTAAGATAAAAAAGAAAACAAAACAAAATAAAAACCAGAACGAAACAAAACAAAACAAAATGTACGCAAACGTTCTACACATCTATGAGAACGTGGAAGTTTTCAAAAGACTCAGTAAGTTGATGTATAGTTTTCTTTTTCTCACTCATTCAATCAAAGTCGGTTCGCGCGTTCCAAAAAGTTACGCATATCAAAATGACTTACTGATTGACCGTTTTTATCTCTTCTCAGGACCTCATCAGCCCATTTGGCATATGAGTAAGCACTGGTCAGTTTTAAAAAGTTGTAGCACACCATTAGGACATTTTTTTGGGATGCCCGAAGGCCAGCACGAACCCATGACCTATGAATACTAACCTTAATAAAGGCTTATTAAGTACTAGGTAAATACTGTGCTGGGTGTGGGCAGCCTGACCCTACATTCTGTCAAGGTGATGGCCAGTAGCATGTTGCAGTGGGCAGTGCCCAATCGACTGAAACCCCAACCCCCGTGAGGCCGTGGCCCTTTACAAAAGCATGAATTAATTGCAAGGCTCAACAGAATCCTTCAAATCAGGGGCAGCGCGCGGGTCTAAAAAGTCTATACATAAAATAACCTCGAGACTCCAATTTTCACAACATTCGGTTCATACTGGAGATCACTATGCCAAAAAAAAAAAAAAACCAGACATTTTTTAAAACTTTGGGGGGGCTGTAGCTCTAAAAGGGGGCATTTCCAGACCCATGTTTATAGAGAAAAAATTCTTATTTGACCGCAAATATACATACACGCTACAGAAGTTTGGCACATGAGTTTTGTTACACCCTGTACATTGTTTACATACTCCTTTTTTACATTTAATTGCAATTTATGAAAGTATTGGATGAACTGAGTTCACTTGTGTAAATTATAATATTATTTCGGGTGCTACAAACTGAAACGCCTTCAATATCAGAAGTATGCAATTCCAAGATCGATATGTACTAAGAGTTATCTCACGACTTGTGTTAGCGTCTTCATCATACGAGCCGCCCTAGATGGATCTTTTGCAAAATAACAAACTCTAGACTCGATGGAGGGGGTAACCCCTCCCCCCACGGTTGCCATACTGATTTGCTTAACGGAAAATAACGATTTTCAGCTTTTGTTCGGCGCTTTAAAGCATGACGTCCGATTAACGACAACAGTTTATTCCTCTATACGGAACTTTTAGTGGGATTGTGTATTTACTAGCCCGGGCTTCCTGAAAAAGTGGGGGCCCCTAGCCCTTATGACGGATATGACGCGCCGCCACTGCTTCAAATGATCGATACTTATGTATAAGTTCAAGTAAATGGGGTTTTCATTAGGTAATACATAGCAAGTTTTACGATCAGCTGCGCTACACCTGGCAACAGTGGCGTCGCGTGCCATCTGGCAACAATGATACTCATCCATTTAAACTCATTAAATATATCGAATTTTCCTTGTGCACTGTGCACTCCCTAAATTCGACCTTTTATATGAGTCTATATGGATAGCATGCTGTGTTGCCAAACTGCACGCGACGCCACTGCCTGGCAACATACGTATGTAAAACATTCATAATAGCTTTGAAGGTAAACTGACGACACGAGGCGCTTGTAAAACGGGATTCCTTTTGGAAAAAAACCCGTGGAGAGAGAGGCAAGAAAAAAACAAAAAAACCATGATTCAGTGGTGCATAGCGTGCGATTGGGCAACACTGAATTTTATCCGTTTAAACCCACGTAAAAGGTCGCAAATTCGAGGGTGTACTCCGAACACCCATCAATCGATTTTTGTAATATGGGTTTAAATGGGCAAAATTGCACGCACACACGCCGCATTGCACGCTATGCCACTGATATTAATAAACACAATTTTCAACAATTTTCAAAGAGGTGTGTCCACAAATTAATGCACGAAACACATTTTACAGGGGATATAATTAACGGGTAGAAATGGCTCGTACAGTTCGATATAAAAGGATCGATATTTTCCTCATTTCAACCTACGTCAAAAATCGAAATCAAAGGTAGACAAACTAAAGTCTTCGTACATTTCTGATAGTTTTATTCTTCCACGTATGAAAAATATCGTTGGATCGAACTGCAGCATAGCTATAGATACACTACTGGACAAGAGTGTACCTACTGAAGTTGTGCGCTACATATTTTTAGGCCCAATTTTTCGTCATTTTTATTAAAGGAAGATGAGATAAACGCTAAGAGCGGTGAGAGATAAAATTTAAAAAAAATTAATGGGTTGACCCCCGAGCGGATGCAAGAGCGAGATGGGCGACTACTTTTCCCGCCCATTAATGTATTGGTTGTTGCCAGATTTGGCCGAAAAAGCGTCAGCAGTAGAGTTGGGAGAAAATAACATCTATTGTATTTTTAACGCCTAAAGGCAACTGATAGGTACTATCTGAGCAGCTCTAATATTGTATTTCCCTTTTTGAAGGACTACATATATGAGAACTTGTACTTGTTTTTGTTTACAAACAATAATTTACGATGAACAAAATTTAGTTTGTTCAAAGAACTTGAAGGGAGGAAATTGAGCACTATCGACTATCAAAATCATCGGTAGTTTTTTGTATAGTAAAGAGCTTTTCTAAACTAAATTTTGTTGATCGTAAATTGTTGACAGAAAAAATTCAAGTTGTAGGTAGGTATAGTTACTTTTGACAGGCAAAATGATGACATTTTGTCGTTTTTTGCAGTGCTTTCCTCTCTGGCAAAATTAGTACAGTAAAAAAGAATTAGAAGTGACAACACCTGTGCACTATCCGGCTACCGGCGACGGATTTTGAGACAATTGCGCCTGCGAAATATCGTCGCGGCAACAAGTGGTGCACATAGCAAGGCAAAGCCGAGCTACTGAAAAAATATGTGTACC
Source organism: Trialeurodes vaporariorum (assembly GCA_011764245.1). Taxonomy (NCBI): domain Eukaryota; kingdom Metazoa; phylum Arthropoda; class Insecta; order Hemiptera; family Aleyrodidae; genus Trialeurodes; species Trialeurodes vaporariorum. Next base: position 27,736,709 of record VMOF01000002.1, read on the forward strand.
GTGTGTTGCCTACTTGACACTTGGATGGCGTTACTCTCTTTACTTCTGTCATCAATGATTCTGTGTACTTAGTGCGGTCTCTCGGAGCGCCGAGACCAAGGTATAAAGTCTCAAGTTTTTCGGTGAATCTACAGTAGAGGTTGCCTTATATCCCCCTCTCTTCCTATCGACGCCGCTGCCTTTTAAAGAGCCGCGCCGCGCCGCGGGCTAGCTGTTGTGACCCCAAGGGGCGGGACGGTCTGAAAAGACCCCTGACCAGTTTATTTTTCTTGAAACTCTCATTTTGAATTAAAATTTGGAACGAGGCGGCATTCAAAGTTCTGATGTAGCCGACATTCAAAGTACTGATGTAGCCGACATTCATAGAAATTTTATCGTTTTATTTTAATAATAGTTGTAGATGTTATTGGGCTTTTTTAGCTTATTAAACTTATGAGGTAATACATAGAAATCCGCGGTTCAGTAAATAATTTTTAGTAAGTTTCATGTCTTCTCAGGAGCACAGCGGTTCCATTTTTCATACTTTAAAGTCAAATAACAGAAAAATACAAAAAAATCAATAATAATTTTCCAGTTTGTTGAATTGTTTTGGAATTCTAATTTTTTCGGAAAATAGGTATAAATGTGAAAATTTGTGACTTATGACGAATGGTCTCAAAACATGCAGTAAGATGTGGTACTGAATTACTTAAAATACTTGATTTTGTTTCTTTTTTTAAATTAACAGCCTCTACGGTGAAATAACCCCCCTCCCCCCTGGGGGGGTTACTATACGTTGGACAAATAGCTTGGGTTAACACTTAATAGGAAAGAGGAAAAAGAAAAAAATTGGAAACAGTTAATGTTTGCTGTTTGCGCCCTACGATAGGTTGACGCGCCTATACAAAAGGGGCGATGGGGGGGGGGGGTCAAAGAAGGAGCCGAAAAAAGTCACGGTCAACAGCCAACAGACGGTATTGCTCCAGCACGGGCGGCAGACGAGCGGACGGAACGATTCCGAAGAAGAAAAATCGTGGAGATTGGAAGAGAGTTGGTTGAATAATTGACGAAGAAAACGGAATTAGACTTTGAGAGCGAATCGGGAGTTGAGTTGGCAAAGCTCGTGTGTTTTCGGAATTTTTCATGGTTATTTGTAGTCAGAGGGGAATGCGAGAAGGACGAAATGGAAGACGCAGCTACAGGTAGGCGTGGCAATACACACAGTCTCTAGTTCATGCTAAATATTATAATCCCAAAGTTTATCTCTATTCACCGCATCATTTCATAAGTTATTATTATTTTTTTTTCGCGGCCCTCGTTCGGAAAAAAATCCTTGGTATTTTGGATTAGTGAAAGGGATCAAGGATGCACTCGTCACTAGGCGCGTACCACCTGATTGTCAGCCCACACGTCTGGCCCATGCACAAACCGCCCGAACTCCCTCAAGAGAGTTGAAACAAATAAACAATAAGTAAATAAAAATCAAACGCTCATGTAAACAAACAAAACAAAATAACAACAAACGAAGTAAGTTATTTTTAATTACGGAATTTAGAACTCATTCATGCTGTGTAGTTTTTACTTTTAGGAGAATTCATTTTTTCCCCGCGGTCCTAGCTTATCCAAAAATGATTTTGATTGCGGTTTTTGGATTAAAGAGATTATAAGGATTAAGGATGTGCATTGTGCATTCGTCAGTCGGCTTGCGTAGGCTGTAGCTATACTGATTGTTAGAACTTATGGCTTATACCGGCTGGCTCCCAAACCGTGCGCACTCTTTCAAGATACCTATTGTTGAAAAAGAATAATTACAAAAAATAATAACCTGTGCAACTGAAAAAATAAAAACAGCAAACGTGGTAAGTTATTTTTATTAATTAAGCATGGAACTCATTAATGCACTGTAGTTTTCATGCAGAATTATTAGTTTTTGCCGACTTTTTTCAAAAATAATTTTTCGTTTGTTTTTTTAATTAATGAGACGGATTAGGTAATATAAGGATGCACTCGACGGCCGGCGCGTAGGACGTAGGTACAGACTGATTGTTAGCCCATACTTGTCTGGCCGAAAGCACGCGAACTTTTTCATGAGGTTTAAAAGACTGAACACTAAATATAACTAAAAATTAAACGCTCAAGTAAATAAACAAACATAATAACAACAAATCGCAGTAAGTTATTTTTATTCGCGGAATATGCAACTCATTTATGCACAGTTGACAGTATATAGCTAGGTACTGCAGGTATAATCATTTTTAGGGACTTCGTTCAAAAATTGATTTTTCATATGTACTTTTTGAATTAGTGAAAGATGTCAAGGAAGCATTCTTCATTCGGCGTGTTCTGATTGGTACCTCGTCAACACGCCTAGCCTGTAAACCACGCTAACTCCATCAAGAGAGAATTGAAAGAATATAAAAACTAAATATAAATTATAAACGCTCAAGTAAACAAAAAATAAAAATAATAAAAAAAAAAAACAACACAGTGAGTTATTTTATCCACGATATGGAACTCATTCATGCACTGTGGTTTTAAGTAGAATTTAATTTTTTTTCTCGCCGCCTGGTGCAAAAACAAATGTCATTGATTTTTGAAATCAAAGGGATTACGGAAGCACTGTGCATTTTTGATTGTGGCCTTTATGTCTGCCGTCTGGCCTGCAAATCGCGCGTACTTATTAAAAAAATTAGAAAAGAATAAAAACTAACGTAAATTTAACAATCATGTAAACGAACAAAAATAAAAACAACAAAGTCGTAACAATAAATTATTTTTATTTACGACATATGATACTGATTTACTGTAGGCAATGTAGTTTTGTGAAGAATGCATAACGCAGGGGATGATTCAGGAGTCAACCAAGCGCATATTGCTTATCCCCCCCCCCCCCCCCCTCACCGCTAGTCCCAAGTTCGGAGATATGAATCCGTTTTTTTTTTGTTTCCGAATCACGATTTATGGTTTTCCATTGAAATCGTTTTGATTGAAAATGCGATGAGCTTTTTGAGATTCACACAAAAATAATTTTGTAGGTGCGCACCAATTAACACGCGAGCACCACCACAATAAATTAGATAGCTAAGTGACGAAATGGTTTGAATGAGTTCAGCGATTTTAATCTGTCTTGGCAAGACGTACGCGCAATTGAGTTAGAAAGGAGTTTGAACTTACAATTAGAAAGGACAAGTTTATTGTCAAGTTCAGGAACGAAGTTGTAGCTTCGGATATTGAAATTTTGATTTGGTGGGTACCTACCGATTTTTCGAAGAGTTGTTTTAAACTTTTTTTGAGCGGAGCATCTTGATGAGTTTTTGTTTTCATGTCGAGTTCGGGCCGAAGAGAGCAGCGAGCAAAATGCTTTATGGATCATTTTGAACTTAAAAAAAAAAAAAAAAAAAAAAAAAAAAAAAAAAAAAAAAAAAAAAAAAAAAAATCTGCCTGATCAAAAATTAAAAACGATTTTCAATGTTAGGATCAGTAAACCAAGGAGTAGAGGCCATTTTGTGATAGTTTATAAACAATTGAGGGACCGGATGAAAATAGTTGTGTTTCTCCAACTTACCTCTCCAAAGTTAAAATTTACAAGAGGAATAAAAGCATTTGAAAACTTCATTTGTCGAAGTGAGAGTTTTACTTGATAAGTATAGATGTGTCCTTCTTCCGCCCTGACCTTCAATTACCAATTTATTTAGCCCTTCACTGCATAGTGTGACACTGGTGTCACATGATGTAAAAGCTATATCAGACATTGTAATGTATATTCTGACTTATTTCAAATTGTATCACCAGAGTCACATTATAAGAAAACATGAAAACAGGCTCAAACATTTTTCAAAAGACTACCAGCACTCATTATCATGCATTTAAGAGTGGAAATCATGGCGGGGGGAAAATTTGCCCCCGTATCCAATTCAACCCAATTTCATTATTTTTACGAAGCTTTTGGTATTTGCTTCTTGAAAAATCCAATCAAAGTACCTAATTTTTTTTATTTTTTTTTGAAAATTTTGAACTTTTTTTTTTCTTTTCCCGCCATTTCTTATGATGTTACAGCATGTATAAAAAATAGAAAAATGAGAATTTTTACCGAAAAACTGTCCAATTATTTTTTTTGCTATTTTCCCATATATTTGACTACCTAGTGAATTGAAAATCCATTTTTGGTTGGGGGGAAAAAAAAAAAAAAATCATGCAGTGAAGGGTTAGGCATTTCTTGACAAAATTTTGAGATTTAATGCGAAAGTGGTCGAAAAATCTTAAACCAAGATGTTGTTTGGATAAAGAATTTGAAACAGAAGCTCTTTTGACTCTCAAATTCAAAGAGAAAAACAATTTTTCGTCCCGCGCAGCACAAACAAACCGTTGTGGTACGAGAATGAATAGAGTTTTATGAATGCAAATGAATGTAGATTTCAGGCCTCATCCTCATTTGCATGCGATTTTGTTTGCTTAACCGCTATTTTTTTCCATTTCTCGTTTGACATGAAACTGACCAAGCTACGAACATTGACACTAGCGCTGACATTGCTTCAAGGTTTTTTGAATCACGTGCAGTCCTGGGAAAATTAAAGATTTTGACAAACATAGCACATCTTGATAAAAGCGCAAATATACCGAGTTATGTAGGTTTTGGGAATTTGAAGACGTAAATGAGTGCATCGTTAATAATTTAAAGAATCGTTAGGAAAGATCATTTTATTATAATCACAGGATGAGAGTTATTACTTAAAATTGAAAAAAAGGGGGGAAAAATCCCAACAGCAAAAGATCAGGAGGGGGGGGGGATGGTGTCGGAGAACAAACTAGAACTTTAGATTGAGAACATCGTCGTAATAAAACAGGCCCCAACCCCTATATTAGCCACGGGCCTCCAAATTTCTTTGGGCGGCTCTGATGGCGACTGCTTTACTCTCAAAATCAGATTTTATTACACTTTCCTCTGTAGCAAGTAACGGCTCATATGTATGTACTTACTCATTATTAAAACAAGAAAAAGTGTGTTTAAAGTTAATTTCGTATGATTTCAGAGGTCATTCCTCCCCCTCTGCCGATCAAAACATACCAGTGGGAGGACGTTCGAAGATTGAAAGTTCAAGGCCACTACCCATGGACACATCTGAAGGAGAGACCAATCAATGCTCAATCCGGGGATCGATACAAGTAATTATTATTTTTAGTTCTTCGCTTTTATTATGAACTGTTTCGTTGCCGCAACGTACCGCTTCATTTGTTCGTTCCTAATTCCTGCCGACATTCTGCAAAGCGCATATAGACAAATACTTACTCGAGATTATGGATTCTGCTAGTCGCCTGCTTAAATAATGATAAACTGTGGCGAGAAAATCGTGCGATAATCAGTTTTACGGATGATTAGGAAAAAATCGGATGAAACGTGCGGAAGTGAGAAGTGAACCAACTTCACTGAAAAAAATCGAAGTATATTATTGAACATGTTTGATGAATGTAAAGAAAATGGGGGGGGGGGTCTTGAATTAATGGAAAGGATATAATTCTGTGAATTGAAAAACTTGGCCCGTAAGGTGTCTTGGTATGACATAATTAAAACCATTTGCCTTCATTTAAAACAATATGCAATACGAGTGCAACCATAAAACTTGCTTTATGTAACTATTCATACACGGTACTGATCGTGTAGTATAACGGTCAAAATGAAGGCGCTTTCACCAGTTTTACATGAATTCGCACTGCTTCACCCCAGAATTTCCGTTTTTACTTTCTCGCTTACCTCTGTCACCATTCTAGTCGAACTTTGTTCCCCCAAAGTGCTGCCACTAGTAGGTCATTTTTGTAGGGAACGAATTCTGTAATATTCCCAAGCGCCATACTTTTTTCCAGTCGCGTCGGTTTATGGGGAACCACCCGGAAAAATAACTGGAGCGATTGCTTTTTCCGGATCGATGATCATGTTAATCAATTGAGTCTCGCCTCTGGTGATAAATATGACAAGGAAAATGATTTGAATTTTCAATTCCTAAAATTCTATAGGTATCTAAACATTAAAAAAAAAACAAAACAAAACAAAACAAAAACAAAAACAAAAAAATACACGATGTTGAATAGCTTGTCGTCGTAATTTGGGCGCGCGCACAAGTAGGGAAGTATTTGAACAACTACATTTTTACATGGAGGGGGAAAAATTGTTGGTACGAAAATGAGGTAAAAATTGGGGATATTGCGCAGTGCTTCGAGTATGGTGCACCAAACTACAGTAAAACTCAACACTTTGAAGTCGTGAAGTTATTGAACAATAAAAATAGCCTTTGATGTATGTCTTTAAATAGTATATGTATTTTTTGTTGTTTTTCAGTGGCTAGCATGCAATCTGACAGCGTTTCATTTAATCCATTTAAATTTTAAACCCTTGAAAAATATCGAACTATTAGGGATTCCGGATTTGGCAATTACTTTCGGATTAGGTCTATTCCATGGGTGAAAACGGACCAAACGCTTCGTTGCCAGATTGCACACTTCTCAGCCTTTTTTTTCGAGCCAAAACAATTTGCTTTAATCAAGTTGTTTTAATAACATAATGATATGAATTAATATTACAGTCTCACGTACTTAACTAACCCTTATTTGAGGGTAATTTAGGGACTGTAATACAATGGCAGATCCAGCCCTCGCGAACGGGGGGGGGCGAACTTGGGATTTTTGCCCCCCGGATAGACCCCCTTTTCATATTTTCTCTCTTCCTGTCCCTTCACCTTTCCCGCTTTTCCCCCTCTTTCCCCCTTTTGTGGCCGAACGGGGGGAGATTGCCCCCTTCGCTCCCCTGTATCCACCAATGCTATAACATTTCCACCATTGAGGCAATTTGGAGGTTACATTCTTTTGTTGGGTCATAGTCGAGCAGCCAACTCGATATATATCGAGCTACGGTGCCACTTTAAATGATTTTATTGAGCACAGCTCGTTGTGATGAGCCCTCGGAGAATCGATTCTTCCCCAGCGGTCTAAACGAAATAGAGATCAATACATCGAAATTCTCGTGCCGGCTACAATTTGCGTGGGCGTGGGATGTGATGAGCTTGTGTTGCGAGTTCGTGCTGTGTAGATGTATGTATATATGTATATACCAGTTGTGATGTCTCTCAATGAGCGCGTGGTAGCTGGTAAGTGTGTAGGTATAGTATAAGCGAGTGCAAAGAAGCAAGAGACGACAGTGACACAAATATATAAAAAAAAAAAAATTGACGGTCTGAGCGGCAGCGGCTGCCAAAAATATGCGAGGCTCCTATCTGCTGCAGCCGCATTTACTTTTAACTATTTTACAGAATCTTTTCAAATACTGAGCCAACCCGCAGCGAACGTTAGCCGCAGCTTATCAGATTGCAGTCATTTCAACGTGATCAAGAGTAATTTTTTCATTCTACTTCTTTTCCAATTTTTCTCTTCAAAATATTCGGATCTTGGCGGTTTTCATTTTTTTCTTCTTTCTATATAAGCGAGGAAAAGAAACTCGAGACTTTGAAGTATTCTTGACAAGTGCGTCTATCACTGAGAAAAAGCTACAGTCATAATACATATATCAGCTTCTAGTCATATTATACCAGAAGCATGATGCGATATGTGAACGACAGAAAGTCTAGTACTTTGGCCAGACAATTCTGGTGCTAATACCAGAATATGGTCATAGATCTAGAATTTACTAAACATTTTCAAGATCCATGGTACAAAAACTAACATTTTGGTAATTTGTACTATCCCTTGCATACGTTCATATATTTTCATGATTCTGGTAATATTTTTTTTTTCTCAGCGAACGACGTACGTCCCTTGTTATAAAAACGTTCCCAAACGTGGCTCTTGCAAGGTTTCGCGATAGGCAAATGGATTCCCAATTCTGATGTAAAAGGTTGCGAAAGTAACATGGAGACTTTATTAAAATAGTCTAAAACTCATTCCTCACAAAGAAAACTAAGTTCAAAGTTCAGATGTACTATGGCTTGCAAAAGAAAGTGTCTCGGTAGAGATTTTCACAATGCCATTTCTTCACCAATTTAACCCTTTCAGTACCACGCCCGAGTATACTCGTTTCTGCAATTAGGTCTGCCTCGCAATATTTCAGTTTTGTATTCACAGCAGTTGCGACTCCTAAAGTTCTGTTAAAATTCAAAAAATAATGATTAGTAGAGCGCCTTCAATCCATGGTGTATGCAAAATCAGCACCCCTGTGTAGGAATATTTATCTACCCACTTAATTTTACCGAATGAGATTTGATTTGTCTTCGTAACCTGGTAGTTGAAGGGTTAAAAGAATTTTGCTATTTTCAGAGATTTCAGAGTTTTACTGAAGTACCTTTTGAAAGTATGCCTCAAAAAATCTACGGCTCTTTGGAAAATGATTACTTAAAACAATTATTTAGACAAGAAGACTTTCTTTTAAAGGTTGTAGTAATTACCACCCGTGTATATGTACCCCCGTGTATGTGTGCGTTTTGCACCTCCGAACAAAATATTAAAACAACGAATTGGAACAGTGTAAGATTGCTGTGTTGGATTTTCAAACAGTGAATTTGAAGGTTACTTCTTATAGATTTTGTCGCGAGGAGCACGGATACCAATAGAAAAGTTCTTTGTTGCGTGGTAAGCGATGAAGATGGCACTTGATTCAATGTACGGTTCTATTATTGTTTGGGGGTGCAAAACGAACGAAATGCATACGAACACAGGGGGTTCTTTTGAACTTTGAGCTAAGTTTTCTTTGCGATGAGTGAGTTTTCTGTTTTAGACGTTTCAATAATCTTATATGTATTTACGTCGAATTTTACATTAGAATTGAAAGTACTCTATTGATTACGAAACCTCGCAAGAGCTCCATTTTGGAACATTGTCAGCAAGTCCCTTACAGACGTCCCGTAGACCAACGGCGGACTGCTTCCAAAATTCGAACTCGAGGCTCACTTTGAACCGACCGCGATGGAGGGTGTGAGGAGAAGACACCCCCCCACCCATAGAAATGAAAAGAAGGTCTTCACCCCCTCTTTCTTAAAGTGATTACTCCCTTTTCGCTGGACTCAGACTGCGTCTAGGTCATTTATGCGCTATTCATCATTGACGATGATGATTGTCAGCTTTTCTCTAGTTTTTTGTTTTTCATTATAATTTGTTTGTATTGTTCTGATCTCATGGTGGTGACTGGTGAGGTACGGTGTCTGTCAGTCGAACTGCGGGAAATTTGAATCGAATAGCGGTAGCTGTGTGTTAAAAAAGAGCTAACTATTCGTACGCTATTGCACCGTTTCAGTCTACTTTAGAAAATGAAGGCGCATCCATAAAAGTGGAGGGCTTGGTTTACACAGAGATTACTAAGCTAAAGAGATATGGCAAGTCCTATCCCCGCCATGTTAGAAAACCGTTAATCGACATTTCGTAAAAAACGCCTTCAAATAGACCGTGATACGATACGGCGTACCACCTGGTGGACCATTTTTCGTCAACATTGCTATTACTGCTGTTAGTGGAAATAAATTCTAGGCACACACTTTTCTGAATTTTTTTACTTTCCAAACACGTTGATAAAATGGAAAATGTCAAGGGAAAAATTTAACCACTAAAATAACCACTAAAACTTTAGTCAAAAGTCATTTACTGGCAGCCGAACGCACTTCGGTTACTTTCAGAATTGTTTACAAAAATGGTCCACCAGATCGTATGCCAGTTTGCTTACTTCGTAGGAGTCGATTAACAGTTTTGAGCAGTTCTGCCATATCTCTTTAGCTTAGTTATCTCTGGGTTTACATCAGTGCAGCGGAATCGCGGGAACCTCCGAAAGGATAAAGAAGTATTTTAAATTGGGTACCTTCAGCAGTGTGTCGACACGCACGTAACTATTCGTACACGACTGTACCGTTTTAGTATACCTTTAAAAATGAAGGGGCATCTATATAAGTAACCCATTCTGATTTCCCGATCGAACTGTAGGAACTTCTGTCTCAACGAGGAGTACATATTTGAATCGGATGCGTGGAGCTGTGCGACATTACGTGGTCAACGTATGATACCCCCCCCCCCCCCCTCCCCCTTCAGATTGGAGCACACGACCCGGGATCAACGAAATCTAGTCTGTTCTGTGAGGTCGTTCATCTATCTTTCTACTTCTCAATTTCTTACTTTTCAGCGTCGTTTCTTTCCTCTTTTCCCTTCCTCCCTATCTTTCCCTTTTAAACCTCTCAAGACCCTGCCAACCCAAATTTGGCCGAAGCTCACTGGGAAATTTCCCCGTTTCCCGGTGGGTCAGTCCGCCACATGACTTGTCTCTTTTGAATATTTCAAATTTTTGTCTCCAGAAGATGCACTATAGGGGCTAAAAGAGGACACCTCCCGGAGAGGAGGCTCCTCAAATCCAGGTTCTCTCTGACGATATATTTTGAGCAGTTCCATCGGGAAAAATTAAAATTGCACAAAATTTACTGACAGAAGTTGATAGACTTTACGTTTGTACGTATCCTCCATTGGATCACTTTGCCATCAACCGCTGATGCATGTCTCTTTTAAAATGCCGATCATTCAAATATGCAAAAGTTCGCCTGTAATCAAACGGATATGCAATTCCATGTCCCTCACGTCGGTTAAGTTGCGCGTGTAAAGATCAAAGAGAAAAACTGTAATTTGCTTTGTCATCGCGATGACGATTCTGATTATTTTATGACATAAATATGTTCTGTCGTATTTTAATTTCGTTTGGACTCTCAAAATCTGCTTACTTTCAACTTGGATTTTGGACCACTATGAGCTAATAAGTCGTTTGAAACGGCAATTTTCGAATTTCTCGATGACATGAGTTTCGGCGTTTGATGGTCATCGCAGTTGACCATATCTATTGAGGTCCCCAACCGCAATGATCATCGAACGCCGAAACTTGTTATTGGAGTAATTTGGAAATCGCTGTTAAAACGACTAGTATCAAAGTAAGCACATTCTGAGAGTGCAAACAGAAATAAAATACAACAAAACATATTCACGTAAAGAAATAATCAAAATCGTCATCGCGATGGCAAGCAAAATTCGGCTAAAGATGCAAGTGATGCAACTATTCCGGCGTTCTGGATGTCGTGCGGTATCCACTCGTGATTGAAGGCGCTCGGAATGAGGATTTGATTGCCTCACCTTGACCCAAGCTTACACAAGCCATTGTCCATTGCAGTTCCGAGCTATTTCAAGCAAAATGCATTTGTTTGGAAGAGATGCAGTAAGACCCTCTTCCCCTCTACCCCGTTTCTCTCTTCGATTTATCTTCGTTTTCCCCATCGGGAGTCAGATCTTGCTTTTAACAAAGGCATTTTCGTCTCGGCTATTTTCGATCTGAAAAGAAACCGCAAGTTGCCATTGCCAAAAGTGAAAGGCAATAGAGCGTTGACTCGTTTCCTCGAATCCGATTGATTCCTTATTTAGATCAATCGAATTCCGTTCGAATTCGGGAAGGAAATTTGCGACAAGTTTCGGGAGAGTGAAAAAAAAAGAAGTATTAATAGTCTAGGATTTACGGATGCGCGTTCGGAGCAACGAAGCATCGTTGCCAACTCAGTAAGTAAAAAAAAAAAAATCCCTAGAATCCGGGTCCAATGCAAATTTTCGTTATGAGTAAATTACCTAAAAAGAGTCCAGGGGAAAAGCGACTAACGCCCATGAAAGTTAATTTTTCAGATGTGTGGACTTGTTGCAAAGGTTCGAATTTTGGCGTTTTGTTTTAAGAAAAGTACAGTGCTTAGTGAGTTGAAAACAAACACGGTTTTCATAGAAAATTAGATTTTGGCCTAACATAAAGATACGGTGTTTTTAATGGGAATTTCGCGTTGCGACGTAACAACACACACAATTTTTTGCAACTTCACACGAGTGCATCTTCGAAACTCGGACACTTAGGGGGGGGGGGGGGCAAAGCCACCTTTGTTCTAAAATCTTAAAATATGTTCATACTTTCTTCATAAACGACACCAACAACGCCTTTTTCAGAACCTTGCAACTGACCCTTTCATTGAACAAAGTTGACCGTCTTATTGACAAAAGTTGACTTTTTAGTATACTTACCACGGACACCTTAAATGTGATCACAATAATTCTTGCATGAAAGTTTTCACTGAACCCTTCAGAAGACATTAATGGAAAAGAGAGAAAAAAAAACTTAATACTTTTCCCCCCGGGAATTTATGAAAAAATTTTCATCAATGTTTTTTAACTGAACCCTTGAAACATTTAAAAAAAGAAAAAAATCTTCCTATTACGCAAATTTTGAAAAATGCGTCAAGTTAATCTAAACCCATTAATACCTCCATATAAAATTATTTCATGGGTAAGTTGATCTTTTTGAAAACCCATAATACTCCATGTAAAATGTCGTCTCTTACGTGGGACACGGAGAACGAGATGGTTAAAATGACCTAAAACGGAGGAACCCTGGGCAGAGGCTTCTGGGTAGTTGCATCTAAGTTCTCACATCCTCTCCGTACTGGGAGCGGTGACTGAAGGATTTCTCCTGATGACATATGTCGCACTAGTGGATGACTTGAGTTCGCTATAAACTTTTTCCTTTTTTTCTCCGGTTGATGACCTTAATAGAGGAGAAACTTTATTCGTTTCATTGATAGTACAAAACTGTCGAAAAACACGTACTTCATTCCGATCAATGCAGGTCTGCTCGCTGGCGTTTGGTTGGTAGAAGTTTTCAAATAAATCGACAAGGGACGATTTTGCCCATCTAAAATTAACGAGAAGCCCTATTGTTTATCAAAAATGAGATACATACGTGTTTATCAATTAGGGCTTGGTTAGAACTTCTGGAACGTATCGTACACATTTATAGGAGCGAAGCTCCACACATCGGACCATCGACCAAATGCCACAAATATGACGTAATTACCATAACCATAGGCCATAACCATAACCGTAAATAACCATATTACCTCAATAATTTTGACCTAATTGCATCCTTTTTAATTTCTCGCTCGCTCGCTCCCCTTCCCCGCAGGGCTGTAAGAATATAGACTTTTTATATTTTCATCATGAAAAAATAAAAAATGAGCTTACTGGACTTAGTGACTAGCAGTTGATTATTTGGTGGTACAGGAATTGCGAGCTGCGAGCCCGCTGTTTCAAATAATGGACTTTAAAAAAGCATTTACGAGTTTTTTCTCCCCATTTCTTAGCAAAGCCTGCGGGCCGATCATTTACTTTATCGTTAAACCGATCGTTAAGACTGTCTACGAGTGGTTCTATTGGTCGAAAATTGTAAAACTTGGCTGTTGCTATGGTAACCATCGTTAAGAGTCTCGTTTTATAAAGGCTATTCATGAGTAACCTTTAAAAAACGGACACTATAACGATGGTTACCATAGCAACGGCCAAGTTTTACAATTTTCGACCAATAGAATCACTCATATACAGTCTTAACGATCGGTTTAACGATGAGGTAAATGATCGGCCCGCTGAATCCAAAAAACCTTTAAGTAGTTAGAAAATGTCTGTCCGTGACACGTCGTATATTTTAACCCATCGATCTAATAGCAATAAAATTGTGCGAAAAGTCAACGACTCTGATAGTTCTACATGAGCTTTATAGGTTTTTAACAAAGTGTTATATTTTTTCCATGCATCATAATTAAGTAAATACTTAGAAATACAAATTAAAATATCTCTCATAATTAATATCAATTTATTCACGTACTCTCTACCTAACCAAAAGTCGTTTCAGAAGTGAAATACTTAGACCAATAATCTTTGGAATTTTCCAACGTTCTTTAATTCTTGCATTACATAATTAAAATGAATGGAAATGGACCTAAGCGTTGGATTTCCATTGAGGAAATACTTTAAAATTCAAGGATTAAAGTAGCAAGCAAGTTTTGTTTTGATTTGAAGGATTGAAATTGGAAATTCGCCAAAGATTATCGGCGAGCTAAGCCTAACACTGTCCAGAATGAAAACTTGAAATTTTGGTGTTCCGTGAGGGATTTCCTCGATTAGACTTCGGAAAAATTTCGAGCGGTTGCGGCAACGTTGCCCTGTGGCGAAATTGAAGAGACTCTCGAGCTTCGGGCCGGCAGATAGAAGAAAATTGGCAAGCTAACAATGGTCGAAGCTTGTTTGGGGTCGCGAAGCTTGCGCAAACACAGGTAGAGCCCGTGACTATCAGAGCGGGCCCGTAGAACTTTTACAACGTGATCGGAACAGTCGGGCTAGCTGGGACGAGAATAATTTCGAAAGGGAAGGCTCTGGGGTCCTCCACAAATCGATACCCGAGTAAAAGTTTAACCAAGTTTTGAGAAAAGCTCCCCCGTAAAAAGGAAAAAAAAATAGGAGGAAAAATCAGTCCCTAGAGCCGCTGTGGTCAGAAAGCTGGAGCACGCGGGATAAGATCGCGGTACACGAGGGGAAGAAAACAATGCCCGTCGGCAGCGGGAATGGACAGGAAAAGTAGGGACCGCGATAAAGATTCACGAAGTGGTGGAGGAATCAGGTCGCGAGATTCATCGGGTTCAGTGTCGAGTGAAGTTCGGTGTGGGTGTCAATATTTCCAGTCGGACAGTCTATTGCCCGAGAGACAGTCTTTGGTCGGTCGACCTCCGAGTAGGGCTTCGGGCGATGTGAACGTGAACTCAAACGTGAACGTTAGGTACCCCGATTCGCGACCAACTTCTTCGCGAGGCGAAATCGACGTCGAGGGCAATGTGAGTGGTGGATACGGCGGTGGTGGCCGTGGTGAAGTCTTTGTCGATGACGGAGGCAGCAGAGAAGGCAGAGGCGGTGGTGGCGGCGCTTTTGTGATCGTCCAAACTCAAACGCAACAGACTTCGCGCCCCTCGCGATTCGGCGCCCGAAAACACCAGCGCGATCGCGGCGTCCTCAAAAAGAACAGATCCACCGACAGCAGCGAACAGGAGGACCTGAGCCCCTTCTTGGACTACAGCACGACTTCGCTCAATTTCGCAATGGGGTAAGTGCATGGTGCTGCATTGTGCATGACTTTTGTGAACAATCGCCACCCTTGAAACGCATCGTTTAAAACATGCGCGCGCTTACGCCCTCGCGACTCACCCTCGCTCGCCCCCGCTTAAGCAGCGGCCTGCGTGTATAACGATTCTGGCAACGTTGTATTTCGTCAATTTAAACCCAAACAAAAGATCGAAGTAAAGTGTGTTCGACGCACATCCGATAGTTCGACCTTTATCGTGGATTAAACAGAATTTGCGTTTAGTGCCGTTTTTGGCCATCAGAGTGCTACACTGATAAAAGTAATTCTTAAACTCCAGAAGTACAACGACACATCAACCGAGGAGAGTCTAGAACGTGAACCAGAAAATTCTGGTGCTACTGTCAGAATATGGTCACGGTATCAGAATTTCCTCAAATCTGTCAAAAACTTCGGTACAAATATCAGAACTCTGGTAAAAGTTAGGTTAATACCAGACCTTACTTGGTAATCTGGTAATATTTTTTTCTTGTTCAGTGTACCGTTTGATTGAAGTTAAATTGCCGATTAACAGTAAATTATTATGAAGGGAACAGAAAAATAAATACTAAACATGAGTCCCTAGAACACTATTGGGAAATTTTCCATAAAAAATACTTTAATCAATTTGAGGTATTCCGTTTTTTGGTACTCTCATGGCTATCCAAATAATTTTCGATGAAAAATTTCGCTGAGGTCTTCTCGGGATAATTATCTATTATATTACTACGTACACAATCTGTTTGTCTCAAAATAATTTGCTCTATACCGGTCATCATTCAACAATAATCGAACGGAATCACTCTGGTGACCAAAAATGGTACCAATAAACGCTGAAGATTCACCTTTAAAGGACACATAGGTACAATGTTGACGTTGTGCGCTACCCCGCACCACTGCACTAGCTGTCAGCGCCATCTAGGCAAGAATCGACTGTATCAGGAAATCGACTTTTCATATCGATTTCGATTAGCATCTATTTACTGCATGATTACAAACGAAGGCAGGCTGAACGTAATTTTTCTATACGCTAGTTCAAGAAGTTCGGATATTTTTCAAAGAAATATAGGCGACTTTTTGGCGATAGTATGGATTTCATACATTTAGTATTGTAGAACTCATCATGTATAACAGAAAATTATTGCATAAATTTCTCTATTAAAATTGTTGCCTGAATTTCCTCTTAAAAGTGCGCTACTGGGAAAATTATTCGTGAAAACAGCATTCGTTTAGAACCTGCACTTGTCAATCGTTACCATCGGTCGGTTTTTTTAATGCATACTGTAAAAAGATTCCATTTATTGCTATTAACTTACAATAAGTGGAAATAACTTCGCTTTTTCATAAATCTTTACGTTTTTTGTTGTTGTTGTTGTTGTTTTTTTTTGTTTAACTATAAAGAGCTCACATTGCTTACAACGTTAAGCCTCGAATCCAAAGACTAGCTTGGTTTCGCGAAAAATTATTCGCACTTATTCGATCGATTCAAATTGAGGACCGGTGTCGATCTCTTCTCTCAATTTAGCAGCTCATCGAGAGTTCTATCAACTCTAAAGTGAGGTGATGGCTCGTTAATCGCGAAATTTTTACAGTTGTACTCTTATCAATCAATATTTAAGTTTGGAGTCTCAACCAGAGATGGCGCGCAACGCACTATGGTCTAAAATCGAAAAAAAAGTACTTGTGAAAAATCATTGAAAAAAAGTAATCAAAAATCATCAATTTCGACCTCTTAAGTTTAACTTCAAACTTTTCAATGGCATTTCTAGGGTTAAATTACTTGTTAAACGTGTTCTCTGTGATTAAAATTGATATTGAAAGTTTATAAATGATATATTGATGAGAACTTTACTTGTATGATTTTTTGCCACTTTTTGAGAAACTTAGACCATACATAGTGCAACGATAGGTGCGGATCCAGAAATTCGGCCGTATCTCTGCCATAGCCCATTAGAAAGCATATGATAGGGAAGGTACACACAATAGATTGAATTAAGAAATTTCCCGGACATCATTTCATGAACATATAAATCAAGATCATGAACAATATCTTATTGTTAGCACGATAAAGTATAAAAGAGAGTCCAATAACCAATTACATACGGTGGCGTATTGCGTGCAATTTGGCAACGTTGTATTGTGTCCATTTAAACCCATGTAAAAGGTCGAATGCGAAGGTGTTCACCAAACACCCAATAGTTCGATCTTTTTCATGGGTTTAAATGGACGAACTGCAAAGTTGCCAAATTGCACGCTACGCTACTGATTTCATACCCTGGAATGGGTCAGACTACTCATGGTTTCTGCAAGAAATCAGTAACTTATAAATCTTAAGAAAAAAACCAACTATTTTTTAGAACCGAAAGAATCCACTTTTTGACCCACTGCGCGACCGCGACGGTACGATAAGGGCCAAAGATATTCGTGAATGCAACGCACCTCTCTCTACCCTTTTCTAACACAAACGTTTAAATGGGCAAAGAGAAAGAAAAACAAAGTCCTGTCCCCGTCTTTGCGCACGAAAAAGCAAACGGATGGGGAAGGGAGGGGGGAGCGAGAGGAGAGAAATACATTAATAAACGAATAGTGAATACGTTCAAAGACAATGTCGACGAAGTTTACGCAGCTGCGCAGGATTTAGCTCAAGATAGTTCGCGGTTCTTTTTCATAAGTTTAAATGCATGGAGGGGATGTAGGTTCAAGCTTTGCTCTCTCGCAACACTGGAGACGTTAATGAAGATGCAGTTATAAGGACAAGACCGAATGGGTCTGTTGCATACTTTTGCTACAACAATATGGAGCCTTGATTTTTATGTAAAATTCGGCGAAAATAACGATGCGCACATTAAAAACGTTCAAAATCCACTCATTAACTCGGGAAATTACTTCAATTTCAAACAGCCCGCGCTACACTAGACACTATTTGCACCGGTATACTACTACATAGACGGAACCACCGTGCATAAGTAAACAACATCGTAACTACAAAATGATGGAATTCCCTCCTAAATACATGAACTATTGGCTGCATTTGCTGCCTGGTTTTTTCGGTTTATCAAAGATTACAAAATAATATAAGAAATGTACACATCTAAACGAAACATTCCAATGTTTGTAAGTTCTGTTCATGTTTACATAAACGAGATGGTTCTATCTAGTGTCTAGTGTAGCGCGGGTTGTTTGAAATGGAAGGTATTTTCTGAGTTAATGAGTGGATTTTGAAAGTTTTTATAATGTGCGCATCGTTATTTTCGCCGAATTTTACGTTAGAAAAAATGTGTCATATTGTGATGTAGCGAAAGTACGCAACAGACCCATTGGGTGCAAACAATTGGCTCAGTTTAAAAAAGTTTAAAACCACGCTTCGGTTTTGAAGGTCGCATCTGGGAATATTTCCCAAAAATAAGAGGGACCGCAATATGCGGTATTTGTTTATTCTATCAGGTTTTGGGGTGTTCACGGATTTTTAGAATTTAAGAGTGTTCAACTTATGAGTCGCGAAAAATAAGCCAAAGTTTGTTTATTCATCGTATTTCTAACGTTCGACCGGGAAACTCAAATTTGTTAGTACGTGAGCTCCTAGACGGATTTTAAATGAGGGTTGCGCATACGTAAATTAAAAATCAGACTGGTTTCGTCCATTTCGAGACCTTCTTAACCGACACTTACATTGAGAATTATGTTAGGTCTATATCCTATATCACTGTATGATGTATACATTTACAGTGAAATGTGATTTATCGATACCGACACCTGCTTATTACAAAAACCTATAGAAACTATCAATCCTTCAAGGGTCCCTAAAAAAATGGATACATTTGCATAGGTTCAAATCGGAGAAAAATGGCGGTCGCCGATTGCGCTCAAATTCTCACGAAAGAATCGATGGCTTCTCTCCGCATACGATACTAAAAGTTTCTCAGACACGGTAAATTGGTGAATATTATGGAAATACGAATATGTAACTCTCATTTCCATTTAACTGAACCCTTTTTGAATCAATTTGGCAAACGCTCTTTTGGAGAATTGGTAGCTCGTAGATACGTGGTTTTGTACATTCATCATATCAAGATCTTGGTTTTCAATCGGAAGATTAGGTACAGATATAAAAATTCTCTGAATGACAACAAAAAGCAAGCGACGCTTTAGGTCATGCGAAACAACCCCGCAGTGGTAGAACGCAGAAAAGTATACTAATTCGAGAAAAATTGGCAATCATTGACATAGAACATCGGAAATGAATGAGCAATAAATTGTCAATTTCCACAAATCTAGTAAATGCTCGGATCCATAAATTTCTCAAGAAATCGGAATAAGTTGCTTTTGAAAATTGTTAATCAAGCAGTAATTATTCGGAGGAAAATGGAAAATTGACGACAGAAATAATCGCCGATGATAGTCTAATTCGCAGCAAACTAAAATTCAACATTATGTACTTTACAAACCCCTAATCGCTAAATAAGAAAATCGTTTACCTTCTGTTTTTGAACTTTTTTGCGACCATCTGTTTGAAATTCTGTCTGAAGACGTTTCACGACATTTGCACACTTCAAAAAAAATTTGCTTATGACATCTCCCGCCAAGGACGTCCACAGGATGTTTAGACCCAATTTTTATTTTGCTGGGTAGCTATAGCTAGAACTCGAACCTGGGGCTTTTGCGGCGAACTTTCACCTGTGCTAACCTCTAAGGAACGCGAATATATAAAGTTCTTTCATTGAAAAATAATTCAAATCTACACTCTGGGTTGGGTAGGGGATGCTTTCAACAGTGGCGACTTGAGAAATAGGGATTATCGACTTTCTTACCTTTAAACGTGGGTCACAGTATCGAAATCTCAAGGGTGCGACTCACCTCGAAAGATCGATTCTTTATCATAGGTTTATGTGGGCATATATCGATACATCGAATTTTACGTGCCACCTCTGGATGCTTTATTGTTTCAGTGCTCTGTTTATTACTCTTTATAAGAACTCAAAACATTCAAACAGAGACATGCATGCCGAGAAATTTCAAAACTGAGGTATGCTTTGAATATGATGTTGAATTGAACGAATGCCAGAGAGTTACAGACACATCTAAGACGCATACGCGAACATTTACTTACGTACATTAAAGTAAACAGGCGAAAATTGGGTGACCGAAAATTGTGCCGACTGCTCGCATAGCACGGCCTTCGCAGCGAAAACATACCTATAAAATCTCTTCCCTCGCCGGTCCGCGGGATGATAAATTTTTCATAAATCAATCTGAGACTGAGGTCACTTTTATGCGAAAAGAATAATTTTGACACGGCGGAACGGATATGAGCGTGATTGACAAGAAGGTCTTTTTTAACATGAGAGCGAAACATTTCAGCACTGTTTTCATTGAATATCGTTTTGCTATAACGTAAACACCATGAAGACGTGTTCCAGTATTACACCTCCCGCAAGGATGAGTACCTAAAATAGACTGTTCTGAAAGGGGCGTTTTTACACGACATGTGATGCAAAAAGAACAAAAAATCTAATGTGTATACACAAACCCGTCAGCAGTGGCGTCGCAAGGGGGGGAGGAGCTGGGTGCCACCATCCTTGGGGTGACACCCGACGGAGTGAGAGAAAAAGAAAAGAGAAAGAAAAAGGAAAAAAAGGAAACAGAAGAAAAGAAGAGAAGAAAAGAAATGAGGGAAGGAAAAAGAGGAGGAAAACGAAAGGAAGGAAAAAATAAAGGTAGTTGAAGGTAAAGAGGGGGGGGGGTGGAAGGAAGGAAGAAAGTTTGCCACTGGTTCTACTGGACTTTAGGTAAGGACATATGGTTGGGAGCCTGGGGTGACACCCAACTGGACCGGTCAAGAAAAACCATTCTAAATAGTTAGAAAATGAAAGTTAAAGATTAAATATCATTAGGTTGGAGAAAGAACCCCCAAATCTCCACCCATAAATTTTTCATGGTTCTCTAAAATAAAACCTGGAAACCCCATCAAACTGGGTTTTCAAGAGGTCAACTTTTCAAAATTTTCCGAGGGTGGACCCCCGTACCCCTCGTTGGCCTGAGGGTAGGTATTCCATACCCTCCATACCTCCCCCCCCCGGTGAATGGGGTGTGTGAACTGTGAACAGTAGGTGCGTCAACTCAAACCCTCCCTTCCCTCGAAACAATGTCTGGCTGCACCACTGCACTGCTTCATTACTTTTATGTTAAATGAGCAAACATAACCATTATTTATCAAATTCATAGTGAGTGTTCAAAACCTTCGAGGATAAAGAGCAATAAATTTGCTTTTCTCTTTACCTAATATCACTGAATTTGAATTTTTAAATCTGTATCTTTTAATGAGCGAAGATGGAAAATGGATTGAAGAGGAGGGGAATGGGTGGGGTAGAGGTAGAATATCGTCGTTCTAAGTTACCTTTTTAATGGGGAAGGGGGTGACCCCCGGAACTTGGGCCCCCCTTAAAAAACACCTAGCGACGCCACTGCCCGTCAGTACTATGTATGGTCTACAAAAGAAAGTATCCTGATCAATATTTTCACTCTCTTAATTCTCGACAATATTCGAACAATTTTGCGACTTTCAAAGATTTGTGGACTAAACAGAATGCCTCGTTTAAAGTACGTCATATAAAATCGAAAGTTCTGGTGGAAAAAAAAACAAAAAACAAAAAAAACAAACAACGGAAAAACCTAGTAATAAGACTTTTGACCAAGGTATTTTCTTTTGCATTAAGTCATAGTACTTAAAAGAAGCAATTCACTTGGCTGGAAAATACCGTATCAGAGTATTTTGTGTAGGTAACTGGAGTCAATACACTTTTGCGTGTCTTGGAAGCCAATTGGAAATTTACGGTAGGCAGCTATTTCGTTTCAGAGCTGTATAGCCTGACTCCGACTGATGATCTTTGGAATTTTTCCAACGTTACGTCTCATACTGCAAGATGGAAATGAATGAGAATGAATTTGAGCTTTGGATTTTCACTAAAAAACGCTTTTAAACCCGAAAAGTGAGAGTCTTATAAGGCAAGTTTTATCTTGATTTGAAGGAATGAAAATTGAAAATTCGCCAAACATCATCAGCCGTTAGTTTACCTACAGCCTACACTTCTGAAACAACCTCTACACACGCGCAAAGATCAGAAGAGTTGTTCAAAATGAGTTCAAAATACTGAAATAATTATCAAACGAAAAACGTATCGTCAAACTTCCAGATTTTGAGTCGTTTGTGGTATTTTAATTTCGAGAAAAACTAATGGCTCAGCGCATGCACTTAAAATATAAGGCGGGCGGTGACATTATAATAATTATGGGCACCGACAACGTGTCTCGCATCGCGAAAAGAAAATTACTGATAGCTGAAATAATGCTGGACAAAACGTTTTTCATAGAAATAATTCTAGATAATTTCATTTTTTTATCTTTCTTAAAACAAAAAAAAAAAAAACAAAAAAAACAACCAACAACAACAACAGGGAAACTTACTTTTTGAACGACCCACATAGTTCTAGCACGTATAGGTACCTACTTAAACCATGACATCCAAATGGTTATACAGTAGCGCCACGAAAAATCCTCTACCTCTCTCTCTTTCCTCTATTTAACAACGTGTGTTAGACAAGGAAAGACGAGGGGATCAATCCCCCTCTTTCTATCCTTTTTTCCTGAAACATTCAAGGGGAGAGTGAGAGAGATGAGAGAGACCCCTGGTTACGCCACTGGTTTAAACGACAGGCAATATACGTGTAACTTACAGTTCAACAAGCCAAGTACGTATTCCGTCGAATAAATATTACTTTTACTTGTCTAGTTGAGTGCGAATAAATTGCGCGTTGGTTTGATTAATTTTTTCGCCATTTTCCTTCCATTTGAGTATGGTTTCTTTAACAACTGATTGCAGAGTTCAATCAGAAATTTTTTATGACTGCTACGGATTGAATGAGGAAATAAACCGTCAAAGACAAATATTGATAAATGAATGAATAAATTAACTTTAAATTATAGAGAAATTGCACAAGATGTTTATTCAACTGTGATTTTTCTCAGGTTTGCCTGATTGTCAGAAAAATCTTTACTCGGCGTTTGGCTAGGAGTTTCCTAATGGTTCAGATTTTTCAGTTGTCGGTGGTTTGAATTTCAGCTCTAAGTTCGGTGGAAACAAATGAAATGTTCCGCAGAAATCCACCAAGTACAGTTATTGTAGATCTGATTGTAACAAAACTACAAATGAGTAGATACGAGAAAATTGTCTCTCTCACGCTCCTCAGTTCTCACGTGGACTCGTGCGTTAGAGAAGGACGGAAATAGGGACTAAAGTCACGTGATAGTCCCGTTACCCTTTTTTAACAAATGCGTTGAACCGGCTGGCAGTAAAAAGCCAAGAAACAAAAACAACAAAAAACACGTTTCCCTTTATACGATTGACATTTGACAGTACACGTGTATTGAGTCGATATCGACTAGATCCGATTATACGAATTAAACGTTAATTCCTAATCACACTGCAGGGCTATTTGCCCTGCATGTTTGCGATTTCAGATCGGTTTAAAATATAATGTAATGATAGTTGGGAAAAAAAAAGGATTCTAACTGAAAATAAAGAAGAAGAAAAAGAAAACAATCTCAGGTAGACAAGAGAGCGACAAAGGTCCTTCCGACTCTTAAACGAGCGCACGTAATCGCGAATCGCGTGCAGCGAAGCTTGCAATCTGGCAACGTCGCAGGTAGTAGGTATACATTTAAACGCATGGAACAGATCGAACTATTGCATGTGCGGCGAACTCACAAGAATTCGACCTTTTCAATAAATTTAAATTGACAAAATAATTGCAACGTGACCACATTGCACGTCTCGCATCTGCTGATGTGAATTTTGATCTAGAGGAAATTACATACCTATATATACCAACATTACTCTACGGTGAATCTTTAGCGTTTAGTGACATTTTCGGCCTCCGAAGTGCTATATGCTGTTCGATTAATGTTGAGTCATAGGTTACGTGAATTTCAAAGTATTTTGAGGAAAACTGAATATACATATGAGGAGCTAAATAATGATCCCCATAAAGGACCTCTACAAAATATCTCGTCGAAAAGTGTAATATTAAAGTTAACAGCATCAAAAAACGAAAAATTGCATTTCGATACGCAAATCAATTGCGATATTCCGTTTACTTTAAGCTTTAGCTTTTACGATTTTCGACGAGATATTTTGCAGAGGTCTTCTTGCAGGATTATTATCTAGCACCTCTCTGACACTCCGTCTTTCTCAAAGTAATTTACCATTTACCTCCTGGTACCTAAATTCAACTAATCGAACGCTATAGACCAGTGGCTCACTATGGTCTACGAGAGGTATCTAGCTAGACAAAAGTCGATTTTTGGAGGTCGGAAAAACGGAAATCGGACAACGTAATGTGATTCCCCATATCTTAGTGCATCTGTATCTCAAATTTTTCCGACCGATCATGTTTGGTAAGGTTGCAACATGCGTTTAAAGCAACGCGCGCAAGATGTGTTTGTATACTTTTAAGTGCTATTGGTTTCTAGCCATTGCGATCCCCAGACAAAAAGTACGATTTTTAAGTTACTTTATTTTTTGTTCAAAATTAGAACTTGTTGGTTCTTCCTAATGATAAGCTGAATACATTCATCTATATATATTTCATTTTAGACAATATTTTGGAGTTTTTAGAGACTGTATAAGGTCGGAACCAATTTTACTCAAAATTGACGAGAATTTTAGGCTTTAAGGCCACCTACGTTTTTTCGCCCACGGATGCCCACGTTTAGAGTGGCAAGGAAATGTTCCTAAGACCTCTGGGAACACGTTTTTCAATATGCGAATGTCGCCTTTTGTCGCCCAAAAAAGTTACGAAATTTTTCCCTTGGAAAACTGAGCGGATAATGGGGGATTTTGCCGTTGACGTGGACGAGCAATCTTCTATCATCAAGACTGTAAAAAACTAATAACTGTGAAAACCTTTTGGGAATCGTCAAATTTTACACTGCATAGCTTCTCAGTGATCTTGAAACTTCCGAATCAAGAAAAATATTGAGTGGGGACCCCCCCCCCCCCCCCCCCCCCCCTACTGCCATCAACTAGCTGAACCTCCACATTAAAATATTGGCATCTTATACAGAGGGCAGATTATGGGCAAAAGTAACGCACAACCTCCCTCAACATTTTTTCCTGAGTCATACTTGAGAATCGGTTTCCGCCAATCTTTTTCATTCAGGGGGGCTAATCTGTTGGGCTATGTTGGGCGCCCCTCTCATTTTAGGGGGTGTGAGAGGGGGTCAGGGGGGGCTAAATCGAATAACACAGGCCTGCGATGAAAAAAATACAAGACAAGTAATGAGTGATTCTTATGTATTTTTAGGCGCTGAGTTCGAAAAAAATAACGAAAAAATTCCATCACGTCAAATTTTTCCAGAAATTTCAATTTTTTATCAAATTTTGCATAAATTTAGTCAAAAAAGCGACTAATAGTGTTTAATTTCTTCTTCTCCTGCTATAACTGACCGTCAAGTCGTCTCAGTAGATTCTATAGAGCTCTTAAATGTCACAAAAGAAGATTCTAAAACATAAAGTGGGGTATCAGTTGCCCATTTTATGTTTGAGGGTCCGCAAATGTCAAAAATCGCGCAAAAAACCGGTCGTTCCTCATATGCTGTCGGTATTCTCGGCAGTGTAGGGTCTTGATGCCCCCCACCACCCTTCACTGTAAAAAAAAAACATTAGTAATTGCTAACCTTAAGTTAGAGGTGGGTCCACCGGGGGGGGGGGGGGGGGGCTCGCCCCTTCCATATGTCTAAAATAATATCATTAAAATAAAAAAAAAAATGGTCGAAACTGATGCTTTCTGCAGCACTTCTGATTTCTAATTAATAAGGTTGCCAAGCTGCCCCTCCCCCCCCCCCCAGCATTTTTTTTAAAGTTACGCTGATGCTTACGTTGAGTATCTGGAAAGACGAGGGGGGAGGGGGTGCGCAGTGAGATAGGTCAGCTCCTTATCTTTAATGAGTAGAGTTGATCCTTATCTTCCGCGCGCCGAGAAGGTCCTTTTTTTTCTTATCTCGCCATGAGCTCCGAGTTCTTTCGATGCCAGAATGTTCGCTTATCTGCAATATTATTCTTTTACTTCGATTTTTATCTGGATTCTTCGCGATCTCCTTTTCCTCTATCCTGACTTTCCATGTCTGGAACCTTCTTGATTTTTCTGCGCTTATCAACAAAAATATAAAAGGGCGAATGTCGCCGGCAGATCTCAGTTTAACTCTTTGTCACTTAAAAAAGTGTGTATCGCGTCGAAGAAATTGATAAGAGGATCAAATTTTAAAGTATTTTCCGCGTTTTTTTTTAGTGCAGAGTACAGTGTGCAGTTTTATTTTCAGTGGTTCGAAATCCTTTGCTTTTACGTTTCATTGGTCTATTTCTGACGTGATTTTTGTGATTAGCTTATTTAATCTGACCTAGTAACGCATACTCGTGACAATTCTGCGAAAGACATGGCTTCGAGACGCTCACGTTGCACCAATTTGCCGGATGAGTTTTGTTATATATGTGGCGAATATGTTGCAGTTAAAGCTCGTCTAAGAAATATTACGGATTATACAAAGAAACTTTACCTCGCATATTTTGGCATCAAACTTGGAGATCAAGACAAAACGTGGGCTCCACATAAAGTCTGTCAACAGTGTGTAAATGATCTGGGATTCTGGTTCAAAGGAAAGAAGGCCGCTTTACGGTTTGGAGTGCCTATGGTTTGGAGGGAGCCAACAAATCATTCTGACGATTGTTACTTTTGTTCCTGCAACACCCGTGGGTTTAATCGCAAAAATAAAGATAAAATCTCCTATCCGAGCAATATTCCATCGGCTATACGCCCTGTGCCTCATGGACCAGAGGTACCGGTGCCTTTACCTCCAAAAGAATTGCCTGTCTTCTCATCGGAATCTGAAAGCTGTGCAGAAATTCCAGAACCGGATGCTGAATTCAAGCCTTCCAGGAGTGATTCCCCCCAACCACTCGCTAAGGACGAACTTAATGATTTAACTCGAGATCTTGGCCTCTCAAAAGAAGCAGCGGAATTATTGGGATCCAGATTGAAAGAAAAAAATTTACTAGCCAAAGGTACATCTTTTTATTGGTACAGAAATCGAGAGAAGGAATTCATTAAGTACTTCGAGGAGGATGGTGACTTGGTATTTTGTTCTGACGTTCCCGGATTGATGAGAGAATTTAAAGTTACCTACAATAAAGAGGAGTGGAGATTGTTCATAGATTCGTCAAAAAGAAGCCTTAAAGCTGTTCTTCTTCCTTATGGTAGCCGTTATGCATCAATACCAGTTGGACATTCTGTGCATTTGAAAGAACGATATGAAAATCTTGCACTCATTCTCAACCGGATAAGGTATGAAGATCACGATTGGACGGTTTGTGGTGACTTAAAAGTAATATGTATGCTTTTAGGTCAACAATCTGGTTACACCAAGTATCCATGTTTCATTTGTGAATGGGACAGCCGCGAGAAAGATCAGCATTGGACCAGAAAAAATTGGCCAAAAAGGAAATTTCTTGAGCCGGGTTCAAAAAACGTGATAAAAAAAAGCTTAGTTGACCCGAAAAAAATACTATTACCCCCACTCCATATTAAATTGGGGCTCATGAAACAGTTCGTTAAGGCTTTGCCTAAAGATGGCGACTGTTTCAAGTACCTCGTCAAAAAATTCCCAGCTTTATCTGAAGCTAAGCTGAAAGAGGGCGTTTTCGTTGGTCCAGATATCAGAAAACTTATGAAAGACAAAAACTTTGATCAAAACATGTTACCAAAAGAAAAAGCAGCGTGGGTTGCTTTCAAAGAAGTCATTGAAAAATTTCTCGGAAACTATAAGGATCCAAATTTTGAGATGATTGTGGGAAATATGCTCGAAAAATTTAGAGCTCTAGGCTGTTCAATGAGTGTTAAAATACACTTCCTCCATTCTCACCTGGACTTTTTTCCAGAAAATTTAGGAGCGGTTAGCGAGGAACAAGGAGAGCGATTCCACCAGGACGTCAGAGATATGGAACGTAAATACCAGGGTAGATGGGACAAAAATATGCTCGCTGATTACTGTTGGATGTTAGCACGAGATAAACCGGAAGCCGAACACAAAAGAAAGTCTGCTAGACTAAGATTTCAAGGAAAGAAGGGCCGTGATTAAAAAAATTATTTTGAAGTGCGCGGGTCAATCCCGTTTCAAACCTTCTGTATTTTACTTTTTTCTAATTGACGTGCTCTGTATTTTATGCCTCTATCCTTTAAAAGTTAATAAAAGTAAAAAATTAACATTTTGAGTTACTTTATTTAAAAATTGCACCCAGCTGAAGCTGAAGAAATATTAAGCTCAACGTTTCTTCACCTACACCCAAACAATGGTGGTTCGTGCAATGTGGCAACAATGGGTTCCCTCCATTGAAAACTGCATAAAACAATGGATCTTTTATATATGCACCGTAGATTCGATTTTTCTGCATGGGTTGAAAGAGCAAAAGAGCATGGTTGCCAGATTGCACGAGCCGTCATCATGTAAACTTTCAAAGTCAAAGAAAAATTTAAAATTCATAGATCAAAATTAAAAAAAGAAGAAAAAAAAATGTTTAAGGTGTGGGTGTCACTCTGGATGAAGGGGGGGGGGGGTAACAGAGCGGTAAGGAGTATATTTCCTGAAAAAATGGCTGCCTATAAGTTTGCAGTTTTGGCTAGAGGTTGACATTTTGTTAAAAAAAATTGGGGAATTTTCACTAATTTTTCAGTTTTGGGGCATAATTTCGGGAACAACTTCAAATTTCTCCTTCCTCACATAATTTTTTCCAAATCACGCATGTTCTACATCATCTTTACAAAAGATAATATGAAAATTTTTGAATACTTTCAATTGTATTTGAAGGGAACTGACTGGGTCGTTTAAATTTTCCTTTTAAGTGAATTTTTGACAAATCGAAAATCAAAAAATCAAAAATACAAAAAATCCTGACGTGATGGAGAAAAACGAAGGTCAGATCTGAAATCAGCGTGCCAAAATACATAAGAATCAGCCATTACCATCCTTGAATTTTTCAAAAAGTTTAATTTCGCAGGCCTGTGTAATTCAAAGAGGGACCCCCATGTTTTTTTTGCATATTTAGAAAGAGCATAAAATTCTAAGCATTTTGGCACAAACCAAAGTTCGATATCTTTTGTCGTATTCGATATATCGAAGTTCAAAGTTCGATAACCACCCATTTTCCAAAATTCGTTCCTCCCCTTTAAATGGACCAAATTTAATAAACTTTGGGTGCAATATGCTCTACTAAACAAGCGCTGTAAGGAAAAAAATACGAAAGTTCCCAAAAATTTGCCCAAAATTAATTTCTGGACCCTCAAAAATTGCTCGATTTTTTTTAAAAAAATGGAATACCCAATTTTTTCGAAAAAACGGTCAAAATGGAGGAAAACGGAATGAAAATCTCATATTCTATAGCACTGATGGCTTAGAAACCAGAAAAATAACCAATTGCCAATTTTCACCACCGT
Organism: Trialeurodes vaporariorum; assembly: GCA_011764245.1. Classification (NCBI taxonomy): domain Eukaryota; kingdom Metazoa; phylum Arthropoda; class Insecta; order Hemiptera; family Aleyrodidae; genus Trialeurodes; species Trialeurodes vaporariorum. The sequence goes on from VMOF01000002.1 coordinate 27,766,196, forward strand.
AACTGCATTGGGGGACTTTTGTCTAGCTAGCTGGCTCGCGTAGACCATAGTGTGGCGTAGCGTGCAATTTGGCTACGATGTAATGTGTCCATTTAAATCCATTCAAAATATCGAACTATTGGGTGTTCGGTGAACACCTTCCATTCGACCTTTTACATGGGTTTAAATGAACACAATACAACGTTGTCAAATTGCACGCTACGCCACTGCTATAGACGTACACATATCACTCTGGTGAGCAGAAACGACATTATAAACGCTGAAGATTCATTTTAAATAAACAAAAAACAACATCACACAACAACAAAAACAACAACGACAGAAACAGTTTTAAATAATATGTAGGTAGCTAATTTATCTGTGTCTTATGGGTCTTACGATGTGTAGTTAGACATCATGCGTTGCGTTGACGTAAGGGCTTGCATTCCATTTAAAAACAATGCTTTAAAACCAAGGTTGTCAGACTCATTCGCGTGACGAATTTCACAGTGCCATGGCACTACCACTACCGTATCCGTCTCCCATTAATTATTTGTATGGGAAACAAATATTTGCGCGACGGAATCTGTCACGTGAGTGGCCTGTACACCAAACTGAGAGCGCGAAAAACGCGGCTTGTTTTGTTTACGATTCCGTTCAGTTGAGATAAAGGGTAAAATTTTCCCGGAAGATATACATATACAATTACACATAATTACATTCAAACTAGGATTACTTTCAGCAGCGAATCGTGCTACTTGGCAACATTGCATTTCGTCCTTTCAAATTCTAGACCTATATGAAAAAGATCAAATTATTTAATTTACGGTGAACGATTGAACTCCCTCGAACATTTTTCCTTCCGATTAGAATGAACAAAGTTGCAACGTGGTCAAATTGCACGCTTCCCAAATATTTTTAATCGGTGATTATTATTAGTTTTTTTTTTTTTTTTTTTTTTTTTTTTTTTTTTTTTTATATTATTACTTTTTCAAGACAATGCTCGCTCATTCACTCAAATTAGGTGGGTTGTTAAATATTCCAACTCAGCTGTGTTTATTTTGCCTATGGCATCAATTGAAGGATCTCGGTGGAACGTTCTCTGAGAAGGAGCTATATTATAGATTCAACTAAACAGCTGATCAAGTTTTATTCAAATTAATGAAACAAATTGACCTGGATCTTCTTCAGTTAGCAAGCACCCTTCGTCCCTTCCGACCTTTCGAATGTGCTTAAATGGAAAAAAATTCAACGTAGCCAACTTGAACGCCTCGCCAGTGGCTTGTCTACAGTAGAACCTATCATCTATTGTTTTGGATAAATTATAAAAAACCGAACTAGGATTCAAATTGCGGGAAGTGAGAAGAGGTGGGCAGACGAGCGATGGGCGTGTCACCACACCACTCACCACTAGGTACCGTTCTAGAATTCAACCATTTACTGCATCCATGCAAAAAAGATTACAAATAGCAGCACTTTTCAATATACATAGATATACTACATCATAGAATAATGTAATCTTTTTTGCATGGATGCATCAAATGGTTGAATTCTAGAACGCTACCATAGTCACCATGTCACCATCACCAAGAGCAGAGGTAACACTGCGACAGTTGTTAATCGCTCCGTGATTCACTCAATGAGGCTATTAGAAATAATGACCGAGTAATGTCGACTTTACAGTAAGCATCATGCACTTATACCGTCAGCGGTCGTAAGTTTTGCATAGGCTTTTGCGGTCTCTATAGTGACGAACCAATCTGAATAGGTAACGGTGGAAAGTCAAGCATTTGCACGGATATTTTATTGTTGTACGAGGAATAATTTTCGACCTGAAAGAGGGGTAAGTATAGATTTGGGCAAATAAGAATAAATTACTCTCTCAAAGTTATTGATTAATGAAAAGAAAATGTGAAAATATTAAAGATGCCAAAATTTTTTAGTAAAGGCCCGAATGAATCTTCAAATTTTGAAAAAATAAGCAACAGACAAAAAATAAACAATAATTTTTTAAAGATAACCCTTGTAAAGAGAGTGGATTTTATTTTTTTATCCATTCTTCGCTTTCAATTTTTTTTTTTTTTTTGATGATGTCAGGACAGTTTGATCTGAATTTTTAGCTGATCTTGTTCCATCTATTCTGTCTATTGTACAGTCGGGGACAAAAGGAATGTCAGACGACTCCTTAGATTTGGCTTAGGTAGGCCACGTACAATGCTTAAATCCATTGAGATGAGTGTTGCGGGTAGCCTACATCCAGGAGTCATCTGACCATTCTTTTTGTCCCTGACTCTACATGCCTATAAGATCCGCCTGTTCTCAGATTTACAACACTCTAATAAACAAAACTAATTAAAACAGAGAAATGATCCTTACCTCACTAATTGCTCTATCTGAAGATTCTGGTTTATCGAAAGTGATGAAACCTCGACTGAAACACAAAATGAGAAATAAATAAAAAGCTTCCTTTAAAACAGAGATAAAGACCAAGAAAAGAATCGAAAATGATCAAAATATTTGAGGAGGCATTGATGGAAACTTCAAACAAGAAGTTATATTTTTTGGATACTGGTGTGGGTTGTGAGTTCGATCGATTTTTTTTTGTTTTGATCAAATATTTCAAAAATGTTGAGGTCACTATCGATCCAACAAACACTCCAATCTTAAAAAAAAAATTCAATTAAAAATGTTGCATTTATCATCAAATTTTTGATCACAGAATTACAAGTTGAGAAAATGTACAAATTTTCGATCATTTGGGTTTTAATTAAGACAGAATTTTTAATTGGTTACTTATTACGATCATAAGTAATCGAGCTGACTCTGCATTTACATTTTGTTATCAGATTTGGAAAGTTTTCAAACCATTATGAAGTGTGATCAGAACTATTTAACAAAGTTCAAGGGTAACATTGTTTAATTAATTACTACTTGACGGAAAATATCAAAAAATATATGCTTAAAGTAATAATTATATAAATAATTCATAATGTATAATAATATTCAATATTTGATTTTCGAAAGTAAGCGTAGATTGCACTTAGATTGGAGTTTTCAAACTGTTCGATTCCTGTTCACAAAATGTCATTGGAGAATCAGCTCGATTACAAAAGTTATCGGCAGTTCAATCTGGGTAATCAAGTCCTTTTTGCCCCATTTCTGGCAAACAGAATTCTTGCAGGACAAGCCAAATAGTTGAGGATGAGACTAACTTTGTTGGATGGTACAGCAGGTATGGGTAAAAATAAAGGTGAATAATTTACTTTTTCTCAATTTCCCATTGAAATATTCACGATGTTGCCATAGGAGTGAAATGTTTCCGAAGAAAATCTTCAGTGATTTTATAGCCGCAGACGAAGATTGTGTTTCCAGATCTCGGTTTTTCAGGAGCAGTTGGGGTGCTTGAGTCTGATTTTTTCTCGACAATGCCTCGTTCTTCACGATTTCGCGCAGTGACGAAGCTTTCATATAGGTCCTATTAAAAATTAAATTGAAATGAATAATTAAAAGACAAAAAAAAACAGCAGATACTGAGCAGATCATGAGGAGCGCCGTTCAGAAATTAAATTGGAAGTCAAATTAGCTTTCTAATAGCAAGAAATCTGGGATTCATGGTAAAATGAAATAATATTATTGTTTCCGCAAGAGTAAATATCGTATCGTCAGAGAAAATTACTCGTCTGACTTAAAGAAACTTATAGGTTTTTTTGATTGTTCATCATCAGATCAGAGTGGGTACAGAGCTAAAGTTTATATTACACTGAAGCCAGTCTTAGAATTTGTGAGCGTCTAAGGAAAACATCTTTCAATGACTGATGTATTCTTGACTTTATTGATCAAAACCAGAGGGCCCACTTCCCACTAGTTCTAAGAAAACCATCTACTTGCTTCGCATGATTCAAATGAATTGTTATCTTTCTCTTGGTTTGAATTTGCAAAATGCTTCCAAAGCAGTGCATACTTACTTTAGAAACAGGTTTGAACTCTTTCTTGGGTTCTTCTGGCTGAGTTGCTTGGAATGGTTGATAACCGATAGACTTGTCCGCTAGTTTCCCTCCAAACCACGTGGTCTTTTAAAAACCTTCCTGTTCAGTTCGGACTGGGGTTTCTGACAATTGGACTGATGGCACCTGATTTGATTAATTTCTTGGCAACTTCTCGGGCATCTCTTCCTTCAAGAGTCTTTTCAAAGTTTTTGTTAGAACTGTTGGTGTTCTTTCAGGCTCTGGTCGAGGCGCTTTTTGCGTTTGCAAGGCTTTTTTTTCTGAAAAAAAAACAAGATTATTTAACTTTAGACCAGTTAAAAAATGAGGAACGTGGAAAAAGTAGTGACATTTCATGCATCACTTAAAAATCTACTAACCTCAGTCTTTCTTATCTTTTTTTACTTGAGCTATGGAAATACCGTTTATAAGTGACCACCTGCGATAATCGAAAGGGAGGGACTTCTGAAAATTAAGTCCTTCAGACAGTGTTGGGCCATACTCGCTAAAACCTACAACACCTTTCCACCTAGATGGGAAGTGTATTGGTTGGCAAAATGAGCTACATAAATCATTCTGTTGAGTGACTGCTCTCGCAGTATCATAGATGCAAATAGTTCAGAGTCCGCTGCTAAGCGCACTTAACTACAGTCAGCTACCCTAACTTGTACATTTGTCCATGCTTGTTAAAGATAAAGTTACCTTCTTCCGGAGTTTTGTACTTCCCTTGAAGCATTACTTCTTCCTCAGTGTGGTTATTTGGAAAATGTAGATAAACCATTTGGTGAAAGGGATTTACTAAACGAAAATGTGCAGATATGCGGTTGATAAGAGCCCCACAGTGGACAATTTGTATAAAGGAAAGGTTGGATTTACAAGTGCCCTTCAAAATTAACAGAAAACTAAAGTTACAAGAAATTATCCAGATTCGGGGCATTACAAAAAAATTCACAAAACTTCACGACAAACATTTTTGATAACTTCCAATTTGTTTATGTTTACAGTTGAATGATGAAAATTCAGTGGTTTTTGATGATTTTGTTGTCTAGCGCCGTTGACCTCTGAGAGGTTATGTTAATGAATGTAAACAATCGACCATGCTCCGATTGCAAAAAGTCACGTCGTCGTCTCATTTGTGCGAATGTGCGTACAGTGATTTCAATTGAAGGAGAAATCATTTTGATGTAGTAGGTTTAGTTAGATTTTAATAATATGTCCTTCCATTTTACAGCGATAGTTCCTCTGTTATAACCGTCAGCTCAACGTGAACGCGGGAGCTGAAAATCAAGCAGTGTTCTGAGCGACTGGATCTCACGTTGTGTGTTGACTGGATTAAAACTCACGATTACAAGAAGGTAAATGGTTTTTGTTGTTTACTTTTAATTTTCAGTCTAAACCCAAAATTCATTGCTGAAACTTCATGTTTACTGACCCACTTTTTACTTTTTGAGGTGGAAGCTGCCTGCGGTTTTTCTACTTTGTGGCATCGCAGTGAACAATTCTCCAGCCGGTCCGAGCAGATACTGAAAATTAAACAGAATTGGTGTGAGGCAGTCAAATCAATTTTTTCTCTGCAAATAATAGTTATCCTCGGCATTGACTCCTCACTCTTGACTCTTCTTTGGTCGTGCGTGTTGCTGCTATTTTGGTGCAGTTGATTATTGAATACTCTTACCGCTCGAGATTATGTTGAAGAGTTTGCACTTTGAGTGCCTGATTTCAGGATGCACGTCAAAATGCTCGATCTCCTAAGTGCATGATTGTGTATGACCTATAAGCTTGGTCGTCAAAATGGTTGATTTGGTCTTACTTTAAAGAGAGCTCTTTCAAATTACTTACTTTTAAGGAAGGAAAAAAATTAAAAAAGTTACAGGAAGCCACGTAAACTTAGAAGCTTCTTTAACTTAGTGAAAACCTAAAAGCAAAGATTATTCTGTGTCCCCTCTTTATATGGTTTATTAGAGAGACTAATCTTTAAAAACCCTCTGAGGTTCTATGGATAGTTTTCCAAAATACTTGGTGGCTATAGATTACTTAGATTCGCATTCTCTTGGAGGCTTCTGTGCCCTAGAGTTGATGCATCTTGAGCATTGAGTCTTGTTTAGTATTGGTGCTAACGTTTGAAATGCATCAGGGAGTGGTTAGTTAGCAACGAGTCTAACTCTTTGCCAACCAAATGCTCATCGATGAGTTTTGATACTTTTTGAGTAGCTCAACGCCACTAGTTAGGACCTGAAACTCCTAGGGCATCTGCTTTAGAATCAATGTCTACGCCAACGGCAATTGTTTATCTTTGATTCAGCACGATATCTGTCATCCCCATAATTTTGTAATGTGACCCTCATGAGTCGATCTTCATTGAAGTTGTCAAGTGCACTGGAATAGTTTAACTTTAATCTCTTTAATTAATTATGTTCAGTTATTTATAATAGGTAGTAAATTACTTTCAGGTAAAGACCATATCTGTACCGACCTTTATATTTGGGGCTGCAAAGCGATTTAAAGATTTTTTTTTCCTTCTTTATTTGACTTTTGCAGAAAATACTCTCAAGATTTCTTGCCACATCTTCTGTTAGTATGAGACAGGGGTGCAGAAATGCCTGATGGAGTGATCTGCTGATAAGTGAAAGTGAGGAAAGTTAAGATTGCTCTTACATCAAAATCATCTTGTTTTCAAATTTCTTTTTGTTCACGAAAAACTAATTTTTTCGAAAGCCACTTTTCAAAAAAAATTTAAGAGTGTTTATCAACAGTGAGGAAATTTTTTGATAAACCTGTAAGGAAAATGTCTCAGATTGCGTTGAACTTCTGTTGTCATGGACAATTTTGCACCCCTGGTATAAGATCTAGTTTTCTCTGCTTTGAGTTTTACTATTTTTCTTCACTGCTGTTGTAAGAGACTCTAGCTCTCAACTTTGACTCACGCTGTAAACTGTTATAGGAACTTAAAACTTGAAACTTATTCTCATTTTAAATTTTCTACAGGTATGTTTTGCAGTTTCCAGATGACTGTTGTCTTTCTCCATCGACATTGCTCTCTCTCTGGAAAAGAAACTAGGATTTAAAGTCTATATTTTAGGAGATTCCTCCTATGCAAGGTTTGTTTCCACTGTTTTAAAAGCAATTTAAAATTAATTTAATTTTTTTAATTTTTCTTATTTTATAAAATTGCAAAAACTCAAGTTCCTTCAAAACCGAGAAAAACGTATTCTAGCAATAATAAAAATTTAATATAAACTGTGTAATAACACAAATAATGGCAACAAGCACAGGAGATAACAAAGATGAGGAAAAAAAAAAAAAAAAAAAAAAAAAAAAAAAAAAAAAAAAAAAACTAACTTTCGATGAGGAGAGAACTCATCTGGCTAGTACTCATGGAAGTTCAGACTTTACTAAAACATTGAGAGCCAATTTCTAGTCCTGAAGATGTCTGTCTGAGCAGAAAACTTTGAAATCTCTAGAAAATCTATCAACAATTGGCTGCTCAGATAGTTGCCTCCAACTTTCTGCAAGGTATTTTTGTTTCAGTGTGAATGACAGAAACCTTTAAAGTTCAAACGACCAAGTAGTTCTGGGGCATCGATGGAGTTACGCTGAGTTAGTTTTTTCTACTGTTTCAGTCAAATGATAGAATTACCTAATATTTGGTGTTTTACTCAATTCTATCATCATGGTTTTTAATTTTTTAATTTTCTTAGTTAATGACTTGCGGCTAAGAGCTCTAAAGTAATGCTGGGTCGTATAATAATAGTAATTTTTATTTGTAATTGTTTGTGTTTTTTATTTATCAATTTTGATTTCACAGCTGTTGTGTCGATGAAATTACTGCTGCGCACATAAATGCAGATGCCATCATTCATTTTGGTCATGCTTGTTTAAGCCTAGTGGAGCGTCTTCCTGTCTTTTTCGTTCTTCCTCGCTTACCTTTAAATGTCAATTTATTAGCTGAAAGACTTACTGACTTTGTCAACTCATCATCTTCTAAATTCTATTGGTCTATGATGTTGGATATTATCATTTACGAGGTAAGTAGTTTTAAGAAACACATGCTTGAAAAGAATTACTGTTGTTGTTTTAAATTTAGTAAGTTATACGTGCAAAGTTTATTTTTAAAATTTGTGTAAATTTCTGAACTGACTGGAGTTTACTTAGGATAACTCGTAGATCGTGAAGGTTGTAAATAGTACAGCTTGTTGTGACCATTGTAATTTTCAGAGTATTTTATCGAAGCACCATCCATTGGCACATTTGTTGCTAATGCAACCAATCTATTATTGCTCATGGGAACCATGCATTTGAAACTGATTTTACACAAAGAACCAGAGTAAATTTTCCTCTCTTCACAAGGTTTGCTTTTTGTGATTATTCTCAGATTAACCCTTCGTAGGTGGCAGGATGAGTGCAGCGCTCACCTCTGTCGGAATTTGTCTGGCATTTTTTCTCAAATCGGTGAAAAAGGCTGAATCTTCGTTAAGCACCCTAAAGAGGTTTGTTACATGAACTGTGAAAATATTTACACCTGGGTTGAGTCTAAGGGGGAAAAGGTCCCCGTTTCGGTGTGTGAGCGCAGCGCTCACCCACACCATCTGCGTTAGAACAACAGCCACCAACGAAAAGTTAATGGGGCTGTAATATATTATGAGTCTATTTTATGGTTTCTACCTTCCAGATTCAATTTGTAAATTAGTGCAGCCTTTATCATCCTCAATTATAATCTCAGGACTCAGCACAAGTAGTTCTTGCCAGTGCCTTGTGGAAGTGATGAATCAGAGTATGATTCGACCCTTTCTAGGAAGTTAGGTGATCCTTCCCAAGCAAAGAGACTCTTGGTTCTTATTCAATCGTTTACATTGCTGGTGAAGACCTGGCCAATTTGGAAGGCTTTGCTGTGTCGGACCCAAGTAAGCATCTAATTTTTTAATTTTATGTTTTCATTTTGAAGTAATCTTTTTTTCTTTCATACAAGCGCGAATAATTGGAAAGTGAGGACAATACATGCTCAAGTAAAGTTCTTGAGAAAAGTAATTTCAAATGATGAATATAGGTCATTCAGTTTTTTTTCTTCAACATCTGAATACCTGCAATCCTTGATGTTGAGCTATTTAATGGTCAGTCGCATGCTTCACGATCATCACTTCTGATGCTTAATTTTCTAAATTTAAGCATCAAGTGATTTTTGTTTGTTTGTTTGTTTTTTTTTTGTTTGGGCGGCTGGACTTGACAACTATAGCAGCAACTACAATTTGTTATTGTTAAGGAAATGGACAATTTCCATTACATTCTGTCTTGAATAACTTTGATATTTCCGCCTGAAACACCGTTGAATGTACGTTACCAGCAGGCATACCCTCTCTATTTTCACCAATACAGTGATGCAGGATTACAAGCATAAATCTAACCTGATGAAACAAAATTATATGATAAAAAAGGATTACCCATGGTGGATTTTAATTCAGAGTGATTAATTAAATTTTGCTCAGATATCTGTTGACTCCATAGATTTTAGCTCAGGTTGGTCGTTATTGTGATAAGTATTGCAGACAGCCTACCTGAACCAAAATCTTTGAGTTGACTGACACTATTAAATTTGTCCACCGTACCAATCTGTTTTTGTGGCGGCCAAAATGATTTTTTGAGTTCTTTATTTGAATTTAGTCCTCTTGTGACACTGTAATTTGTTTTAATCTTTCAGCTGTTCCTGTTTACAAGTATACTGAAACTGAAGGAATAAGTTTAGTAAATGTAAATACCTTGATCAAAAGAAGTTGTACTTAATCGAAAGAATAAAAGACGCCTCAACAATTGGAGTTCTAGTCGCTACTCTTGGAGTCAAGGACTACTTGGGTGCCATAAACAGGATAAAGCAATTGTGTAAACAAGCCAAGAAAAAATCGTACATCATCTCAGTAGGGAAACCCAATGCTGCTAAGCTGGCAAACTTTCCAGAGGTGAATGTTATGTATTATTATTCTCTTCAGTTTTAAGGAGAGTTGGGCAAATTGTTGTTTTCGACCACATAATCGATTAGTTTTAAAAAGTAATGGAGGTAAATTTGAGCAGTATCTGTGCGTGCAGATTTCAATGAACCAATGTCATCTAATAAACAAAAATTTGTATCTTCATAACACGTTTGTTTGATTACAATTGTTACGCGTGAATACTTACTGCTGAAATCCACCTTGATTAATTTTCAGAAGAATCCAAATAACAAGTAATTTTCATTTGCCCAACATTATAGCATTAGCACAGCTAATTCATCTCCGAGCATGTCAGGAGCTTCATCCAGGTTAACATATAAGCAGTGCTCCCACTCAACGCAGTGAACTGAAAAGTTAAAGGTCACTGCAGCTGAGTCTTAGGTGTTCTCAAAAGAAAATTATCTTAAGAGGAACGTCTCTAATTTGTTCTTATAAAAATTTATCCTTGATTCTATTATTAGAGTTTTCAAGCTTATTTACTGAGTGCTATTATTCACAAGTTCATTAACTGATCAATTTTCTTTTGTCTACTCTTAATCACAGATCGAAGTATTTGTAATGGTTTGCTGTCCTGAGACTCGTATATCCCGATACCAAAGAATTCTTGCAGCCAATAGTATCTTCAATGGATGTGGAGCTGGCCCTGAATAAAAGTCGAGTGTGGGAAGGGAAAACAACTTTGGACTTTCGAGACTCTACTGGGTAATTTGTTTTTTAAAAAAGGTTTGCAGTTTATATGTTCATCTGTTTTTTCTTTCATTAACGGACATTTTTTTCTGAAGGATGAGTAGCAACAAGGCTGTATTTGGCACCAAAAATGGTCGAAACTGAAAGGACCGTTGAAAGAGAAACCACCCGCGGCCCAGTCCACTGGTGCCAGAAAGATGTTCGACTTCGATTTCAAAACTTACCCGCGGATATTCAGTAAGCGGAAGAAGGCCGAGTTAAATGCGGCCCGGGGTAAAGGCACCGGGCACAGACCACCACCACGAGGATGGAGTGCGAGAGCGCTCCAGACACACCCGCTCCGAGAAAGAGCTCTTTTGGCACCAAATGTGGTCCAAAGATACACGGACATCAAGTTCGCTGACGACGACGATGCGAAATCCGACCGAAACGGCGGCGAATCGAGCCGATTCATCAGTCTCAGAGGCTCTGGCGACTCGTTATCAGCGTTCAAAGACACTGATTTTCCGGACGCGTACACTCTGGACGGCGGAGAGTCTCCGACGGAGCAGCAACGCCGTCGCGCTGATCCGTGCACTAAAAGTATCAGCAGCTACCAATCCGATCAAAGACAAGCGTCGTCGGAGAGTTTCAACACTTTGGACAGTCGATTGAGACGAGGTGTTTTGGAGGAGATCGACGCTGACGAATTCTTCCTTCGCAAGAAAGGCCTTAGCCGAGAGAACGTTGACGTCAGCCATTTCCTGACGCAGGAAATCCGCGATGCTTTCCGCTCGGATCCAAATCGGAATGCTCTCGCGCGATTGGACACGGATGCGGATCTCTACGACGATGACGACGACGACGGTGAAAATGGTGGAGGCGCCGAGAGACCGGAACCGGAAGACGACAGCCGGAAACAAACGCAAACACCGACCCCGCCACAACGAACTCGATCACTTCGACGATCTTCAAGATCGAATAAAAGTCAGTCGGTGGAGACTCAAGGCGGCGACAGCCCTGACAAGTCCAACTTCTTCAACACTTTCCCTCCGGATCGACCCCAGAGGAGAAGGAGCGGTACTAACAGCAGCCGACGGGAAAGGGACAAGTCTTCGGTGGACTCGGTTGAGATGAGGAATCTCGAGAGTGCTAGACGGATCAGCATTTATGACGACGAGGCATACTCGGACAAAGCCTCGTTGAAATCGGGTCAAGATTATAACTTGAATGTGAAGGAAGCCAGACCACCCCTCCCTCCGAAAAGGAAAAGAAGTTCCAGAGATGTGACACGGGACAATGACTCGTTGGACGATGAACAGTACAACCAAGAAAACTGGATCAAGGATAATAGAGCTATCGCACCCGAAGCGGTAAGTAAATGAAATGATGGTGATTAATATCGATGGTGTTTGGCAGCAGTAGGGGGATACAGACATTTGTCTCTTTAACCCTTCACTGCATGATTTTTTTTTTTTCTCAAGCAAATGTGGATTTTTCAATGTATTAGGTGGTCAAATACATGGAAAAAATAGTGAAAAAAATAATTTGACGGTTTTTCGGTCAAAATTCTCTTTTTTCTATTTTTTACTCGTTTTTTACAAGTGATATAACACCATAAGAAATGGCGGGAATTTTAATTGCTCTCTTTACTCATTTAAACACACCTGTTAGAGAAGCAGGGAGAGAAACTTAAGGTGCGCCCCTATTTCTCATTTCCTAATTCCTAGAATGTACATTCTTCAAATGGACAAAAAGGGAGACATACAAAGTTCCGATCCACTAGTTTTTGCCGAGAGGGGTCAAGAAGCACACTTTCAAAAATTGGGTTTCAGCTTACTTTTTGAATTCTTCTTTTTTTATTACAAACATTGAATTTTGAAATATTTTGAAGGAATAGGCAGAGATGTAAGGGAATTAAATGCAGTCACAGTAATACAGTTAAAATGCAGCTTAGTCAGAAACCAATGCAGTTTAAACCTCCTACTGGAAAATTGGCAAAGTGCAACTTGACCCCTTTTTGTCAAACACTGTCTATAAATATGAGCCTTGTCCACTATATTCAGCTTATGGGATTCATTTAACAGACATTATTTTATAATTCAAATATGTTGGTCCAGTTAGCAGCATTAAATATTGATAAAAAAAAAAGAAATAAAATAAACTTGTAGCTGATGTGCTGCCCATTTTGAGAAAAGTTTTTATTAGAAGAATAAAAAAAAAAAAAAAAAAAAACCGACTTTTATGCAGTTACTTAGTACCATCATCAGAGGTAATAAAATATAAAGAATAAGGAGACTATGACTACATACAGTTGCAGTTTCTTCATTCTTTATATTTTACCTCGGATGATGATACTAATAAGAGATGAAAGACCTTAGAAATGTTATAATACTTAAAGTGAACAATTTTCTCAAAATGCACAGCATATTGGCTACACTTTATTTTATTCTTCTTATTATTTTATGAGATCAAACACAAAAAGCAGCATTTTTCTACATTCAAAATTTCATTAATTTCTATTATTGTAATAGGTAGTGCTAATTGAAAAAAATACGATGGTAAAGGGCACTATGCAAAATGAGCCCGTGCTGTCCAATTTTGGAATGGTGAAAAAATGTTGGGTATTTATGAATTGACCGCCCTGGTCTGTAGTACAGTAATTAGGAATATCACAAAGTTTTGTTCCGAAAAATAAATAGGGGGGGGGGGATACCTGAAGTTCCAACCAAATTTTAATTATTCTTGTCAACAATTTTTGCACTGTGGATCTGTGACTTATCAAATTTGACCAGCATTGATCATTGTAAATACCCACTCATAAAAGTATACTTTCAATGATTGGGGACTGAAGGGTAGGATTTTGAAAAAGAGTGAGAAAACTGGGATACAAAAATGGACAATTTCTTCTAATAACCTGAAATGGTGCACTTTGCATTATCATGCACCTACGTACATTAAATGACAAATTTCCAAGGGAGTAAGTAAATGCGGAATGGTCTGTAACAGGTACTTAGGTAAAGGAAAAATAAGAAGGTGAAATGGACCCCAAATCCCACACTTGCCCTAAAGTTCTCTGAGCAGTCTAGGGTCGTTTCAGTTCAAACACACAAAATCAATAGATTCACAAAATTATAAGCATAAAATTCATAAGTCAAAAACGAAAAGAAAAAATGGCAAAATCTAATCAATTTGGTTTTTTTATGTATTCCAGGAAAGAGCTTTACACGAACCATATCTGGAGAACGGAGATGCACATGTTATGATCTACTTCCTCAAGCCCCGCATAGAAAACAAAGATCTGGAGGAACTTCTTTGGTCGACGAGGACCGAACTTCAAGAGAGGCAGAATCACTACCCAGTGAGAGGATTGAAGAATTCCCACGGATATTGAAACTTGCGATGCCATGGACGGATACGCTGTTGTCGAAAAGGCACCAAAGGTTACGCAACCAGTCAAGCCTCCTCGCCCTCCTCCGCCAGGCCGCCACAAAAACGATTTAGGAATATTAAATCTCAAGGATTTTCCTACTTTTTTTACTGTTCCTAGGAGTCGACAGAGCAATCTTACGCAACAATATTTCTGTAATACACCTCCCGTAAGACCGTACCGTAACTACAGCACGATAGGACCTTCGAGACCACCTAGGAGGAATAAGGTGTTCAGAGAGCCAGTTTATGCAGACGGAGAGATAAAGAAAACGAGAGTAATCACAAAACTCAGGAGGATGAGGAGCTAGAGAGAGACATTGAAGAATTGATCAAGAACGCAATCAATGATCAGCTGAATGAGAATTTGATTCAAGAGGATGGAAAGCATTTGCATCGGGAGATGTGATAGAAAAATGAAGCTCGCCCCCTGCCAGCTCCACCACGACCACCTAGAAGAGCTCGCGAGGACGGTGAGTTTGATGATACACACAATCCACAAGAGGGTGACATAGAACTTCATTTACAAAGTTTAAACGCAAGCCCTGAACCAGTGGTGGAACCAGAGTTTGTATGTGCGAAAAAAACTCCGGATGTAGAGGAAAACATTCGGATTAGTACAATACAAAATGATTTAAATAAAATAAGCTATCCTGCCAGCGAACAAGAGAATCAACGGAAAGATCATTCTAGATCCAGCTCGATCACACGGAGACCACCATCTAGAAAGAATAGCTCAACAAAGCGGAGTAAGACTCCTTTGCACAAGATCGGTTTCTAGAAGAAGAAACAATAAAGAATATCCCTGGAGATGCGTCAGTTCAACCCAGACTGATGTTCTTCCTGAGGGCTACATTATTGGGATGAGCGGCCGGCTGATGATAGAAGTCAAACGGACAACAGCTATCCTACAACCACAACAACTTTAACCGGTTCTGACTCAAGATCACCAGCTACTATTGAGCGAAAAATTTTGATCTTGCCTGATAGAGAAGTGGAATTAGAAATTCTGAAGACAAAGAAACTTCAAGTGTCTGAGATCGATGTCGAGAAATTGAATGTAACAGAATAAATGCAAATAAAATTAGAGTATCAGATGTCGATGGTGTTTCAATGCACATTGCTGAGATAAACAGCAAGAATGGAAATATTGTTATAATAATTAGAACTGCCTCAAAGTGTACTTGAAAATATATCGAGAAATTTAGCTGAATTACAAATCAACTAGTGCAGGAACTTCAAGCTCTGAAGTGCCGGAATCCATGCTTCGCTTGTCGACAAGAAGCTCTAGAAACATTAGCTCATCATATGATTCTGAGGAAGACTCGGCAGGCTCAAGACATAGACAAGGGCTTTCTGCTGAAGAAGGAGCCCTTTCTCTTCCAGGTAATCAAAGGGAGAGCCAACTGTTTTTGAACTTAGTCAACAAATGTTTGAAATTATTCAACGAAACGTTTCAAAGTTTGTCGAAAGAAGCATTCAAAACGGAATCATCGATATTGAAAAACAAAGAGAGATACAACACACTATCAGCATTGTTTTAATTGTTGTTGCTGTGCTGTATTTTGATAGGATTTGGCTCTGGAAGCACAGTACACACCACATCATTGGGATTTCCAATTTCCTCCAACGCCTCCGCCAAGAGGAATAAACTGAACATCGACAAAAGAAACTGGTACTAAAACCAGAATTAGGTGAGAACCCTAGGCAAATATCCGACATCACTTGCTGGGCACATGACTCAACATTTTCAGGTGTCTTCACAAAAGCTCGGATGACGCGCCTATAAAGTAATGCGGTCGGGTAAATGGCCACAGCATCTGGAAACCACGCCCGAACATTTTTCTCTCAGTGTAAGAGCATTTTTTAAGTGAGGAATTTATGTCCTAATTTCCTTTAATGAAAAATTGTGTAAACATGAATAAGAATGGATAAAGTTTGTGCTGTAATGCAAGAAAAAAGCACATAAAATTCAAAGCGCTTTCATTTATGTACTTTTTTTTTATTTTTGTTTTCAATTCTTTGAGAATAATGTATATTTTTACTGTCAGAAAATCCAACTAATTTGTTCACACTTTGAGCCTTGTACAACAACATCATACAAACTAATGACTGATTAGTAGATAAGTAGGATATTTAAATCATTATTAAAATGAACTCAACTGTGTTCCTACCCTTCACTGTGTTTTGACTTAAAAATCGTTTAAGTTAATAGTATCAATGAAGTCACCAGCATAACTTACTAAGATCAATTGGAGCAGTAAGAAGGACAAATGTGAATCAAAACAAACTGGTCAAACTTGGTATGCAAAATCTTTCAAAATTTCAGGGGGGAGGGGAGTTTGAGTCGAAAGATTAAAGCTGACTGATAAGCTTTTATTTCTAATATTTTACATACCACATTTCACTTATTTATACTTGCTTGTAATTTTATATGTATAAAAATAATTTATTATTATGATTATTATTTATTTAAAGTAGATTATAGGAACGAAGAAATAAAAAAGTTTTATTGTTCAACGAAAGTTCTGCTTCACTCACAAATGAACCCTTATTTCAGATTAAATGTCCAAGATGAGCAAGAAATGCTTACCTTACATTTTGCCTTTTAACTCCAAAATTAGAAGCAAGTTTGACTTGCTGCAATTTTTTAATTTTGTGTTTTTTTTTTTTTTTTCTAGAAAAAAAATGGAAATAAAAATTTCTTTCTCCATTTACTCACCAATTTAGCTAGAAAAGATGGGATAGAGATGGATAGGTCAGTTGCTCTAAGAACAGATTTCAGCTATATGAATAGGAGCACGCTTAATTTGGCAAAAACAAGGTTTGATAAATAACCCAATGAATACCCGCTTTTTTAATATATTTCATAATTTAAAAACTGAACAAAGCAGAATAGAATAAAGGTCTCAAAAAGAATTTTAAATCTATTCTGAACCAACCAAAGAATTTCCACATAAAAGTCAGTTTCAATATGAGCCCGTCTCATTTTGCTTGCAAGTAAAGATTAAAATTCCAAGAGAGAAGGAAAAATCTGGTGATAAAGCTATTGAGATGACTTCAAACTAAAAAGTTACATTTTAGAAAATAGCTTAAATTTTATTAAACTTTTTTTTAAGATAACAAAGACCAGTTTAATCAAACATTTTTATACACATCATGAAACTACTAATTAACTTTCCGTTTGGAGAGTAGCTCATCATTATTTTTTCTTTAAAATTAATATCACATAAAAAATATAGAAAAAATCAATGATGAAATAAAGTTGAGACACATAATTAAACTCACAATAGGCTTCAGTCACATCACATATCAAAGATTGTATCATAAACCACTAAATCTCGTTTTTCTTTGTGATGACTTCCTTTCTGAGAATGACTTGCCGCTGCAAAAAAAAGGAAAGGGAGTCAAATGAAAATATTCCAATAATGAAGAAAAGAAAATACTTCTCAAAAGAATAATGACTGAACAGACTATTGGCTGTATCCTTCACAAATCTTCTGTAGTTGAGGATACATTTTTTCTTTGAAGAAAAGAGATTCAATTGAGAGTTGAGTCATCTATGAATACTTTTTCTTCTTTTTCAAAGACCACATCAGGCTGAAATCCGGCCTCACAGCCCTCACCGGCAGAGACTACAAAATTGACGAACGAAAGTACTTTTAACCTAGGTGAGAATAATTTGGAAAAGTTTCTAGAAATCATGATTATCTAAGTCAACTTTGAGTAAATTACAAAAGGATCCTCATTGAAATGTTGTTATTAAGCCATGCCGGTAAATGTTAAAGACACCCCTTCTCTCTTTAAGTTTCTGGCCATTTATTCAATAACATTGAAATGGTAGTCTAAAAGTGTACTTAGGTACACCAATAAATAGTTTGACATGTTTTTGAAAACTGGAAAAATAAATACGAATCATTTTTGAGGTTACCCTAGGGTTGACCAGGTTGATGATGAGTGGCATCGTTAATAGGATTGACAACAGGTTGTCTCCGCGCTAAGGTACACATAACTGAGTTCCAGAAGCCATTGTGCCATCCATCTATAAAAATAAGAAGAAGAACAGGTAATACATCAGCTTCAGAAAAGTAAAACTTGACAAATTTAAGAGAGCCTGAGACAAAAAAAGCCTGAAAGGAGAAATACAGGACAAACGAGAAAACGTTAAAATCAATGAAAAATTGCAAGACAACGATTAATCATTATCAATCCGATAAATTAAGTGAAAAACTGGAGGCAAGAGTCAAGAACTGATTGAATTAGATAATGAGTTTTACGCACTCACAGGTACACTTCAGTGTTCCAGTGAAAATTTCACTGAAACCATAACGAAGAGTACGATCATACAGATCAAGAAGCACTAATAAATGCCATGATGAGTCAAGAATCAAGGTAGATTTCTAGAAGTGTGCAAATTTAAGTAATCACCAATGATGATGTCAGGACAGTTTGATCTGAATTTTTAGCTGATCTTGTTCCATCTATTCTGTCTATTGTACAGTCGGGGACAAAAGGAATGTCAGACGACTCCTTAGATTTGGCTTAGGTAGGCCACGTACAATGCTTAAATCCATTGAGATGAGTGTTGCGGGTAGCCTACATCCAGGAGTCATCTGACCATTCTTTTTGTCCCTGACTCTACATGCCTATAAGATCCGCCTGTTCTCAGATTTACAACACTCTAATAAACAAAACTAATTAAAACAGAGAAATGATCCTTACCTCACTAATTGCTCTATCTGAAGATTCTGGTTTATCGAAAGTGATGAAACCTCGACTGAAACACAAAATGAGAAATAAATAAAAAGCTTCCTTTAAAACAGAGATAAAGACCAAGAAAAGAATCGAAAATGATCAAAATATTTGAGGAGGCATTGATGGAAACTTCAAACAAGAAGTTATATTTTTTGGATACTGGTGTGGGTTGTGAGTTCGATCGATTTTTTTTTGTTTTGATCAAATATTTCAAAAATGTTGAGGTCACTATCGATCCAACAAACACTCCAATCTTAAAAAAAAAATTCAATTAAAAATGTTGCATTTATCATCAAATTTTTGATCACAGAATTACAAGTTGAGAAAATGTACAAATTTTCGATCATTTGGGTTTTAATTAAGACAGAATTTTTAATTGGTTACTTATTACGATCATAAGTAATCGAGCTGACTCTGCATTTACATTTTGTTATCAGATTTGGAAAGTTTTCAAACCATTATGAAGTGTGATCAGAACTATTTAACAAAGTTCAAGGGTAACATTGTTTAATTAATTACTACTTGACGGAAAATATCAAAAAATATATGCTTAAAGTAATAATTATATAAATAATTCATAATGTATAATAATATTCAATATTTGATTTTCGAAAGTAAGCGTAGATTGCACTTAGATTGGAGTTTTCAAACTGTTCGATTCCTGTTCACAAAATGTCATTGGAGAATCAGCTCGATTACAAAAGTTATCGGCAGTTCAATCTGGGTAATCAAGTCCTTTTTGCCCCATTTCTGGCAAACAGAATTCTTGCAGGACAAGCCAAATAGTTGAGGATGAGACTAACTTTGTTGGATGGTACAGCAGGTATGGGTAAAAATAAAGGTGAATAATTTACTTTTTCTCAATTTCCCATTGAAATATTCACGATGTTGCCATAGGAGTGAAATGTTTCCGAAGAAAATCTTCAGTGATTTTATAGCCGCAGACGAAGATTGTGTTTCCAGATCTCGGTTTTTCAGGAGCAGTTGGGGTGCTTGAGTCTGATTTTTTCTCGACAATGCCTCGTTCTTCACGATTTCGCGCAGTGACGAAGCTTTCATATAGGTCCTATTAAAAATTAAATTGAAATGAATAATTAAAAGACAAAAAAAAACAGCAGATACTGAGCAGATCATGAGGAGCGCCGTTCAGAAATTAAATTGGAAGTCAAATTAGCTTTCTAATAGCAAGAAATCTGGGATTCATGGTAAAATGAAATAATATTATTGTTTCCGCAAGAGTAAATATCGTATCGTCAGAGAAAATTACTCGTCTGACTTAAAGAAACTTATAGGTTTTTTTGATTGTTCATCATCAGATCAGAGTGGGTACAGAGCTAAAGTTTATATTACACTGAAGCCAGTCTTAGAATTTGTGAGCGTCTAAGGAAAACATCTTTCAATGACTGATGTATTCTTGACTTTATTGATCAAAACCAGAGGGCCCACTTCCCACTAGTTCTAAGAAAACCATCTACTTGCTTCGCATGATTCAAATGAATTGTTATCTTTCTCTTGGTTTGAATTTGCAAAATGCTTCCAAAGCAGTGCATACTTACTTTAGAAACAGGTTTGAACTCTTTCTTGGGTTCTTCTGGCTGAGTTGCTTGGAATGGTTGATAACCGATAGACTTGTCCGCTAGTTTCCCTCCAAACCACGTGGTCTTTTAAAAACCTTCCTGTTCAGTTCGGACTGGGGTTTCTGACAATTGGACTGATGGCACCTGATTTGATTAATTTCTTGGCAACTTCTCGGGCATCTCTTCCTTCAAGAGTCTTTTCAAAGTTTTTGTTAGAACTGTTGGTGTTCTTTCAGGCTCTGGTCGAGGCGCTTTTTGCGTTTGCAAGGCTTTTTTTTCTGAAAAAAAAACAAGATTATTTAACTTTAGACCAGTTAAAAAATGAGGAACGTGGAAAAAGTAGTGACATTTCATGCATCACTTAAAAATCTACTAACCTCAGTCTTTCTTATCTTTTTTACTTGAGCTATGGAAATACCGTTTATAAGTGACCACCTGCGATAATCGAAAGGGAGGGACTTCTGAAAATTAAGTCCTTCAGACAGTGTTGGGCCATACTCGCTAAAACCTACAACACCTTTCCACCTAGATGGGAAGTGTATTGGTTGGCAAAATGAGCTACATAAATCATTCTGTTGAGTGACTGCTCTCGCAGTATCATAGATGCAAATAGTTCAGAGTCCGCTGCTAAGCGCACTTAACTACAGTCAGCTACCCTAACTTGTACATTTGTCCATGCTTGTTAAAGATAAAGTTACCTTCTTCCGGAGTTTTGTACTTCCCTTGAAGCATTACTTCTTCCTCAGTGTGGTTATTTGGAAAATGTAGATAAACCATTTGGTGAAAGGGATTTACTAAACGAAAATGTGCAGATATGCGGTTGATAAGAGCCCCACAGTGGACAATTTGTATAAAGGAAAGGTTGGATTTACAAGTGCCCTTCAAAATTAACAGAAAACTAAAGTTACAAGAAATTATCCAGATTCGGGGCATTACAAAAAAATTCACAAAACTTCACGACAAACATTTTTGATAACTTCCAATTTGTTTATGTTTACAGTTGAATGATGAAAATTCAGTGGTTTTTGATGATTTTGTTGTCTAGCGCCGTTGACCTCTGAGAGGTTATGTTAATGAATGTAAACAATCGACCATGCTCCGATTGCAAAAAGTCACGTCGTCGTCTCATTTGTGCGAATGTGCGTACAGTGATTTCAATTGAAGGAGAAATCATTTTGATGTAGTAGGTTTAGTTAGATTTTAATAATATGTCCTTCCATTTTACAGCGATAGTTCCTCTGTTATAACCGTCAGCTCAACGTGAACGCGGGAGCTGAAAATCAAGCAGTGTTCTGAGCGACTGGATCTCACGTTGTGTGTTGACTGGATTAAAACTCACGATTACAAGAAGGTAAATGGTTTTTGTTGTTTACTTTTAATTTTCAGTCTAAACCCAAAATTCATTGCTGAAACTTCATGTTTACTGACCCACTTTTTACTTTTTGAGGTGGAAGCTGCCTGCGGTTTTTCTACTTTGTGGCATCGCAGTGAACAATTCTCCAGCCGGTCCGAGCAGATACTGAAAATTAAACAGAATTGGTGTGAGGCAGTCAAATCAATTTTTTCTCTGCAAATAATAGTTATCCTCGGCATTGACTCCTCACTCTTGACTCTTCTTTGGTCGTGCGTGTTGCTGCTATTTTGGTGCAGTTGATTATTGAATACTCTTACCGCTCGAGATTATGTTGAAGAGTTTGCACTTTGAGTGCCTGATTTCAGGATGCACGTCAAAATGCTCGATCTCCTAAGTGCATGATTGTGTATGACCTATAAGCTTGGTCGTCAAAATGGTTGATTTGGTCTTACTTTAAAGAGAGCTCTTTCAAATTACTTACTTTTAAGGAAGGAAAAAAATTAAAAAAGTTACAGGAAGCCACGTAAACTTAGAAGCTTCTTTAACTTAGTGAAAACCTAAAAGCAAAGATTATTCTGTGTCCCCTCTTTATATGGTTTATTAGAGAGACTAATCTTTAAAAACCCTCTGAGGTTCTATGGATAGTTTTCCAAAATACTTGGTGGCTATAGATTACTTAGATTCGCATTCTCTTGGAGGCTTCTGTGCCCTAGAGTTGATGCATCTTGAGCATTGAGTCTTGTTTAGTATTGGTGCTAACGTTTGAAATGCATCAGGGAGTGGTTAGTTAGCAACGAGTCTAACTCTTTGCCAACCAAATGCTCATCGATGAGTTTTGATACTTTTTGAGTAGCTCAACGCCACTAGTTAGGACCTGAAACTCCTAGGGCATCTGCTTTAGAATCAATGTCTACGCCAACGGCAATTGTTTATCTTTGATTCAGCACGATATCTGTCATCCCCATAATTTTGTAATGTGACCCTCATGAGTCGATCTTCATTGAAGTTGTCAAGTGCACTGGAATAGTTTAACTTTAATCTCTTTAATTAATTATGTTCAGTTATTTATAATAGGTAGTAAATTACTTTCAGGTAAAGACCATATCTGTACCGACCTTTATATTTGGGGCTGCAAAGCGATTTAAAGATTTTTTTTTCCTTCTTTATTTGACTTTTGCAGAAAATACTCTCAAGATTTCTTGCCACATCTTCTGTTAGTATGAGACAGGGGTGCAGAAATGCCTGATGGAGTGATCTGCTGATAAGTGAAAGTGAGGAAAGTTAAGATTGCTCTTACATCAAAATCATCTTGTTTTCAAATTTCTTTTTGTTCACGAAAAACTAATTTTTTCGAAAGCCACTTTTCAAAAAAAATTTAAGAGTGTTTATCAACAGTGAGGAAATTTTTTGATAAACCTGTAAGGAAAATGTCTCAGATTGCGTTGAACTTCTGTTGTCATGGACAATTTTGCACCCCTGGTATAAGATCTAGTTTTCTCTGCTTTGAGTTTTACTATTTTTCTTCACTGCTGTTGTAAGAGACTCTAGCTCTCAACTTTGACTCACGCTGTAAACTGTTATAGGAACTTAAAACTTGAAACTTATTCTCATTTTAAATTTTCTACAGGTATGTTTTGCAGTTTCCAGATGACTGTTGTCTTTCTCCATCGACATTGCTCTCTCTCTGGAAAAGAAACTAGGATTTAAAGTCTATATTTTAGGAGATTCCTCCTATGCAAGTTTGTTTCCACTGTTTTAAAAGCAATTAAATTAATTTAATTTTTTTAATTTTTCTTATTTTATAAAATTGCAAAAACTCAAGTTCCTTCAAAACCGAGAAAAACGTATTCTAGCAATAGTAAAAATTTAATATAAATGTGTAATAACACAAATAATGGCAACAAGCACAGGAGATAACAAAGATGAGGAAAAAAAAAAAAAAAAAAAAAAAAAAAAAAAAAAAAAAAAAAAACTAACTTTCGATGAGGAGAGAACTCATCTGGCTAGTACTCATGGAAGTTCAGACTTTACTAAAACATTGAGAGCCAATTTCTAGTCCTGAAGATGTCTGTCTGAGCAGAAAACTTTGAAATCTCTAGAAAATCTATCAACAATTGGCTGCTCAGATAGTTGCCTCCAACTTTCTGCAAGGTATTTTTGTTTCAGTGTGAATGACAGAAACCTTTAAAGTTCAAACGACCAAGTAGTTCTGGGGCATCGATGGAGTTACGCTGAGTTAGTTTTTTCTACTGTTTCAGTCAAATGATAGAATTACCTAATATTTGGTGTTTTACTCAATTCTATCATCATGGTTTTTAATTTTTTAATTTTCTTAGTTAATGACTTGCGGCTAAGAGCTCTAAAGTAATGCTGGGTCGTATAATAATAGTAATTTTTATTTGTAATTGTTTGTGTTTTTTATTTATCAATTTTGATTTCACAGCTGTTGTGTCGATGAAATTACTGCTGCGCACATAAATGCAGATGCCATCATTCATTTTGGTCATGCTTGTTTAAGCCTAGTGGAGCGTCTTCCTGTCTTTTTCGTTCTTCCTCGCTTACCTTTAAATGTCAATTTATTAGCTGAAAGACTTACTGACTTTGTCAACTCATCATCTTCTAAATTCTATTGGTCTATGATGTTGGATATTATCATTTACGAGGTAAGTAGTTTTAAGAAACACATGCTTGAAAAGAATTACTGTTGTTGTTTTAAATTTAGTAAGTTATACGTGCAAAGTTTATTTTTAAAATTTGTGTAAATTTCTGAACTGACTGGAGTTTACTTAGGATAACTCGTAGATCGTGAAGGTTGTAAATAGTACAGCTTGTTGTGACCATTGTAATTTTCAGAGTATTTTATCGAAGCACCATCCATTGGCACATTTGTTGCTAATGCAACCAATCTATTATTGCTCATGGGAACCATGCATTTGAAACTGATTTTACACAAAGAACCAGAGTAAATTTTCCTCTCTTCACAAGGTTTGCTTTTTGTGATTATTCTCAGATTAACCCTTCGTAGGTGGCAGGATGAGTGCAGCGCTCACCTCTGTCGGAATTTGTCTGGCATTTTTTCTCAAATCGGTGAAAAAGGCTGAATCTTCGTTAAGCACCCTAAAGAGGTTTGTTACATGAACTGTGAAAATATTTACACCTGGGTTGAGTCTAAGGGGGAAAAGGTCCCCGTTTCGGTGTGTGAGCGCAGCGCTCACCCACACCATCTGCGTTAGAACAACAGCCACCAACGAAAAGTTAATGGGGCTGTAATATATTATGAGTCTATTTTATGGTTTCTACCTTCCAGATTCAATTTGTAAATTAGTGCAGCCTTTATCATCCTCAATTATAATCTCAGGACTCAGCACAAGTAGTTCTTGCCAGTGCCTTGTGGAAGTGATGAATCAGAGTATGATTCGACCCTTTCTAGGAAGTTAGGTGATCCTTCCCAAGCAAAGAGACTCTTGGTTCTTATTCAATCGTTTACATTGCTGGTGAAGACCTGGCCAATTTGGAAGGCTTTGCTGTGTCGGACCCAAGTAAGCATCTAATTTTTTAATTTTATGTTTTCATTTTGAAGTAATCTTTTTTTCTTTCATACAAGCGCGAATAATTGGAAAGTGAGGACAATACATGCTCAAGTAAAGTTCTTGAGAAAAGTAATTTCAAATGATGAATATAGGTCATTCAGTTTTTTTTCTTCAACATCTGAATACCTGCAATCCTTGATGTTGAGCTATTTAATGGTCAGTCGCATGCTTCACGATCATCACTTCTGATGCTTAATTTTCTAAATTTAAGCATCAAGTGATTTTTGTTTGTTTGTTTGTTTTTTTTTTGTTTGGGCGGCTGGACTTGACAACTATAGCAGCAACTACAATTTGTTATTGTTAAGGAAATGGACAATTTCCATTACATTCTGTCTTGAATAACTTTGATATTTCCGCCTGAAACACCGTTGAATGTACGTTACCAGCAGGCATACCCTCTCTATTTTCACCAATACAGTGATGCAGGATTACAAGCATAAATCTAACCTGATGAAACAAAATTATATGATAAAAAAGGATTACCCATGGTGGATTTTAATTCAGAGTGATTAATTAAATTTTGCTCAGATATCTGTTGACTCCATAGATTTTAGCTCAGGTTGGTCGTTATTGTGATAAGTATTGCAGACAGCCTACCTGAACCAAAATCTTTGAGTTGACTGACACTATTAAATTTGTCCACCGTACCAATCTGTTTTTGTGGCGGCCAAAATGATTTTTTGAGTTCAGTTTATTTGAATTTAGTCCTCTTGTGACACTGTAATTTGTTTTAATCTTTCAGCTGTTCCTGTTTACAAGTATACTGAAACTGAAGGAATAAGTTTAGTAAATGTAAATACCTTGATCAGAAAGAAGTTGTACTTAATCGAAAGAATAAAAGACGCCTCAACAATTGGAGTTCTAGTCGCTACTCTTGGAGTCAAGGACTACTTGGGTGCCATAAACAGGATAAAGCAATTGTGTAAACAAGCCAAGAAGAAATCGTACATCATCTCAGTAGGGAAACCCAATGCTGCTAAGCTGGCAAACTTTCCAGAGGTGAATGTTATGTATTATTATTCTCTTCAGTTTTAAGCAGAGTTGGGCAAATTGTTGTTTTCGACCACATAATCGATTAGTTTTAAAAAGTAATGGAGGTAAATTTGAGCAGTATTTGTGCGTGCAGATTTCAATGAACCAATGTCATCTAATAAACAAAAATTTGTATCTTCATAACACGTTTGTTTCATTACAATTGTTACGCGTGAATACTTACTACTGAAATCCACCTTGATTAATTTTCAGAAGAATCCAAATAACAAGTAATTGTCATTTGCCCAACATTATAGCATTAGCACAGCTAATTCATCTCCGAGCATGTCAGGAAGCTTCATCCAGGTTAACATATAAGCAGTGCTCCACTCAACGCAGTGAAACTGAAAAGTTAAAGGTCACTGCAGCTGAGTCTTAGGTGTTCTCAAAAGAAAATTATCTTAAGAGGAACGTCTCTAATTTGTTCTTATAAAAATTTTATCCTTGATTCTATTATTAGAGTTTTCAAGCTTATTTACTGAGTGCTATTATTCACAAGTTCATTAACTGATCAATTTTTCTTTTGTTTACTCTTAATCACAGATCGAAGTATTTGTAATGGTTTGCTGTCCTGAGACTCGTATATCCGATACCAAAGAATTCTTGCAGCCAATAGTATCTTCAATGGATGTGGAGCTGGCCCTGAATAAAAGTCGAGTGTGGGAAGGGAAAACAACTTTGGACTTTCGAGACTTACTACTGGGTAATTTGTTTTTTAAAAAAGTTTGCAGTTTATATGTTCATCTGTTTTTCTTTCATTAACGGACATTTTTTCTGAAGGATGAGTAGCAACAAGGCTGTATTTTGGCACCAAAAATGGTCGAAACTGAAAAGATGGGCTGTTTAGTAACTGACTTAATTCTTTTTTTCTTTTTTAAATAGATCTTTTCTGAATATTGAAAATCATCTGGGTTTTATTGAAACTTTGATACTTTTCTAGAAGAAACCTTAGCATTTTTCATAATTCAATGCTCCCCGGCAGTGGCAGATCCTGAATATTTTTCTGGGGGGGGGGGGGCTTGCCCCTGATTTGCCCCTGTATTGGTCATTTCAGAAAAGATTGGACTGACATATCTACAGCTTTCATGAAAACATGAGCTTAATACTGTCAATAGACTGATTTCATTTAGTGATGACTTCATTTGATGCAATCTATCGTTTTGTGACCAAGCAAAAGATCCTTTTCCTCCATTTAAAAAGGCTGAGCAGGCGGTGGTTTGTTTGGTTACAAAACAATGTATCTAAGCGATGCCGATATATTACATAGTGGCGTCAAACTAAATGAGTCTATAGCGCCTCCCTATTGGTTATTATGTACATAGTGGAACAAAGCTGATGTTTTTAGATAGTTGTACAAATGTGAAGTCAACTCTTTTCTGGCTCTACCTCCTTGTTACAAGTCTAGTAAAACATCTAAAGGAGAGAGAAAAAAAAAAAAAAACTTCATTCAGCTGGTTTAGAAGTATTCTAAACTACCCTACTTTTCCGTTGACTAGCGAGCAACAAATTTTGAGAGGGCAGGAAAAAAAAAAAATTCCTGCAGTTGCACTTTTTCGTTTTTTAAAAAAAGGGAAGAGAGATCTAAAGTGAGGCATGTGGGAATTAGAAAACTCCTCTATTGTAATCAAAAGAAGATATGTATGTACATAGTAGCAGTAGTATGATACAACTGATTGAAAAAATATATCTTTGGCTTGTCATCAGTTCTTCGCTAATGCATTGATAAATAATATAAAAACTTCATGGATAAATATTCTTTAGGATAGTATTAGGCATGATGAGAGCCAATTATTTTGTGATTATCATGATTTACTTAATCGTCGTGGACCATGTATCGAAACAAAATACCTTGAAAATCTCTGCGCCGTTGCAATACTTTCTCAATTTTTCTAACTTAGTTAGAGTGAGAAAGTAAAAAGATTCTTGGTGGGCATGTTATTGCTGTTATCAGTTTTTTGTGTGTCAAAGGCTCTTGTTGAAGCAACTGATAGAAACACCTGCTCAGGTAACGCTGTGTACTTATGTTGGGGCCCTTTTTAAAACTCTCTTCCAAAGTCAGAATGCAAAACAGCAAGTGCTCAAAATATTCCCGACAACAAGCAGTTAAAAGCAAAATTAAAACTTTAGAACCATATACATTGGAAAAAGGTTTTCAGCCCCTAGAATTTTTGGGGAAGCACTCCGTCTAGAAAGTTTTAGTCGGCAACCCCTATCATGTGACTCATTGTCATCTTTCAAAAGAGTGTTAAAACCTGAACATTTTGGGATAAAACGAAGATCATCGTTGTTTTTGGTCTTCCATTCTTTGAAGTCTTTCAGTTCAAAGTTCGATTTTGAGTTGCACAATGCAAATGTAAGCTATCTACTGGCTTATCCATTGACGACCTGGTGTAAGAATCATAGTGCCATCCGGAACTGTTTGAGAGTTTGTTTAGAAAGTAACTTTTACTGCAATTTACTGCTCTAATTGGACAGTATCTGAATTATTGTTTTTTCATTTCTCAATGTTAAATAGGAGGTGATGAATATCAGCCAATCAGTGCCCATGAATCTGATGAGAATGAAACGGACGTATCATTATTAACAAACAAGGTCAGAAGTATACAAACAGTCGATGTGAATGAATATTCTGGTGATCAATCTATTATGACAAAAGAAAATATGAGTTGTGTCGTAAGCGACAAACTTAACCTTACCAGTCGATCGTGGCAAGGTTTGGAGCAAAATTTAGGATTAACTCCTGTCGTGCCTGTAGAACAGGGAAGGATGGGAACGCCTGCTTCTGGTTATACGTCTTCCAAGTCTGAAGTGAAGAGTTGACACTTTGAAAGAGTGTCATTTTTTTAATGATTCCTAGAATTGTTTTCTCTTTTTAATAAACTTGTTATTATTGAGAAGAGTCAGAGCATTGTTCAACGTACATTTTTCTAATGTTATATTCAATGTTGCAGAGGCAAATTTTTTTTTTCTCAACAGATCAGTCTTGATAATGTAGCCATGACCAATAATTTTGCCATCTCGGTACAAAGCGAGTTATCTCATTCCTGGAATAAGTTCATATCAAGGGTACCTGCATTTCCCCGCACATAAGTCGCACATGCATTTTAGATACTCCCCAAATTTTAAAAGGGAAAAAATCTGCAGACGAGTCATGTTTTTTTGAGATGGAAGAAAAAAAGGTAGAGAATAAAAGAAATCAGGTATAGAAAAAGACATTTCTAATTCTAAGACAGTGGTTAGTCGATAGCGCAATGTATTGACTGATAAAAACAGTCAACTTTGTGGGTTTATTTTGTGTTATCTGTCCTTTACGCCTCAGTGATCCACTGTAGTCCAATTGCTCATTGCTGGAGCTTAGCTTTCGATGCATCTTTGATTTTGCTTCAATCATTTGTCCCGCTGAAGAAGCGTTATAGAAGCATTATCGGGGGTCAGAATCTAAAAATCAACAGTAAATGCACGTTCTTTTGGAAATTCTCACAAATGAGACTCACCCTCACATAATCGAGCCTAAAAGTGATTTTTAAGTGCATCTTATCTGCAGGGAAATATGGTATATATAATTTTAAGTCAACAATAATTGCTTCCTTTTTTAACTTGATTGCCAACGTTTTTCATGTCGTCAACAAAAAGTGATGTCCTTTTAATTTATTAAACTACCTAGTCTTGAGTTTCATTCAGATTGTTTTTATTTTCATCTTCACCATTTTTTTGTGTGCTCATTTTCTATTCAATTTTCTCATAAACAAATAAATAAAAATACTAAAAAATAAAATAAATAACTAATAATTCTCTTTGACAATTATTTTATTTTATTTTTTTTCAACTTGTTAAATCAAGAAATAAATTGCTTTGAAAACATTTCAGGCCAAAATAAGTTGAGGTATAATGATTGAGAGTTTTTCTTGTTGTTAAAAATGTCGTCTTCGAATACATTTGCTTCGGGGATATAACATTGTGTCCCATCAACAGATTGCTTGCCTGACAATGTTTCATACTCTCCCAGGCCTTATTTTGGCTTGTAAAATCACACATTTTATAGGCGTAACAAACAGAAGTTGACCTAAGAGGAATCATTTATTCATTCAACCATGTGTGGAAGCAAGAAACTACAACTTATTCAGTCTCTGATACAAAATATTGTAAAACTGTTCACCAATTTCTTTTCTTCAGAAGAATTTTCTTTTGAAACAATCTCACAGCTCAATTGTGCAACCAGGATTCTTTCTCTTCAGCACAATGATAGATAATACTATCGCATTCTTTGATTTCTCTTTTCCCTCTGTGGCACTATTGTTTCATTTTGTTAGTCTCAGCTATAAATAGAAGTGCAAGGCTGTTGAATATAATTCAAGCAAAATCCTCTATTTCCCATGTCTACTGGTGATTCTACATTGTTTGTGTGGTAGGAAATTCTGAATGGCCGCACATTACCTGTAATTAAAAGAACCAAAAATTAAAAATGCTTTCAAAATTCAGTGTTTTTAAAAATTGAAAAAGTGAGGATTGAGATTATTTATTCATGATTATGATTTTAATTATTTACCTATATGTGAGACATGGGCCTCTCAAATATCATGAAATAACGGATCAAAATTTTGGCAAACAAAGCAACCCTATGTTTTAGACACCGAGGTAATACATGAAGGTTAAAGATAGAGCCCCCATAGATAATAGAATTAACAGATCAGGAAGGAGAAGCAATAATTGAAAGGTAAGTGATGATATAAACTCTAGAAAAAATGAATTGTCTCATTTAAACTGAGAATAACTGCGATGAAATATATCGACGATGTTTTAAAGTATGTAGACTGCCAAGCAAGCCCTAAAAATCCTTGATTTCAATTTACTGATAAACTTCAAGATTTCAGATCATGTAGGGTAGGTACTTGCTTATTTTGCTCGGAAGTTGTCCATACAATTATACAGTAATGGAAGGGAACTCACTGTAAATAGTTGAAGCTATCGTAGAGATTTCTGCACTGAGTGTGCCTCCGCAGAGTCGATCCACGCAAGTCGTTTGTGACGTGCTGATACGGCCTGTGTTCGAGGAACAAGGAATGACGAGCCAGTCCATATTACAGGCATTCTGTCCTGTGCTACCTAATTGAGATGCCACTGGATTTTGCCCGAGAGTGTTTCCGGTCAGCGTGAAAGCATGCGATCTGTTGTTGGCTGCAAATAGAAACCCAGGAACTATAGATTGGTCCTTAGACCGATGGAGCAAGCAAGAGTTATTCATGATACCATCATTTATTCGTTTCATGCAAGAGAGCTGTCTAATGCTGGGTCCAAAATTCTGATTTTTATAAAATTGCACTCTACATAATTGCTCACAAGGGTCAATGAGTCTCTGAAGTAGGTATATGTGTACATGAGCTAATCCTTGCCAGAGTGGAATAGATCCAAAATTTTGATTTTAGGATTATTGTACTGAAGTT
Organism: Trialeurodes vaporariorum; assembly: GCA_011764245.1. Lineage (NCBI taxonomy): Eukaryota > Metazoa > Arthropoda > Insecta > Hemiptera > Aleyrodidae > Trialeurodes > Trialeurodes vaporariorum. The sequence goes on from VMOF01000002.1 coordinate 27,797,980, forward strand.
GGTGACTGTCCATAAGGTTCAATGTATTCTCTCCATTATATGTAGTCGTTCATTGAAGTTGTGAGTAGTGTCAAATTTTTACTGGATTAAGTGAAGTGTAAATCCATTTGAATTATGTTAATAACTCAGTTTTTCTAAAATTTGGCCCTCCACCCAATGGCTCAAATACCGTATTTATTGATAGTTAGGTATTTGATGGGACAAAAAGTGTCGGCTACTTAATGATTAGGTAACAAAATTATTCTGTTTTTAAGTACCTATAGGTAATGAAGGATAGATGGACTCATGCTTACCTGTGTCAGCACATGCAGAGTATTGGATTCCGCAGAAATTCCTTTCTGCTCGTATACACATGGTATAATCTTGATTAGAGAGCTGTAGCCCTGTTGCGGGTTCATAGTTGTAGGATTTGATGGTGCCGGAGACACCAGTATAATATTGAAGACAACCTTCCTCAGCTGGAAATAAATTAAAGTAATGTATGATGGAAATTGTTATTTTGAAGGGAAAAAATACATTTTGTGCAGTTGAAATTGTATGGATATCCTCATACTTGGAATCTTGCTGATCTTTTTTCATATTTTTGACAATTCCCATGATTTCTTTGTAATCATCTGATTAGAGGAACAATGTGCTTCGTCAAAAAGTTGAGTTAATCAACAAAAATTTTACAAAATTTGGCAAGGCAAAGTGATACTTAATTAAAAAAAAAAATAATTGAGAAAGGGTCGTGACAAGCAAACGCATACAAGTGGCCTCAATACCTTCAGTTCTCTGTCAGACCATCACTTTATATCCAAAAAGTTCACTTAAGTAATTCGGATGTACAGTCAACAAGCCAATTTCTGCAAGGTTAATGAGTCAGTTGTACAAACTTTTTTTATTGCAGATTATGAGAGTATTAAACAAGCAGAGCCCACTGTCTTTTTTGTGATTTACCTATTTTGGTCGCAGAATCACCAAGAAAAATTAGTCTTTAAACGCGAAAAAGAGCGCACGTATGGAACAGGCACCCAGTGGCAGGAAACACAAACCCACTCCTATATAGTGACGTCAACATATATTCGCTCCTCCGACGCGACGGAACTCTGTCTGCGCTGTGAAACTTGTGCTTTCAAACCCCAAGATTAACAAAGAAACTCCTTCAAAGTCAAATAATGCAATTTCATACCCAGAATGTAGGAATAGCGATTGAAGAGATTTATAGTTCTGATGATCAAAGTGACTTGTTTAGAACAGATATTACTCGTAATCTGCAACTTTCTTATTAATCACTCCTCCCCCACACAAAGCCCCTTCAAATTCAAAGGATGCAACTCCGTATCCAGCAAGTAGGAAAATTTATAGTAAAAATTGCCTACACAAAACATAGTTGAGAACGATTAATTTGGCTCAGAAATAATTACTCTGATAGATCGAATGTGACTGTTTACTTTTTATATGAAGTGCCTCCAAAATTAAAATACGCAATTTCATATCCGACATGTAGGAATAGTTATCAAAAAAATCGCTCATGTAAAACAATAGTAAAATCAATTAAGCTGGCTTGAAAAAAAAAAAAAAAAAAAAAAAAAAAAAATCGCTACTGATTGTGAATACGTGGCAGTTTGCCTTGTTTCCTTTCCTCACGCAACCTTAAGTAACTTCCATTTCAGACGGCATAAACTCATCAACGACATGGCGATAGACTCATGTAGCCCGTTTGAAGTAAAAGTAGCGCAAGTCCAGAAAATTGCGATTTGTGAAAAATGAACTCGAGGCAGCTTGATGATCAAAAGGGTCGATTTCGACTCTCGCATCAGAGACAAATAGATATCGCGCAAAGATACCTACTTCTGTGAGTGCATACAAATGGCAGTATCATAACTTCAAGTTGCTGTCACCATTACTCAATTCTCACCATTAAGTTCGGCATGAACCAAGCGTGGCAACTAGTGCAGTGTGGAAACAAACGATTGCTTCTATTTAAAGCTATGTAAAATAATCTATTCTCAGGATGGCAACCCCTCCCGCGGATCGATTTTTTATACGGATTTAAATGTCTAAAAAGCTTCCTTGCCTCATTGCACGCACCGCCGCTCTATGCAACCTCCTTATTAATCACATCATTTACCTAATTTTTCAGGAGGTGACCTGAAGGAATGGCGAAGCATGTAATCTAACAACGATGCATTATGTCCCACGGAACTCACAAAAAATATCCTACCATTGGGTGCGTGCTCGGTGAAAACCCTCAAATTCGACCTATTGCATGGGTTTTAATGGAAAAAAATGGAACATTACCAGATTGCAAGTTACGTTGTCCATATTCCTCTGACGCACCTTCAGTTTCAGAGGACGCAATCTCATATCCAGCACGTAGGAATAGTTATGGACTGACGAGCTTTTTTGACGAATTATGTTTCTTTGTGTACCCGTCTTCGTCGTCACTACAACAATCATGCTTTCTCTATTGTCACCCATTTGACGGTACAGGTACCATAGAAAAAGGATGAAAGGGAGGGATTGATCTTCCACGTCTATCTTTTTATGACGTACCTAAGTACGTTTTTCAGTGAGCGAAGAGATAAATTGCGAATTTCTAGTTAAGTACGCCACTGCTTCTTGCTGTAATGTTTTCAAAATTATTTGATTTGGTCCATACCTCTGTAGACAGTGTTGCAAGGTATTTGACAAATTTTAACTTTCCATGTCCTCGGAAATTTTGGTCCGCTTGTGACAAATGTCAAAGTGACGGGATTGCTGGCTCCCGACCCTGCATCGATGTACACTGAAACATAAGAAAAGTAATTTTAAGAATCTAGACTAGTTTGTATTATTTTAGGTAGGTACCTCTGTTATTTTAGGCTTGGTAGGGGAGACGCGGGCAAAGTGGAAAGGGTGGGCAAAGTGGAAAACGGCTGAAAATACTATAAGCGCGTCATATGTGGCGCACCTTATGGGCGAATCGTGAACTAATATGATAGTGAATCTCGAATGACGTATCGGTACGTGAAAACAACAACAATATTATCATTTAAAACATAACCAAACTTTTCACCTGGTGTGGATTGTATAATGCGGTGCTGGTTAAACAAAATTTAAAGTTAATTATTACCAAAAATCTCATTTAACAAAGATGTTTTCTCAATCTATAGTTATCAAAGATTAGTTGAGACTCAACAGATTTGCAAAGTTACATATCATTTTTAAGAAAATTAACGAAAATGTTCAATGAGCCCTTGCGGGCAAAGTGGAAAATGGGTTTCCACTTTGCCCTCCTTTCATGTCTAATAATACCCTTTTCGGTTTTTTGATCAAAGTTATGGTTTATTGAGTACTTCCGTTTACTCAAATTTGAATATAACTGTGTAGTTTTGTTTTGGAACGTCAATAAAGAAGTATTCAAGACCGCAAGTCTTACCGACTGTTCAATCTAAAGTTATGGCCGATTGAAATTTAGAGGTAGGGGAGACCGGGGCACCATGGGTCCCGGGGCACCATGGGTTTTTGCTGGTTCAGTGACTTTCAATATAGTTAGGTTGGCACTACTGCTGTCAAGTGATCATTATAAGAGGTTATGTTCACCCATCCTGTTTGTTATGATTAAACTTCATATCAAAGGTGAAAAAACGGGATTGAAAATTTCAGAAGGAAAAAATCTACTTATTTTGATGCGACAATTTTTTTTTTCAAGTGTCGGACTACTCTTCAGGCAACTCCAGTCAAACATTTTTTTCATCCTTACACTCGTAAGGAATTTCCCTCAAAAGAGGGAACAGTTATCTCAATTATTTATAGGTTAGATTTTGCCTTTATCTTGTGAACCCCTATCGGGGCACCATGAGTCCTTTCAATCGGGGGTACCATGGGTCTTCAAATACTCCAATACTTTAATGATAACAAACTTAGTTATCTATTTTCTCTTTCTGTTTGTTTTAGGAATGGTTCGTAACTATAAAAGAAAGTCCCAAAAGGGGCTTTATGACCCTGAATAATTAAAAAAAAATATTTTTGACTGATTCTTTAAAAAAATTTTTTGCGAACCAATTTTAGTGCAATTTTGTTCCAAAATTATTTAGCTATTTTTTTTTTTTTATGTTAAATACTTTAAGATTAACTTGTTTTTAGAAAATACAACTTTGGTCGTTTTTTTGGTGAAATTCTTGTTGTTTTTTCAATCGATTTCAGTATTCCTTTTCTGGACCCATGGTGCCCCAAGTCCGAACCCATGGTGCCCCGGCCCGGGGCACCATGGGTTTTTTTTTTTTTTTTTTAATTTTTTTTTTTTGAGCAGACATGTTAAAATTTTTCAAAAACCATCATAGATTATGAAAGTATACAGGGTAGTCTCTTTGTAAAAAAAAAATGGTTGATGGCATGCAATGCTTTCTATGCTTTTTTTAGCTTCAAATAAAAAGGGCCCATGGTGCCCCGGTCTCCCCTAGTTGTGTTTCCCAGAGGGCACCCCTAAATTTCAATCGGCCGTAACTTTGGATTGAAAAGTCAGTTTGCTTTGCGGTTTGCGCCATTGTTTTTTTCTATTTAAGATCCTTTTAGCTATGTATCACTCGATATTAGATCTTTTTTCTGACGGCCCACTTAATTTTCATGTTCTTCTTTCAGAATTTGAAGTCAAGACATATTCCTTCTATTTGAAAAAAACGCGATAAACGGGGATTCCCCCTAAATACTTACCGGGGGGAGGGGTGGGGGGCTGAAAATATTTCCATTGCATTCTTTGTGGTCGATATACACTGTAGGTCTTTCACCGAGTTTTCGTATTTGCCTTAGTTGGGTCACAATAAAAGCTTGCCAGGTGGTTTGAGACACCCTGTTATTTAAGCCTATTTTTTATATCTCATTAATTAAAATTAACTTTTTTTTTGCTTGATACATTTGTTCTTTCCTGCACAAGTGCATGAAAGTGCAATCAGTGCATTTTCGGCTGTTTTTCCACTTTTTCACCACCTTTCCACTTTGCCCACCCCCCAGTTTCCACTTTGCCCACTCGTGGGTGGGCAAAGTGGAAAATTGCACTTTTTCTTTACATTGATTTTTAGGGTTTTTTAAGCTATATTGTGTCATTTTTCGGGTTGTTTTTTGGTAGTTAAATAATCAAATTTTTACTTTCTTAAATTTTCATCAACATTCATAAAGTTCTGTGAGAGATACAAGCATTCTACGAAACCCTTTCCACTTTGCCCGCCTCTCCCCTATAGTTCGCAATAAGTATCTAAGGAATAGGTAATGGGCGTATGGGAGGGGAAAAAAGATGTGATGACCTTTAACATTCACCTTCCAGGGTGGGACATTTCACTGACCTCAGAGCTTTTTTTGTTTATAGAAAACAAAGTTGACTCTACTCTTCCCTCGGGTACCCCCTGAAGACACTTTATCTCTCGCGGGCTCGCGGGTAGGGCATACATTGAAAATTTCACCAAGTGATATTTTTTGTGCAATAAAATCGCTTTGATTAATGGTCAAAGTCGATTAGGTCTGTCCAATCCCACTTGAGAATTCAACAATTGATCATGATGTTGGTGAGAAAAAATCTTTCAAATTACGGAAGGTCATTTTACCGCACATCAGAAAAATTTACGTGAAGCCTAACCAAACTGCCCAAACTCAATAATGTAAGTATGAGGCATATTAAAAAAAAAAAAAAAAAAAAAAAAAAAACAAAAAAAAAAACAGGTTCCATTTAAACATTTACATTTTTTTTTTTAAATGAAAAATTTATTTGTTGCAATTTTGTTTTCAAAATTGTCATATTTTTAAGACTAAAAAAGTACATCTACTTAATGAGTTATAATAGGGAAAAAAATTATCAACAATTTGAAATTAAGGTCTGGAGGACCTCATTCATTTGAGAATCCACGTTCCTCAAGAGCTAGAAAATGTGAATGTTAATAATTTCAGTGCTTACTGTGATTTCCGCTATTGACGCCACAAATAGCATTGATTGGACCTCCGCTAGAAATTAGAAACTGATCAGCATTGCACACGTGATGAACTTGTTCCGGCCCAGCTATGTTAAATTGCTCAAAGTCTAACCTGTCAGACAAAAATTTTAAAATCAATCAGAGGATTTTTATATTTTCAACAACGTAGAAAGTTCCTCTGAGGACGAATTTTTCGGGTCGGTGTAAAATAATTGAACCAAAAGTTATGTAGTTAAGTCGTGAGATTTGTTTGAAACTTTTAGCTTTTCGGCAGCGAAGTACATACGCAGCATCAGTCTAGGGTAGGTCAACTCATTCTAAGAAGGTATAGATATTGCCTTAAATGATACTGCACGCATTGCCATAGGATGCCTATAAGACCAACGCGTACTAGAAGAGGAATCGACCGGATTTATGTTGCCCTTCCCAACGAGGAGATCTCTTAATCGGCTGCGAACGAGAGTGACCCGGTGCAAATCAAATCTACCCGTGCTATATAAAATAGGGCTGCGACGAAAATGATTATAGTGCGAGTGCCGGGCAGTACAGGACCATGCCCACTTGCTCATCTGCCCGAAATTTGCCCACATCTTGCACAATGGAAGATATTTTCACAGCAAATTATGTTGCTGAATACTGGAGGGGGGGATTTAATTTGTTGCTTGCGGATACGAAAGAAGAAGAGGTTTGAAACTGGACTTCAAATCTATCTACCAAAACTCTGACGTGGTTGAGAATACAATCTCGTACAAAACTCGATATGGTGAGCATTATTATCCTATACAAAATTATAATGAGGTAGAAAAAGAAAACAAATACCCCCCCCCCCCCCGCAGAAATTAATGAAAATGAGAGTACCGAAATTGGCAGATATCCGGTCGTGCTTTATGAACGGTGAGTTGACATGAGCCCGTTCCATCGTAGGGTGATGGGTAACCGTTATTCACAAAATATGTGCAATTGTCTGCAGTTGTCTGACCACAAGTTGCGATGACTAAAACGAGAGAAAATTACAAGGTAAGTAGATGTATGCACAAAAAGTTGTAAAAATGGAAAATCGCAATCAATGAAAATTCCCCAGTCGCTACTTGATAAATCATGAGCGGCGGTAGCCGCACAGGCCCGGTCATGTTACTTAACAATCCATACATCGTGAATATTTGTTAATTTATTCGCAAAAAGAAACCCCCGGAGAACTTTCTTTTTCCATTCAAATTTGGAATCTTATAAATAAATAGGGGACGCAAAAAGCGATCAAGGTAGTGTAGCTATAGACAAATCGGGAATGAAGAGTAGAAAAATCCCATCTTAGTATTTTAGCTAACCTTTATTTTCCTTCAATTCCTGGCAGTTATATTGATTTCTAGTCTATTTGATTGGATTTAAAGATGACAAAATCAAGACAACAAATTAAATTAAAATTATTATAAGGAACAAAATTAAACTGCGCCATGAATGCGGAGGGAAGTTAAAATAAACGACGGCAGCTCGGCCGACATGATTTGTGATGAATCCCCTTCAATTGAAAAATGCCTCCCGGCAGGCCGGTAAGACGAAGTAGATTCCATGCTTGGTTAAATCATTTTTTCACAAATTTAAATATAGGTTATCATTTTTGTTGAATTTTTCTCTGAATTTTTCTTTTTTATTTAATCAGCTGCTCAAAATCCAAATATTATTGTGAAAAAGATTATATTACCAATAGATAAATGTGTAATCTTTACAATGCAAGTGAGAAATAAAAGCTAGGTTATATAAGTTTTTCACAAATTTCAATAAATAGGTTATGTTATGATTTTCTTTGAATTATTCATTTTTTTTTTTTTTTATCAGCTGTTCAACATTTAAATAAAACTACCCACGAGAAAAAGATTATAATAGCAGAAAAATGTGTAATCTTTGTAACGCTAATGAGGAATCAGCTGATAAAACAAGAAAATAAATAAATAACGTACCTAAGCAACAGTGTACGTGTAAAACAAAGAAAGAGCAATTATACCAGTACACCATCCTTGTCTTTCACTTGTAAAATCCCATAAGAAGCTAAATAGCTTGTAAAACACGTAAAACACAAGGAAAATTCATGAAAAAGGGCATATGAACTAAAAACATCCTCCACGATATATACTAAATTTACGATACAAAAAAACAATTTCTTCATATAAAAACACTGCCAAAAAACCCGAAAAACACATCGCTATAACTCGCTTCCAACGCAAAAAACGAAAAAATGACTCGAGTAAAAAAGCTGCGTAACAAAACGGCTAACATAAATTTTCCCAAAAAAAATACTCAAAACAAACACTCCTAAAAATAAACCTCAAAAACACATTTTACGACTCAAACACGGCCCATAACGCGAAAACTAACTGTCGGATTTACACCATCTTCGAACTCATCCAAGAATTAAACCCAACGAATAGTTGAGACAAATTTCAAAAATAAAAACCAAAAATTACGAACAGGATCGTGGTACATAAAAACGGTAAAACTGGCTGAAACATACATATAAATATATATATATATATATACAATTTTCAACGAGTGGTATTTTCTCACTCAGGGGACCATGAAACGTGCTCATTTGATAAAATTTCCCGAAAAATCCAACATCGCACCCTCCGCAATAAGTAGATTCATGGAATCTACTTAAAAAATACCACACCAATTCTGGCGTGTCGAAACAGTTGATCTATCAGAATCGCTCCAGTGCGCGCCGTGTTGTATACGGCTGCAAAGGCGGGTCCACGGGACAACGGCGAAACTATAGGAGTATAAGTGAGTGAGATAGAGAGAAGAGAAAGAGGTGAGAGGGATTGCACTTACAAATGCAACATATACCGAAAGTTCGGGCGCAAGGACCTCCAGCGACACCTCCCCGAGCTTTGCACTCGTCGTGGGACATGCAAGTCCCGTTCTCACCAGTCGATGCGGAGCACTCCAGATTGTCAAGACTCATCACAGTGAATAATGGTAGAACTGAAACACTCAAAATGTATTGCCACCGTATTAACATGATCCATTAGAATTGGTTAGACATACAGGGTAGGTATAACTGAGTAGTACGCCAGCATATTAGACTAGCTGAAAGTGGACAGTGGATATTTATTCCGATTGAAAGCTTCGTTCAGCGCCTTCAATTGATGTTATTGGCAAAAACAAAGTCCACGGAGTAGGAATCGTTAATTACTGTCTACTAGATTTATCCAAATGAGAGCGCAGTGGGTTTACTGACAAAACTTGACAATAAAAGAATTGATAGTACAGAAATATTACATTATATTATTACGTTTGAAATCGCAAGCGCGTCTTTAATTGATGGATTTTCAAAAGGCATTTACGAATTCACGAGTGAACTTTTTATGGCTCTGTGTGTTCATCGATTATTTTGGGAATTAAACTGTAGGTATATATTCAAGCCCCGCATGTTGTTTTTAGAGAAGTGTACAAAAGACCCATTGGAATGACTAGAGCCGTGTAAAATTATGGAGGTATAGATCATAGTGCTTTTTGTTTATACTCACATCGACTGTCTCGATTGAAGTCGATAGGTTGCGGTGGGGGTGGCGGCGGCGACTGTTGAGTGGGCAAGGGTGGAGGAGCCAAACTCGCGTTATATGATGGTTTGCTGTGGTAAACAGCATAGCTTCCTCTATCCATTGCCTGGAAAAATAACGATATACAAATTCTATGCACTTCAAATTTTTGTTTACTGACAACTAAAAATAATAACAGACAGTACCGTCAACTCATTTGATTTGAAAAGAGGCGGAAAAGCAGATTCGTGACCACGTTCAGAGGTTAAACTTGTCGCCGTGCAATGGGCAGAAATTTGCAATTTGGCAACCATGAATTCATTCTATTTGAACGTATGAGAAACAGTCGATTCTTGAGGGGGCCATGGCCCTTTTACTAATCGATCGTTTCTCATGCATTCAAATGGGAATACCACATAGTTGCCAGATTGCTGGATCCGCCTTTGGCCAAAAATCAGCAAGTTTGAATGTTTGAAAGATCTTGAATGTTTGAGAAATCTCTGAAGGCGAGAAAACCATAGGGTGGACAGGAAAACAAAAAATAAGAGACAAAAAAAAGACACTTAGTTAGTTCATCAGTTTCGTTAATGGGCGGCGAAATTGCAAGCTTGCCCCTCACTGGAAACATCGGTAATGCCCTGCGGCAATTAGGTTGGTGCAAAGTTACGGGCAGATCGGCAGGTTAACGCACCAGTTTGATCAGCAGAAAATGCAGAGTTGACCAAGACAAGCAGGGTTGATTATATCAAACATTTAGATTTTGTCGGAATATTTATTAAAAAGTTCTTGCACTCATCAGAAATGACTTTGATCATCATTTGGCCAGTTTTAGCCGAAAATTCAGAGACAAAGATAGATAGAGATATAGATAGATAGAGAGATAGATAGAGATAGATAGATAGATAGATAGATAGATAGATAGATAGATAGATAGATAGATAGATAGATAGATAGGTAGGTAGGTAGGTAGATAGATAGATAGATAGATAGATAGATAGATAGATAGATAGATAGATAGATAGATAGATAGATAGATAGATAGATAGATAGATAGATAGATAGATAGATAGATAGATAGATAGATAGATAGATAGATAGATAGATAGATAGATAGATAGATAGATAGATAGATAGATAGATAGATAGATAGATAGATAGATAGATAGATAGATAGATAGATAGATAGATAGATAGATAGATAGATAGATAGATAGATAGATAGATAGATAGATAGATAGATAGATAGATAGATAGATAGATAGATAGATAGATAGATAGATAGATAGATAGATAGATAGATAGATAGATAGATAGATAGATAGATAGATAGATAGATAGATAGATAGATAGATAGATAGATAGATAGATAGATAGATAGATAGATAGATAGAGAGAGAGAGAGAGAGAGAGAGAGAGAGAGAGAGAGAGAGAGAGAGAGAGAGAGAGAGAGAGAGAGAGAGAGAGAGAGAGAGAGAGAGAGAGAGAGAGAGAGAGAGAGAGAGAGAGAGAAGAGAGAGAGAGAGAGAGAGAGAGAGAGAGAGAGGAGAGAGAGGGGGAGGGAGGGAGGGAGGGAGGGCACGAGAACTTACCTGACGCTCGTAGTTTATGTTTCTCTGCGGATTTGTCATTAGATTTGTAAAACCAAACAGATCGAGAAACGCTGCGTCCGACACGCAGAATATAATACTGCTCAAAATCACCCATCTTATTTCGATTGTCTGAAAATAATGTGAATGATATCAGAGATAGAATTTGAAGAAGAATACGCTGACTGATGTCTTTGCGAACCAAAATTTTTAACACACCGCTGCTGAACCAGACAATATCACATGCGGCCCTTGAGGCCCTTAACACTAAATACTACAGCCTGCGGCATGTGGCCCGCTGCTACGCGCAAAACTTTTGCGCGAAAAAAAATAAAAATGTTTTGAAACGTCTATAAAATGCAAAGGAGAAGGAGATTATTTCGCGTAGATTCCTATTTCAAAACGTGATTGGTTCTTTTTTAAATTTCGGGCAGATCTCGCCGAACTAAAGACCTTATGTCTAAAGTTTAATTTCGAACGATGTATCCTAAGTTGCGGTTCTCAAAAATTGAAGAGCTTTGATAAATAGAATTTTCTGTGAATTGCCGAAAAATGGACCCGTACACGTTTAAAATCGTTTTTTTGGCAAACATCTCAATAAGTTTTTCATGCTTCAAAGTACCTGAGGTTTTCTCAAATTTTCAAATCAATATCTACATTTTTAGTAAGCTTTGACATATCAGTAGCGGCCCGTGAGATTTGGCAACCATGCATTTTCCCCCCTTAAACTTAGGTGAAAAATCGATTCAAGCGGAGGCTGGCAGCCTCCTGGAATTTCGATTGTTTTCCATGTATTTAAATTGGATAAAAACACTGTTGCCAAATCGCACGAGCCGCCACTGTGGCATATCAAGTAAAAGATAAAAAAAAAAAAAAAAAAAAAAAAAAACCTAAATAAATCCATGCATATAAAGGTTATCTTACAACGCTGCAACGTGAACTATTGATGGTTCCCTTATCGTACCCATAACTGAATGAAAAACGTCACCTTGTATGTATACATATCTACACGCAAGATTTACCTACTTTATACGATGGGCACTATATCTAAACTTCTAAACGCGTTTCTCGCGAATTGTGGTTTTTACCTGGTTTTGTTTTTCCGGCAAGATTTAACATTTTCCAACATTTTCCGACGCATGAATCATCATGAAAAAATAATTGAAACAATTTAAGATTTTTTGTCTAGCGAAATAAACTTCCAATACAGTCCGTGTAAACCATCCCTGATCTGTTATAACCATGTGTTGTCAGGAAGGCTTATTTTCTGGGGGGTGCAGGGAATGCTGGGTGAAAAATTTAGAATGCAATTAATTCAGAGACTCCACTGGAAAACCATCTGGAGTCTTCCTTGACTTGAGAATTCTTTTGGATTTTCCCGTTTGGATTTAAAGGATGCCCCTTGAAAAATGCTTCATTCGCTGATCATCCGCTCGTTGGTCCTCATTGCTCATAGGCGGCGCTCGTATGGCTATTGGGGCTATAGCCCCCCCCACACTTTTTTGAGGCTAATTTTTTTTGAAAAAGCAAAAAACTGTAACTGAAGAGCAAAAAAAGTAATAGATTTTTATGCCCCCCCCCCCCCCCCCACGGTTTACGGAAGCAGGACATTTGCGCGAGGAGGCTTCAAACCGGGACGTTTGCGCGAGACAGCGGGACCCATTTGCGCGAAGGACATTTGCACGAATTCAAGTAAAGAAATAAATTATCAACATGTTTGGCAACACTGGTAAATGCAATATGTAAAATAAACTCACCGTATTCGTGCTGAACAAGTGTCGTTGAGTTGGGTCCAAAAAAATGTAGATTGTAGATGTTGGTGTAGATAAAAATGTGTGATTTTCTTGGGGTTATTAAAAGTGCCCCGTGTCAAAAATTAAAAATTGTATAAAAATCTAATGTTTCAAAGTTTTTGCCTTGATGTTGATAGCCAATTACTTTTAAGTAGGCAATCCGGTTCTCTCTGCTTTTTGGCTGGACTTCGTAATTTTCCCGTAATTGTCTGCGAGACGATCCGCGACATCCTTGCGAGGGATATTTACAAGATCTTTCTTGATAGCGCTGATTTTTGTAAACGTCTCAGTTTGAATTTCTGTCAAAACTTGCAAAACGGTAAGACAGGACGGGTGAGTCTGGTAAAATTCATCATTGTAGGATTTATGGAATCTCTCCGGCCCGTTTGTCGTTCTAGGTTGATCAGATGGAGGCCGAGCCCACAAATCGGGGGGAAACATCCCCAAAACAATGTACGTCTGCATAACATAGGTTGAAAAAGTGGCGGGCGCGTCATTGGGCTTAATAGATATGAGACATCTATGCCTTGTTGCCAACTCTCTTTGAAAATGCTGCATTTTTAATATTTCGCGCAAAAGAGTTGCCTCTTCATTCGCGCAAATGGGTTCCGTATTTTGTCCCATTTGCGCGACGCTCGCGCAAATGGGTTACTACCGGTTTACGACCATGCTCGGCGCCAATGTCGTTACTCCCCTGTCCTCAATTCCTAAACACAGTTTAAGGCGAAATCTCAAGAATTCCCAAGTCAAGGTCAACTCAAAGCGAGGTTTCTTCTTTGAGTCTGAATCGCACCCCTATACACACTTTTTTAAATACGAGTATTATTAGTTGAAACCCTTAAAACAGTCAAAAAGTCCCTAACTTCTTCCATTTTTCTGATTAAACGATGCTATAAGGCATCTCGGAAATGGGTTTTTTGAACACATCTGCTATACTATATATAATCACGAGAGAAATTTCTGAGAAAAACTTACCGCGGTCATAATATGGATCACAGAGAGAGAAACAGAGGCACTGCACGTGAAGACATTTGAGTTGACAATAAACCGAGGAATGAAATAACCGAGGACTGGATGGCGGCGAAAATAGGAAAAGTTTATATAATATGAGAGCACTTTCATTGTTCGGAGTCAACAATGCTCGAAAACTGTCCACTTCGGTGCCCCTGCACTAGGAACCCATCGTTTAGGGAAAGCGAGCACATCCAAGCGACTCGAAGAACACCAGACACTCTGTGCAATTTTACCTGGACCATATGATTCATAAAGCACAAACCACGCGAGTAAAGTCATGGGTGTATCAATTTCTGATTATGGCTTACAAAAATTCAAAGGTGCAAATGATCCAAGGGGTGTAACTAGGAGAGGGGAGGGGCATTTTGTGGGTCACGTTCTCACCCAAAAAATTCGACGTAGAAAAGGAAGAAAATCTCTCTCTTGGATCCTGAATGAGTATAATCATCCTAATTTTTTTTTTTTTTTTTTTTACATTCAGATTTAAACCTAAGCGGTATTTTACTAAAATTTTCAAACATTAGTCGAAAACTCTATTTCTCGATGGTTCCAAATGAAAAAGAGAAACATCAGAAGAGCAAAAGCATTTTACATAAGGTCCTAATCTTAGGTTACCTCTGTTGTACAGCAGTAAATTTAAAAAAAAAAAAGAGAAAAAAAAGGCATTGAAGTAGATTAGCTTTTGGTCAGCAGAAAAACATGTACGGAAAAAACACTCGCTTTTACATAGATTCATATGCTCATTTGATTTCAGAAAGAGATGTTGCCTAAAATTACGTCTGGAAAAAGGTAAAAATTATCAAAATTTTCTAGGGAGGATCCCCCCCCCCTCTTTTAAATCCTTACCAAAGCTCACTATCGACTTTCGATAGTTATCGGTTTGTCCTTTGTAGACATTTTTCCAGTCGATTGCACTTAACGTGTACGTTGCATGCAACGACCAGTAGAGTAGAGATGAATTACTGGGTGTCCTCGTACACACCAAATATTCGATGAGGAAGCCTAGTAGCCTAGTAGAACATATTAGTCTAATTAGATTTTTTTTTCTCAAATCAGGGCTTGACCCTCACCCCTGAGGATTTGAGGCACTTACTTCAATTCCTCTCAACTTGTGCCGCAGCTAATAGAACTTTTTTTTCTTTTTATTTTTTTGCTGCCTTCGAATTTTTTTGGGCGAGGGCCCCCTCAAACCCCGATTTGTGGGATTCAGAGAAAATTCTCCCATTCCCATTCACATTAGCCAATAATAGAGATCCCTGAATCTATCGCGCCCCTGCACGAGGTGTAGATACAGCCCTGAATAAATTTGAGATCTGCTCGTGCTCACTGAATATCTGGCAACGTTTGTAGTCTTATCTCGAGAGTCACGCCTGGCTACGGCGTGAAATAGAGATGCAGTGGTGCATCCAGAAGTTTTTCTTTCTCTTTCTTTGACTATTTAAATGCATTCGTTGGAAAAAGATGGAGGTAGGGGCCAGTCATGTGATGGTCACTCTTTCTGTCCTGTTCCAACACATTCAACATCATGGACTAAGAGAGAAAGAGAGAGAGAGACAACTTGCTGGATGCGCTACCGTAGAGATGAGCCAAGACAGAGAACTTGTTCATTGCTTACACACACATTCATACACACACTTTTTTGGCATTCTCTTGTTTTTTTTTTTATTTTATTTTCTCTCAACGAGCATTTCCTCAGAAAAATGAAACAATTCAAACTTACGTAACACCCCCGAAAATAGAAATTTTCCAGCGGAACAAATGGAGGTTAATCGAGCTCGTGAAAAAGCGACACCAGCGCGCCACGCCGCGCCGCACAGTGGCGGGGCAAGTCAAAATGAGTCGGATATTGTATATATGTCTGAAAATGCAAATTTGAATGTTTTTACAGTGAGAAAACAAAACTAGAAAGAATAGTCTTTGTAGGAAATTTTACAATAAAACCAGTAAAACAACTTTCAAAATTTTACGTTGCGTATTAACAAAGATATATATATGCATTTAAAGTCGTCACGTCCTGTCCGGCTTCTCCCATTGACTTGCTTTACTGTGCGTGCGCCGGTGCGGTGCGCAGTTCTGAGTTCGATAGTCTTGATCGCTCGAGCGCATACCGGTGAGTCAAGATTCAAAATGAGCAGGCATTCTGAAATTTTTAGGCACTAGGTGCGCCTTCAATTTCACGAGCAGGCAAATCAGTTACTTTCCTGTGCAATTAGTTAACTACTCGATGCTTGACTTGACCCTGGCCTCCGTTGATAAAAAGGAAGCAAGCCATGGTTTAAGAATCAAACGTCCTGTTCCAAAAGGCCCATCTTTGCTCCCTGTTTTGGGTCGAAACTTAAAAATCTGAAAGAAAAAAAATAAATAAATCAACCATTCTATTATAAAGGGGCTTGGAGACTGAGACTCTCACTGGGACTGTTACTGAGAAAATGAATAATAAGGGTGTGATTCGAAAGTTTCGGTACTAAAATGTTTGGTAATCTGCATCTAAAGGCGTATCATACTTTGAAGAGAAGTCATTGCAAAGCTATGCTGTATGCTGTGGGGGAAGGGGGGGGGCGAAAACCGATCCTTAATAATGGAACAGGTATTTTAGTGAGACTGGATTTTTAGAAAAATTAGGTCCTTTAAGACGCTACTCAAGGTTAAACTAAAAATAATCGAGGTACAAGAAGGAGATAATTTCTCGTCCGTCTGCAATGATTATTAATTCTTTGTATAGTACTATAACATATACGTATAGAGTGGAATAATTATTTTCGCTCAGTGAAGAAGAAAAAAATTACAATGTAATTATAAGAAATGTAGAGCAGATATACTTACATATGCAGCAGTAAGTGCATTTATATACTTATAAAAATAGTTATAATAGGCAATGGCGTATCACATAAACTCGTCTATATACGTATAACTACAGAATAGAGATAAAAAAAGAAAATTTTTAAGAATCAGGGAGGAGAATAAAATCATAGATGCAGCTTGAATATCTCAGCGATTTTCCCCCCATGCAATTTGAGAAAACTGGAGGGTAAATGTGTTGCTCCATTTATAACCTTTGCTTTCTTTCCTGTGTTTTCCCTCGATCATGGGCGGATACAGGGTATTGTCTTGCTCTCTCTCCTCCCATTTGAAAACGTGCGTTAGAAAAGGACAGAAGAGGGGGCCAAAGTCACGTGATGGCCCCCTCTGCTGTCCTTTTCTAACACATAAGTTCAAATGGAGGGAGAGAGAGAAAGACAATTCCCGGTATCCGCCCATGCCCTCGATAGGTCCAAGGGATCCGGGGCCTGGACCCCTTGATGCTCGTTGGAGCCAGACCAGGGCCCTCGACCGTCCACTTACCTTCGGTCATCAATAGTTCGGCATGCACTGCAAATTGATTATTTCACCTTAGATTCATTTTAACCCGATCAGGACAAAGGAAGCTTCAGTTAAACTCAGGCAAACTGAATATTTTCCTCTTTGAATTCAATTTAACCTCAGAACAAAGAAAATGCATCGAGAGGACGCGATGCAGAGTTTTATGCTATCGTTCCACGCATGCATTACACTTATCTTTAGTATCGGATCTTGAGCGGATCGGGGCTTTGGTCATGACTACTCAGACCCCATATCTTACGCATGTGCTTATCGGGGCAGAACTCTTCAGGGCTGCCGTTTTGCATTGTTCTACGAACTCTCCCATTTAATTCAATGTCAATTTTTTGAATTTTCCGCCGATTATGGCAACGCCCGAGCTCTTACGCATGCGCGTATACAATATATACGCATGCGCTTGCGAATAGAGGTGTTTTAAAGACTCTGAAAATCACCTGTGCATGTAAATATGGTTCATCCCCACGAAACGGCTGGAAGAAGTTAATAGACTCTAAAATCATCCTCGCTTGTAAATACGATGCATCTCATAGATGCCATAGGAGCGATAAAGCCAAGTTGTGCCGTCTATAGATCAAGTTTTGCCCATTTAAGCGAACAATAAATGAAAATGTTTCCGCCGTTAAATATCCGTCACGGTTCGGTAGTTTGCGCAACTGACTGTGGCCGCATTATAAGCTAGTCCGAGGCTCAGTTCCCGGTGGAACGTCCGCTCTTGTATTCAGCTGATAACGTATACTCTTCAATATTTTCATGTAAAACAGCTCCTTTTGCTTGTCATGTGTAGTTTAAAGGTATAGCTTTAAGCTTGCCTGAGAGTGCTTCGAGGATTTCGGAGCTTTATTTTGATGCATCGCATAAGTTGTATAAGAGATGTCTCATCTCTCTCAAAAAGCAAACTTTGTAAAATGGCAGGGTTCAATGATTTTTAAGTAATATTTAGTGGTAAAAATAATACTGGTAAAGCCCACGTTATATTACTGATGATGGTTTTGACCCTTTCGCCATGCTATGGCTTATTTTAAGGTCCACAGTGGAAAAAGTTTGCTCAAGATCAATACTCCCCTAATAAAAATAGTCAACAATAGTGCTGTTACGCATGAGTGCAACGACAAATTCTAAACGACTATATCTCTCTCTTTTTTGTTTTTTGTTGTTTAAAAAACATGGACTAGGCAAGGATGGATAAGCCCGGATGAAACCGTCAACGACGACGCAACGCGACGCGACGCAGCGCGCGACAAGGCTATAGTATAACAAAAGAGTAAACAAGAGTCCCAACAAAACGGTAGGAAAGCGTAGCAGGTGAGGTTAGGTTGGCGATATCGAAAAGTCGACCTCTGATTGGCTGGCAAAAGCCTGGGCCCTGTGAGATCGCTCTTATGGAGATTTAACACGGGGTTTTCGACTTTGCCTCATTTAAAGTCAAATTTCAAGAAAACTATTGCTCCTTACCTTCGGGAAATTCAAATTATATTTTTTTGAGGATATAACGAAGATATTGATGGGTCATACATATCACTTCATCGAAACATTAACAGAACAATATGAATTTGAAAGTAAAATTACGGGCATTTTTTTCCGCCGTCACGCCCGATAGTGAGCCGCTAAACTTCGTATTGTCTTGTTTATTTGTGGTTAAATCTTCGGTTTTCTTCATGAAATTGGCGTATTTCCTTCTAAGAATGAATTTTACATGCATTTCAAACTATCTGCACTAAACTAAAACAAGAAAAATGGAAAAAACAACTGCTACACCACACACTCGGCCCGACCTGTGCGAAGAGTGGAAAACACGGCAAAAAATTACTCGTAATTTTACTTTCAAATTCATATTGTTCTGTTAATTTTTCGATGAAGTGATATGTATGACCCACCAATATCTTCGTTATATCCTCAAAAAAATATAATTTGAATTTTCCGAAGGTAAGGAGCAATGATTTTCTTGGAATTCAACTTTAAATGAGGCAAAGTCGAAAACCCCATGCTAAATTTCCATAAGAGCGATCTCACAGGGCCCAGGCTTTCGCCAGCAAATCAGAGGCCGTACAATCGATAGTGACATTCTATAGTAATTCGACTATGCCACGCTCTCCTACCGTTTTGTTGGGACTCTTGTTTACTCTTTGAGTATAACGAACGATGATATAGGATTCCAGTGGTCAGAGTGCCTTCACTTCGCAATGTATGCAATCCCGTGTCGTTCACGTAGGAATAGATGTATCAAATGTTAGCGTCAGATTTTATAGTTAGTGGGTTGTTATAATCCGTACTGAAGGCAAATAAATGAGGAACTCTGAGCTTTGACTCTCTCTCTCTCTCTCTCTCTCTCTCTCTCTCTCCCTCTCTCTCTTTCTCTCTGTCAATCGCACTTATCGTTTCCCATGTAACTATTCACTGTCCTCTAATTGGCTCATCCCGGTCAATTTTATGACTATCGATTCCTGACGTTTAGAGATCATTCCAAAATTAGTTATGGCTTATCAATACACATGTATGGCTCAATCTCAGTTGAACCTCTTACAGATAATCGATCCATCGCATCAATGCTGCCATATTTTGTAAAAAAAAATAAAACAAAAAACAAAAAAACAAAAAACAACAACAAAAAAAAGCAAAAAAAACAAAAAACGTTAAATTATTTTAATATGGAAACTTTGTATCTTTTATGCCGAATTTAGCTGCACATCCCACTCTATCCACTCGCATTTTTTTTCGCAGAAGTCTAGGGGTCAGCGGATCTGCGATTACGAACCACCTCGGAAAAAAAAAAAAAAAATTCTGAAAAAGCCTGCGCAACCGGTGGCAGATAATTATTTTACTGATATATTTATATATATTTATATTACTGATATTTATAATTATTTTACTGATATCACTATATTTTTTGTTTTATCCACCCCTGAAGATTTTTCGTCCCCCACCGTAGATATCATTTTACTCGCAGTTTTAAATGGAGGAAACCGCCCGTATCACTGCCAAATTGCACGAGCCGCCACCACGCAACACTTACTCATAAGAGCGCGCTTTTGATCTTTCACGCGGAGGAGAACTGAGCTCAGAGCACCGTTGCCAGATTTAATGAAATAATTCAAACATTTACCGTCGTTTTAAATGGGCTTTGCAAGGATTTTTTTCATAAAATCTGGCAACGCTGGTTCAAAAGTACCGCATTGAGCATCGCGTGAAGTAACGTATACGTGTGCTGAGTACATGCGCAGTGTAAGCTGCTCGGAGGTGTGACGGAATCGCAGGAGTGCAGCAAGTTTAGGGTCGGGGGAGCTGCCCTCACCCCCCTTCCCCCCTTCCCTGGCCGTTTGATGAATGCGACGGAAGGAAGGAAGGAAGGAAGGCTGGAGAGCTGAGAGTTACGCAGGACGCCACACCATGGTGTGCGCCCAGAAGCGGATCCAGGGATTTTTTTCTATCCCTCTTCCTCCTCCCATTTGAAAGCGGGCGTTGGAAGAGGACAGAGATAAGCGCGAAAGTCACGTGTCTACCCCTCTTTCTATCCTTTTCTGACGCATGTATTCAAATGGGCGGAGAGAGGAAAATGAACTCCTGGATCCGCCTCTGTGCTCATCGGCGAGAGATTAGAGGAAGCCATGAACTAAGTCGTGTAGACATACAGACACAACTAGGTATCACTAATTATTCTAATGAAGTGGGCGGTGATCGGGCTGAGGTTTTTATGAGGAGCGCGCGTGAATTGTACATCAGCTTTTACTGTGTTTTAATTATATATCAATTGAGACTGTCTCCGGGAGGAAGGGCCGATAGAACATCGGGTGTGCTACCTGAAGGAAGTTATAATGCGATTATAATGCCAATTTTTAGGGAAGAGAAAACCTCAGGTTTTATGGCCCCTTATTCCAGAGACCGCCTCGACTGCTTCGCGGCTCCCTTTGCCGCAGTTGTCCGGTCTATGGATGGGTATGGCTAACCTCACTCACACACAGAGTCCGACATTGATGCCAAACTGGGGGAAAATATGAGTGGTGTCAGTGGCAGCTATAAGTAAGTACCTTTCCACTACCTACTAGAATTGGGCCAAGAAAGTAACCAACATAAGATTGATTGACATAAGCTTGAGGCTCTACGGGCGACAACCGTTGGAATCAAAGATATATTATACTAGACAGAATACACATACGCAAAATTTTCAGAGAAATTGGCTTCGATTTTAGGAGCACGAGCAACTTGATAGCTTCATGACACATGTACACTTACATAGATACATGTAGGTATAATGACATCGCCTTCAATAAAATCCTTAAATGAATTAAAACCTGTAAAATTAAAATCTAATTGTAAGTAATACTGTAAATTACCTTGTAAATGCTTTAAAAATCTCTTGTAAAATTAATTAGCGGTGTGAATAACCTACCGTAGTTTAGGCACCGTCTTAATAAAAAACGTAATGTATAACAACAACATTTACACTGTGTCATAAAGCTAACAGGTGGTATACTCTCGCTCTTGCAGGCGCATTATGTACTCCAACCCAGGCCCATTTTCCGCGCCCTAGGTATGCCACATTTGCGCATTTGATGCATAGTGTCTTTGGTTTGGAGTGAAATTGTCCATCTTTGCATGAACAATCATCCTATAAGAGCCTCTTAAGATACACCTTTCCGCACAACTTTACACGAGACGCATAAAAATGTGTAATACATCTTTAACGTTATTTTCCCCTAGCAATATGGAGAATGAATTACCATGGACTTTACGCCAAAAATAAAAAAAATAAAAACCGATGAACACACCAAGAATCAGCAAAATGTATGTATAATGTCGTGGGTCACGGATTTTATATATATAGATGTTCACTTTAAATGTCCGATGTAAAAAATCCCCGTTTTATCTGTCCACAAAATAAATGTCTTGGTTTAAATCTCATTCATATACGAATTCTGAGGACAGTACAGATTCTCAATCAGAGTAGAGCTCGTTCCAGAAGTGTAGGCGGACCTAAACCATAATCTTTGGCACATTTTCAAATTTAATTCCTCTAAAATAAAACCGAACTTGCCTCTGACTTTATTCTTTTGCGTTTAAGAGTGTTCCTCGATGAAAAGTGAACCTCAATTTCATTTTAATTTCATTTTCATCGAATAACATCAGAAATAATGTTGACAAATTCCAAAGATTATCGGTCTAGGTCCGCCTACACTTCTGAAACTACCTCTACCTAAGGATCAATGACCTGTTCTGAGCCTCACGGGCTATGCCACCCGTGATAAATGAATAAAACTATTACTTATACTCTTCTTGAAGATATAACACAAACGAAAAGAAGTGCCTTCATTTTACGGTGACGCAAAACGCTTACTATACAGCGCTATCTGAATGACCTAAATGATAATCAATCGGAGAAAAGCAATCTAAATACTTTAAAGCTCAGATGCTGATTGGCTGAGTGCCAGTTTTGGATCGAAACGTGCTTGGCTATGAAAATGACAAAGATCAAATGTAATATACATATCTTGAAAACAAAAGTTTATTATATACAAAAGTTATATTATTAAATTGCTGAGAACCTCGAGAGTCCATTGAAAATTCGAGGACAAGAAAAACATTAAGTAATAAATTGGGGTAAGACTAAACATAAAGTGGATATAGTTCTAGATAGAAATGTCTATATATGTTTGCTGTCTATTTCGCGGAACCAACTTGTTTTCTACATTATTTCGGGCCGAGTTAAAATTTTTAATTCATATTTATGACATGGGTCAGAAAGCGAGAGTTCTTTTGCAGGAATCGCAATCATCAGATATATTTTAAAATAAATTTAAATTTTATCTAAAATTTAGGTGTGAATTTAATGGAAAACTCAGCTTCAGTCGACAGTGTCACGGTGATGAAATAAGGTATGGCCACGCCGTAACACCTGTATTTTGAATTTTTGAGGAATCCTTCAAATTTGGACAATGCATTTCATCCTAATGAAATGGAGAAAGATTACACACTTTTACAGTGGCCACGGGTGGCTTTTGGGGGTCAAAGTTATGACCTTTTTTCATATTTATTTTTATTCGGGGTCCATCAAAGGCTTGATTTTTTTTTTTTTTTTTTTTATAAAATCATCGTTATTCGTAATCAGAAGTATATGGTGGTAGGTGTATTCTAATTTCTTGCCGTTCACAAAAATAAACAAATATATTTTAGACTTTTTCCCATTTTATTGGGGGCTTGAGACCCCCCCCCCCCCCCCCCCCCCCCAAGGCACCTATGACAATGGCGGCTTGTGAACTGCGATCAAAATCCACTCCTTAAAAACTTAAACGAAAAAATCAATCTACAGGATCCTTCAAAGATTCCATTCTTTTGAAATGGTTCAAAGACTTTAGAGATTAAACGGTACTTGTTTAGTTTCCGCCACTGCTCTTTTCCTTAAACTTGGCAACGGTGGTCACAAACGTGTAAGACGTATTACTATTACTCGCACCAGGTTGCATGCCGAGCATAACTCACAAGAGCCCTTTCCCCCCTCTTTCAAACCCCTTTACCTCTCTTCACGCTTAGATATGGTGGTTCGGATGAACTCATTTCACATATTCATGAAATAATTATAGGTTTGGTTGGATTCGTAACTTGTAACCATGATTTTTCTCTCTTTTTTTGCAGTATACAGTGATAATCTCGGCTGAGTTACAGCACTTCTGTTCTGAGCTTCTGTTGCGTTTTTATGTCCTCATCTGTTCACAGACGCAGAGCCTAACCTGTGGTATTAGTGGGTGCATTTAAGCCCAGTTAACTTAAGCGCTTCCCGCTCGCCGCACACGTCACGCTTTGGGAGATAAAGGTTCAAGTGTTTATAGGAGTATGGGTAATGGGTATACACAGAGTAGTAACTGCGCGGTCGAGTTCGGTCAAAGATTAGTCATACAAGCAGATATGGCACATTTAAAGCCATATCACCTGTCTTAATGGTGCTCTCGCAAGGATTTTCTGAAGGCAAATGGATCATCGATTCTAATGTAAAATGCTCCGGAAATAAGGTTGAGACCAATAATAAAGTCCAAAACTCACTCCTTGCAGAAAAAACTAAGCTCAAAGTTCAGATGGACTACCCGTGTATGTATGCACTATGTATGCGTTGCGCACCACCCCAACCAAAGAACATAACCTAAATTGGAGCAATAAGATTGTTCTGACTGTTGCATTTGGTTTTCAAACAGTGAATTTGAAGGCGTCTCATAAAGAATTTGTCGCGAGCGAAACTCACGTATAGTGTGCACATATACGCGGGTGGTCTATATGAACTTGGATCCAAGTTTTCTCTGCAAGGAGTCAGTTTTGGACTTTTTTATTGGTCTACAGGCCGATATTTGAACTCATATACCGATATAGCTTATCGAATGTAGCGGAGGACGGGAGGGATACTTGGTTAAAGAGCTCTTCTTCTCGATAAACAGTTTAGAGGGACGAATAGCAGTCTTCATCCAGTCTACCAGCACTATCTAATGCTTTCGAAAATCGGCATTTTTGCCGATTGCCATAAAATAAACGTCTACCGACAAATCTGAGGGAAATTTTGAACAACATTAATTTTGAAAAAAAAAAACCAAAAACTAAATTTCTTTCTGAACTTTGGAAAATCTTTGCTAAGAGAGCAGTGGAAGCACTTTAAGACCGACGAGTTACTGCAGGTAAATCGGTTTATTTTTACGAAAAAAAACCTACTCTAACATTTCTAGACATCTGCCTTGAACTTGAAACACCCTGTAGACCAAGATATTGCTCTCATTTTCTCACCTGCTTTGCCTACAGGCAGGTGCATTTTTAACTTAATCGTGTGAGTCTGCGAGCAGGAGAAAAAGGATCAAGCAAGGTTGTCGAATCCAGGCAGTTTCAGTAGGATTGACTGTGTTTATTCATACAGGAAATTGGAACATTTTTCTTAGAAATATGCAACGCTGGGATCAAGGATCATGTTTGTCCATATCGAGTTAGTGATGGCTTACCATTTATCTAATCCGTCGCACGCGCTTATTCAATTATCCAGAAGTGTCTCAACACCCCTCTCCTCTCCCTGGGCATATAATTAATCTCCCCTCCCATTTATATTCTATTGATCAATTAATAAGTTATAGGTTCTCTTTTGTAATTTCTCCTCTGTGTGGGTAATGCGTGATTAGAATTTGTTTAAGGTCAATCACATTTCCGCGAGGTGGTCTAAACTTTGAGCGTGCGCACAGGTTGAAGGTTTTTTGGCCCTAGCCTCCCTTCCCCCAAATATGATTCAAACAAAATCTCTACCAATATTAGGGAGGGGATGAGAAACCTCATGTTTTGGCATGTAATCCCCTTTCCTCTCAATTTGTAATGGGCAGAGTTGGGCAAATAGGAGTGTAGTGTAATCGATTACACAAAGTAAAATTTAGGGTCTTTACGATTAGATTTAATTCTTCTGTAACTAATATGATAGGTGGCTTGTAAAAAAATCAGCCCTAATTACCATAAAAGCACCCTCCGGAAAAACGGCGATTACGATTACTCGGTAATCGTGTAATCGATTACCACCCCCATTTGCCCCACTATGGTAATGGGTCTGTTACAAAATTTTGCTTTACAGCTGGTTTTGAAGGGTCGAATCCTATGTAAAATCACTTGAGAATAACGTTGAGAGCATTACAGAAAATGAGGAGGTAGCTGGAAAAACGGCCTTATTAGTAGCAAATTCGCGTTTTGAGAAAACGGCTGTTAAAGTTTTTATTTTAGTGCCAATCTAACATAGATAAAGAATCAGGCTTGGGTTGGATCAAAAAAGTTGATCCATACCCTCAGGTTGAAGTTGGTACAATTGAAATATGCTTTGGCTGGATAGGAAAGAAGAAAATGGAGAAATACGAAAGGTCTACTATGGTCGTTCTATAGAACGACCTGTTGCACAGAGACAAGTCCTCATCAAACGCTGAGTACTGAGGCCGTTTTTCCAGAGAACGACTTTCTGTATGGAACATATGTACTACATGATAGAAGTAAAAAAAAAAAAAAACCAAAAAACTGCAAAAAAAGAGGCGAATTTATTAGAAAATAAAGAATATAAAATTATTCGTCCTCGTATTCACTCTCGCTTTCACTGTTGCCCGAGTCCTCTTCACCATCTTCAATTTTCCCCATTATGGTCATTATAGTCGCCAGCAGAAGTGGCAACCTCTACTCATATAAACTCCCATATCTCACTCAATTTTTGACGTACGGTCATGAAATTTTGTGGAGATATTATTGAGCCTATGTTCTCTCAGAAAAATCGTTCTCCGGAAAATCGACCTTAGCTGGATAAGGTCGTTTTTCCAACTAGCTCCTCAAATGTTTAAATACATTTTTACAAACTCAACAAATGCTTTCAATAAAATTTAAAGATGGCGGTCAAATGAGCAGGTCACAATGGGGGATCCCATCTAATTGCAAAATTATGAATCAATTTTCTCAGCATAGAAAGCTGAAATTAGACGGGACTTCCCCGTTGCGTCACTTGCTCATTCGACCGTCTTATCGTAATTTTGTGAGACGCATTAATTGAGTTTGTGAGTAGATTTTGGAACTTTCAGATGGGTACTCTAATCGTTGTTATCAAGTGACTTTAAAAAAGAATCGACTATCCATATAAAGCTGTAGCAAAAGTTTGCAACAGATCGATTACCATCCACGCACTTGCTCACATGCACACCCCGTTTAATGGAAAGTCCTCACATACTTGAGCTGAGACTAGATATCAATATAGTTTCCTCTTTACGTCAAACATGACACGGCCAATCAAATCAATACTATTTTCAGTATACTATACACGTTCAGTAAGAAACATACACGTTTCTTTATTTTTGAGGACGAGAGAATTGCATTCTTCTATCAAATCAGGTTTGAGAGTAAACCTGAATTTATCTAAGGACCTTAAACTGAGAAAAAACTATTGATAGTTTTTTATGTTTATGACCTTTCTTTGAAATTCAATTCGATTCATTGTAAATTAATCATGGACTGAAAAAATGTACCTCATAAAACGAAGGTACGGTTTTTGAGCAGCTTCGATAGTATATAAGTTGTCATTTAGACACGAACAAAATCATCGATCGTATCGTGTATCCCCCCCCCCCCCCTCACGAGAGAGTCGGGTATAGTACGAACATTTATGTTCGCACTATTTGGCTACCATGCGTGTGACAGTGAAATGGCAGTCATGTTCGTCGGTGGACGAGAGGAACATTAACGTTTAAACGGTTTTAGCGGGAAATGCAAATGAGGAGACTGCCTTTAAAATAATATTAATATGAAAATGTGTACCTACTCCTTTTCTTCTTCTTGCCAACAAACAGTGAGTGTTTTTCCTGATTGTATCAGATAAAGTAAGCAGCAATAACAGTGAACGTTGACGAGGTGTAATAAAGTGACGTTTCCCCCTTCCCTTCCCTTCCCTCCCCACCCCTTACCCTCCCACAACTCCCTCCCCCCCCCCGCTCTTCAGGGTCTAAGGTTAAGGTTATGGGTACGAGTGATGGGTGTAAGTGAGTACGTATCCGTAATGCGCGTTTGAGTCGATTTGATTTTTCTCAGCGACGACTTTACGTTCACGCATGCAACGGTGGGTGGCGATGAGGGGGGGGGGGGGTCTGAGAATGATGAGAGACAAGTCCGCGCGCAGAAAAAAGAAGAAAGAAAAAAAAAATCACTTAATAAAAACCTAATCTCGGCCGACTATCTATCACTTTCTGCCGCCATGCTCTTGCACGAGTAATTATTTAACATCCATAATCTGATAACATATTTATATTTCCCGCCTTCACTCCACTCACCGACAGAATGTGCCGCGCGCAAACACAGATCATCCTCACATCATACCTGTACTGTTTATACACGCATGTACATTGATGTACGTACGCAAACAATGTAACATACCTGCGTAATTTTCTGTACTCCTTTCTCACTCACAGTTCTTCTATACTCCAAGTGCAAGTTACAGGAGCATTTAGTGTGACGTCAAAAGCGGATGCATCAGCGTGACTTGACGAAAGATCTTGACTTCTAAAGTCCTTTGGTTGAAAAAAATCTGTCGGCCATTGCGTGAATGATAGCGAACAAATGATTTGTGGTCGATTCTTTTCCACAGAGTTTTATCGATCGAAATTCATGAGTCCTATCACGCAGAATGTTAGTTGAACTATTGTCAAAAAATAAATATAAGATAAATGAGAGTTTGCCGAATAAAGTGCGCAAAAATACGTAAAAATATACATTTATTTATACTTACTTACTTACTTTTTTACTTTAATCAAAACCTTGGACCATCTGGGAATTTTCGTCTCTTACTTTGACCGTTTCAATGTATTTGATGTAAGATAATTGAGGTGGGGGGGGGCTAAGTCTCGTAATAGCTCCGTCTGCCGCTTCTACAAATACATTCATTCTTACGGACGAAGGGAGAGAAAGACAGGATCCTGGATGCTCCGCTTGTTTTCCCAATGCTACTATCTTTTTTTCAGGATAATGTTACTTGACAAGAGATACTATTCCATTTCTCTGGGTTTATTTAGTTACGGTTTCATTTCCTAAAATAAAAGCTAGAAACTGACCAACTTTAACGGCAAACAGGAACGTCAAAATTAATGATAAGAGCACGGGAGTGAATTCAAAGTGTGAAAATCGAAATTGATAATTTCGTCGCTGAAGAGCCGGAACAAGAGCTGACGATTGAGCTCTAACAAATACAAATGTATCAGTATTGTTGAAGTTTGGAGGTCAATGTATGAAGATGCGTTTGTACTGTAAGCATGCGGTTAAACACTTTATTCACATTCTTACACCCATCATGTGAAACAGACTGTGTCATGCCTCTGTCTGACGTATAGTACAAGTATACATATGTATACAATACATAGCTTAAGCTGTCAAGCTCTGTACACGCAGCTTGATTGTTTTTGTTTTCACATAACTCAAGGTATAAAAGCGCTGGAATAGAAAACGAGTATTATAAATAATCACAAGTACCTATATATGACACTACTGCAGTAGTTGAAAATAAATGTAAAGACGAATACCTTACTGGGGAGATCCTTTGTAAATGTCAGTGTTATACGACTTCGAATTTAAAAAGAAACAAAAACACGCATAATTAACTTGCAAAACACGCAAACACGCGTCACAGTCACAGCTGACTGTTATACGCGTATTTGCCCTGATCTTTTAAAAATCGAAAAAGCTCCTTCAATGCACCAGCTATGCAATATCATGTCAGTCGTCCTCTTCTAAAGAAATCAGCCTTGCAATCACACTATAAGATTTCTTCGCAAGGACACACTTATTTGACGTTGGCTCTCACTTCTGAAACCTCCAGAATGAGTTTTGTTGCAAAATTTTGCTACTGCGTTATGAAGGGCTAATTATCAAACAAAATCCCTCGAAATTAACGTTGGGAGCCTCAGAAAGTTCCAAAATTGACTAAAAAAATCAATAAATGTGTTTAACAAGATTCAAAGATGGCGGTCAAAATGAGTGGGTCACAAGGGGGTTGTCTCACTTAGTTTGCAGCTCTCTTTATGATGATTTACTTTTCTCAGCATAGACAATCGCGATTAGATGGGGCTACCCTATTGTGACCTGCTCATTCGACCGCCGCGCCATCTTTGAATTTTGTTAAACGAATGTATTGATTTTGCGAGTCAATTTTGGAACTTTCATAGGCTCCCAGCGTTAATTTCAAGTGATGTTACACCAATTAGATCCTCTCTAAAGCTACAGGAAAAGTTCGCAACAGACCCATTGGGACATTAATCGTTAATTTTAATTCTTAAATCCATTGGGTTGATAAATTCACACTAGAAAATTCAAAATGTTGTAAGTTCCATCAGACGTTGCAAAGATTTTGCAGCTTCTTAATCTTTTTTTAGAGTAACCTCTGAGAAAACTTAGCTGGAAATTTTTTCCCTAGAAAATTCATCAGATTCAAGAAAATTTTTTGTCAACATTTTCGTTATTTTCACAGCCTTCAATTATTTTTTACAGAGAGAAAAAGTTGCACAATCTTTGCAACGTCGGATGGCACTAACAACATTTTGAATTTTTACGTCTCAAATTCTACTAGGTTACTTTACAAGCGTTGCACATTCTTTGGAACTCAGTTAGGACGCGCGGTCAGCTCATTTTTCATTAAATTGGGGAGGGGGGGATATGCGGTCAGTGGCATAGTTGGACATTTTTTCATCTGGCTTGTCTCTCGTTCGGCTGTGCTTGTATAGGAAAGACCTAAGAAAAGAATTAGACCCTCTTTTCTCTTCCACATTTTTCTGACAAGTAAAACGGAAGTAAATTTCTACTTTCGTCTCTGGACGATACATCAGCTGCTCAAGAATCGGAAGGAATTCAGCGAGGAAAAGAGGAGATAAATAGCAAGGAAAGACGGTGAGCGGGATGCAGAGATCGGACCGTTCTCCAACTTTAAATGTCATACGGAAGGAGTGGGAGGAGGGGAATCACCGGGCAATAGGCATGAATGGTAGGTTTCGTGGTCAAACTCATATTGAAGAAGATTACAAAGATTACAAACGACGATAGAGAAGGGACTGTTCCGGATCCGGAAGTAGCAAACGCAACCAAACAGTGATGTTCTTCCTCGTACAGGTTATACTCTCCCCTCAACTCTCAGAGATTTGCCGGTCGTATGGGGGTGAGAGGCACCTCTTCATCCCCTCTCTCCACGTATACGTGCAATATCACAATCTACTCAATCGTAAAATCGACGACAGAAGTGAAGGTAGCCTGTGAAATGTCGTAGAGGCAAAAAGCGGTTCTCACGCCCGTTCAAGCCAAGTGAATAACGAAAAAATATATGCAACGTGACTTTTCGCTGGCATGACTGCCCTTTACATATTTTTCCAACGATGATAATTCCATACATTGGCATTTATGTCGGAACTGCCATAACCAAGTCAAAGAGGAAACACCATCACACATAAAGGGAAGAAACTAACGGAATTTGAGGAATAAAATGATGAAAGTCACAAAGTTAAAACGCACCTATCAAGAATGAGAGGCAGGAATCGATCGATAGGATCGGGAATAGATCAATATTATATCACCGGAGTTGTAAAGAAAACCAAACAAAAAAGAAAAAAAAAGAAAAAGAAGAACACATACGAAAAAAAGAGCTGAAGATGCGTATCGCTGCTTTGCATCAAAAAGTTTAGTGGTGTTGCGGGGTCGGGTCGCACCAAGGCGACGTCTGTCCATACTTCACAATGTTGCCGAATTTCACCGCTTTCCCATTAGAAACAAATTTGTGGCCAAGACTGAAAAAAACAGCGCCCCTCATTTCCTAAAAGACGGGTCTGCTCTTTAACTCATGGTTGACTGGTCCTGCACTCATACAAACCAATTAGATAAATTCTGCGGTTCAAAAAGTAACGAGCATACCTTTCGTTTATGGAAATGAGACATGTGTTTTCCGACCCAGGTTTCTAATGTGGGAAAACCCGTAAACTGTGACAACACCGAGGTTCCACCTGGTCCGAAGTCCGTTCAGACCCATAACCTGCATACATACATAGACCTATGGCCAAGGACTCAAAGATCCACGGGTATTATTCCAGGAGAACCGATGTTAAAACTAACGTGTGTCCCACGATTTTATTATCGAGATGAGGCGAAAGAAATAAAATAAGATCACGGGAGAAGAGAACGAATGTGGAAGTGAGGAGGGACAGTTGGGGTGGGCGGGGGACGAACATATTGGAAACCTGTTATCACTATATCTCTACACTCATCGGTTTGTGCCGAAACGAAATGAAACGAAACTACGAGACAAGCAGAGGTGAAACTAGAGATTTGTATTTCTTTCTCTCCGACCATTTGAATGCGTGAGTCAGAAAAGGACAGAGCCAAGACTGAAGTCATGTGATAACCTCTCTCTCTATCTTTCTCTAACATATGTTATTCAAATGAGCGGAGAGAAGGACGGACGCATGAATGGATCCGCCACTGAGACGAGAAGAGTTGAAATCTTGTCAGTGAGAGAAGCCCGAAGACAAATCAAGAGGAGATGGAGGAAGGAACCCGAGTCATCATAAAAACAGGAAAAAAAAAATAACACCAACTCAATACCTCTTCAAAATGGAACCATTAAAATCTCCGGAGCCTGATAGAGCCATCAACAAGAATACAACTAGTCTTACTTTATTTATTTTCTTTCTTCTTTTGCTTATTTTCCTTCTTGTTCTTTTCTTTTATTTTTACCTCTCTTGTCAGCTCGGTCACTCTTGCCCTCTTCTCCCCCTTCCTTTATAGCTCCTCTCGTCTCCTGCGTCACGATTATCGAGGCTCCATGCACACGAGAAGTGCGCCACTGCTGTCGGAGTCGGTGGGGTTGGGGCCAAAGATCTCGAGGAGTTCCTGCCATAATCTTGTTGTTTCGCCTTCCTCGCAGGAATGTAGAATGTGTTTGCGCGGTTACTCTGATTGTTGGTGATTACAATTTGAGGAGTTCGGTGATTGCAATTTGGTGGGATTGCGGATCGGGTCAAAAACTGCTCGTTTCAAGAATCAAACAGTGGCGGCTCGTGCAATGTGGCAACAATGGATTTCCTCCATTTAAAACTGTGTAAAATAATCGAATACTTGGTGAGGCGCAGCGCCTCACCTTGTATCGATCTTTTTGCATACGTTTGAATGGCAAAAATTCACGGTTGCCAGATTGCACGAGCCGCCACTGGAATCAAATAGGGCTGTTTACTGTTTAACCCTTGTGTGCTCAAGAAGTTAGATCAACGTTTGGTACCGGGCGGGAGGGGGCTGAAAAGATACCAAATGGGATTATCATCGTAGAGGTTTAACGGGCTTTCATCGTAGATGCCTATTATTAATACTTTTTTTTTTGAACAACTTAAATTATTCAAAGTAACTAGGCACATCCTATACACGGAGAAAAAAAAAATCGGTTATAAGAACTGAACATCGGCTCATATGGAACCCCGAGGTGTTCGGTTACAGTAACCAAAGTTCTCGATCGTGAGTACCGAACTTCAGTTAGGAATACCGAAGGTTTCGGTAAGTGTGACTAATACTATGACTCACATTTCGTTCCTACTGAACCAGTTCGGTACTCACAACTGTAAACTTCGGTTCCTGGAACCAAACACCCTGGGTGTTCCATATGAACCGAAGTTATTTTCTCCGTGGTACTAATTGTTTTAAGACCATTTTCAACTTAATATGTCACAAATTCGTTGAAATTCATATGACTCTAATGATATTATTGTGGTGACCCAAACAAACTATTTATTTATTTATTTTTTCGTTTTTCTTGAACTCAGGAGAAATGCAGAAGAATTTTGACCAATTCTGAATACACAACGTAGACCCTAATGAAAAAAAAAAAAAAAAAAAAAAAAAGTTCAATGCCCCAAAGTAATCCTTCAGAGTGTATGTGTATGAGTACTTTTTTTTTTTTTTTTTTTTTTTTTAAAAAAAAAGTGTACATTTTGACTTCGAAAACATATTGCCGAGCGACCGTGGCATGGCCAGTTGATCACCCAAAGAATTGTTTTCTTCTTTTAGTTCGGATGCCTCAACACAATTTTTACAAGTTAAATAGAATTATTCCCGATCATCTGGAAATATAAGGACCTCTGCTGTTGGGCGCTGGCTCTTAAATTATGATTTCTTTTAAAACTTTCGTCTCGATTTAGTGTTGAACAGAAAAATAGTGTGGCGCGTGCACTTTGGCAACATCAGATCTCATCAATTCGAATCCTTATTGTAAAATTATCGATTTTGGCCAATGCAATCCATCCCTTTGATTAGAATCAAGTTTTTACGCAAGTGTTTGAAAAACATATAGCGAAGTTACCGTTAAGCGTGAGCTTCTATACCTGTAAAGCTGGGCTGTTATAAACACTGAGACATTCAAACAAGAGATTGATAGATGAGTAAAGAGGATGGAAGATATGAGACTGTGAGAGTCTGCTTGATATGCCGTTGTTCCGCCGGGTGAGTCAATCGAAGAAAACAATAACAACACTGTGCAAGAAAATGATCAAATTGAAATAAACTCTCATTCTTTCGGCCAGGTGTTGGTTTCGAATTTCGTCCTAGCCATTTTCAGTTTTCTGAACAATGGTCTGCTGATCATATTCTGTAAAAAGGAGTTCATTTTCTTTCTTACTTCTTCTTATTTTCTCTGTCTTCACCTCTTTTTTTCCCCTTTCTTTATAAAGTCGTCCAGTTTATGGGAAATGAGCGCGGTCAGTTACATGGACTTAAACACGTTGAAAAACCTTGTCGTTTTTATCTCGTCATCTTTATTCGCCGATTTCTGAGTTTTATCAGATTCAAACTCACGCATAGTTACCAGATCAGGTTAAAACCTGGCCAGATATTTGATTGACTCCGATGAGAAATCGGGGATTTTCCGGCCAAAACTGGCATCTGTGGCTCACCATGCATGGTGTAAATTACTGCCAATTCTCTCACTCTTCGCCCATGTCGAATTTTTTGTTCGTTCCAAAATGTGCGGATGTACACATTCACTTTTGAATCTTCTTCCCTCCTCCTCTGTCCCTTCCTAGACAGACTTTTCAGTCATTTTAATTTTTTTTTTTTTTTTTTTTTTTTTTTTTTTTTTTTTTTAAATTCAACTCAATGCCTAAATGTACATACATCATGCAAGCGGTTTCGACTATTTTTCTGTTTTTTCTTCTTCGCCCGTTACGTTTAATTATTTGATAGTTTGTTTATTTGTTTTATTGTTTGTTTCCCCTCAGTCATTTGTTACGTAACTCACCTATTTTGCCGAAATACAAAAAACTAGCCGGACATTTCTTCCTAATCAAAAATCAACCAACGAGCGTGACCGATAGCGGTTCCAAAGGGAGAAGGGAGGGGGCACAAGGGCACTTACCCCCCCCCCCCCTCTCCTTCCTGAAATCGCAATTTTGCTACAGAAAACATACCGCTTGATGGATCGCTTCATGTATCAAATTTCAAAGGTGTGTGCGCCATGGGTGTAGCTAGACATTTTTTCTATGAGAGGGGCCAAGTTTGGAAATCGTTTCACCAATAAGTTTTAAATATTTTTGTCGATCACAATTGAAGGGTAGAGCGGGGTTAATAAAGGGGGCAGTAAAGGGGTTATGTGAAATTTTTTCTATTTGGAGAAAATTGACTTTAAAGTTCAAAGTATGGACGTTTTCGACATTTTAGCTGAACATCAACCGCAACAGCTTTGATGAAAGTAGAGCCATATCCTACATTTTTTGAACCAAGTTGGAAAATGTATAGACAGATACCATCATAAGTCCTTCGTCCACTGTGCTAACTCGATTTTTTTCAAAATGTCACATAACCCCTTTATCCACTCTACCCTTCAATTCATTTTATTCAAGCCCAAAGTAGCTGGGCCGCGGGGGTCTGTCAAACCCCACGCACCTTCAGATTCTATGTACAACAGATTTTGCATTGTGCAGCCGCCATTTTTTAATGAGTCTGAGTGATATTAAATGAGAAGTTCTTTGGAAAAACCACACACAAAACAGAGGCTATGCTGATTGCTGATCTTCAAAAACTCATATACTTCAAAGTTTTGTTGAGTGTGTTTCTGATGAGTGAAACAGATTGTTCTTCTTTACCTGAAAATTAATTGGAGCTTATGGCCCCTTATGAGCCAAGCCCGAGAGTACTCGTCTTTCTCCTCGAGTCTATTTCACATTGATTTAGTCTTCATTCCAGATAAAAACGCAATTATAGATGAAAACACCACAATAGATAAAGGTCTCATCGGGCGCCTTCAATTCGTCGTATAGGCAATTCCAACTCCCCCGAGTACGAACAGTTAACTCTATCTTCCCTCTAGAAACGGAGGAGTGGTGTTCTTTTGAACTAACCTGGTCCTTATTAAAGGGTTTAGAGACATCATTTTTTTCAGATAAAAAGAATAACCCGTTTAACGCATCATAGAAACACACACAATTATTACGCTTCGAAATGTGAATTTTTCAAGACGGAAGCATATCTTCGGGTTTACACTTACAAGGTTTTTCCAAAGAACTCTTCAAAGTCGTATTAAAATGTTTTCTGTTCCCCTCCCTCCTTTCTCCTCCAGTCGAATTCATTTTGAGGAAGGAAGTGTGATGGTACAAAAAACTGAGCGGCGCTCCACGTTTTAAAATTCGAAGCGAATCGAATATTTTCGTTTCTACTTTTTTACATATAATTTTACTCTCACATGCAAAGTCGTCATTTTCCGTCTCTCCTCTGAGTTCGGTTTTACTATCTCAATCCCAGCCACTCGTCAGCATTTTTATTTTTATCGAGCCTCCGTTTTCCAGCAGATTCCGTAAAAAAAAAAAAAAAAAAAAAAAAAATTGAAATCCTCATTTCGCATTTTTAATTTATTTTATTTTTGCGGAATATCCTGCATCTACATGGGATGAAGGCTCATTTCTCCTCACTTTCCTCCGACTCTTCAAGCAATAAACCAGACTCTAGTTGCCCGTCAGCATTTTTATTTCCCTCTGCGGCCCGGCTCCAGGCTCGTATAAATTATGAGCCACGCGATGAAACCTAACCTAATGGCATCGTAATGATGATCAAAATTTAAATATTGTTTCGCCCCTAATATGAGAAATTGTTGACGGGTCGATTTGAATAATACAGTCGTTGGTGAAAACACTTGACTCAGACGTTCGGCAGAAGATAACGTCAACAGAGGAGACAAACACACGTGAGAGAGAGAGAGAGTGAGAAAAAGCGCTGTAGATAGTGTGTGCGTGAGGGAGAGAGAGAATGAGAGAGACAGGAGGGAGCCCCCGACCATTCTAACCGGAGCGCGTCTGAGCTGCGCTTGCCTCAGTGGGTGTCCTCGGTTTTGTACCTCTTGCCACATATTCTCTGTTTTATGTTCCCCATTCGGTTTTTCATGATCTCAGAGGAGACTCTTCTATTCACCTTCCATACACTCGCATACTCCCATCAGAGCGCTCTACGATGAGTTGAGTCGATAAGACCTGTATCCGTCAAATATCAACGCTACGCCTTCCAATTTATCAAAATAATAGAGTTGGGAAGTGGCAACCAAAAGTACCCCCTCCCCCCTCCTTCGGCCCAGACAGTGACAACTCCACCGATAAGTAATCTTTAAAGGTTATAGAGGCGCAGGGGTCAGACTGGCGCGATGGTAGATGCGCGTGCGCACACTGGACCAAAATACTTGCCCTTCCGGACATCGTCACAAAATAAGATCGTGAGAGCCAGTTTTTGCACGAATCGTGTAAAACAATCGAAAAAATTAATTTTACCTGTTTAAAATGGGTCAGATTTTCATAGTTCATGGCAAAACTTTTCAATACTGAAAACTTTCTGGAGCTAAAAACTAATCCTTTTTCGTTTCTAGAAAATCCACAAATTGGACCACGGTGTGAAAACGGCGCGATGTCAATGTTTGTCCTGGGACCACGCAGCTCAATGGAATAGAGGTGGTGGGTCGGGGATGAGAGGGGGAGGGGGTTGACAAGATGCTCTGGAGAAGTTCATTCATGTTTTCCAGACTTGTGATGACGATCTGTCTGAATCAGATATTTTACTAGTCGAGCGTATATACTATATACCTTACAAACAGTTTTGATATCGGGAATTGAATAAAAAAAGAAAATTATAATAATAAAAAAAAGAAAGAATTCGGTCGTAAACATTCTACTGCGCTAATGTTATTCTTTCTTCTGAGGCAGGGAGTCAAGGGCTACCGACTGGATCATTTGAGGTGAAGCATTTTTGTCTCTCATCATGTCCTTGTCTATATAAAGCAGGTCAGATCGTAAATCGATATCGATCGATATCTCGATCATTGTCGATCGCTCGAATGTTTTCGATGCCTCTTTTGTACACCAAGTTATAAATGCTGGAAAACTGTATAGTCTTGGTCATAGTCATTCAATCGGAAAAAAATAAAAATAAAAAGTATAGTTAAATTATTCTCGGGTTGAAACACTCTCAAATGCTTACAGTTATAGACAAAATCGACTTTTTCTATTTGCTTTTAGTAATAATCTCTTTAAAGTTGGGAAATATTTAGTGATTAGAGCTATCCCGCCGCAACAATTAGGGATCGATTTCCTGATAAATTAATAGTCCTCCACAATTTTGAAGTTTTGCAAAACCATTAGCTGTTGCAGTGCCGGGCGTAGCGTGCAATATGCCAACGTTGTATTGTGTTCATCTCAAACCCATGTCAAAGGTCAATGCGAAGGTGCTCACCGAACTCCTAGTAATTCGACCTTTTTCATGAGTTTCAATGGACGAACTGCAACGTTGCAAAATTGCACGCTACGCCACTGCTGTTGATTGTATATACTTACCTAGATACATCACTTATTTAACTTTGGGAAATATTTCTGTTGGTTATAGTTGCACCCATTCAACTTCAGTGATATTTCTGTTAAACTTCATACTTCTTCTTCTGGATTTTGTCATATTAAATTCTGAGAAATATTTCTCAATTTAAATCGTGAATAAATAAGTTGTAAATGAGTCTCAGTTGAGCACTGTCAATGTACGCATAGGAAACGATTATCTCTATCGCTCTTAGTTCACCTTTAAAGTTGTATTTAGTGATTAGAAAAGCGCAAAATTGGGGAATCGTTCGAAAATTAATAGTCCGTCCAAATTTTGATTCGCACCATAGTTCAGTGGGGGAGAGTGCAAAGGCAAGTTGATGTGTACGTCTAACTGTCATCGAGATCAATGCGAGGTCTCTCCTGTAATTATTTCATGAGTTTCGATGAGTGCGTTCGCCAAAACTCGCATCCGGTGCTGATATTACACAGTCTACGTTAATTTGGGAATAAAGATTACAGTCAATTCTACGCAGGAATAATGTCTTTACGCTACTTTTCCCGTTTGGATTATGTCACTGGATTAAACTGAGAAATATTTCTCAACCTTTTCATGCGTGATAATCAAGACGATGGAATTTCATCGAGTATACAATCGAGGTCTCTCCTGTAATATTGATGACGCGATGATGCGTATCGACAAATCGATCCGCGGCTGATTTACACAGCTACTAATTTGGGAACAAAGATTACAGCTCTACCTAAGTAGTCCGGTGCTAGGGATGTTTTTGTAGGCGTCGATAACTCGGTTAATTAATCATTAATAACCATTCCGATGGAAATAATACTATCACGGGCAAGGACGTATGCAGGGGGCAAGGAGGTCGAGAAGGGTGCTCCATTGCCCCCACGCGTCCCTCAAAAATGTAGAAACCATACGTTCGAAAAGGTGGTAAACTGCCTGAAAATGTACACGCAATTGGGCAAAAGTTGACGTTTTCCCGCCGATTGGTAAACCCCCAAGCCCTTCACCCCGGAACATTTCCAGATTATTTTTACGACAAAGTCTGCAAGATTAAAGCATCGGAATGAACATTTCGTGACCACGCGACTGACCCATGCAAACAAGGAGTGAAAAATTATAAATTTGGAAAAAAATAAGATCGAGTATTACTCTTTTCGATGCATCACTTTTAAAATTTTTAGTTCGATAGCAAAAGCATTAAACTGAGAATCGAGATTGTAATTGAGATAAAACGTGTCTTATATTAATGGTATCAGGTTGCCCGTGATGCAAAAGTGCACTGCCTATAAAACTAACCTTCCTCTAACCTCCAATCAGAAAAGAGAAGCTACAGAATGGTGTCTCAAATAAAACGTCAAGAATCCTCAGTGAAGGGGAAAAGGCAGGGATTTGTAATGTTATTTTTCGTGCTCGAATGAAGTTTCGCGCAGACCCATTGGAAACTCCACCGTTTGATATCATGACGACGGAGCGAGCGCACTCTATCGCCGAGCTTCGGGAAACAAGTTGCCCATTGAAGCTGATTTAATTCGATACACTCTTTTCTATCGGCTCATAGTTTACTCCGAGAGGCAATTTCACCGTGCTCAGAAAAGGGTGATCCGCTGAAGGGTAGGGGGGGGGGGCTCAAGAATAGGCGAGCCTCCAGCCTCCCGTTTATATTCCAGCAGCTTGTTCTGGATGAAGATGTCAATGGCAGAAAGCCTATCGGAAATCAAGTCCGAACAAAAACGCATTTGCGAGAATTATCACGAGCTCAGATAGCCAGTTGCCATTTTTTCTAATTGTTATTGCTTCTCCTGTGCTTATCCGCGGTTGAATCTGCGAGGTAAACAAGCAAACATTCGTCCGAACCACAACTGTGCAGGAATACAGGGTGTTTCAGATCTACCGGCTCTAGAATTATATTATGTCCAATTTTTTACGAGTAACTTATTTTTGGCCGAAAGATAATTTGCGCATTAAAATTTTAGTCCAATTCGTTTTAGTCTAGTTGGATTTTAGTCCAAAAGTATTTTACGTCCACCTGTACTTACAGTTTTGTCCATTATCATTACGGCATTTTTTACAGTTTTTTAAACTAATACGTCAACTGCTAATCAAATCCCAAGGCATATAGTACCAAGTATTTTTGGCTGGTGCTCCGCTTCTTATCTATGAAAATACACATTTCCTCCACAAAAAAAAACAGAGAAGAGGTTAAGATGCACTTTTGGAATATCTATTTGTATTTAACAATTCCAAGAGACATCCGTTATCCGAAAGGCTTATTCGGATAAATAAGCATATGATAGCCTCATAAACTGTACGATTTGTACATAGAGGTGACTACCAATGACTGATCTAAGACTATGATAAAAGTCAATGAAATTAAAATAAAATAAATATAACTACGACATGCGAAAACCCTAGCTTGAACTTAGTGGGTGAAACATATCATTGAATAAAAAAATTTCGTGGAAAAAATATCTCATCGGACATTAAAATAGAGGACCAAAAATTTAAATGGACTAAACATCAATGGGACCTAAAGTCAAGGACAAATTGTCATTGGGCCGAAAATAATGGACCGAAATAAATTGGAAATAAAAAAGTGGACATAATTTAATGTTGTTTGACTTATCTACCGTATCAAATAATTATGTTGCATTCTGTGGCTGGGACTGACAATCAATATTCAGCCAGTTCAGTAGATCTGAAACACCCTGTACAGCTCACATCCCTTGCAGGAGCGACGTGACGTTACATAAACTTTATCGCATCTTTTTTCCCTTCTGCCGGTTTGGATAATGGAGCTGTTTCTGAGAATGCTTGTTCGCAATTCGATGAATCGCACATCGATATTTTTTTCCTCCGATCGGACTTCCTGACGTTTCTCTGCGACTCAATCGATCGGTGCATCGATTTATTTCGTGCCAATTCTTATTTTATGACTTCTCTCACACCCTTGGGATCTCTTCTCTAACCAAGCTTGCAAATTAATATAAAGTTATGAGTGTCGTCAAAATGGAAACCAATCGATCTAACGATGCATTGCACTCGTAATCATATCAATCGTCATCGATATTATCACCAGAGCATAGTCGTAGCAAGAGATTCGCCTTCTCTTTCTTTGCCTGTTTGACTGCATGTATTAGAAAAAGACAGAACAGGGTCTGAAATAACGTGACATTCCCTCTCTCTATCCTTCTCTAACATTTGCTTTTGAATGTGCAAAGAGAGAAACAAACAAATTCATGGCTACGGTTCTGCATCAGAGGCGTATTCAGGAATGTGTGTTCTTATCCTCGCCCATTCAAGAGCGCCTGTGTTAGAAAAGGAAAGAAAGAGGAGTTATCAAGTGACGTTAACCTCTATATTTTCTCTGTTATCAACTTAATCTATCAAAATTTGACCAAAATCATTCTGTTGAAAAAAATTCGTGCGACAATCGATGAATTTCCCGCAACGTTGAAAAGTGTGTCGAAGTCAATAATGGACACTTTGAGCACCTGTTGTAGTACAATGCTGCAATCAATTGGTTATTTTACACTCACTGAAAAAATTGTTGCCTCAGTTCGTCAATTTTGACTTGCAAAATCGAGCGTGAATCGGAGCTTTGACTTTGCCTCATGCTATTTTCGCTCGTGTGTGCGTTGTAGTCAGAACTTTTTGACTTTAAATTGTTGAATGATATAATAAGTGCCTAAAGATATGACCTTTCAGAATATATATAGTTAAATATACTTTTGCTCAGTAATTTTCTCAAAGACGTGTGCTTGCGTGTGCTAGTATTTATGAGCAGACGGTGCGGTGTAGATGTAGACTATGGCCCTTATGATTTGGAGACTTGAGCGCTGGGTTAGAAAGACGGGATAATAAAAATTGCATTGACCGCTTTCCGGCTTCAATAAGATTTTTTTGTCAGAAAATTGAACTATTAGGTTGAATAAAATAAAATCTTTAAATCAGTGGTGGCTGGTAATATTCGACTATATCAATATCTTATCCATATAAACGTATACGCAGTAAAAGTTAAAGAAGTGAAGAGCCTAAATTGTAGCCTCCATTTCATTTGAATTTTTTCGTAGGTTGAAACACGAGAAATATTGGATAATTAAATACACGAACCAGCGCAGTTTTAAAGTTTAAAGGCAGTAAGTATTACTTTCCTTTATTTGCATTCCTTGAAAAACGCAGCATCTATTATAGACATGATTGCACTAAACCTACACTCTACAAAGATCTCCTTCATGGTATACTTAAACTGTTTTCGTGAACAACGAGTGAAAGAAACTGACAGATCAAATGATGCAGTTGTGGTGTAAATATCGATTTATCTCGAGGCCGGCCGGTTTCTTTGAAA
This sequence comes from Trialeurodes vaporariorum, assembly GCA_011764245.1. Classification (NCBI taxonomy): domain Eukaryota; kingdom Metazoa; phylum Arthropoda; class Insecta; order Hemiptera; family Aleyrodidae; genus Trialeurodes; species Trialeurodes vaporariorum. Next base: position 27,840,895 of record VMOF01000002.1, read on the forward strand.
TGAAATACTTCTAAACTAATATGAATAGTGCTTGCGCGATGTGACTTGTGCAAGAGTCTCTCATATTGCATACTCTCAAATTTGAAGGCGCTCTATAGTTGAAATGGAACGTATACTATTGTAGTGAGTAGGACTGCAGGAGAAGTCGACGAGTGATGCCGGCAAATATGTTTTTGCGCATGGTGGTATCGGAATTGATTAGACTTTCATCATGTTACCATTTAACTCCCCGTCCATTATTTAAGAATGATTGAAGTTTTTATCCGTAGCTTTTATCTTGGAGTTGACAATATTGATCTGTATTAAAAAAACAACAAAAACAAAACAAAAACAAAACAACAAAAAAACAAAAAAATAATGATAATAGTAAAAGTACTAAAATCGATGTGATTTCTCAATAAGTACAGCTAGGTACGAAAAATCTAGAACAAATATATGAATATAAATAAATAAAATTAAGACATATTTTAATAATCCTCTTTATGACGAATTATAACCATCTCTTTTTGGCATACGCACAACAAGACGCAGTGACAACATGCGAGTTACAACGTATCTATCCCCTCTCAGGCTCTCCCATGAAAGATACTGGGAAGAGATTTGGTTCTTATGAGGCTCAATTGAACCTCCAAATGATAAATTTGCATGTATGGGTTCAATGGGAGAATAAAGAGAATCGATTCGATTGTTCACAAGAGCGGGCATGTCAAGCTGCAATCAGATGCGAGTTGTGTGCTTCATTTTGAATAAAATTGACAATATTTCGTATAAATGTTTCGCGGATAGAAAAGAAAAAAAAAACTTTAATTATTTAAATGATATAAGCACAAGAATATAGCTTCACCGATCAGGCGGCTCTGCAGAAATCGTTGATCATCATTCAAAAAAAATTATCTAATGATTCTAATATTGCTTTTTTTGTTATGTTTTTTAAACTAAATTTCAAGAGTCAAATTCCAACTTGATTTCTATTTTCCTGCTATGCATCTCCTGCAATCAATTCTTTACTACATTTTTTCTCGCTAAATATGCGTTCCAAAGCATGAAAACGCCTGCGAGCTGGTATATTTACCTTCAAAAAGTCGAATTCATTGTCTCTTGTTTACAAGCCATCCATTGAAATCACAAGAGCACAACCATTCTTAGAAAATCGAATAACATTCGTTCATGTTTTGAGAGGGCTTCCCTCCATTCAGATCGCCTTCAAATTCGTTCGATGCACCACCATCATCTCCTACGCGTAGGAACATTTGCGCTGGAGTTTTCATAGCGTATCGATTGCTGATGGTTTAGCAAACATTTTGCGATTCCGGCGAAAAGTTTGCAATTCTCGTCAAACTCATATTGCTGTTTCAGCATTTATGAATATCGCCATTTTTGCGCCACGTTTCCGGGCCGCATTTGGGAGTCGGGTTTTTAGCAAAACTTGGGTATTTTTGCAATATTTTTTTTTTCTTCTTTTTTTCAGTGCGGTCGAGAAGGGAGAGTCCTATCTAATCGCACTTCCCTATGCTGAAAAAAGTGATTCGTTATAAAGAAAGCTGCAATGAGATAGGGCCCCCCCCCCCCCCCCCTGTTGTGACCGGCACATTTGACGCCGTCCTGGATTTCTCTAAAAATGGCGTTTGTGGCGGTTTTGAGACTTGTTTTATGCTTTCATTATGATTTACCCTCGATATTATGCATACCTAGTAATCGAGTATAGACCCTTTATAAATGCTGTCGCAAAACTTTGCAACAGATCCATTCTCGCTTTGATCCAAAACCCAAAATAACAATGAATTCGGGAGCAGAGTTCATAAAAACCAGATCGACAGGATCATTTTCTTTGTTTTACAGTTGCTCACGGCTTGTATTTGCTCCCATTCCATAAAGCTCCCCCTCCCCTCTATGCACCCCCCTGAACTTAACCGTCACCACTCCCCTTTCGCCCTTCGCCCTTCGCCCCTGGTCACTCCCCCTTAGCCTCCCTCTTCGAGCGCACCAAGTAATCAACGAAGTAGTTATTAATGATCTCCTCACCGGGTTAACAAGCGCACTCCGACGCGCGCATTATAATTTTATACCAATAAAAATTAGGCCTCGAATTCTTTCCATTAATTTTTGACAGCAATTAGAATTTTCTGCGCGGCGAGGAAAAAATTCAGCCGAACAGAATTTTTTTTCCTCCATAGTTCTGAGGTCGACGCGACGGTGGCTGCGCAGTGCACGCGGAGCTATCAAGATTCGGTCGAGGAACATAAAGTGCGAACAAGTTAATCAGCGCATTCATTGACAGAAAAATATTGCTTTGTGCGTGCCGAACTTTGCAGGTGGGTAAACAGTTCATTTAATTAGATGGAAAAAGGGGGCAGAAGGGGTGGAGGGGCGCGAAGGGGGGGGGGAGGCGCTAGGCTAGGTTAGGAGGCTACGTATTCCTTGACCTAGTGCTCGGTGCGCAGACTTCAGTGTTGTCGGATCTACGTAGACTCAGCGGTATTTCCAAACTCTCCCTCTCTCTCTCTCTCTCTTCCTCTCTCTGTCTCTTTCTCTCTCTCTCTCTTCCTCTCTCTGTCTCTTTCTCTCTCTCTCTCTTTCTCTCTTCCTCTTTCTCTCTCTCTCTCTCTCCCTCTCTCCCTCTCTCCCCCTCTCTCTCTCTCTCTCTCCCCCTCTCTCTCTCCCTCTTCCTCTCTCTTTGTCTCTATCTCTAACTTTGAGCCCTAACTTTGCCTTTCTTTAGTTTCAATTTCGCTTTTTTTGTCTAACTTTTGAATAAAAAAAAAACCGTATCATCCAGGACTTAGCTCCTCCCTCTCTGTCTTTCATTCTCTCTCTTCCTCTTCCTCTCTCTCTCGCTCATTTATTCATGACTAACTTGGGGGGAGGGAGGTGTCGACACCTCCTAGAACTTCGTGAATGCATTGCATTAGAAAGTCAATTTTGGCAATTTTTATTTCGAAACCCCCGCTTAAGGTCGGGCTGGAGAAGTATTTCGGGCGAAACCCATTCCAGATAGATTTTTTGGTTGCGTTATTGGCGGCAAAATACGCACGAATGAGTCTAGCCTGAAATCTCAATTCGCCCATTTAAATGCATCTGTCAGAAGGACAGTGTTGCCAGATTGGGGTAAAAAGGCCGTACGTTTTACATTGATTTAAATGAGGACGATACGGCTTTTTACCCTCAATCTGGCAACACTGCAGAAGGATATGGTATAGAGGGCGCAAAATTCACGGGATAGTCACTTCGTCTAACTTTTTCTAACATGTCCAATGGACATTGTCCATTCATATGGACATTGTGAGAAGACGATCCTGGCTGCACCTGCATATTGGAAGCTTCAGGCCTTATTGCCCATTTGTATCGACGTAAAGTATACAGGAGGGGATTTTAATTCGAAGTCTCTTTTTGTCCATTTCAATATATCTACGCGTTGGAATTAAAGGACGGAGGTAAGGACTAAATACCATATATAATTAACATTATACAAAGTCGACCTACCTAACGGCCAACCCGTGTGTGACCCCTCCTTCTATTAATTTCTAGCACATCAACTATCATTGAAAAATAGAGAGAGAGAAAAATGCAAGTTCCTGAATCGAGCTTTTTCAAGATTTTGCCGAAGTCAAGTAAATTATTGACTCAGATACGTAAAATGCTGCTAAAAGAACGACAAGAACATCTAATAAGTCCAAAACTCAATCCTTGCAGAGAAAACTTATTGATCAAAGTTTACACCATACACTTGGATTTATGAAACATCATACGTTGATGCGCACCCCATACAAAAGAAAGACGGCTTTCTCACTAGTCACTATGCACAATTGCACAATGTACACAATTTTTGTTGGTATCAACGACATCACCTCGTTCTTTTCTACGAAATCTGTAAGAGTCAAATTTCAAATTTACTGTTTGAAAACCAAATTCAAACATCTTGTTATTCCGATTTGTAGGTTATATTATTTTCATAAGGGGGGGGGGGAGGGTGCAACATGTGCACATAGGGGAGAGGGGGTTGCATATACATAGACATACACCATATACAGGTGATCCATCTGAACTTTTAGATATATTTTATATACGAGGAGTGAGTTTTAGAGTTTTTTAATCGTCTAATCGTCATTTCTGCAACCATTTTGTACTAAATAATTGATGCTCCATTTTTCGCCTAAAGCAAAACCTTGCAAGAAACTTTATTGTGCCTAGGTGCGAGTGAACGTGGCTGCTACAGACCATTTCCCATTTGAATCAATGCAAAATAAATGGAGGATTTCACACTGAAAAATCTGGCAACTCTGGGCAAAGTGATAAGCGTGCTCAAGCGAGACGCTTGTCTGCATGCCCGGTTGCATCGCATATATCATAAGGCAAAAAAGAGCTCATCTTCATAGCGATAAGCGGAGGAGATCAGAAGATGTGATTTTGGTTCCGTGCAATGGACTGTTTTAGTAAGAAGCGGGAAATGCAAAACAGATCAATTTTACATAGTATTCACTTTGAAAAATCATCTAAACCAATCAGATTCCTGTATTTAAATTTCCCGCTCGTCACTGAAACAGCATACAGAATGAAGGGCGGCCGCACGCCGCGCCGCTGAAACCGGGACCCCGCGAGAGCGACTGAACAATTGGATTCATGAAGCGGGAATTTGTCTCCACTGGTGCACTGGTGAAAAGCATTCCCCCTCTAACGTTAGATCACTCCTCTTCTCGACTCGTTTGCCACGCCCCTCGGACAATTCCCACCAATAACTTGTTATTCCCTCTATCCCCTCTCCTAAGTAGCCGTCCTTTTTTTCCCTACTTTTTTCTCTTTTTTTTTCTCTTTTTACTCGAACGTTGTTTAGAATGCGCTGCGGTCGTTCTTGAATCTAGCCGGGTTTTTTGCGCAGGTTTCTTTTGCATCCTTGTTCATCTTGCGCGTGCAGTGCGTGGCTAAATATAGAATATATATTTACCTTTAAATTGTATATCTATATACGTCTTAAAAAATACAATTTTTTCTGTTTGTTTTGAAATTTGAGAAGTTTTATATTTTTCTTGCGTTGAAATTTTTAAAAATGCACAAGCAAACGTGAAATATATCGACCTTATACTCTTATCAGTGTCATACAACCGTTAAAATCAACTCATTGGTCGTGGAAAAATCTCAGCGAATTGATTTCTTTTATGGGTGTGCGCGTGTTTTTTAATTTTTAATTTTCCAACCGATTAAATTTTTTCGTCGTGGATTCGCGCGTTTAAATGCAGTTTTAAACTAAACCGTACGTTCGTTTGGACACTACCGGCGTTTGTTTACATGTTATGTAAAGTGTTTTGATTATTATCAGTGTTTATGATTATCATGTGTTTTGACTGTTCCGTTGTTTCGCTCGCGACTTTAAATTAGTTCTCGTTCCAAGAATTTCGAGGATATTGGTGCGACTGCAAAAGTGAATCAGCGACCATTACATCTGAATTAATTACTCTCACTAAAAATTGCGGTAAGTTTACCCAATGGGCTTATAGTCTCTCTTAAACTTCTGTTTATCATTTTAGGGTTAAGTTCATTAAGTAATAGTTTCACTCAACTTCAGAGTCATTAATTCGCAATCACAGGTTATGATAAGATTCCGGGTACTATCGAATGATGATACTAGAATTTGTGATTAGACATCTTCAAGTTATCATACACTTTTTGAGCCATACAGATGGAATTGATTGTATTTGCTGGGTTAAAGGCATCATTTTCTAATCAGCTGGCCGCAATTAAGTTGTGACTTGGTTGAAGAATGGTTCGCATAAACTTAACGTAACAAAAACCGACAGTAAACAAGCATCGCTGGTCTGAAGCGGTATTCCCAACAGAATACTTATTCTGGGTCCAGAGACTTAGTTTGTAAGTTTGAGCAAACCATCGAGTTTGTTTGACGATGTCGACGGCTCATTGAGCTCTTGATTCCTAAAATTAAGTAAATATAGTTCAGTGAGAAAGTAATGGTAATTTCCTGATATGAAATCCCAATGGGAAGAAAAAATTTTTGATTTGAACCACCATTTTCCACCGGAAACTTTGTAATAATTTGAGGAAATACATAAACGCATCTATTAAATTTACCTACATAGATTCGCATCTAACCAAACGGCATAGTTCCTTTCATGGTTTGGCGATAGTTACTCGTGGTTTTTCCACCTCCTATATATACTACAGAGATATACTACAGCCTTTCGTTCTACCGTAGATTCAACCTCAAGAACCGATACATTTACTCACCACTCGCAGTAGAGCAAACAGAAAAGTTTTCTTTGAGAGGGAGGGGGGAAGCAGGAATCGCCAGAACCATAGAGGGGATGAAGGAGGTGTTTAAACCTTAAAACCCGCTCCGGGCTGTCTAGTTATTAAAAAATAAAGCATCGGAAAAGTAACTTAGAAAGTGCTAGATTAATGGGAGAAGACTCGATGAATGGGGATGTGGATACATGTGTATATGACATATGTCCTCCTTACATCACTTTAAAAATATGGCAAATAGTAAAGTATAGCAGCTAATTTAATACGAAAGCTCAGCTTTAATAAAGCCGGCTAACACTTTTGATTAATGCGCTTCTAAGCTGAGCCGAGTTTTTTTTTTGGATGGGAGAGACCAATGAATACGATTGAATTCAGAAACACGTGTGATCCCTGGAATATACATTATGACCCCGAAAAATAATCTAAAGAAACAAAACTTTTTAGACTGTGTATTAATTATTATTAACAGGACTTTACTTCAATCAAATAGATTCAGATGTAGCTCTTTGCTCCGTCAAATTTCCACGAGAAAAATAATGAAGGAAGTTTGTAGAACTAACAGCTCGAGAGATTCAAGAAAACAGCATACCTCATCGTGTCAAATAAAGTATAAACACCAACTAACGGAAAAAAGCTAGGATTGGTAAATTGAGTTGGAAAACGCCTTATGTTATCACAAAACGATTCAGTCAAATGAACGCTCAGTATTTAAAGAAACAAAGTACCTATAACACTGATTTTACTGTGCAGTATTTCATCTGTTCTTCAAACTTTAGCTGCTTGCAAAGGGATAAATAATAATCGAATCTAATAAGGCGAATTTCGGGAATTTCAAAAGTACCACTGAAAGGTAAAACAACCTAGTTTCAGTATGTATTGTGAAGTGTTTGCACTCACGTTTTTCCATCAATGTTATATTAGAAACGGTTGCGTTTTGACCCAATGAAAAGTTTTAAGATTTAATTGACTGTCTTGGCATTAAGGAGTTACATTTATGAAAAAAAAAAAAAAAATCATTTTTCAGCTGACAAAACTAGATAAACATTACCTTTGTTTTTTACTTTCTTCATCCCATCCTTAGAATAAGTTTAGAAAAAAGAAATCAGTAAAGATGCATATCAGAACGCGTTGTTGTTTTTTCAACAAGTATCTTTTGGACGTTCGACGGAATCAAATTTTTATCGGTAGCAAATATTACAAAATTGTTGACATCATGATATCTATAAGCTTTTTTATCCGATTTTTTTTTTCTCTCAGCACTGTTACTTGAAAAAATTATAATAATAAAAAAATAAATAGGTATATTTTTCAAACGCTTGCTTCAAAATTATACGCGGGCTAGGGCATAATAATCCAACACATAGAACATTTGTACAAAGTGTGAATGGCACAACTTGTAAATGATGAGATCAGACGATCAATCAGAAATGGTTTGAAACAATTTTATCTTGTCAATTTTTTCCTTGATGAAATCTTGATTAGTCACACTGTTTCAATTTTTTATTCGATTTGTTTTAAAAAGCTCAAATAAACGTTTCATTGAGGATGAGAAGTCAGAGACATATTTGTCACCAAATGACGAGGGAATCATTCTTAATGCAGAAATTATATGGACTTAGTTCATTTCGATCTGTGCAAAAATTAAATTTTCGAGCTCAACAGAAGATAATATCTACCTCCAACTCAAACAAATTAACACATTTTTTTTGCGGTTGGGTCAAAAAAGTAAAATATGACAGACACTGTACGTACCTATATTGAGTGACATTTCGGGACATTCATTTGGCAAAAACGCTAACTAACACCTTAAAAAAACCAAGAAGAGAAAAAGTAAAAAATCCTTTTTGGAAAGTTTATCAACAAAGTTTGATCTAATGCTTTGAAAGAGTTCGTCATATTTCCAAAATAATATAAAATACAACTTTCAAGTGAGAAAAGAAACTTTCGTAGGTAAATAAAAGGTGTACAAAAATAGCTATAGAATGACAAGAGAGGAAGATTAAAAAGTGAAATTAGTGCTAGTGAAGTTGTTATTACTATTTGCACTTCAAAACTTAATTGATAATTTTTGTAATCTATTCTCTGAACTTGGGGTTTAAGCTTGAAAAATACCAAAGCCTTATAGTTTTCATCTTATTGCAGTCGTTTTAATCATCTTTGGAACCGTTTTTCTCGACATCCGTTGTCTTGTATGCACGCTCCTCAGTAAAAATTTCATTTTGAAGATTCTCTGAAACTTTTAATCAATATTTCGACGACACAACCGCCCTGGAGCTTTTAAGTGAAGCGATTAAGTAAACACAATTTTTCCGATGTAAAAGCTTTTTTTCTGATTCCTATCTTTACGGAACCTCCTATAATGATTCGACGGAACCAATAAAGGACGGATAAATTATTATTCTTGTTATTTTACAAAATTATTTTTTGTTTAGTAAATGACATAATGTACAAGTATGTGCAGCAGATTACAGAGCCTCCTGGAATAGTGCCACGCGCATATGCAGCTAGGAATAATTAATTTTTTCACGAACAAATCGCCAGGTCGCGTGAAGTACCAATACCTCCATTTGAGAGATTGAAAAGAAGACAAAAATTAGCTTTATGAGATTTTTTTTTCACCCAGTTACAGCAAAATTATTAACCAAAAGAAAAAAGAAGTATTTAAACCAACTTTTTTTTAGACTTTGAAATAATATGGAGAGATGCAATAAGTAATTGCGCATCTTGAAATTGTTTTAAACTCCCCCAAAGTTTTTCATTAATCCATTATAGTCCTGAGGTCGCCCATACTTTCTCACAATTCAAATTAGTGGCAACTAGCTCTGCTTTTTTGAATATTAAAAGGATATTTTGTTTGCCGGTGGGTTGGACCATTAATTATGACGCACCTTCGAGTGAAGAACTTATGGCAAAATACAGAAAACACAAATAATCAAAAGACTAACAGATCAACACGGGGAAAAAAAAAAAAATCCCGAGATAAACTTAAAATGTAAAAAGGTATAGGCTCAGCTCATCATTAATCGTCGAGTCTCTTTTAACCTTCTCAGTAATAAGAAGGCTGGCAGGGATCCTAAACCAGGTTTTTTTGCAACAAAATTATGAAAACTATGCATTGCAATTTTTCCCCTTTTTGACTTGTGCTACTGACAGAACGGCATGAACTGAGATCATTTTGTTTTAATTCATTCGTAATTTAGTACGTACTCGTTTTTATGAACTGAAGTATTAGAAGGCGCAAGGAACACGCGCGGATTTTTTTTTTAAACAAAAGAACCGACAGGCGACCCTTTGAAAAACAAAACCAGATGTATCCAATTCTCCAAGCTTATTTCAATGCATTTTGTTTCGGCTCATTTTTTTTTTTTTTTTTTTTTTTTTTTTTTTTTTTTTTTTGGAACATCGAGAAAATGCGGGAAAAAATTCAATTCTAATGACATGTACCGATGAGTAAACGAGGGGGCTACGAGAAAAAGCTACCATGTCCATTCCAGTTTTTTCAAAACGTCAGCTGAGATTTTCTTAATTCACGTTCGGGCGAATGCGCGTACTTGAATTGATGCAATTTTTTTGGTGACGATGTACATTATATGTATAATGAATCCTGAAAAAGATTCATAGATAGCTCTACGTAAGTGGGTATCTGAGTTTGAAAAAAGAGAATTTCAGCGGAAATTCTGTAATAATGGATAGACTTTGTAGATTTTACCTTTAATAATCCCTTACCCCCTCCCATAAAATCAGTTCTTATTTTACCTTTCATCAGACTAAAAAATCATTCCTATAAATTAACATTGTAAATAGTATACGTAATTTTTGGTCCAATCAGAATTATTTCTCGAGTATAAATATTAATTCGAATTGGGCAGAAAATGTGTCAAAATATCAAAGCGGGCGATAATTTTAATTTAAAATGGAGCTCGAGTGAATATCATCTTCGTGGCAAACAATGCCAGAGGTCATATTGACCCTGAAAAAAGAGAACCCCTTTAGCTCGCTATAATTTTGTTTACCCCATTTGATTTTTATTTTTTATTTATTTTATTTTTCTTGAGGAATTTAATAATTCCAAGTTGGACCAAATTGCTCAATATTCAGCCATTTTTGAAGTTTATTCTTCGTTTCTTTTTTTTTCTGCTATCAATTTTTCACCGCCAAATATCTACATCTATGTAGGTAAATCATTATCTATCTCCACCTCACCAACCAACAGTTATCAATTATCTACCTTGAGACAAAGAAGAGGGACAGCTCAAGTTCCTTCGAGCGTCGGTAGGATAAAGAAAAAGATTTGTAAGTCCAAAAAAATTAACTGACTTTTATAATCGGGTGCAGTTTTTCCAAAATAGCTTCCAGGTCGGTTTCGATATTTCAACAAGTTTTCAATTGTAACATTTTTTGATTTTTGTTTTGAAGAATCTCGGGACTAAAATTTAGGCCAAAAAATATTATTTATTCCTCATATTATAGAACACCCCGTCAAATCAATTATTGACTAGTCTGTACTTGAGATATTAAGAGGAATTTATTTATTTGTTTCATACAAAATGACTTTTTTAAGTTTATTTAAAGGGAATTTCCCACTGGCCCCCAAAATGTTAAATTGTTCCTTGCTCCAATTCATATTCTTTAAATTTTACGGCTGTATATAGAGTTCTATCGAGAACAGCAACCCAATTTTTTGGAAGGGAACATTTTGATTCCTACGAAGGTTTTCCAAATTTTGAGAGTCACTTTAGATCCTTATACGCGTTCAAAGAGTGTGGTCAAACAGAGAAAAATCGTTCAGCCGAAATGCACCACTGACAGCAGGTGACCAATGTTTGAGCGTCGAAGCCGAAAATGTTGCATTGTTTTGTAATCAAACAGCAGCTGTGATTAGAGGGTCCGTCAAAAACCGAATGGTCGTGCTTGGATACGGACATCCATCAGAAGCACCAATCTCATCGGAGCAGCCTGCAGCAAGTCCCAGTGTAGAGTTAGGGAGATTTTTGGTGTTCCTGATAAGATATCGGTGCGTTTAGTGATGTCCATGCAGATTCAACCGCAAAAATTCAGTCGCGAAAAAAAAAAAAAACAAAAAACAAAAATTCAAATAACTTCATCAAACATGTATCAGTTTCGTCATTGACAGACCGAGAGATGACGTTTCAGATGACATACTCTTCCTGTCTATTTTCTAATTCTCATAGAAAAATGTTGGTTCATCTAACTTTCTGCCAGTTTGATAAAACTGTTTGAACGTGTACGAAGGGAGGCTTTATGATGGCTTATAAGTTATAAGTACGTGAACATACAGACAAAAAAGTTTATGATTAATGGTCAAATTAAGAGCTCAATGGAGCATCAGAAAACTTTTGCTGCAACTGAATAAAGAATTAGCTCTGGTATAAAAACAAACGGAACCAACGATATGGTGACACCTTAGACTTCCAAACTTAACATCTAAAATAAAGCTTTTAATTTTCTTGAGCTGCAAGTTGTTGCAGGAAACGCAGCAACCTCGATGGATTTTTCTGTGTCAATTTTTTCACTTCTTCTATGATGGCGAAGGTATATCTATAATGGAGGTGACAAATTAGATAGGAAAACTCCATCTTTTCTTTACTCCATGAATCTGAATCAATCAGTTGCTTGTTCGATGGTATAGAAATCGATATCCGCTGTTTTAATCTATGAATTTGAAAAATGCGCTTTTTCCATACGAGTGCAATCTGAAAGTGCTTTGTAAGCGTATTTATGGGAATGACCTGGTAGATTATATATCCTGACCCAACAATATGTTGTATTATATGTTGACCCCGAATCGACGATTTTCGGAAATCATTTGAGTGATGACTGCGGTGCTTCTCGTGGTGAACGTTGGGGTTATTTTGCACCTCAAACGAGAGCATAGGGATCAGATGAGCCCTGATGTTTGCTAGTTTCCATCGGGTCAAGTGCACGGTAGATATAATTCGCAAATATACGCGTAGTTTGTTTTGTTATTGGTTAAAATCAACAGGAATTCACACTCTATATTGCTACAGGAAAACTTTGCAAAAGACTCGTTATAAAATCTCAGTGATAAATAAATGATGGGGCTCTTGCAAACTTTTGCTATAGAAGATTGAAGAGTTGATTCTTGCATAAAAAACCTGTGAAAATAACGATGAGTTCACTAAAAAATCACGAAATTCACTCTCAGAATCGGGCTTAATGGTGGATTGACGCAGGTATCATGGGAGATTCCTATCTGAATTGAGACATATCTCTGTGTTTCCGTAGAGAAAGTGACATAATAGATAGGAATCTCCCATGATACCTGCGTTAAACCGCCATTAAGAATTTGCCGTTACAGCAGTTATGTGCGTTTTATTACTGAATTAGACTTTCTAAGTGAGATTTTCGTGATTTTCGCTGGTTTTGACATCAGATTAGACTATTCATTTGCTCACAGCAAAAGTTTGCAAGAGCCCCATTCAAATTACTTAGTAAAAAAGATATAGAAATTATTAGACAAGATATTATGAATAAATTAAATTGAAACTCAACTGGTCAAATCATTCTACAGTTTTAACTCCACCAACCCATGATTTTGGTAATTTAACTGTAAAGCGTATTAAAGTAAATTAAATTCTCCTGTAAGAGACGAAGCCTCAGAAGTTGCGGTCGCGGAAAGCGTCTTTGCTCTCAATTGGAACTATCTCAGCTTAAGTTATTTAATTGTGTTTACTGAAGGGGAGAGAAAATAGGCATGCAACGTATAACACATGTCGTGGAAGAAATGAAAGAAAGAAATGGAAAAGAGTGACAGATCCCCCCCACACCCTCCCACCGCTTATTCATCCGCGCCACATCGCACAATAAGGCGCGCATTGATACTTTCCGAACAATCTATTTCAATTATTATTCAGACAGTGGGGAGGGTTCAAGAGTCTAACCTCAAAAGTATAACGAGCGAACTCTGATATTCCTCCTAACTAAAAAGTGTAATCAATTCTTGAAGTATTTGTCTTATTTTTGTGGCTACTATCAAGCACTTAATGGAATAAGAGGATTTTTGACCTTAATTTTTGAAGCCGAGATAGATACTTTTCGAACAACCTATATTTCAATTCTATCTGGGCAGTTAAAAAGTTTCATAAATCTATTTTTTAAGAATAGGTAACTTTCAAACTCTGATGTCCAATAAAAAGGAAAGTTTTCCTCATTAGTTTGTATATTTTATCACGCATTTGAATAAAAAGGAGGCTTTTGAAGCTCGGGTTGATTCTTTTCAAAAATACCATATTTTATAATAAAATAGTGAAAAGTTTCATACAGATCTTAATACATATAAGAGAACAACGCACGAACTTTAATAAATGTTCTTTTAAACTGAAAAATGTCACTTGTTCTTGTAGAGTTTTCTTCGATCTTTTGGTTTTTATCTCGAAATCAGAAGGGAAAACTTTTAAAGCCTATATAGATAGATTCTTTTTCGAACAACCCATTTCAATTTTATCTGGACAGCAGGAACATTCCATAAACCTATTTTCAAGAATAAATGCAAGAACTCTGATATTCTTTTAAATTGGAAAGTTTCATCTTTTTTTGTAGAGTTTACCACATTCCTCTGGATACTATCACGCGTTTGATTAAAAAGTAGGCTTTTCAATCCTGATTTTTTAATTCCTGAAAAAATCTGCGTTTCGATCACTGTCCGGTGCGGCACTGCGCGCAAAGACCAAATTCACCGGAAGGAGAGCAACTCGAACATTTATCAAGAAATTCCGACTTTAATCTAAACTTATAATTTATTTAATTTTCTTCTTTTTCTTTTCCAATGAAAAAAAATCCTGAAGGAAAAAGGAGAGAAGAGCCCAAGCTTACTGAGGAGAGGAAACGGTCATAAAAATCAAACCGCGACTTATACCCTCTCTCTCGCCCGTGCACATCCCTGCATCGCGGTGTATTATAATGGTCACATTCCTCAGTTATGTATATTCTCCTATGTTAATTTTTTTCTTATTTTTGAACAAAAAATGAAATGAGAGCTGTTACCGGAATAAACGAATGGATGAGGAGATGACGTTTCCTGCGGTGAAATTAGGATAGATGCGGCTTCGAGGGCACTTTTGTGTCTACTCTATCTACCTACTGATGCGCTTGGATAACTCTTTGTCTTACACTGTTACAACTTCACACGCACATTTTTCGGCTTTCAAAGCGAGTTCAAAAAAATAAGTTTTTTTCTTCCCCCTCCCTTCAAAGTGTTGGATTACGAATCAAATTTTGAGACCAAGTCTTGAGTCTCAAAATGAGAGTATTGAGTCTGTATGGCCGTAAATTCGGAAAAATTCTCATCAGTAGTTGCGTAGAGTGTGATTTAGCAACGTCACATTTTAAATACATTTAAACCCATGTGATTGATGGAAGTCTTGGGTGCACACTGAACACTTGCGAATTCGAATTTTTCCCTGGCTCAAAATCGGTAAAACGCAGCGTTGCCAGCTTGCACGATATGCCACGAAAATCCATTTCAAAATGAAGGCAAACGGGGCGATTCCCGTTTTTCGAAGGAATTTTGATAATTTGTTTGTATCGCTTGTATTCTATATCTTTGTATTGCTTCGTCTCCAATTCTGAAATTGTGTGCTTTATTGCTTTTCTATCTATTCCCAGCTCCTTGTTTCACGAGCGTTTTATTTTTGTCATGAAGTATGGATACCTATAGTCACAATTTTTAATCGACTCATTATGTGTTCTCTGTTTCAGACCCGTTCAAGATGAAGCATACGAAATGTTTAAATATCGGCCGGTTCCCTTCCAAATCCATGAAGTTGCGTTGATCGAGGCAGAATTGCAAAATTAAATTCGTTTTTAAGAAGTGTTTCGTAGAATCAATTTTAGTGATCGGTTTCGAACGAGCAAATCGCGCGAGGAAAGTTTGATTTGAGCTATCGAAACGGTTTTTTTTAAAGTGAATGTCTGCTTCTATTTTCAAGTTCGGGTCTTTCTCTCGCCCTGATGGGAGTTTATGAAGACAGCGCCCATCAAGAGACGGGCATGCACTGGGTGAGTTTATTTAATTTTCTTCCTCTTTATTAATTTTGCAAGAAAAGGGAAAATTAAAACCCTAGTAAAAATGTTCCATGAACTCTGTTCCAATTTTCCATGTGGACATGAAAATCACTGTGATTTCCGTGTCAATTCACAAGGAAATCAACCTAATTTACATGGAAATCAAGGCGATTTCCATGTCCACATGGAAAATTACAACAGAGTTCATGGAACATTTTTACCAGGGAAATTAAAAATTAAAGTGGTAAATATACAAAAAACGGGAGAGAAGAACCAAAGACAATGGCTGCTCGTTACGGTTGACAACATCGGATGTTCTTTATTTAAACCCAGGTAAAACAATCGATTACGCAGGTTAAGCGACCTGCTTTACCTACCTAAAATCGATTATTTTATGTGCGTTTTAATAGCATAAAAGCACGGTTGCCTGATTGGACGAGCCGCCACTGCTTATGGTTAAGAATTAATGTCGATGAGGTTTCCGTAGCTTGGCTCAGTCGATCGATCTTATCATGAATATCCTCTAACGGACAGATGATACTGATAGTGTTGATCCAGGAATTTATCCTTCATCTGCATATTTGAACCCATGTGTTGAACAAGGATAGAGATAAAATTACTTGGTGTCACGCGATAGCTCCTTCCTTTATCCTTTTCTAACTTGTGTGTTCAAATGAGCCGAGAGACTACAGCACTAATTCCAAAATCCGCTTATGCTAATTAATAGTACTGATGTTTTAAACGATTGAAATGGTGGTTCTGATGGTGTAAAATTACATAATAAAATAAAAGCGAAAATTTCTCGAAATCGAGAAAGGTTCGGTGTACGTGCGATGTGGGTTGCGTCAAATCGTCAACGCAGAAATTATGCAACTGCTTTTCTGATGGTCACGCCGAAAAGCTCCAAATCCACTAACATAACTCGCGAAATTCTTTAAAAAGAAGAGGTGTAAGTGGCGTTAGCTCATAAGAACGATGGGGTAGATCTATCTAATTTTTCATTTTCTTCATGGGTGCAGCAAATCTCTCTCTCCCCTAATGAAGCTGTGAAAGTTTTAATCAAACGTTGAGTTTTAAATGACAAATTAAGTACGATTATTATACCACGCTGTAGGTACGATGTATTTACGGTTATATCGTCATTTGAAAGATTTTTTGTTTGTTTCTTGTTTTTTGTTTTTGTGAAAGCTTTTCTCATTATGTTCAAGAGTTGATTTTGGAACGATTCAATGCTTCCATTGTTTTCTTCCAAGGGCGGATCCTAGAATTTGTTTCTCCTTCTCTTCTTCCATTTGATCGCATGTCCAAGGCCCATGCCCAAGACAGTCCGTCACGTCACAACTATAAATCGCAAAGTCGTGTGAATCAATCATGGAGGTGGGGGGGGGGGGGGGGGGGTGCTTCTCTCCCGCATCGTTCCCGATCCAGCAGACTTATCCTTGAAATGGAGGGATCTTGAACGGACTGGATTAGAATGAAGATCAGTGATTGGTGGAGTGTCACACGTGGTTGCCGAGTCTATTCAAAATTTCGGATTATATTCGATTGGCTATCGAAGAGTCCTAAAATAGCTTACAGATAATGTAATATATTTCGAAATTTAAGCTGGACAACCACATGACCCCCTCCTCCACCAATCATAGTTTTTCATTTTAATGGGGTTTATTCAAAATCCCTCACGGTCAGGGATCAACGTATGCAGGTGCTTTCACCATATCCTTTTTTAAACTGTAAAAAAAGGAGCGAAAACAGTACGGATATTTTGTACCTCAGCGAGTGTCAGTCCACGTATACGGAACGCGGTGAGGGGGGGGGGGGGGGGGGTGTTGCAATTTTGCCACCATCCGCAAATCGCCGCCGATCAAAATTAATTATTTGATAAAAAATGTTCTTCTTACATCTCTTGTATATATACCCTGATTTCGACGCCTTCAATGAAAACTTTTGACACTATGGTGGCGTCCCCCCCCATTCTGATTTTGCCGCCCCCAAAGAGTGTCGCCGCCAGGTTCAAGAGTATGCCCATGTGCCCCTCGGCGCGGCCCTGGGCTTAGCTAATGAAGGATTGTATGAAATCATAATACCTAACCCAAGACTTTCAGCTCCGTAGTCCATACTTTCTCAGCCAGGGCAAAGTTATTTCTTTATGCAGTGTTGCCAGATCGAGGGTAAAAAGCCGTATAGTCTCCATTTAAATCAATGTAAAACGTACGGCTTTTTCACCCCCCCCCCCAATCTGGCAACACTGTCTTTATGTCTACTTTCTTTGCCATTCAAAATCCCGATGCAAAGAAAAAGTGATTCCAAACTGCTATTTCACAGAACTTTTCAACGAAGACTTGAAATATAAATCTTTGAGTAAGCCAACAGGCGGTGCGGAGCATGGTACAATAGCAGTCAGATTTGTAAAACATGAATTTTTATTCGCGAAAATATTAATATTGATTAAATTTCTTTCCATCCAGGCAGAATTAATTCGTAACGAGCAAAATTTGAAAGTCTAATTAAAGTGTCACCTCTCACCTCGCGGCTTTACTTTCTTTGTAGGTTTTTTAAAGGGTTATATTCGCGACGCAAGTGACGCGCTCAATGCATGTTTGTTGAGTTTAGTGCGCAATGATTTGCAAATCGAGCTTTGTGCAAAAATCTAAATACAAGAAATATGAAATTGATTGCAGACTGAAGTGGACGTTGATTGATTAAAAATGAATGATTCGTTTAGGGGTGCATGTCTCTCTTGACAACGGACCACTAGAGATAATTACAAAAGCTTGTTAACAATATAAGTGTAGAGCTCGTTTCAGAAGTGTTGACGCACATAGACCATAATCTTTGGCGAATTTTCAATTGTAATTCCTTCACATCAAAACTATACTTGCCTCCGACTTTAATGTTTTGATTTCTACGCGTTCTTTCTCAATGAAAATAAGCCAACGCTGCAGACATTCATTTTCATTAATTTTTACTTTGTAATATGAGAAATAATGTTGAAAAATTCCAAATATTATGGGGTTAGGTTGCGCCTACACTTCTAAAATGACCTCTAACTTACTGTCAAAAATAATAGCAACAAAAGGTGAGATGATTTCATTCAGAAAGTTCTGAAACTCATCAAATTATAAACACCAATCATTTTTTCTAAGCAATTTTTGCAGATTACCGATGCAATATTAATTGCTCTTATTGTTGTGCGGTTCTCTGGTCAAATAACTGCAACTGTTCTTATAAAGAGCCATATCTACCCTAAATCCACTGTATGAACATTACATTTACATTCCTGCTATTGCGAGTTTAGCAGTTTAAAGTTCATCAATGTTTTTGGCAAAACGTAATTTTGGCGACTTTTTACATTGATATACAGTGCTCAGAATTTATGTGGCAAAGGATCGCAATAAACCCATTAAACGAAGTATTTGAGTTGAGATAAAACTATACCCTCCAGTAAGAAATTAAATATCCGCTCAAGGTCCTGAGAATGGCCACATTTTGTATTGAATTCACACATGAAGCATGTATACAGTCGGGTGCAAATCCAAGGTTCGGAACTATTCAAGGAACAAGTCATAAAACAATCCAAAACATTTCTGACTATAATCGGATTGCTCATTGAGTTTTTGGTCTCACCCTACGAACTCTTTTTGTACCTACACCCATTTCTGCAGGAGGTGGGTGAAAATTTCAGCGCTGCCGTTTTGTGTATATTTCATGCAGTGGCGAGGCGTGCGATTTGGCAACGCTCCTTTCCCCCATTTAAACACATTAAAAAGGTCGAATGCCTGGTCATAGCCGATGACTGGAGCGTTCGACTTTTTTGGTGAATTTAAATGGAGAAAATACATTGCTGCCAAATTTCACGCTTCGCCACTGATTTTATGACATTTCTTACTTCATAAATGATTCCAACAGCAGACCAAAATATTACTTAGCTCAGTTCAGTTTATGGCTGTAATGCTCGAAAATAATCGCACCCGGTAATATTTGCTTAATCGGTGGAATCATCAATAAATTATTAAAATTTCTGAAATTTTTTTAAAGTCGATGCCAACTGTACCGGTTATTTTCGTACGTCATAGTCATACACTGAACTGAACTGTGTAATTTTTTGGTCAAGCGATGGGATCTTCGCTGTATTAAAAAATGTCATTAAATATGTACTTAAAACGGCAGCTTTAGAAACTGTCGAAGTTCAAGTGACAAAACGGTGAATCCGAAATCTCATTACTGGTGCATTGGTGGAGTCTTTATCGAACCTCCAATTCGCTACCAAACCCAACAGTAAAGAATGCTTACGAATTCAAATTGTAGAAAAACGATAACCGATTGTCGACGAGCCCCAATTGCATCAGTGGTATCGGGAAATTAATCGTTGCCGATGGAGAAGTTGGAAAGAAACTCGCAGATCAGGAAGCTTTTGAATAAATAACTTTCTCGCGTAAACGGAATCAAAAGTACGAGTAAAGTATGTTCCTCTATGCACAAATCATGTCCGATGAACGGGAGGAATGTCCAGTTAGGACTGTAAATCATATTTTGTTGCCTTGTTGATTCTTTACCATATATACAGAGCCCAGATTATATATTTTGCTGAGTCTGTACATGAATGAAGAAAGAAAGAAAATCAAAAAGAAAAAAAAATCATTATCGTTATTTGTTAACGACGATCATAAAATAGGTAAGCGAGTTGGGTAATAAATTTCTAATTTTATGACGTTAAGCAAACAGGCTGCAAATTTTAATTGTTCAGAAGTAAAGTAGACGGCAGATCATTATTTATAGGTATGAAAACAGCGCCGCAGCAAACGCCGAGAGGAAAAGAGATCGGTCAGATAAAGAAGGAAGGAACAAACACACTCGAAATAAAGTTTCAAAAAAAAAAAAAAAGGGCCAGGGTGAGGTTGAAGAACTAATCATGATCGACAGGTGCAGTGGCCAGTACCTATATGGACACTATAGCTCGGTATGCCTCAAAATGAGGTCATAAAATGGGTCAGTTTGCTCTTGATCTTATTGGTTTCCTTCATTTGGACAGGAATGGTTGTATGGTCCATCAACCAATTCGTCTCCTTCTGCCCCTGAGAGAATGAAAGAAGAGCTTCTGTTTCTCGGAGTACATCCCTATTTAAGAACATCCCTGCTAGAAATTTTCCTTGACATCTGGCAAGGAAATATTTCCATGACTTTCGTGGCAAGGAAAAATGGCCGGGAAATTTTTCCTTGCCAGTCATGGAAATATTTCCTTGCCAGTTATGGAAATATTTCCTTGCCAGTCATGGAAATATTTCCTTGCTTGTCGAGGAAATTTTTCCTTGCCAAGCAAGGAAATTTTTCCTTTTCCTTGCCTGGCATGGAAAAATTTCCTTGCCTGGCATGGAAAAATTTCCTTGCCTCGCGCGGAAAGAAAATAATTCCTTGCCCTTGCTTGGGCATGGAAAAATTTCCTTTTTCTTGCTTGGCTTGGAATGCTTTCCATATCTGGTTCAGAAAGGTTTCATGGATGCATGTGCCTGATTCAGAAATGTTTCCTGAACCTACCCATACACTTGTTGAACCCAGATTCCCAAATGCATCTTCTGCACAGTAAACATTGAAAACTAACAGCGTACCAACTATTTTAGAACAAGCTCTACTCTTCTGATGGCAGGAAAAGATAGACATGAAACTAAATCAAATTAAATTCAATTATATTGTAAAAGAAAAAAAACTGTAACAGTACATCCCTGGTAAAAATGAAGGTAGTACAACGTTGTAACAACGTTTGAGGTTGTACTAACCTTGTACTCGTAATTGGAACCCAACGTTAGTACAGATTGTTGTAGCGACGTTGTTATATAGGTCTGATCTGTACCAACATTGTTAGGTCTGCTCTGTACTAACGTTGATAGGTCTACTCTGAACCAACGTTAGTAAGCAGATGTTACTATGCAATTTCAAACAACTTTGGTACAGATTTGCAATAATGTTTGTAGATGCAAGGGAGCCAACGTTGTTACAGATTTTCTACAAACGTTGGTAGCACGAGATCTAGCTCTAACATTACTTTCCTCATTCTCATAGCTCTTGCAGAACAAATACAAATAAAGAGAAGAGAAATTATAAACTGTAATGAAGGGGTTTAAGAGTATGCTTGCATGCATGAAGACAATGTAATACTGTAAAAAGTACTCACCATATTTGACGGTTATCCATTTATTTGAAAGTTTTCAAACCGCACAGCACTGATTCACCAAAAAAATTTCAACCGTATAGCCTCACAGCTATTTGATGACTTATTTACAAGATGATTTATCACTAGAGCTTTTTAATGCTTGAAATTAACTCACTAACCAAAAAAACCAAAAACAAATTAAACTGAAATCTCATATTTCCAATTTTAAAGCAATATATGCGAAGCCAAACTGTTTAATAAAGATTTTCAGTGACTCTCCGAAGATTAATGCCACATACACTTTCAAGAGCAAAAAAAGAAATAAATTAAAATTATTCACAGCTATGAGCAAGTTGTCGACAGGAATTCTGATGAATCCATTTTGTAGAGATCATACAAACTGAGGTACCAAGCATTCCTTCCATGCGACTCTTGTGCCTTTAGACAAGCTTTCCTCCGTGAGATGATTCAATGTTTCTGCCACTGTCCCTACAGCATAAAACTGGACTTCCATCAGCTTAACATGTTTCAGGGATGTAGCAGAGAACGATACAAAACAGTGTGAAGTCACGTAATTCAAGACAGAAACCAGAGTTCCTGAAAATGTAAATCAAAACTGTAAGTCAGAGTTGTAAGAAATCATTCTGTTTCATAATTATTAGAGCAGACACATGCAGAGAGTTAGGTGCTGACTCGTAGAATAGCATACGTTCAAAATGCATCAAAACACATCGGTGAGCAGTTGGTTAGCAACCAGATAAACTCTTTTGCAACTGCTCACTGATTAGTCAGAAGCGGATCCAGCGGTCTGGCAACTGTGTATTATTCCCATTTGAATGCATGAGAAACAATCGATTTGTAGAATGGCCGTAGCACCTTCAAGAATCGATTGTTTCTCATAAGTTCAAATGGGATGAATTCATGGTTGCCAAATTGCTGGCTCCGCCCATGTGATTAGTTTTGATACATTTTCAGTACCTCAACTGACGTATCAGGATACTCAGAAAGCATCTGCTCTAGCCACCAACCTTATGGAAAAATTCTTTTTGGAAACATGAAACAAGGGAGAGTGAAGACCTGCAAGATCTACAGACAAGTAGACATATGTAATGGCTTGGATAAGGACTAGTTAACTTGAATTCTTCATGTTCTTCCTTTTTCTTTTAAATTTATTTGCTATCACAGAATAATACAATCAGACTGGAAACTCCCATATCGTTTGGTAACTTCTCAAGATGGCAGACGTTTCTCACTGTCTTTTTCACTGCTTGAATTAGGGATTGTTTGGAACGTCTAATCAGAAAATAATGCTTCAAAAATGTTCAAAATGAACCTAAGTTTCCACTGTGATTGTAGTATTTTGAGCTATGCTCACTAAAAATACAGCTTGTTTCAGAAGTGGGAGTGGAGCTCAAATGATGATTATTGGCAGGTTTTCAATTTTTATTCCTTCAAGTCAAAACAAAACTTGCCTGAGACTTGAAAATTGCTAGAGCAGGGGGGTGATTACGGAGGATCGTTATCGTTTTCGAGTGCAGCAGTTACTCGCGCTGTAGTAGGCTATCGTCTTATTTCTTCTTCTTCAACACTGTTCTACTCGATAACGATAACGATCCTCCGTGATCACCCCCCAGGACTCTTTTGAGTATCGGGTGCTGACGAGTAGTGGTGCGTGCTACTGAACTGCATCAAAACGCATCGGTCAGAGGTTGGTTTGCGCAGTTTTGACTCATTGCTAGTCAACCACTCACCACTGCGCTTTGATGCAATTTGGTAGCATGCACAGCTACTTGTCAGAACCTAATACTCAAAATGGTCCTGCTCTATTTTTAGCATCCAATTAATTTCATTCTATTCTTACGTACAATCTGAGAAATAATGATAGCAAAATTCTAAACATTATCAGCCGAGCTCTGCTTCGTCTTCTGAGACGAGCTATACCGATCAGTGCAAGCCCCACCCATCTGCATGTGCCAAGACCGGCTTCACTTTTCTTTCACTTCATGAAACAGCTGTGGCCAGTCGTCTTCTGTAATGTCTTAGGTTTCTACAGCCGCTTGAGGGAGATAATGAGTTCTTGACAGTTACAGACCTTGTTTGGGCGAATTGCTCTAAGGAAAGGCTCTGGTAATGTTACTGACAATGTAAGCGAGAAACAAAAAAAAAAAACCATTTACTGCATTTAAAATTGTCAGGAATATCAAGAGGAGACTTTCCAAAAGCAACTAAATATTTGGCTCAAAAAACTAAGAATCTGAGAACTACTCACCATCTCCCATGAGCAGCTGTAGAAACGTTGTACCCTAACCTCAAACCTGCCACTTTCCGGTATGAGGTCCTTACTGTTTTCTTACTGAGAGATCGTGCAAACTCCTTACATACAGCCATGTTTAGGTCTTCATCTTAAATGGTAGGCCAATTTTACTATTAATTGAACAGGAGGGGACGGGTAACTCATGATTACTCTCGGTTGGTCAAAACTGACCGTGATAAGAGAAGAGACTACTCAGAGTTGTTCGCTTATTCCGTTCCGACAAAATGCACAGACCATGCTGGCTCACCACAGTGAAAAAGTCTGTTATGCAGCATGATTCATGCGCCAATGCGTTTCAATGAGACAAAATATCCTGTAAGAATGTTGCTGGGCCCTAACAGAAAGAATAATCTAGGTCCCAAGTTAACAGGGGCAGCTCATTCTAAATTATGAACAAGAATTATCGGCAAGGAGTTAGGTGGATGAGATTTCAAACAAACGCTGTTTTTAAACATTAGAGCTAGACTAACAGTGGAGTCATCCTTCTGCGAGCACCTTGAATAACACAGTGAAGAAGTTACAAAGAACAGCATGGGACTGTGAATAACAGCCACCTCTATTTGCTCAGAATCGAATATCTACCAAGTGCGACAAGTAATTAATTACTCACCCCGGTTTCAAATCTTGAAGGTGAGGAGATCCAACCAGGAGACTTTGAGAATAATTTGATGAAACTTACTTCGAGAATTAATGAATTACGAGGGATACTTTCAGAGTGTGTTGATCATGCGTCCTTTTTGAGAGCAAAATGGCGGCTGGGATTTCACGAATCACGATTCATGAGTGAAGATGCTATAGGGTGCTTAACAAGTCTGAGGCCCCCGGTGACTTTTGAACGGTGTCAAATTATTATTATTCTTTGGATGGATCGACCACAGAGTATTCGTACCCCGAAAATTTCAAATGTGATTAAAATTACATCGAAATGATATCAAACCAACTGCAAAATTCAATTGATCGATTCGCATCCCAAAGTCCCTGCAAGGAGGGGAGTCTCGGACTCATGGAGCATCCTATATCTGTGATAAACAAACATTAGCAAACTACCGCTTAAATGTCCACAAAAAATCGTAATTTCTTTTCCATCGGAAGCATTCTTTTTTAATTTTTGTTCTTTTCGAGTTTCAATCGAATAAATGTAGTCCTTGTACACGTATGCTATTCTGTATAAGAGCCAGGTTTTACTCTGGGATGATTTCGACCCACCAAGGATGCACAATGCACATTGCACAGCTCAGCAGGTATCTTAACCATCTCATTCATTAAAAATTTGTCATCATGCATTTGTTCCAAAATGTCTCTGAACTCTATAAGAACATTAGTGCTGTGCTCATTTCCCGCTTGAATTCTATTAATCTCTGTCCGTGAAACGGACTACCTACTCTCAAGCAGTCTTCCGAGACTCCTTCTTGTTGGCAAATCTCAACTTAACCTTAGTTTCAAGACTGATACAGATTACAGAGCAGAACAACTTAATCTTACTGTCTAGAGAGAGCTCTAAAATCAGCAGTCAGTCTGCCAATTTTTACAGTGGTGTATGTGTGAAGGGAGACTCACACTGGTACAAATCAGTGACGTAACAAGAGAAGTGGAGGCCTGCAAGTAAACTATTCCCGAGGGCCAGAGAGGTAACTTTTTCTGAGCTTGGGCCAACAAGCACTGCGCTTACCTTGCTGTCCTGTTTGTTACACCACTGATAGGTATATTCAAAGATGGTGGGATCATCCAGAGCTTATTATCTGTGAAAAAAAAACTAATTCCCAAAGAAAGGAATAATAATCTGACAAATGAGCCCTTATTTGGACCTTCATAAGAGAATCCTCTTCAACAGATGCCACGGGCTTTCGCATTCCCTGCCAGACTCTTGACTCTTGTTTCATGTTTCCAAAGAGAATTTTTCCATGTTGTTTGGTAGCTTATAATTATGAAATAGAATGATTTCTTACAACTCTGACTCGATTTTGATTTACATTTACAGGAACTCCGGTTTCTGTCAAGAGTGTGGTACCTTGCCCTGTTTAGTATCGTTCTCTGCTACGTCCCTGAAACATATTAAGCTGATGGAAGTACAGTTTAGTGCTGTAGGGACAGTCGTAGAAACATTGAATCATCTCACATCGGATAGTTTGTTCAAAGGCACAGGAGTCATGAAAGAAATGCCAGGTGCGTTAGTTCGAAAGATTTCTACCAAATCAAAACCAGGACTGATTAGAATTCCTTTTGGGTGATTCGACAACTTGCTCAGTGTACTTAATAATTGTGATTCGTTCGTTTTCAACTCTTGAAAATTTGTGCGGCATACTTACCTATCTCTGAAGAATAACCAGAAATCTTATGAAATCCGGGCTTTGCATTGATCTACAATTAAAAACAGAGCTTGAGTTAAATTTTTGTTTCTCAATTTTCAACGCATTTCGGTTGGTGAATCAGAGGCGGCCTGTACGATTTGGCAATCATGCAATTTTTCCATTTGAAATTAGGTAAAACAATTGATTCGTGAGGAGGCTAACTGCTTCCTCAAGAATCGATTATTGTTTTATCTAAGTTTAAATAAGATGAAAGCAATGTTACTAAATTGCATGAGCAGCCACTGTGGTGAATTGATTTTAAATACTTAAAAGTTTCTCTTATTGTAAGTGACGTATATTGTGTTATGAAAATGGCTATGAGGTCACAGTTCGTTTGATTTGTGAATCGGTGCTGTTCGGCTTAAAAACTTTCAATTGATTGGATAACCTTCAAATGTGGTGAGTGCTTTTTACAGTCTTACCTTTTTTTCTTTTAGGCATGCGAGCTTACTTTTAAACTCTTTCATCAAAGTTGTTAATTTCTCTTCTCTTTACGGCATATACCTCTAAACTGTAAGGTGAGTGCATGACTATTTTTTCCAGTCAAGGGGATTAAAGTTGCAGCAATTTTGCTATGATGTATGATTTTTCTGGTCATGAGAGATTAGTTTGTGAATTCAGCTTTCAAAATGGTTGTAGTTTTACTATTTTCTGCAACTTTACAACTCCAAAAGTAAAATCCTCAAAAGTAGTTAAGACGCCATCTCCAGTTATTCATCAAGAGTTGTCGAAGTCATAAAGGTGCTATTTGACTCCTTGACCAAGAGTCGTCAAAGTTGTTAAGTTACAATACGACTCATGTTCAATATTTCAAGAAAATCGCTGAATGACTTATGGTTCAAAGTCGTCAAAGTTGCAGAGTTGCCATACAACTTACGGTCATCAAAGTCGTAGAGTTGCTGTGGGACCCTGCTTTAAGAGGCGTCAAAGTTGCAGAGACGCTGTGCAACTCGATGGCAATCTTTATACAACTCCATACGACCATTAACGACTGTCGTGCGACTAATTTAGTTGTTAATGATCGTCACTTTTACCAGGAATTTAATTACCGATGGAAGTAAAAAAAATAATCCTTGGATACCTACAGATGAAGAATTAAAGCATAATACGAGAAAAAAGATAGAAAATGAAATAAAGCTTAACAACATTCTTATTTCAGTGACAGACAATTTTTTTTTTGCTATAAAACCTTTAAAATGTTATAGTATTCCTAAACAGCTTAAAATTGACTCGAGAAATGTTCATCTAACATCATACCGACAGATTTACTTGCTTTAATTTGCATAATAGCATGGCTATTATGAGATCGATTTGAAAATATATCGATGTCGTCGTAGGATCATACCGACTTATCGACCTTATTCAGGTATGAAACTGACTGACTTACCGACATTACAACGACAAAAGCATGCTTACTTGCATACCGACCTTCATGGCAAGTATAAGATCGGTTAAAAGTTATATCGGTGCCAGTATGATGTTGGTGTTTTGTCGATATGATGTCGGTTTATTGTCGATATGGGTCGATATAAAATCGGTTTGTCGGTTTAGTGTCGATATGCATCGGTTAAATGTTAAAAAACAAGTCTAAAACCAGAAAAAAATTGGTATTCCAAAGGTGATAATCTCAGTTTCCTAGTCCCACTCTAAAAATTTTCAGGAGAGTAAACTTAATTTGCAATTCCCCATTTGAAATTTTCTTTCAAGTCCCTTTGTGAACATTTTTTGCAAGTCCTAATTTTGAAAAAAAAAAAATTCCAAGTCAAACTCGAAAAATTTACGAAGTCTTAATGTGAAAAATTTTGCGTAAATCTAGTTTGTGTGAAATTTCTAGATTTTTTTTTTCAAAAATAAGTCGAAGAAAGGCGGCGAAAAATTTTCTAAGTCCAAAATGTTAGTACAGATGAGTGGAACATTCCACTGTCTGTATCGACTGCTCATTCACTGAGATTCTGCACTCCTGCTTCGAGATTTC
Organism: Trialeurodes vaporariorum; assembly: GCA_011764245.1. Taxonomy (NCBI): domain Eukaryota; kingdom Metazoa; phylum Arthropoda; class Insecta; order Hemiptera; family Aleyrodidae; genus Trialeurodes; species Trialeurodes vaporariorum. The sequence continues at coordinate 27,868,974 of VMOF01000002.1, forward strand.
TGTGATCATGAAAAAGTTACCTCGAACAAAACAAGGAAATGGAATAAGTATTTCCTCGGAAGGCTCAATGGACATGGAATTATTTCCTGGCTGAATACAAGGAAGTATTTCCTTTTCCTTATTGCTCTCAAAATGAATTATAAACATTCCCTTGGAGGTTTCCATGGTCATAGAAAAACTTCCTTGAACAAGGCAAGGAAATGGAAAGATTTCCTTGGAAGTTTCCATGGTCATGGAAAAAATTCCTTGAACGAAGCAAGGAAACATTTCCATTTCCTTGAAGTTTTCCATGAGCATGGAAATATTTCCTTGCCAAGAGCAAGGAAATGGAAAAAATTCCTTGAAAGTTTCCATGGTCATGGAAAAATTTCCTTGAACGAAGCAAGGAAACATTTCCACTTCCTTGAAGTTTTCCATGAGCATGGAATTTTTTCCTTGCCAAAAGCAAGGAAATGGAAATATTTCCTTGCCGAAAGCAAGGAAATGGAAATATTTCCTTGCCGAAAGCAAGGAAATGGAAATATTTCCTTGCCAAAAGCAAGGAAATGTAACATTTCCTTGCCAAAAAGCAAGGAAAATTTCTAGCAGGGATATTATTAATTTTTCTTTAATTATTTTATAATAAAATAATACAAAGACAAGCATACAGGTCATTCCACAGTACATATGACACCCGTAACACTATTGATCGACATATTTTGGTTTGAAGAAAAATAATGTCATTCAATCAAAATTATTCTACTAAAGCTCATTTCTTTCTTAGCCTCAAAAATACAACAAATTTTATTGGTACCTGAGAAATATTACTTTAAAGTGTTACGGGTGTCACATTTTCAGTGGAATGACCCTACAGCTGTCCCAAAATGTGGAAATTGGCATGAATGTCGGCTAAACATCAGTACCATATTTTATATGATGTCACAAAGTCCCACAATTCAATTTAAAAAATGAGAGTTTTCCGTAAAAAGTGATGGACTGATGCCATTTCAATGAGATAGACAGATAGATTCCTGGATTCACGGTTAGACCGACCAACCATGACCAGCGTTGCCATATCCGAGCGAATTCCTCATAATTAAAAAATAACACACATTTTGATAATAATTATCAGCAAAATACAACACTGTCCTTAACACCTCTCCATCTGTGTATTATGCAGTTCGTTGATCGTGCGGTATCCATTGATATACATTACAAAGATTTGGTTCAAATGATCGTTGACACGTAATTTCAATCGGTGATTGGAATCATTGATCGATAAGTAGTGAGCTTATTTTTAAAGCTTCGAGTCTCGATCTAGAAGCAAGAATCTGGCTCGGCGAATAAAAAAGAAGAAGAAGTAAAAGTCAAGCAAAGAGACGCGAGTGACGATGACGGTGACAACGTGACACGACGGCCAGCCCTTGCACAGTGGTCCAAAATATGGGTTCTTTCCGAACACGCATGCGCTGTATAGCTCTATCATTATGAATCAAGAAAGTTCAATGGGCCTTGTTGCAAACGTTTGCTACAGCGCTATGGAGATTCGATTCTGTTATGAAATCACGTCAAAATTAGATTGAAATGATCAAAAAGTCTCAGAATCCGCCCGCATGAACCCACAAAGGAGGTTTTAAGAGAAATCCAAGATAACGGTCAAATAAGTAGATCACAAAGGGGAGTCCCATCAAAATGGGACTTTTGCAAACCTTTGCTACGGGTGATTGAATTGTCGATTCTTGCATTTAAACCTGTAAAAATGACGATCAGTACACCAAAAAAATCACGAAATTCACTCTCAGAATCGGGCTTAATGGCGATGAGACGCAGGTATCATGAGAGATTCCTATCTAATTTGAGACATATCTCTGTGTTTCCCTAGAGAAAGTGACAAATTAGACAGACATCTCCTGTGATACCTGCGTAGCTCTCCATTACGATCTTGCCGTTACAGCTGTTTTCTGAGTTTATTGAATTCAGTGGCGTCTCGTGGAATTTGGCAACAATGTATTCTATCCATTTAAACTCTTGTAAAATATCGAATTCAGGGGGTGCACAGTGCACAAGGAAAATTCGATATATTTAATGAGTTTAAATGGAGCAGTTGCATTGTTGCCAGATGGCACGCGACGCCACTGATTGAGTTTTACATTTTTGAGATGTGATTTTCGTGATTTTCGCTGTTTTTTACAGCATATGAACTAACTATTCATTTGCTTGTAGCAAAATTTTGCAAGAGCTCCGTTGCAGTTTTCTCTATACTAAGAAATTTAACTATTCTTAGCGGTACTCTCCAAGGTCCGCTCATTTTATCGTCATCTAGGAATTTTGTTTAAAGCAGCATGTACTGAGTTTTAAGGAGTCAATTTTGGAGCTTATTGATGCTCCCGCAACGTTGTTTTTCAATTGATTGTACAGCATAATTAATTGACTCTCTATTGCTGTGTCAAAACTTTTTATAAGCATATCCCATCATCGCTACAAAAATTTCAAATTCGAGCCGTATCGAATCCAGCTTGGCAGTATACTATCGACTTTTTTACTGGTACATTTTTGCCATATTGAAATTCAACAATAGCGTGAAGAGAAAAGCTTTCTCCCTCCCTCTGTCCTCAATTAAAACAGCCCTAGTAAAAATGTTCCATGAACTCTGTTCCAATTTTCCATGTGGACTTGGAAATCACTTCCGTGTAAATTCACACGGAAATCAACCTAATTTACATGGAAATCAAGGCGATTTCCATGTCCACATGGAAAATTGGAACAGGGTTCATGGGACATTTTTACCAGGGAGACTCGTATGTACGATAAGGATAGATGATTCATATTTTTAGATTTTATTATTTTCTGACTTGAATGTCAAAAAATGTCAAGTTTTGACCCACTGTGCGGCGATGAACGAAGTCTAGAGCGGGGGGGAGAGGAGAGCGGCAACCAATGGGGATCGGCCGAATAAGGCGGCAACGGAGTTGTTTACGATGTGACAGAGATACAATTTACTTTCTATTAAACAGTAATTACCAGGCCAACCGCAGCACCACTAATTGATAAGCTTGCTACTCTATTCCTCTACGACTTGAGTCTTCAGTCTCTTTGAGTCTTCCTCTGTGTCTTTGCGTCTCTTTGTGTCTCTTTTGGCTCTCGCAGAGCAGAGCAGATCAGATCGGAGTACAGGTATCATCGCAATGGCTCCGTCTTTAAGTGCTCAACACTCAACAGTTTTTGCTCACCATTCGTGGTATACTAAAGAGTAGATGCATCGCTGCGCAAGGAGAGGGAGCGCCGAGCAACATCTGTTTGCGCGATCGAAATTTAACCAATCGGATCGCGATTCCAAAAGCAGGGGATTTAAATCGACCAATCAGATCCAGATGTAAGGAATGGGGGATTTGAATCGCGGGATGACCGTCTTGCGGATTCAACTTTATTCCCAAATTCAACGGCGATTGCACCGGTGGACAAAAATATTGCAGTTTATAGAGTAATTTCATGTGATACAGTCACTGGCGCAACCAGGATCTCTTCCATCTCTCTCATTTCCCATTTGAATGCATGAGTAGGAAAAGGGCAGAAGGAGGGGGATTTATACCTTTGTCCATCCTTGTCTAATATACGTTTCCTAATGGATAAAAGAGAGAAATGAAGAAGCTCTCGGTGCGCTACTGGATACAGTCAAGACGTGTATTTTTGCAATTACAGTTTGGCGGTTCAGTGACCCGATCGACCTATTGTTTGTATTTTATTTTGACCCGTTCTGACGATTTCTGGGGCTCATCTCAGTGATGACTGGAACGTTTCGTAGTTGAACCTCATACGAGAGCAGAGTTCCGATGAGCCTGATGTTTGATGGTTTCCAACAACTCCACCGGGCCGAGTATGCACGCCAGATCATTTGCGAAAATGCCGCGCTTTTATTACTGATTAATTTGATCTAGTTATACAAAATTCCTGTTCATCGGTGAAACCACATTCACCACTGGAATATTGTCTCTCAAGCCACCGATATTCGTGTGTTTAATTTTGTTTTTTTAACGGAACCGAAATTTACGGTCGAAAAAAGAAAAAAAAAATGAATGAATGGAAGGAAGGAAGGTAAGAAAGAAAAATGAAATCACGAGAATTAAAAAAGTGAAACTAAAGAGGGCTAGGAGTGAAGAAGATGAATGTAGAGAGGGGAGGAGGGCTATATTCCCCTTTTTTGATGTATAATCCGTGCCATTTTCAGACGCATAATTCCAGATTAGAATCTTGAAATTCACACCGGAAACAAACGAATAGGTAACACATAAAATCATACCATTTTCCACAAAATGGGAAAAAAGACGGGTTGGAGTCTTTTTTTTCTCTCCTCCAAGGACTTAAAATGGAATGGAAGACCCCCTCTGAATTGTTGCTCGTAAAATGTATGTGACTGTGTCTGCATATTCTGGAAAAAGTGCCAACATTAACGAAAAATATGTTTTTCCATTTTTATATTTTAAATAGGGAGGTGGCGTGTCTGTTCATTGTTCAGTTCCACAAAGAGTATAAAATTCGTTCTTACGATAATGTGTAATATAAGTACGGTCTGACACAAGCATTGCAAGTTTTTGCGAGTGACCTTCAACTGCGGTGGAATTTTATGCGTTATTTTAAAAATAAACTATATCAGCTTTGTCTGGTCAGTCCAGATTAGGCAAATGAAATCAAACAAATAAGATTGGCTCCAAGCAAGAAAAAGGGTTCATAACGGGGTTTATCTGGTTTTTCAAAAGAATAACCTGATTATGAGGGTGACAGTCTTGACTCTTGATTTCCCATAAAATGTATCCATTTTATGGGTAATTCTACGGTATATAACAGGACTTCTCGCTGACGCAATTAATTTGGCGTAGATATAATGGCATCATTAAAACGTTTAATGCTACCAAACAAATGAGTATTTTCGTTAAAAGCGTTTCTTTTAGCAAGTTCAACAGAAGCCAACACACTGATTTTGAAGAATGAAAAAGTGATCCTGCAATGACGTGATTACTTTGTTTGGACTTTTAAAAGCTATCCCTGGCGAAAATGGTCCATGTATAGGTCCATAACCAATTCTCCATACAGAGTATGGATATCGTATGGATCCGTAAGGATATCAACACCATCATCCATACTCTGATTCGTACAATATCCATACTGTGTGGGGAATCGGGTATACATACTTATGAGGACCACTTTTACCAGGGATATAATTTCAACAATTCACTAGATTTACGATCCGTTGCTGTAGCACTTGCGAAAAGAAACGCCCTTAACAGAAACATTCATTAATCATTTGGTAACTTTAGACAATTTTATGAAGAAATTTCTATAACATTTGTCGGCTTCAGCGACATGTCCTGTTACCGTGGAATTACCCTTGCCCAATTTAAATACACACGAACATAAACACCCATTCCAAATTGGTGGGGTGCCCCGTTTTAATCCACTGGTGGATCCAGAAATTTATCCTTCTCTCTCTTTTCTCATTATAATGCGTGTGTTAGCAAAGGACAGATCAGGGGCTCAGTCACGTGATTTTCGCACCACCTTCTATCCTTTTTTAACACATGCGATCTAAATAGGAAAAAGGAGAGATGGGACATTTTCTTGGATCCGCTAGTGTTTTAATCATGACGCCATTCACCATTCACCATTCTCTATGCGTATTTCAGTAGAATTTTATCTGATCATGGTACGCTCCATCTTCATTCATGTATTTGAGAGTCGAGGCAATCCTGACGATAAGTCTTTAACGGCGAATTCCTGGCAAATCTTTACTAATTAGCGGATGGTGTTGTCTAATTTTTTTAAAATTCTATGAATGGAAGAGGTCAAGAGGAAAACGGCGAGTGTGTGTGAGCATAGAATCTTTTAGTCGATCTCACACATATTTTTTCCTCTTTGCACGCATCACGCATCATCTATTGTGTTAGCATGTCTCACATATTTTTTCCCCTTTAGCACACTAATTTTGTTTCAAAGTGTATCCGATGTATGTATTACATATTTGCTCTCATCAAATCAAGGCTTCATCGGCTTTTTCGTTTAGAAGTCCCGAATTAAGTTTTGAAAAGTTTATTAATAATTTTTTTGGGTTCAACTTTCATTAACGACCTTGAAAAAGCCAGAAATTAAGTCTGAATTTTTCCAGGTAAACTTGCACCTTCTTGACAACGAAACTTTAACGTGACGAATACAGTAAATTTATTTGTGACTCGTGCAAAGTGGTAAGTCTCTTAATTTGAATCTATGTAAAATAATAGATCTTCAAGAGGCTTATTGAACAAATCGATGCTTTTGCATATAGGTTAAAACGTCAAAAGTATGATTGCCACATTGTACTAGCCTTTATACTCGGTAATTTTCAAAAGCTGTAGCTCAATTAGGGGACCATTTTTACACCCGTATTAAAAAAAAAAAAAAAAAAAAAAAAAAAAAAAAAAAAAAAAAAAATAATATTTTGACTCCAATAATGTATGCTCCAGAAGTTTGGCAAATGCATTTTTCGAAACACCGTGTAGATTCTCACAGTAGTTATGATGAATGTGTTCTGGTCGAGCGTTCGAGCGATCGATTAATGGAATGAGATGCGGCAACTTGGTCGAGTCTAGAGTATTCACCATTTTGGCAGTCACCTACACAGACGCTATGATAGCCTGATACCGATAGCGATACATTTACTGGCCTGCATTTTACTTTAAGAATCATGGCACGCTCCGACCAGCTTCGGAGCCCGAGCCGAGCGCGAGAGGTTTTCGTCAGAAAAACGAGTTTCCAGATCCACTCACAACTTATGGTGATTCTGATTCCAGGCAGCGAGCTGCTAGGCGCGAGCCGCGTCTTATTGGTATTGGTCGACCCGAGAAGAGTATAGAGTCCATGTTCAATTTCTTAATCAACGTTTCAATGCCGCTGTCAGACGCGCTATGCCACTCCACGCCACGCCAAGCCACGGCTGTGTTACCACAAATCATAAAACTGCTTTTCATTATGATAAAACGCGAATCACTTGCGCAAGACGCTTGCCGAGCTGTCGAACCACCGCGTACCAGTGTTGCCAGATTGAGGGTAAAAAGTCGTATCGTCCCCATTTAAATCAATGTAAAGCGTATGGATTTTTCAACCCATCTGGCAACACTGCCACGTACAGTGGATCGAAAGGACCCTTTTGATGGCCCAAAATCATCATTGGCGAATCCAGAAATCTGGCAACAGAGTATTCTTCCCATTTGATTACATGAGAAATGATCTATTAGTCAAGGGGCTATGCCCTCTTCAAGAATCGATTGTTTATCATACATTCAAATGGGAAGGAAGCGCAGTTGCCTGATTGCTGGATCCGCCTTTAAAAATCATCAAATCGTCATCATCTAACACAGTGTTGCCAGATTGGGGTGAAGTTATTTTGAGTAGCAGGACTTCGGAGTCGGAGTCACAGTTTAAATCAAAATTGTGCGTTTTTCGCAGCAGAAATTCATGAAGAATATTGAAAGACCAGTATTTTAATACGCTCTATAAAACTGATTTCAGATGTTCTTGCTCAGTCAATAATTGAAATCAAGAATTGCAGGCTTAATTATTGCAGTCAGAGCTCTGAGCTGGGGCAGCTCCCTAAATTAGTAATACTACTGTAATAGTTCAAACTGTAATCTTTGAAATAAATTTCTGACTGTGCAAAAACACCTGAAATTAGTTTCAGAACGATCAAATTCTGGTAACATGTAGTATTTTTCATGAGTTTTTGCTGCGAGTGACGCAAATTTTGATATTAATCGCGGCTCCAGCTCCAAAGCACTGTCTAGTGTAACGTCATGTTGCGGGACAGCTCCGCCCTCCCCTACAATCAACATCGAACATTTCGTACGCCAATTTGCTGTTTTCTGCGATTTTTCGTATCATCACTGATGATACGATGATGATTCATCAGTCGTCCCGGTTTGTGAAAGCACGAATCAATATTAATGAATTACAAAGAACTCTGATGTTTTTTCGAATCAGGTCTTGCTGTTTTTCTACGTAAAACCGATGGTTTTCCGGAAAATCACGCGAGTAGCTGCTGCGGATGGATCCGGCCGATACACGACTGCTGTTGGTTGGAAGCACTTCGCCGCAAATGGCCTTGCTGATATTTTGCTTGGTATCTTGTACTCTGTAGTATAGTGACATCAAGAGGTCTCTAGACAAGCTCTCTTGCAAAAAGGACTCTTTCAAATCTGATCAAACTATTAACTTTTCAAACCGTCATACCGGGGCCCTTCATATTTAATTGACTTTTTTCAACGTGAATTAATAAAATTTCTGAAACTGCCCACTGCCCACTGTATCAGCTCGTTTTAACCCTTTCGGTCACCACTGCTCATATTATGGGGCCATGTTTAACACGGAGTCTTATGCAAATGTCAAAAAGACATGCATAAGAAATTATAAAAGAAAAATCCACTTCATTCACCAGTATGAGTCTTAGAGCAGTTATAACCGCTTGTAAGATTATAATCTCATCTTCCAAAATTCATGACTGAAAGGATAACTCTAGATTTCAAAGCTTTCTAACGAATATTTCAAGATACTTTAAGTTACTAATTTTTGGCCACAGGTGTGTCATTTTCGCCCACTGTGCTCCGTTGCACCGGTCGTTGCCTTGTTGCAATAGCTAAGACTAAAAATATGCTAAGGATTTTCAGCGTGCAAACAAGATTTTTTTAAGTCGCGCTTTACGCGATCGCGAGACATTTTTCAGTGACATTGATCGGATGAAAATTTGTCTGATGTTCCAAAATTGGAAGTCATCGCTGATTCCATTGGCGCCTTTCTTTTAGTCTCGAACCTCTTTGACTCGACTTGCCTCGAGGTGGCTCGATGTTAATCAAATGGGAGTTGGGTGTGAGCAGTACGAAGTAGGAACGGCAATATACAAGTATATATAACATCGAAAAACCAAAAACTAGAAATATTGTGAGGATTGAGGTAACGAGAAGTAGTGCACGATGATCTGCAAAAGAATGCCCTCTCAGCGAAACCGCCCTTCATAATTTTGTTCATTATTTTCCAAAGCGTTCTAGATTTTTGTATTTTTTAAGGCATCCTTTCAGGTGGCGATTCTGCGTTCGACTCTGAAATGCCTGTAAAGTGCAGACTTCTTTTAAACCGGTCCAAAATGCATGGATGACAATTTCTACAAGGATACTTTCTTTTGAAAGTCATATAGCATATATACCTTTTCGAAAAATCCCGCCACCATTTTCCATAAAAATACTTCGTTACCGTACCGTACCCATCAAAGAACGTAACACTGCCCCAGGGTGATGCCAAAATGTCACTGTGGCATATGCTCCATATCTTGTCCGAACCCTATAGTTTTAGCGTTTATCGAAATTCGCTGAATCAACACCCTGTATAAGAAATATTACAGATTGACAAAATATAATTACCGCTCTGCAGCGAATAGAAGTTGAATTTTGATGTTTCAACCAAGCAAACACGCGCGTTTGTATTTTCATAATCTTAAAATCAGAGTCCTTTTATGTTCTAAGAAGGAAAGAGAGAGGGAAGGAAAGAATAAAGGAAAAAAAGAAAGGAGAAGGAATAAAATAGAAAAAAGTCGACTGAAAATTTCTAATCGGGAGCTTTCTTTCGAAGGTCAAAGAACGGCCCCGCCCTTTCCATCTTTATAAGTATAAGGGAAATTAAATCAATTTCTCTTTCCTTCCTTCCGCCCGCTCTAACTTCCTTCCCCTTCATCACAGCCCCTTTCCCCCCCCCCTTTCCGCTACTCCCGACCCAACTCGATCCACGTGTTACGATTAAGGAAAACATTCCCATGGAACTTCTTTAGCTCGCAATTCAGTACAGTGAACGGAAAATCAAGTTTCTCCTCTGATGTATTTTGGAGCTCGCTGAAAAAAAAAAAAAAAGAAAAAAAGAAAGGCATATCCTATAAGGATATCTTGTATACAGCAATGGATATTATACAGTACAAGTGTATATCAAATTATTCTAATCACTCCAGTTCAACGACTTCTCGCAAAGGAGGAAAAATTCTGCGGTAAAAACGAAACGAATCACACTTGAGCTTTTTCCGCAAACTCATCGTCCGCCGTCAAATTCGTCATTCTTCAGTTATCCAGCTTTAAAAATTTCTCGTTCCGTTCTTATTAATTTATTTGCCATCATTATAATTCTTCGAAGAACGGGACGAAATTATCAAGGCTTCTACCGTATTTCGGGCCAAATCTGTATAGAGTACCTATAGAGAACATCTCAAAAAAACCTTCCGTGTAAATCAGTTAGTTAATGATTGCTGGTAAACAACGAGGAAGATCTGAGCTAAATGGAATATAAACACGTTTTCCTCTTCACTTCTACGGTTTATCTTAAAATTTCATCAGAATTTGAATTATTTTGTCTAGGAATGTTATTTCATGTAAAGTTTTTTTTCCTTCTTTTTTTTCCTTACTTTTCAATTTCTCCGAGAAGTGTTGAAGAGCCAGAGCATAAAGTCATGGTTTGATCATACTTTGTTTTCATGAACGGGAAAAAATTAAAAAATTGTACCATGGTTGTCAGACCTCAGAAAATTAAAGTTTCGCTTGTTAAATTGATTTAAAATTTTAATTATCGGGGGGGGGGCGGACGGGCAGTGGGTCCTCGTATAAATAACAGCCCAGCTTCTTTGCAATGAAATAATGAAAAATGCATACAGAACTTTTTTCTTCAGCATTTGTGTCATTGAGGAACGAGAGTATGGCATTGGCACGATCATTATTTTGTATTATTTACGTTTAATTTATTGTTAATGAAAAAGCACTTAAGAAAGTCGAATATCGGGGACTCTATGGCAAACCCAAAGATCACCCCACATTGTTCCAAAAGTCACCTAAATTAGTTGATATCATCACCAATAATTTTTGGAAACCAAATGACTTTCATTTAGAAGATAAACAAGATAAAATCAGCCGCAGCTTCTTCAACTAACTTTTCAGGCAGTTTGGGCAAAAAAGCTGTCAAAACATTGATAAATAGAGAGTGAAAGAAAAAAAAATGAGAATATACAAATTTTGCATTTTCACTATTTTAAAATAAAATCATTCAAAAACTGAAGGTGCACGGCAAAAAAAGATTGGTAGAATTTACCATCTGCATTGCTGATTTTGGAGTCTCCTATCAAGTTTGGTAAATTTTACCATATCATATGGTAAATGCAACGTACCTTGTGGTGAAATGCACTAACAGGATATCTTAATTTACCACAAGGTATACGTTGCTATTTACCATATGATGGTAAAATTTACCATGAGTTGATAGCAGGCACCAAAATCAGCTATGCAGGTGGTAAATTCTACAATTCTTTTTTTTCCGTGTGTGAACTATAAAAGTTGTGTCTGATCTCAAAAGATTTAATTATTATTATTAAATGGGGGGGATGTTAAACAATTTCGAACTGAATTTTATATACAATCTTCAAGTCGGGGGTCACGTGGAAACGGCCCTCCCTTCCTTCCCGGGTAAACATCGCAGAGAGTTAAACAGGAAATGTTAAAGATTTGTCAGCTAAATCCGGCAATCATGAAACATGCATTGGATCATACCTCAACACATGTACATTTCGTGAGAAATCAAGCGCGAGTGATATGAAGAAGAAGAAGATTACACTAATTCGAAAGCAGTCGAATCGCATTTTCCTCTCCAGAGTCACAAAGTGAATTTATTGCAAATGATATAAGTAGCATGTTTATCAAATGTATCGATTCGTGAAGGCACTGCTGCACTTTTAATTTTAAAACCTCTCTCGATTTGATAACGTTCCAATGGGTATACATTTTCATATCAAAGAAGGCGTATGCTAATAATTTCTGATCGAAATTGCGTAGAGTTCATCCAGAATGACTAGAAAGGCGATTAGCTCACCATATTCATATTCAATGGGTCCGTTGAAAAAATTTGCTATATCCATAGAGATGGTCTCTTTTGTAAAATCACTTAGAAATAACTGCGCTGGGAGCCTCAGAAAGTGCTAAATCGACTACTGAAAATTCAATAAGGGCTTCTTTAAAAAATCAAAGATGGCGGTCAAAATGAGTGGGTCAAAATGGGGGAGTTCCATCCAATCTCAACTTTCAAGCTGAGAAAAGTGATTCTCTGCAAATAACTCTGAAATTAGACAGGGTTTTCCTCCATTGTGACCCTCTCGACCATCATCTCGGATGTCTCTTAAAACACCCTTTGAGGGATTGTGAGTGGTTTGAAGATTTTTAAATGCTTTCAATGTGATTTTCATGCATTTTGATTTCAAAATAGAGCCTTTACATAACGCTGTTGCAAAAGTTTGCAACAGACCCATGAATTCTCTTACTTATACTATCTCATAATATGAGTATCACATCGTTTCTTACTTTCAAAATCGATCGAATATTATTCTTATAGGTAAAGTATCTGAGAGTCATCAGAAGGGCTCGTATCAGCAGTAAAGGGTGCTGGCAATTAATGCCCACTTCAACTCATTAAAAAGATTGAGCTTTTATTGTACGTTCGGCGAACACTTTCAAATCCCTCCTTTTATATGGGTTTAAATTGACAAATTGCAATGTTGCCATTTAGAACGCTCTGCATTTTTCGTAAAGTGACGAAGCGTGCAATTTGGCAATCTTGGCGTTTTGATAATTTCTGTTGGGAAAAGTATTTTTGGTTAGGCTGTCAATGATTTGCCTCGCATATAAATCTCGACTGAATAACGCGAAACGATTTTATTCTGTATCCTGAAGAAAACCTCATGAAGAAGTTTGAGGTTTCGGGGATAAACAAAACAAAATCTTATCTTCGATAAAGAGGATTTTCGAGTGGTTCTTTTACGAAACGGAAGGTCAATTCTTACCATACAGCGCTGTCAGGTTTTTAAAATAATAATAAAAAGTATACATACAAATATACAGTTTAAATTGATTCATAGTAATATGGGAATTGAGCATCTTTTATGCCAAATCTGATAACACTGTCACCATTCAGGATCCGAATTCCTCATTCAAAGCGCCAGGAAATCAAGGACCGTTGCCAGAGCTTACATTTAATTCGGATTTTATACGGATTTGTAAGAGATTGCAAGGGATTTTCTCAAAATCCGACAACGCTTGTGGCGAGGGATGTCTCAGTTCACGGAAATTGAGTCAATCGGGGATGTAATCTGACTTGACGCCTTTCATCAGGTTGTTTTGGGGGCACAGACGTGAAGTGCTAGATCCTCAGAAACAGGTATAAAGTGAGGTGCGGTAGCAATCTGGGGAGTCCTCTTTATATTATATGACATTGAAATTAATCTGTCATTTAAATAAACCCTGAGAAACGTGTTGCCAAATCTAATCTTTTGAGTGATCACTCCGAAAAAATAATTCATAAATTCTAATTACATTACCAGAAGCACGCAATAACATGTGAACCTAGGTACTTCTGGTCTGGTACTTTTATCAGAAACCTCTGGTATTTCTATCAGAACCTGGTCTGATTAGAAGAGTCACCTCCAAATTGTCAAGAGATATGGTTGGTGAGCTTGCAGCCCCATAGTGCATTAGTTTGAAGTTTCAAATGAATCTGGGAGGGTTCCATGACTTGAACTTCGAAAGAAATATAAGTATGTCGTTGGCTTGTGGTTGACAAAATTTAATCTATTGTTCCCATTTGGATCCTTTTCAAAAGTATCCACTCACATCGAGAATTAATTGAATTCAACAAAGGTCCAAGTATGGATTGTATGGTATTAGTATAATAAATAAGATTTCATGGAAATCTCATCAATGCAATTGGATGCAAGTCGATACGGCATACGCATTACGCACCATTGAGAGGAAAATTCATAGGCTCATAGCAATAACGGTCCTGAACCCCCCGAGTATAAAGTTGTTGTCATTTATCATAAACATACGCATTTAAAAAATGTCTGAACTAATTTCATCAACCTAGTTGCAAAGGTTTAAGAAGAAAAAAAAAAAAACACACAAAAATCGCAACCTTGCCTCAAGAGGGTCTATATAGTATTTACCAATAAAAATATTTTGACACCTCAGTCAAGATTTCTGAGCCCGCAGTTCCTCGGGCAGCCGTTTCTACAGCATAAACAGAGACCTGCATGAGACCCTCACCTCTCACCGTCTGCTACCACAATAGTTCCATTCAAAAATGTCAACACTCAAGTGACTCCCTCTTACAAGAAACGTAATGTTTACTCAGATACTCAATGAGCAAAGAATAGGTGCGGATCGATTGATGACCTTGTGTCAAGAGCAGCTAAATCGTCGACGGTATTTTTCCCTGGAGACGAAATTAAAGGGATGGAGAATCGAAGCTGGAAACACAATCAAAATTGACACGGGTTGTGACTCTGCACGCGTTGCGAAGTGTATATCCGCAGATGCTGGAGTCTCAATGAAATGACCAAGCATATAATTTAATTCAGGAAAATAGGGCTGATCTTCCTTTTTCATCGACCTGAGTCTAACTTGAGCACTCAGGGTTGCGTTTTGTCCCTTTAAACTCGGATAAAATATCGAACTGTTTGTTGTGCAGTGATCGCCCCCGAATTCGACCTTTTGCACGTACTTGAATTAGTTAAATTGATGCTAATTAATGTTGTCATAGGTTGCAAGTTACGCCTCATGGAGAATATCTTACTTTAATTTTCACAAAAAAGCTTAGATTCACAAATCGACCTTCAATCCCATTCGTGACTCTCCCAAAACTTTCTCTCTCCAAAAAAAAGCCTCATATTTTACACATAAGTTAACATATTTTGACGGCAAATTGATTAAACATACATCATATTTATATTGTAGTTTGTTGGTTTTTCTCTGAAGACCCTAGGTTCACAAATTCACATGGAATATCATGAATCCTGTTAAAAAAATGTTTTTCATTAAATTAATCTAACACACATATTAATTATTCGCAAAAAAAAGGGAAAAGAGGAAATATGGAAAAACTTTATAGCGAATAGACCTTATGGGATTTTAATCAGCAATAAACTTGCCAGAGCGAGGCGAGTGGAAAATTCTCGACCATTTTCGGCGAATGTAATTAATAATGCATGCGGTTCGTCGACAGGATACGTATGTACTTATAGTACACAAATACTCTTGAGGCTTACATGCTTTGCTTACATCGCTTCATGATGCCTACAATCATTTCCAAGAGAAAATTTTCCTTCCAGCAATATCGAATTCCCTACTTAGGTATAATAGACTTCCTAGCTGAGCACTGTGACTTTTTGAGAACAAAACTTCACGATCGACTCGACAAATCATGCGAACTTCCATTTGCATTGAAATTTAATAAAAGTAAGTATACTTAATTTAAAAGGAAAAATAAATTCCTCGGCTCTATCTTTTCTCAAACGATGGAATCCTCAAAGCCTTTAAAAAATCTGCGGATATTTTGAAAATTAAACGGTGATTCCACCGATTGAGAAAATATTACAGATTTGGGAATTAATTCTTCCGTGCATTAAAGCTGTTATACACTGAACTGCAAGGTATAATCTTTTGGTCGATCGGTATGGAACCATCGGTGAATTGATTAATGCCATTAAGTATGCACACAACTGCAGCTCTAAGTGGTCGACAACGGAACCCCTAAACGCTAAACAATCAGCTGAAATCCACGTAACCCGTCTTCGATTTCACGTCGCTCGAACTCAATGCCGCTGCACTATTAGCTTTTAAATAACAGATTCCGACACAAGTGCAGTCGGATCAGTCGCGCTCGCGATTTGTTTCCTTCTTACTTTCTTCCGCACGCGCGGTAATTAGGGATGAATTGAGATATTATTGGCAACACATAGCTCCTCGCTCGGAGCGCAAAGATTACAGATCTCGATTGTATTGTTTTCAATGAATCTACTCCGGACACTCCATATACTCGGTCCTCATTGTAGAAGAGAAGATGATTGAAACTAGTGGGTGTAACAGCGAGCGATGCTCGTTGACTCGCTTTGCTCACCGAAGATCCATCGCTGACCCCCTCTAATTAAGACGTCAATAATTCATCTCGGGTGGATTGTTTGGGAGGGGGGATGGGGGTATTACACTGTTCCCCGATGTGGTTTTTTTTTCTCTCTCTTTTTTTTTTCGTCACGGTTCATAGGACTCCGCACATCGTAGATCACCTCGCTCTCATTGTTTACCCCTCTTCCCTCCTTTCCTATATCACCCTTTTCCCTTCATTGCTTGTCTGACTCGCGCGCCACCTAACCAGCCAAAGAAACGCCCACTCCTCAGCAAGTGATGCTCATCTCTTAACCGTTTTATAATAACCCATTTCTCCGTTTCCTCTACTTTTCCCGCGTCGGCGCACAATGTGCAGAATTGACCGATTTGCCGACCAAAAATCGGCGAGTCGAAATCACCTTAAATGAGACGCAGTTATGCAAGGGAAATGAATTTCCGTGTTTTCCTTATCAAGAAAATGAAAGTATTTGATGAGTTGAGAAGAAAGATTCCGTTGGTGTTTTTGTCTAAGTGTTCCGGTTTTAGAGCGATACACTCGCGTAAAGTTGCGGAAAATTGTGTGACGTCTGAACGTGGAATTCCCCCTTAAAAGAATTCAGCCCATCGAGTACTTTCATGGGCTTATGAAAGAAATGTCAATATTGCAACGAAAGCATGCTTATAAGATCAATGTGCAAAATTCTCAACTTATGAGCGTTTGGCCCAAATTTTGGCCATTTTGTTGCAAAATACCTGGTTGCTATGTAGGTTTTAACCGTTCGGCGCTCGTGTTGGCAATTTTAGATAGCTGAATTTTAACCGCCAAGTCTATCACCTCTGCCTACTGCGCGCTGAAGTCAGGTGCCGTTCCCTTTCAACTTTCATGTCTCACCGAGTATCTCCTCTCTCAAAACCTATGGGTACCGTAACACGTAAACGTACCAAGATCCATCCCAATACTGACATCGAGCGTATAAATATATATATAGATACATAGCGAGGACCAGAAGAAGTTTGAGATGAGCGGACTAGAGGGCATAATGTGATTGGAATCCTATAACCGACCGCAAATCGTTGGTTATCATGATTGTGATGTATCAGACACCATGCTCAAAAACGTTTTATATACATAATATATATGTAGACATAAATAGAATTGGACTGACACAGCGATATACTTTGACTTGCTTCCCTCACGAGTCACGGATCAATCGCGCGAAAAATAAATTCAAGAGTTTTTGAGATCTTATAGAAATGACATTTTAATCGAGTGTGTTTTGACTTGCCCCAATGTTCTTGCGCAGTTTCTCCATGAAAAAGGGGGGAAAGAATAAGAAAACACAAAATCATGAGTCGGGGTTTTTTTTTTGATAGACGTGCATCCAGTAAAATGTGCCACTCTCACCTGGCCTACGGCTTGGTTTGCAGGCAAACTTGCTGACTAAGGGTTTCCATTTTTCCCCTCCTCGCTAACTTGTAAATATCTCCCCTCGAATTGTTCCATGCAGGCCGACAGGACAAATGTTCTTAGTTTAATACACTCACTAACAAGAGGACAGCGTGAATGAGTCATTCAACACTCAACAGTGATGGCGTAGCGTACAGTGTGCAATTTGGCAATGTTGCATTTTATTATTTAAAACTCTATTTTTAAAGGTCGAATAAATATAAATTTAAACGGCATTTAAATTTTCAACAATAGCATGACAGTATTTTAAAGTTGTCTAGTAGAGTTGGGCAAATAGGCGAGTGTAATCGCGATTACACGATTACTGGGTATGCGGCGATCGTCAAATCTTTAGATGGTAATTAAAAGAAGTTTTCACAGCGATTTAAAATAAATTCTAGGGTCATTTCGATGAGATTTAAATCTTCTGCGACTAATATGAGGGTAGACTTGTAAAAAATCAGCCCTGATTACCGTAAAATCACCCTTTGAAAAAACGACGGGCACGATTACTCGGTGAACATGTAATGAATTACCACCCCCATTTGCCAAACTTTGTTGTTTAAAAGTTGTGTAGTTTGACGAATTGATATATTTTCCACATAAGCGCGTGCAATGAAAGTCACGAGAAGAGAAGAGGCTTTTGCAGTCTCCGCCTTTCTTCCCGCGCGGGAAATAATGTTCCGAGTACAGATTCAAAGCCAATTCTGCACACAGTTTTATCCATCACAGTTACTTATCAATACCGTTTTGAGAATTGGTTATGGACTTGTGCAGACCATTTTCACAATAGGATGGATTTAGATCTTTTTCATTGGTTGAAATGGGAATAATATTGATACATCGAAGCGCGCGCGAGTCACCAACTGATGCAATCTGAAAAAAGAAATACTTTCCTGACGTGCCCATAAAGATGCATGCAGACGAATTTATTTTAAGCTAGAAGATTTGACCAATACTATGGAAGGATGTGACAAGACAAACGAGAGAAGGGGGGGGGGTTGGTCACTGGTCAGTACGAGGAGCAGTTGGGGAAGCTTCATGGAATGGGCAGCAATGAGAAGCACATCTTGTCGATTGGTGACACCACCGGGCTCTAGTAGTGTTAGGATGGGGGGGGGGGGGGGGGGGGGGGGTCTGTAGGGTTGCGGTCCAGTCTGCGAGGTATGCGCCTGTGGTATAAGTGTAAGTACACAGAGAGAGAGAGAGAATCGGGCGATACCATGACCATGTGCCGCGGGCACCTCATACTGTATACCCGGTATCTCGGACTGACTCTTAGGTTAATTCTGTTTTGGTTGGTTTAAAAAAATAAAATAAAAAAAATAAAAAAAACAACTCACGATTTACAACTGCGATTCAATAGATAGAAAAGAAAAATTCTCGGAAAAGAGAGATACAACACAACAGAGAGGAGCTAGAGGCTGGAGTGGAGTATAGAAATGAAGGGGGTGAGGTTGGGGGGAGGGGTAGCGGATTGAAGAAGAGGGGGAGGGGGTGTTTGTGTGCAATACCGAGTCCCCCACCGTTTATCACGACCGCAAGTTTCCGAGTAGAGACGACGCGACGACGGCGGCAAAGTCGCCGCAAAGCGGGCATAAATTACAGATTTAGTGGCCAAAAAAAAAAAAAATATATATAAAATAAAAAATAAGTTTAAGTTACCTAAAGTTGTGGTTCAAAAGCTGCCAGAAATAATTTGACACTCTGAAAACGCATCCACTGTAATATTTGAACATTTTGTAATATCGGTGTATATAAATGTATATTTTTTTTAAATAAATGATAATTTTAAGGGATTTTAACTTGATGATTTTTTGTCGTTTCATCAGTCAATTTTGCAACTGTGCGACGAGCGAAGGGTCTCTGATTGCAAGTTTGCAAGGTGCACTCTCTGCCTGCTTTCAGATCAGAGCAGAGTGCAGTGCAGCTCGGCGCGCGGCGCGGCTCGGCGGCTGCGCTGATATCGATCCGCTGCTTTAGGAATTGTGATCGTGGCGCAATTAAACTCTGTTACGGCCGCGGCTGAAGCCACGGCCAGGCCCCATCAGCATCAGCCGTGGCCCCCAACGCGCCGCTCGGCGATGCCCCTATCTGAATTTTGAATTCTTCTCTGATTCGACGATGTCAGATTTCGCCGGTCGGAGAATATGGGGGGGGGGTGTTGCTAAAGCCATTTTAAGGATTGATTCGAGCGTAAGAAATTTAAAATCACGATGAGCGCGCAGCGCACTTGAAATTTGCCTAAAGTTCACTCTTCGATTTGAGAAGGAAGCAGGAAAGGCCACTCTTTTATAAAACCCTCCGTGGATATTTTTCACTTTTCAACCCGGTAATCTTTCAATTTTGGATTTTTTTTAGACGTCAAATTCAAGATATCGTCTTGGCTGCGATTATGGCCATTGAAAGAATACAAAAGTATCGATTATTTTGAGGTTAAATTGAACTCTTTAAGTATAGATTCTTTTCCACGGATCCTTATGAATAGGATAACGGCATCGCAATTCATGAGCTACCGCTTCTTTCGATTTGAAACCCCCGATATCGTTAGTGCTGAACTAAGATTTCTTGGAAGACTCGATAAGGCCTTTGCAAGTACCACCGTTTAGGAGCCTCTTGAATAATTCAAACAGAATTTAATCAGAGAAGAAAGTTCATTCTGTAGCGCATCATCCAATGATGAGGTCACATTGTGATTAATCGGGTGACATGTTTTACGGAAAAAAACATAATAGATTGATGTTATCCTTTGCTTTTTTTTTTAGTTTGTTCTGGCTCAATCGATACATCATGGGTCGTTAGAGTGATCGAGTGACATCTTTCTAAAACGATTTATGATGACATCTTTGAGTCAACTTATTCGATCCTTTACGAGTTCCGCAATCGATAAGATTCGATAAAATCACATTGTATCAAGTTAACTGCCATCTTAGCCAACTCTATTTTGGAAAAGTGGAGGAATATTCGCCGCATGCCTTCACAGACTTACATCGTCATATTATCAAAGATCTCTTTTGGGCCTTCCATATTTCCTTGTGTATTTACTCGTGCAATTACAGAAATATTTATTATTTCTCTTCTTGGCCATGGTATATACAATATACACTTATCAGAGCTCCATGATGGCTTATGTAATATGTATGGCTATGACATCGTGTGAACTTGCCATGTATCAACTTAGATGCATTAGAATAAACATTGAATATAAATGGAGAAAAATGGACAGGATATGCAATACGCACCGCGCTTTCTATTGCATTTTTGAAAAATTTGGCGAGGAATTTAACAATTTTACCTCGAGTTAAGTGTGAAAATGCGTTTAACTGTACGGAAAATGGTAGCCCTGACTTTGACATGAGTCGAACGGTTTTTTTTGGGTTGCATATTGCGTACTCCAGACAGATCTTTGTCCCCGCAACGGTATAATCATTACCTCGTTTAGAATCAAGTTGTTTCCTCTTACACCCGTCGGCTGGCTGAAATGTAATATAGGTTGCTAACTGTTAATACGGTGCATAGTGTTTATTTTGCCTATACAATTAATTGAAGGAGCTCAACGGAATATTCTGTGCAAAAACCAGAAATTTGAATTTCCCTTTGATGATGCCGATAGGAATTTAAAACTACTTGAACTAGGTCTCGGGTGCAATTAAAAGACTTCATTTGAGTTCTACTTGACTTGATTTGACTTGTCTTGAGAAAAACTCGAGTTGAGTGAAAAAAATTGCAATTTAGAGACGCTCGCCGGAAATTGGCAATTCTTGAGAAATCTTGAGTTTAGTTGAATGTAGCTAACGAGCCTCCTTGAAATCATCTTGAAATCGGACTCATTTATAACTAAAGGGACCTACTCGACTTTAGACTTTGCCACTTTCACTTGACTTCAATCTTAGATATTATAAAATTTGACCCAGTGCAAAGAATTTCTTGAAATTTCCAGGAACTTTTCTCCTCTACGTTAAGTTTTGTTCCTGAATCCTAAAAATATCAAGCAATTTTATCCATCAGATCATTTTTAAGGGAATTAAAAAGTCGGGATCAAATAGCAACGTTGAAATACTTGTAGGTCTGTTTAGTACAAATGTGTCCAATTTATCTTGAAAGGAAGATCGTCTGTTTTTAAAGCGTTTTTGAATTTCCAATATGAGCCGATTTTTTCTTGAACTTCCTTGAGAAATCTCAAGGCTTAGGTTTAAAGCGAGTTTCTGAATTGCGGATTGAACTTGGAGGACTTTTCAAGTTCGAATCAAGACAAGGGGACCTCAAAGAAAGATTCTGAATTGCACCTTTATAGTGGATCACGAGTGAAATCGGAAGTATTCTGTAACGTGGTTTCGAACGGGTCAAACTCCAAATTCTACTATGAAATTTTTATAACGATTTTTTCGTTGTTGTCACCATAAAAAGCCCCCCCTCCCCCTATAAAAAATCCCTCCCCTCCAAAAATTGGATTTTAGTCAATGGGCAATGGCCGCAGCCCCTACTGCTGGCGCTCGGCGCGGTGCTATCTTTCGGAGGAAATGGAGGAGGGTGGTGACTGGTGGTCAACGTGCGGTCTCATCTGCATAACTGGTTTTGACATCCGAACAGTTCCTTACGTCAAACACCGATTCTCTAAATTCACTCCGATAAAATATTCAAGGCGTGTTTGAATAGCTCTCTGCAGACTTAGGTACAGTGTGCGCTGTGCATTGTGCATACAGTGACCACTGCGCACTGCAGTAGTACAGTAGTCGCTATACGGGGTCGCATCTCATCGCTCTATAAACTCGATCAGTCTGTATTTTATAAGTGTATTCAATGCATTATTCAGCACGGAGGAGTAGAATACAGAGAAGGAGGGGAGACGCAGGTTGGAGGTGGTCGGCCGGCGCTTCACTCCGCGAGCTGATCTCCTTATCTTTTATCCGTCTCTTTTTATTTTCTTGATATCGGATTTTGTTTTGTTGGTCCCCCCCTTTATTTCTCTTCTAAGGGCAGGGAGACACGTGACTTCCGAAGACAATGGGGACCACAGAGTCAAGTGCCATTATGCACCAGCAATTTCGACCAACCAATGGCCAATGGGCAGTAAGCGCGATCGTGAAATGTCGTCTCACCTCGCCCTCGCTTTCGAATGGCCGGTGCCCCGGTTGACTCCGCGCTCTAAAGTTGCAAGAATATTCCTCCGCACACGAGACCGATAAATAGAGCTTTTGAGGCCAAGTTTTATGCTCCAAAAAAGTAAACTTATTTAATAATTTAGATTTTTTAATGGGTCCAATTGCAAACTCTTGGTTTAAACCAGCAAAAAAATAATTCTTTGCCCTTTCAGTATACTTTAAGTCAACAAGTTAAAATCTCTCCACTAACTCAAAACAATCAGAAGGGTAGTTAAGCGTAGCAATTTGGAGAAGTGCTAAATGGCACACTCTGTGCGTCGTGTCGCGCGAACCACTGTCTCTTATCAGTTCGCGTGGACAAACAAACCACTCCCTTCGCGCCTGCCTATTGTTTCCCTTTCTGCTCGATCGGCCCAGCTTTCATTCCTGTCGCAGAAATAAGATGGCGGCAAGGCATCAGGATGGTATTGTGCAGTGGTGTTGCATTTCGGGAACTTAAATAGCACATTAGATCGAAAAGATATTTTAGGGTAACCTCGGCTTCACTGAGTTTAGAATTTCAGAACTATGGAATAGTTTTGAAATTCAAAAAGTATGTTTATACAGAGCGCAAGCAAAGCGCTGTTTTTCCGACAGTACCTACGTGATACGCCAGGTTAGGGTCATGCCTTTTTTTTCAATCTATTGAAAACATTTGACACATTTGACACTTATTGTTAGTTAGATCACCTTCTATGTAATTGTAATAGGTTAAAATTAAAATTAGGTTTAACTCAACAAAATCTCACACTATAACACTTTACAAATTGGCTTGAGAATAAGCACATCCTTTGTCATATACGTACTCTTTTTCCGGCAAGGTCCTTAATTGATTGACAAAATTTTACTGAGACGCCATCGTGAAATTTTCAGCATTTATTGAGTTTTCAAGAGTTGATTATGGCACTTTCTGATGCTTCCAATGGAGTTATATTTTTAATAAGTGATTTGACGCCGAGGCAGACCCTCCCTACAGCTGTAGCAAAAGTTTGCTGTACAGATCCATTTTCCTTTTACACGGAAAAAAAACTACGGTAAAAATAACCATACGGATATCTGATTTTGGCACCTGCTAGATGTTATGGTAATGTTAACCAGAAATATACTATGTTTTGACTAGGTACTAGGTGATGTTACCTGATTGCATGTCGAATTTACTCAAAGTATCGGTAAATGTACCATACTTCTGGTCAAGTTTACCATAACATCTAGCAGGTGCCAAAATCAGGTATCCGTATGGTTATTTTCACTAATCTTTTTTTTCCGTGTATATTCGTTTATTTTTTTTTAAATTTACTGACGGCTTTCTAATTTGATTTTTTCTCTTCTTTTTCTCTGTCCATGTTCCAGCAACAGGACCGTCACCAGATGCTAGGAACTGCGTACGATCCATCTCGAGATCTGAGCCCGAATCTGCCAACCCTTTCCGGTCGTGCTAACGAGTCGATGACAAGTTTCTCCAACAGTTCCGCATGCAGTGGTGGAAGTGCAAACGGTAGAATTTCCGAATTCTGTTCCTTCAAAAGGGAGTGCGACCAGGATAGCTATCAAGGAGTTGCGGTGACTCCATGTCGCGAGGATTGCCACGGTTGCGATGCCGATCGGGACTCGAACTGCGAGAGGACCAGCGACTCTGGTGATTATTGTATGAAGAGTTGTGCTCGTGTCGGGCGAGAACCAAGTTGTCTAGGATCAGATCGTGATAGGGATAGAGACAGGGACAGGGATAGGGATCATGCTTTGATCAACCCTTATCAAACTGTCCTTGTCGAGCCTAAACAGGAGCCGACTGCCCAAAGGGTCGAGTCCTCCGACTCGAAGGAGGACGATATGTGCGCGGGTTGCGGGCGACGCATTCGCGATAGATTTCTATTGTTAGCTTGTGATAGAAGGTGGCACGCCACGTGTCTACAGTGTTGCCAGTGTAGATCTACGCTTGAAAGTGATGTTACGTGTTTTACCAAGGATGGCAATATATACTGCAGAAAGGACTATCATAGGTAAGCTTACTCAAATATAACTACCTATTTGTATAAATCTTTCTCCCAACGTGCCAAGTATGTCAACCATAGCCGAAGCCAGGAATTTTTCTTCCTTTCTCTTTTCCCATTTAAACGAGTGTGTTAGAAAAGGATAAAGATAGGGGCTGTCACGAGACTTTATCCTCTGTTTCTGTCCTTTTCTGACACATGCAGTCAAACGGGCAAATAGCTAGAAAGAAAAATTCCTTGAAAGGGCCATGCTATCAACAAACACGGGTAGAAGACTATCTTAACGGTTACCAGAAGGACGTTTATATATTTCGACAAATGTTTTCTGGCATTTGTGAAAAGAGTTCTCGCTTTAAGTAAGGAAAAGTATCTTGAGCCTTGCCAGAATTCTAATTAAAGATACTAGAAGTTACACTTTGACAAAATATATAAATGTTCGTCAGGTATAACCGTCAAGATACACTTCTCTCCATGGAAGATCATTGGCAGTGCATGCGATTTGGCAACAATATATTCCGTCCATTTAAACCCACGTGAAAGGTCAAATCGAAGACTGTGCGTAAAACACCCAAAAATTCGATTTGTTTTTGGGTTTAAATGTACAACAGCCAACGTTGCCAAATTAAATGCTTCGTCTTTGCAGGTGATTGACAATATACACGATTGTTTACAAGTGTTTCAAAACAGAAAATTCATGAAAACTGTCTTTTTTATTTCTCTGTAGAATGTCTAGAATTTCTTTGAAGAGTATGCAGAAATCCTCATCAGTACATGCATGATTTCTCTTCAGAATATGCCAATTTTTGTCTCATATTTATTTGCTGAAGTATCGATTATTTGGAGGTTCAATTGAGCCCTTGCGGATTCGATTCTTTTCCCTTCAAATGGAGGAAAGAACAATTATAAAAAGAACAATAAAATAGTATAGTTTACAAACTAACTGTCCATCTATTCAATATAAGAGTCGATAAATCTTTCTGATGTGCATTTTAACCCAAAAGGATTAAAACTGCTTAACCTCACTGAGGAAAAAAAAAATTAGGTAATTTAATAGTCTACCCTTAGAAATGGTGAGTACAATCTCATTTGTCGATTTAACAAACCATTATGTTGATTTTACAATCCGATTTGTTAAATCAACAATCTGGATTGATGATTTACCTTTTTGGATTGTTGATTTAATAATTGGGATTGTGAAATCAACAAAACGGTTACTTAAATCGACAAATGAGTTTGTATACTCACCTTTTAACAAAGACTGTTAATTAAATTACCTTTTTTCTCAGTGCTTGGTTTATGAAATTTAATTTACTCCCAAAAAACACCAATGAGATATTCCAATTCTCTCACTTTTCTCCAAAAAACAATGCATCCCAATCGCAATTGACAAACCGCCATTCTACATTAGAATAGGTATAATATACATTTCAAGTGGGCGGTACTTTGTAAGGTTTTTTTTTTTTTTTTTTTTTTTTTTTTTTTTTTTTTTTTTTATAACAATGTATTGGTATTACTTGACCCCGGCAACACCGTTCTCCTCTCCTATTTCTCTACTTTCTCAACGCAGCTTTATTTTAATACGTCTCATCTCGGCTCTTCACTTGCTCCCGTTCTTTGGTCTCCGATGCCTTCCCTATATCAGTTTTGCTTTGCCATAAACTAGGATTCCGATTAGCTGCCAACCGGCGAGCAACAATTCTTCTGCCGTGTCACTGTTCAATGTGAACGTGGCTTGACTTCCATATTAATTTTTTTCCCTTGTCCTTCTTTCTTCTTGTCTTTTAACGTTTGTCGACGCATCTTTACAGCAGTACGGCCATCTTTCCTGCCATACAATCTAAGACTTCTATACCGTTATATGATTTCAATTGACGTTCAGATCTCTCTCTCCCTCCCCCCCTCTCTCTCTCTCTCTCTCTCTCTCTCTCTCTCTCTCTCTCTCTCTCTCTCTCTCTTTTTTCTTTCTTTCTTTCTTTACTTTTATTGATGACTCCCATTCCCTGCCCCTCTAACTTCTACAACCCCTCACGCCCCTTTGTCATCATACCAATTTGGGTGTAAGAGTCATAGAATTACATACAATGCTTTTTATACATCGTAATTCGATGAACTTAGCTTATCGCTGTTTATGGAATCTGTCACTTTTCTTATAATTTCAAATGAGGAAAGTTTAACAACTGAATTTCTCTTCCCACAGACCGATTGCAGACCTCACAAAGCGTCGGCGATTCGACAAATATAGACTCCTGATAGAAACTTGACTTCACAGTTAGAGAATTCGAACATGGATAGAAAAAGCAAATGTTTAGATCTAGAAATCACGATTCTTTTACCGGAAAACTCGACACTTTTTCTTTTATTTTTATTTTCATAGAAAAGTGTTGCATACATTACATTAACTATATGATCATTTCATTTGATCCTTTTTTTTTTTTTTTTTTTTTTTTTTTTTTTTTTTTTTTTTTAATTACTATTTATAAGGGTTGTTGAATCAATCGAAATACACGATAAACCAAATTAAAGTTCATCATTTTTAAAAGTGATTGAACTGAGCTGTAGTTCTATTGCACTTTGTTGATCGGTTGCCGTTTTATCCATAGCTTTAGCTTTTTATTCAATGAAAGAAAGGAATCTATTAGTTATTGTGTAAATTAGCTAAAAGTTGATTGGAAGTTGAGTAATCGATTTTTAAAAAAAATCTGTCTCGCTGAATCAATGTATAGCTCGCTGATATGAGAACCATCAATATTGAACACTTCATTGTTTTGTTTCCGTAAGAACCTCAAACAGGTATTTTGCGAGGAATCAATATGCGAGGAAATGTGAACTCGCAGTTTAATCACAGTTCAGTTATTTGCTCGGCTTTGCAAAGTTAAAGATCAAAGGCTAAAATTGAATGATAAAGTAATAATTGTTACCGATTATCGCTGCAGAATTCCGAGATTTGTCGAGAATCAAGAACTCGCAACGTGCGTCTCTTACTCGTTTCCAACACAGCTAAATTCCACATGAAACGCCGTGCCGCGCGTATTGGAGATACGATAGGAAATATTCGTTATGTGCACTCCTACAATAAAATGGTTCGGTTGGTATAACTATTCAGAAAGCAACAAAATGACACACAGAGGAAAAAAAAAATATGTTAACAATTTTTAATCAATTTCTACACGTTAATAGACTCATAAATTTACCTGTACTTTTACTCTATGTGCATTACCCCTAATACCTATTATACATTTATAATTAAATCGTTGTATTTTTCTGCTTAAATTTATAGTTAAAACATATCTTTTAAATGGTAGCACTCAGTTTCATGGCTATTGTGCGTGCCCCCCACCCCTCCATTCACTCTTAAATATATTTTTTAAACGCCATCCTGCGGAAAATGCAAAACTATAAAACTTGGGGAAAAAAGTCTCAAATTCGCAAAAAACAAAAAAACAAACAAACAAAAGCAAAAAACAAAAAAAAATGTGAATTGCAAACGAGTTTTCTTCTCAATTTTAGTTTTTTTCTTTTTTTAAAAAAATAGTTTTCCTCAAACTAGGCAGCAATAATTAAGTGATGACACCACACACAGTGATGTGAATGCAAAGAGGAGTGTGTTTGAACTAGATGCACAGGTCTCTGAAAAGTTTAAACGGATTCGATACATGGCAGCGTTGTAATATCAAACTATAACAGTCGATTTTCGATTTCGCGAGCTGTCAAACAAAAGCAAATGTGCACCTTGCGAGCTCTGTCCGCAAATGAAGACATTCAGCGGAGTTCAAACGCGATTAATTTTCGTCGGTTTTCACAACAAACACTGGAAAGAAAAATATAGGAATACGGCCGAGTAGGATCATTTAATCGTCAGGTTTTCTTTGCGATGGTTGGAGGGGGGGGGGGTAGGGGAGAAAACAAACTCCATTGTTATCCAGCCCTAACCCGCCGTCATCAATTCGCGGGCTCTCTGATTTTTATTAACTTTCCTCTGTGTCCTCACTTAACTCTACGAGCGAGGCGGGGTAGTTTATTGCGAACAGCTACCAGTCACCATTCTAAACGGAGAGTTGGCTGCTGTTTCTTCTGCTACAGATGCTGTTCTTTTTTCGCCAGACATTCAAAGCGCAATTGACAAGTTGTGCAAAATTTCAAATTTAGCATATAGATTTAAGATGACGATCTGAAGATATTTCCTATCAATCTGGCAACTGAGGCTGGTGGATATCACCAATCAGCAGTGAGTGCAAAGAAGAAGGAGAAGAGACAGAGGGAGAGAGAAGACCACAAGCTTCTCTCCCGAATGTTAGCTTCTATTCATGCGAGGATTCTTTATGGGAGGGATAAGATAAAAGCGATGCTGGTAAGGACTGGGCTGGAGACAAGAGTCTGAAAAAACACAGACACAGAGCAATAGAGGGACACAGGCAATAGAAGGATGCGTCGATTGGTGAGATGCAGGGGGTGGGGAGGGTTGGACAAACTCGTTATTTTTAGCGTAAATACGTTGTTGAAAGGCGAGTTCGGAACAGAAACAACGCGGACGCGAACCTGTGAGCCGTGGTGCGATTTACCTGCATTTCAAGTTTCTGGAACTTATAGTAGTCGAGATAAAAACATGTAAATGTTGTTTCCTCTCTCTCCACTGGCCCTGGATGACAAATAAAGGATAGGGTGTGTAACAAATAGGCTGTTGAGTATGTTGGCCCACGGCCAGCCAATGGCTGAGGCGTGATTCTTGATGTAAAGGGTAAATGATGGAACAGGAGATAGATGCTGGTGGCCTGGTCGTGACTTTCAGAAGACTTCTGTACATGGTACACACACTCTTGAGAGCCTCCTACTCGGCACCGAGCTGAATACTAGGATATACATATATACTTGCGGCTCCGGGTACCGGGTACCCATCCATGGATGGCCGGCCGGGGCACCCGATTTTGCTCGTCTGCTAAAACCAGAACCAGTACTAGCCAGAAACCAAGGAGCCTTGCTTTGAACGCCGATTGGTCGCTTGGCCAATGGCTCACTTTTTGTCTTCACATTCCATTTGTTTTTCACGCCACACAAGTAGCTGGCGTAAGAAGGAAATGGCGATTGCTGACTTCGCTTCGTCCGGACGGACGCGCTGCTGGCCGCTGATACTCCTCATAATTATGCACGTTTGCGGTTAAAGTGCTGAAAATTTACCGCCTCTATCCAGCTTTACGGGACTCAGCAGCCATACATTTTCGTTTCCATGAGAGGATAACTTTTTCCAAAGTGCTTTGAAGTCGGAGGAAATATAAGTGGTGTACCTTTTGTTGAACTAAAGTTTTTGTCCTAGATATCCATGAGCAACGAAAGGTTGAAATTTTAAGCAGACGATTAAGCCGATAAGCAGTTTTGAAGAGAAAAAAAATAATTACATGTGCGTGATAAGAAAAGCTCTTGACTACCAAGAGTACCAGACATTACTCATCATACATGTTTCTTCTCCTTCCTCTTTCACTATCCAAGATTTACCTATCGACAAGCGTTACCACAAACGCCTCACCACACTGAGAGAAAAGTTCTCTTAGAGAAGGTAAGAATTCTAAGAAAACGATTCGAAAAGAAACGTTGGTCTTTTGTCATGAGAGCTCATAGTTAGGTATTTTTGATTAGACATCCTGACGTTTTTGGCCTTTTTGACCTGAAGAATCTGATATTTTTGACTCGATATATATTCTGGAGCTTCCGGCAAAAACTGCCGAAATTAAGGTTTTAAATGTTAAAATTCTCTTCAAAAATGCCAGATTATTTTTTTTTTATTTTATTTTTTTATTTTTTAAGGAGCTTTTTTATTAGAATTAGACCATTTTTGAGAGAGCTTTTCTCTAATGGGGGATGTGGGTCTAAAGGGCTTAAAGCTGCCAAACACGCTATACGCCATTGTACATCCGGCAACCATGGACGATAGCGCGATTAATAATGAATGAATGAAGTTGGCGAATATGTAACCATCGTGAAGGCTCCCTCACTCTACACTCTTTCATTCCCTCTCTTTTTTCCACCTTTTCCTCAGTTTTTTTTCCATACAAAATGCGACTTGGTTGTGGGAACGTCCACGGCAATGAGAAGACACCCGAGCAACGCCCAAAGCCATCGCGCGTCTTCGCCGTAAGTTCCTCTCGGGAACTATAGCATCCAAAAAGCGCGAGCCGATAAAAGAAACAATTACTGTTTCACTATAATCTTTGGGGAGGAGACGTTCGTCGCAAAAAAAAAAAAGAAAGAAAAAAAAAAAAGACAGACGTTTTGTGTTCCTCCGTCCGTTGCCATTCCCCAATCCTGGGTCGCGGTCCTCAACTCACAAACTCACAACTTGGTGGGTCTCGCGGAACGAAAACGGATCGGAGGAGACCTAGTTGCCAAATTTCGCACTGAGTACGGCGTTTTGAATGAGCAGAAACAAACAAAAATCACCGATCCTCCGCAGATGCTGGCAACGGTGCAAGTCGCAATTCCAACTTTTTGTTCACAGTTGTTTTTTTAATTAAAGCCGAGCGGTACACCGTATATACACGTAGCGCAAACTTACTAGACGGAGGAAAGCTCTTCCATTGATAAATTGCTCTCCATTCATTCCCATTCATTCAACTCCTTTCATTCACTTCTTCCCAGATAATTGTTCCGACATCCGTTCGACCGAAAACGGAAGGAAAGAAAAAGAACAAAAAAAAAAAAAAAAAAAAAATTGAATGAACGGCATCGGTAGACTAATTAATCAAATCACGCTATTCGTTTCGACTTTCCTTTAATCGGATTTGTTTTTGCAGAAAATTGCTTAAAATCCTGCAAAAAACTTGGTTCAATTTCAATGAATCGAAACATTTTCAGGAGCTTTACAGGCAATGGCATGGAATCAGAAAAATAACTCAATTTTTCAAGAGAAGCGTTATTTGCAAGAGATCCACTCTGACGGCTTAGGAATCACATTTCTAAATGTCATTTTAAATGTCCCGTCAAGTGTATTTTGAATAGTCACTTCGATTTAGGATGGAATAGAGTCATGTCCAAGTCGACAGGTTGATTTGAAATCAACCGAGTTCACCCGAATTAATAAGTCAGTGCACTGCGCGCTCATTCAAATAAAGCGGATAGATAAATATTCCTACTCTACTGTACTTGTTTTTGCCCGCATCATTAATTGAAGGCGCCGTCACATCTAAGTTGGCAGGTTGATTTGAAATCAACCGAGTTCACCCAAATTAATAAGTCAGTGCACTGCGCGATCATTCAAACAAAGCGGATAGATAAATATTCCTACTCTTCGGTACCTGTTTTTGCATACATCATTAATTGAAGGCGCTCACCAATCCATTCTTTTTTCTTCTTTCGGATGTCTAAATTTTAGCTATATTTTACCATCTTACCGTCAACTTGATGGAATGAAAGTGTGTGAATTACATAACGTAAACCAATACATACGGTCGTGGTATACCTGAAGGGTCAGTTCAAGGTTACTTATACTCGGATGGCATGGTGCTACTGAGGGCACCCTTCATGCATCATCTCTTCCTTTAAATCCAAGAATCACTCAAAAATGAACCAGCATCTACGGTTTATTTAAGTATTTAAATTTTCTGCTGTTCTCGCGAGATTGTTGGTCTTTTTAACCCTTTTAATGCCGCCCCCGAGTATACATTTGTTTTTCTGTGACTGGGTCACCTCACAAATTTTCAATTTTGTATTTACAGTAATTGGGAATCCAAATTGTTAACATTTGAAAAATAATGGGTTCTAGAGCGCCTTCAATCCATTGTGTATGCAAAGTCAGCGCGATGGTGTAGGAATATTTAACTACCCACTCAATTGGAGCGAGGGAACATTGATTTGTCTTCGTAACCTGGCAGTTAAATGGTTCAATCCCTCGCTTTTTGTACATCCTCATCTGATTGGTACATTTTAGAATAAACCGCTCTATATATTGAAACAGTCTCTAAGAGTCTTTGCAAAAGACATATAATTTTGGAATCGGAACCTCGACGTACGTTTTAAAGTTCACAGATCCCCGCGCTTATTCGCACAGCGCAGAGCATGTTGACGGTCGGCGGGAAAGAAGCGATGGGGTTGTGGGGGAGGGGGGAGGAGAGGAAGGCCGGCTTAAAAACTAGGTAAAAGCTCGTCATATCCGTTCTCATCCAATTCAAGTTCGAGAACTGAGCAAGAGGAGCTTCCGGTTCGAGACTCAGACCAGCCGACACCGCGCGGAGTGTCTCGACCTGAGTATGAGTATATGGGGGATCTTGGGATGGAATGGATCACACTATCTTGATTTCACAAACCATCTTCATTTTATGGACTCGACTCACACTTAGTTACTCATACACAAATACACACATGAACACACACACATACACACCCACTCACTAACACTAACTCATCCTTCGCCGGCGCACCGGCCGCTGCAAAATTCATTTCCATATGAATAACAGACTAAACATGCGCGTTGATATGGCGATTGCCTCTCACCGTGGGCTCAGACATAAATTTATCCGGACACGAAAAGTTTTAATTTTAGAAATCTGAAACCCTTTAAAATCAACGCACTTTTAAATGAAAGACACGTGTAATCAGATGTACTTGTGGCAACCACGAGGAGCAGAATGTCTGTGTATATGTGGTTAAATTACCCATTTTGTTATGATCAGAATCAATCTCACATTTACAACGGGTCTTCGGCAAACTTTTGTCTAGAGAAACTGGGTGTAAGAATCTTGAAGTCTCAAAGTTCACTACTCAGTTTAGAAAAATTACTCTAAAAGCTTGACCATTGCATTGTAATCAGGACTTACAAAATGGTTCGTTTGGTCTGTAGAAGATCGAGAAATCTTTCAAGATGGATGGAACGTTAAGATCCCAAGGGAGGGGGGGGGATCAAACATGTCTGTGATGTATGTAGTTTTTCAATGATGAGCTCCACAAAAAACTATTCAAAGATGGTGTAAATGATCATGGTTCGTTTTTTCGCTATCTACGATTTTCATCGACGGATTGCGTGCATAAGTGGCCATTGTGTTTGTGAGAAATGGAAGTATACCTGTGATCGTTTCGACGAAGGTCAATATATTTTATATACTGCCAGGTCAGTCTTGAATGCAAGATGCAATACAAAATTAAAAAGAAAAAAAAATCGATGATGAATTGGCTTTGACTAGCTATGGCTTTTCTGATTAAATTTTTGTTGAAGCTTGCGTGTTCCCAACCATTTTACCAAAAATTGTCTATTAAATGCCGAAACCGTATATATCCGTTTTTATCCTTTTATGAGGTTACTTCTGGTGAAATGCTTGGAAGATACTCAAAATCTGTCGACATTAATTATATGATCGATTTTGAAGGACTTGAATCAAGTCAAAGTCAACAGAAATAAACAGAATTTCATCATAAAAAAAAAAAAAAAAAAAAAAAAAAAAAAAAAAAAAAAAAAAAAAAAAAAAAAAAAAATCTTTTTGGTTTAAATCTTGCATTGTAACCTAAAATTTTAATGCTAATCCAGTGGCGGAGGATATTGACCTGCGTCAGAAGAATTTCCAATGCTTTTGTTTCTCACTATGAGGCAAAGTTTGCGCGCGCTAGCCTTTCTTGAAAATCTAAAAATTGTAAAAATGAATCAAACCCTTATCCACTGTGTGTCGATTTGAAACGGAGCGGAGGCCGGCTCGAGCCCATGCTCCTGTTCTGCTTACTACTTATTCTTTTATAAAATTATATTTAATCGTTTTGTCGGACACAGCGTACTTTAAACGCGATTATCTACTAACGTGTCGGTTGTCGGTTGCACTTTACTTCGTATATGGACACGAGAGAAGAAAAAAAAAAGAAGAGAAGAACCCACCGCAGTTTACGGAAATGCACAAATTTCAGTTGCGTGTTTCACCCGCTTGAGCTGTGGTAAAGAAATTCATACATTTTTTTTTCTCCCTTTTTTATATACGCTGATGATGTTTGTATGATTAACGCTGATTTCACACTTTGATTAATTCGAAAGCGAAAATGGAAATGACACGTCGTCACCTGACAAATCGAGATATTGTAAGCGCCATTTTACAAAAGAGGGTCTGTAGCGAATTCTATCGACAAATAAAACAGTGACCGACGCATTACTCCACGGGGGGAAAATCGTTGTGGAGGCGTAACTGTAAAAATAACTTCATTACTTTTGTCGCCCGTTTGAATATACAGGCAGAAAGGGGACACTGTAATAGACAACCCAGGGAGACAGTGAATTTCTCGTTACATCTATTGAAATGTGAAGAGTATTTGAAGAGTTTCGATGTCAACATCTCATATGCGACTCCACGGTTACAGGTTTTTTTGCTGGCATCCGAAAATGTTACAGAAATTATGACCACTTTAAAATGTCTTAAAGCTACCAAACGAATCGTTGAAATTACCAAGCTTTTTAAGGACAAAAGGTTACTTCGCCTTGGTTATTCCGATCTTTTGACTCTTAAGAAACCGTGTCATTCCAAAGATTCATAAAATGTCAATACACGCATGTTTACAACAAGTGAAATACTAGTATATTTGACTAGACTATGAGGTAAAAATATTGAGTCGGAGTCTAGTTACACCGTATAAAAGATAGCTTTCTCTGTGTGACGTCACACAAGCAGAGTACAGAGTGCGACGATTGAACAGTTCTAAAAAAAAAAAAAAAACCTGTTTTGACATTCATCGATTATTTCACATACAAAAATATTTGAAATGTAAGGAGACTGGAGTATCCTTCCTCAGATTAAGTTTCATCTAAAGGTTTCATTCGATAAATATTGATTTATCGAACTGTACAAGCCACGGCTGAAATACTCAACAGATAATATGTGATTGTTTTCTCGGTGAATCGAATGAGTATGAAGTCATCACTATATCAATCCACCTTCGAAGACTGTAAGGAGCTTTCGGCGTTCATATTTAAGTCAAAGGGACAGTGGCGTCGCGTGCCATCTGGCAACAATGCAAATGCTCCATTTAAACTCATTAAATATATCGAATTTTCCTTGTGCACTGTGCACCCCCTGAATTCGATCTTTTACATGAGTTTAAATGGTTAGATTACATTGTTGCCAAATTGCACGCGACGCCACTGCAAAGGGAGATCCTATAAAAGACGATGCAAATTTTTAAAATATACCAAAGAGAAATGGTAGAGAGAGGGGCGGAAAGGGAGGGGGGTGTCTGAGAAATTAAAAGCTATACATGCAAACGCGAGTCCGAGAGAGGCAACGAACAACAATCACCGGCTTATGCATAGGAGGCCTATATACTTTCAGCGTTTCAGCTTGGATGCCGTTCAAGTGCCGCTATTAATTATTGTCTGCCAATAAAAAAGGTGACGTGACGCTCTTCCGCGATGTGATGCCACGAGTTTAGCGAGGAGGAGAGTGGAAGAGGGAGTAGGGGGGGGGGGGGGTAGAGAGAAAAAGAGTTGAGAGTACAAGCTGGAAACAATGGCGACTGCTCCTACCCTCCCTTGGGCTTGTCTCAGTGTCTGACGGTCGCGTAACTTCCCTTGAGCTTGCTTGAAAATACAAAGAGTCAAAGAGTAAGAAAGAGAGGTGGTGAGGGAGAGGGAGAGAGAGAGAGGGGAGGGAGAGAGAGAGAGAGGGAGAGAGAGAGAGAGAGAGAGAGAGAGAGAGAGAGAGAGAGAGAGAGAGAGAGAGAGAGAGAGAGAGAGAGAGAGAGAGAGAGAGAGAGATACATAGAAGACTAGACACCTGTCACTGTCCTGCTCGAGTCCTCCCATTCAGGCACGGAGCACATCTCAGCTCCGATCGTCGATCGAAGCATGAGCTTCAAAAGTATTGCAGCAAAAAATAAGTGGGTTAGTCATATGCCCAATCAAAGGTCTTCCTTTAATTGCAACCGCGAATCGGGAATCAGGATGGAGGGGAGGGGGGGATCCAGGACCCGTGGACCGGACAAGCGACGTGCGACGGACAACGGACGACAGTCCGCGGTTGCCACGGCGGCATCGGAAGCCACGCGATTTGAAGAGAGAAAAAAAATAATCCGCTCATTTCTCATTGCAAGTTACTGAAAAGTAGGCGAATTTTCTCTCGTCACCGGCGTGGCAACCGCGAGTCAACATTCTCCGGCGTCCATGCCGCGTCAAATCTTCGACGACAAAGACAATGACAATCCTCTCTTCCCCTCTCCTCTGTGGCATAGCATGGCAGCGCGTTGCATGCACCGGTATTAAATCAGTTTCAATTTGCGCACAAGCATATACACTGGCACAACTGCAAGCGCTGACCGTTCGATAATTTATGTCCTTCTACTGCCCCCCTTTCCCTTTGACAAAAATCAATGGCCCCGTGGAATGAGCTCAGATTGTTTTCTCTCCCCCTCTCCCCCTCTCTTTCTCTCTCCCTCTCCCTCTCTTTCTCTTCTCTCTCTCTCTCTCTCTCTGCATGCGTTTGGATAAATTTAATCTTAAGACACTTAACAATTGCCTTTCGGTTTACCACGATTATTTAAGCACTCGTTGGTAAATCAAAGGTTGACATAGGTTTAAATTTTTAAAATTTTCCCCTCTGCTTCTCAATGAACAATACGTTCCATAAATTTTTAGCTGAGAGATGTCATATTGAACCTGGCCAAGTCCATTCAAACGCTCCAGAATTTTCACTGACATTTAAACAAGTATACTTAAAAAGAAACGTGGATATTTTATGAATATTCCGTACAAAAAGAGGATCATCATTGTTTACATTTTTATGACAGAATTAACGCATATCCAATTATATTCCTTTGTGAAAGAAACTGCTCGATAACATTTTGAAACGTTGATATACTTAGACTGAAAATAGCTAAATATGATGGAGGGATGCCCTCGTAACCACTAGAGAAATCGATGGAATTTTCGAATTTCATACACGCGAATGTTATATAGATAGGGTATCTGAAGGTACCGTATAGTTCGATGGCGACGTTAGCTTTTTCTAAACTCCCCTTAAAGAACCAAAAAGAGGACAATAATTGTCTGCTCAGACTTAACATTCTCAAATGGAGACCCTTCTCTTGTTGTATACGTTTGTGGGAAATACCCAAGTTTAAGTGCTGTGGCGCAAACAATAATTGTTGAAGATTTATTCTTTCCAAGTCGTATATAAATAGAATCGTTGATTGAATTTAGTCACTATCAAGTCCCTTTTTTCGAATCACAAATTTAAACATTTCATTAGACAAATAAACGAGAGAAATTATTTTTCAATTTTCTATGGTTTTAAAGAGCCCGCAGTCACACTTACTTTGCCCTCTTACCGCATCAGACATGAGAGATGATGATCTTAAAGAACTAACCCACTAGTCTTAACGCATCTAATTTTATTGTTAGGCCATAGGAGCAGCGGATAGTGGCCCATAAATTTGCTGAGAATAATCCGTGGCAGGAAACGTCAAGGTCACATACCCTCTAAAGACACAGTACTGAACATGAGTCTAGTCATTTGCTAATTTCGGGAACATCTCGGTTATTAAATTATTTTCTAAAAATAGCCATAAACAGTGAGAGAAAATGAGGAAAAACCATCATAAACTGAGATCAGATTAGTGGAGATAGGACTCGGTAACATGTGGATCCCGGTATCTTTAAGAATATAATTCACCGAATTCACTAGCTTAAAATATTCGTATTATTCCAAATAGGTAGTTCAAGATAAAACAGTGTTCGTGAGATAATTTATTTGGCTAATTAGACTATTAGGTTGGATTTTCTTTATCATAACATAAAATCTACAAGATTAACGAGGATTTTTTGTTGCGGATTCACAATCGTGGCGGCTCGTGCAATCAGGTAACTGTGCTTTCATGTCATTTAAACTCATGGAAAAAATCGATTTGAGGAAGGGTGGATTACATCCCCTATAGAATAGATTATTTTCATTGGTTGAACACGTAGTTGCCATATTGAACTGTTCATAATAATAATAAAAAAATCGATCGGGATTATTCACCAGAGACATTAATCTATGCACAGTCAAACTATGGACATTCGTCTAAAAATTAAAGTTCTCTGAGAGATCTTCTCAATTTTTTTTTTTGTTTAGTTTTGCAAATTCCTGAGCACCAATCAAAAGAGAGAAGAAAGTGAATGGAAGATGGAACAATTTGTAATTGGGGTCCAAGGGGTCCCACACGAGATTTCACGTTACAAAAGAGCACGGAAAGAAAGATGAAGGTTAATTCATTAGTTGTATCAAATCTCTCCATTGAAGCCCATGTACACTAATCGATTTTTAGAGAGGTAACTGCGCTAGAGTAGAGTTGTACTAAGGGTTTAACTGTAAGTGGCAAAAAGCATGGTAGCCTTCACGAGCCGTCACTATGGCAACCGGTAATTTTAACCTCCTGATTTTTTGCCGCTAAATCATTCATTTCAGCCAAGTTTGCGGAGACGTTTCCAAGCCGGCCAGGCGCTCACCAAAGGTTACGTACGCTAATCCTTTCACGCCCGGTGATAACCGTTGATAAGAACGAGCGTGATACACACTCCACCAGCACATGGCTAGAAAGAATTCATTCTCAAAACCAGATGCATGATGAGCCTAGTTTTTTTTCTCTCTCTTTTTTTCATCCTCTTTCTCATTCCCCATAAATCCTCTCAAAAGTCTGCTTTTTGTTATGAGATGCTCTCTATACTTTATTTTTGCCTGTATACAAAAAATAAAAAGTCCAATTTCGTCCGGAACTGTATAGAGAACGATGCATGGCGCGGCTTGGTGTGCAATCTGGCATCGTTCAAAAACTTCTGTTCAAACCCATAAAAAAGATCGAACCGCGTGGTGTACTGTGCACTTCCTGTAATGCGATGTTTTTATTGGTTCAAGTGGACAAAATACAACGTCGTCAGATTACAAGCCCGCTGCACTGGGTCAGATGAGGGGGGGGGCGTAATGTTTCAGAGGTGCCGACAGTAAGAGTGCGCTTCAGATCATTTAAAGCGATGTTAGTTTTTTAAGCGTATGCAACAACGGTACTCAAATTGAACTATCGTTCATCCTCGCCGAAAACTCGAATCACCGTACCGACCGACTAAAACTTAACAGCGACTTCAGTGACCATCGATGTACGCCAAGAGGATTACGTGAGGTTAGAGGGGGGGGGGACAAAAAAATAAGAAAAGAGGAGAAAAATTCACACGACCACACAAGAGAGAAAAATAAGGTCCAGACACTAAAGCGAGAGCACTCTGGGACAAATTTCATGAGAATGAGGTAGAAGAGAGCAGTTGATAGGAGCAGAGAGGGAGGGAGAATAAAATCGGAAAAAAGGAAGAATAATGGAAAATCTTTGAAAGATTCGGTTTTAGTTAAATATAGCGTCTCAGGATTAAAAAAAAAAAAAAAAACAAAAAAAAAAAACAACATTTTCCTTTACAATTCTCACTGTCTCTTACTCCTCCTCCCCTCCTCCCCACCATCTCTATTCCAGTTAGGTTTCCCCTCCCATGCATATTTAAGAGTACAAGTGAATCAAGTTTGTTACCTACACGAGACACGACTCGCGTTTCGACCTGGGCGGAGCAGCAAAGCTGTCTTGTCCGCCTCTGACGAGAGACCCAATAAGGCTTCTTTTTTCTCTCCTTCGTCTTCTTATTCTTCTTCTTCTTCTTCTTCAATTGCTGACGATGAGCATTGACTCCTCTGTTGAGGATGCGATAGCACTCGCCTGTCAAGGCTCAGCGTGGAAAAATGATGAAGGGGGAAGGGATACGAACGGACGTGTTCTCACTCTAGACTATTGATCAAAGGCGGACATAAGAATTCTAGTCTCTCCCTCGGTCTTCTATTCGGATGCACGTGTAAGAAAAGGATAAAGATTGTGCTAGAAGTCACATGATGGCTTCTTCTATCTTTTTCCAACGCAGTATCGTAACGGACAGCAATTTTCTAACTCTCTCTGACTCTCTGTCCTTTATTAAAACATATGTATTGTAGACAAGGACCCACAATAGCATAAAACTTCCTCTATCCATCCTTTTCTTACTTATACATTCAAAGAGAATATGAGAGAGATAGAAGAGATCCTGGTTGCGCTACTGTCAAATAGTCGGAAAAAAAGATAGACCAAGTCCTGGATCCGCCTATGTCTATTGATCCGTCTTTGATGTCTATACTGAGCCGGGATTTCATAAAGCAAACGGGGTTGAAGTGGGCGTAGGCCGTAGGTACTAGGTAGCGCGCTGACTGTGAGTTTCGGTAGAAACCTGACGAATTTTTCCAAACATCGTCAAGAGTTGGTAACGCCCATGCGACCAGCGTAGCATTGAACCAGATATACGATTGCAGCGCTGCTTCTTGTAACATTTATCTTAGAGATAACCCAGCAGTGGCGTGCACATGCAGGCATAGAGAGTCCGTTTCCTTGGCGTTAGCTCATCATTGACCCAACTTTCTGAGCGAAGTGATTGATGGGTCTTTCTAAACGTGTCAAGTTTCGTGACCTAATCAACTCTTTTTCTTTGAGGGTGCCTCCTTGGGTCGAACGGAATCTGTAAGCGAGAGCCATTACACCCCCAAGGACTAAAATCGAGAAGGTTCTGTCCTTGGTATTCTGTCCTCGGGTGCACCGGTATAAAAACTCTACATGGTATATTGCTATATCGGTTTTGTGTAATTGTATACGGTCGGCGGTAAATTGATTATTACACAGAAAACAGTAGAATGTGTCGTAGGCACGAATTTGGGTTCGCCGGCCACAATTTGGATCAGTTTTTGCATGGGACATAATCACACTGTGTCAACAAAACAATATGATCGTGTCCCATGCAAAAAACTGATCCAAATTGTGGCCGGTGAACCCAAATTCGTGCATACGACACATTCTACTTTTTTCCGTGTATCATTTCGCGGCGTGGTTTAACGGATTTCCTGATTGAGTCCCATTGAGTGAAATAGAATTGAAAGGAGCAAATTAAATTGTGAGCCAGAGGCGGATCGTAAATTGGCAATAATTTTTTTTCTTCATTTGATTCAGCGTAATACAATCGATTTGAAGTTACAAACCTCACCAATACTCGATTGTCGCTCATAGATTCAAATGAAGGGAATACGTCTTTGGCAAATTGCACGAGTCACCACTATTGTGAACAGTGAGTACTCAAACCGATGTGTTTTTTTTAGTGAACGCCGATGGAACGCCTGCAATTGGTTGGATATGCAAATTCAAGTCTTTAGAGTCGGAATAGTTGCGTAGAGCGTCGCGTCGCGTCGTGATTATACCAAAGCGAGAGATATGAATTTGCATAGCCTGCAGATTCCAGGCGTCGATAAATTGCACGAGCAGAAAATCCAGCGCGTGAGATGCTGCGACTCTGCGAGAAAGTGAAAAAAAAGGACCGTTTCCATATAATCTACACGGTTCCGGAAGGGGAGGGGGCGGTATCTGATTATTTTTCATTGCCAATGTAACTCACACGGCCACTTTATCTATTCGCGGAATGTCAACAATTAGGTTTTTTTTTTTTTCTCTTTCTTTCTCCCCGCGCGCAGTATTATACCATTCCACACGTATCTAATCAGTTCCACGTGCTACATCGTGATGACAGTAAATGACACCGTGTAAATTACTATAGTAAGTGATAGTTTCTAAAACAGTGGCGTCCGCGACGCGCACATAAAATAATACTTACAAGGAATTCGACGAGCTGCGGTTGGCGCGTCTCTCGTCTCGCGTCGTCGTCGGTCGTCGCATCGTTGGCTCGTGTTGTCGTACTCAGCAAGGACGGCAATTACGTCCGCCGATTGTAATTGCTCGAATTTTACACTGCATAATTGAATAGTCATTCATGTATAAAAGGCTCATAAAAAAAAAAAAAAAAAAAAAAAAAAAAAAAAAAAAAAACGCGAGGTAAGGACTAATTCTTGAGATTAAGAGCGCATCTGACTGCTTTTATAAGCCCCTCTTGCAAGATGGATTTTTTATTAAGGTAGCAGTTTCCGGAACAAGGGCCTACGAAACGTTGTGTACGCTCGTTCAAAGAAATCAGCCTCGCTTTCTCATTCATATCTCTTCGGAAGAGCACATCTAATGTTTTCTAGGCCTTTTTCCGAAGACCGCAAACCGGAGCCTCGATTGAGGCGTTGGGTGCAAAAACAACATTTTTCCAGTTTGAAATACATTGAAGAAGGGTCGATGTTGCACTCAATGCCTCGATTATTATTACCATAGTCTATTTTTTGTGTGTATATAGGAGAGGCATTAAAAAAGAAAATAGAATGGAGTTGGTACCCGCGGTAGCAGTGCGGGATCTGACCGCAGGGACCCTGAGGGGGCTCAGGGAGCGTTGCGTTTCGTTGCGTTGCGTTGGCGATGGTGATGGCTGAGGTTATAAACCAATGCGCGGATATTAATATTCTAGAGTGCAACTGTGCGAAAAAACACTTTATGACCTTTTCTAACGGTTGGCTACCCTTGCGAGAGTGGTAGACCACACATTACGTACTCCATTGCCACAATCCGTCACATTAACGAGCCCGACTTTCAAGCGGTAGAGAAGAGGGGAGGTAGGGGGGCTGTTGCAACCCCCCTCCTTGTCCCCCTACCGCACCTCATCGTAGTCGCTATCGGTTTTCGATGGGCGGAAAAAAAAGAGGGACGGAAAATGGAAATAGGTAGGAAAGAATGTAAACAAAAACAGATTAAACCGACGAGTTTTGAATGCTCCAGACTGTTTTTAGTAAATGGATATGTCGCTCTATCGATTTGAATATATATATATACAGGTTTGGTTCCGAACGAAAACTGGTTTTGTGTAATTTTGCATGAGAATTTCCGAATAAAAAACGTTGGCGTGAAAATAGAAAAACTCATGCGATCTTTTTGCGAGAGTGGATTCTATTACGCAGGTTTGGAAAATGGAAATATACGTATTGTGACCTATGTTGAGATTTAGAAGTTTTATATTTTATCAATACTGCTTACTTGACAAAACGGAAAATTAACCAATAAAAGATCATGATAGGAACAGCTTAATTTAGTCGAAGAGATGACATGGAGCTGTGGCAGCTTTTGCAATTGGGCAACCATGCAAATTTTCCATTTAAACTTCGGTAAAACAATCGCTTTTTGAGAAGGCTGACAGCGTGATAGCCCTCTAGAAAATCCAATGTTGTCAGAAAGTCAGATTATGTACCTACTCTAACTAGAAATTTTGTCTTAACACATTTTTAAGTTCGTGAGTCAATTTTGGAACATTCTGAGGCTACCAACGTTATTTTCAATTGGGTTTACATCAGGCATATACTTTTGTTGTGCAAAAGTTTGCTATAGACCCGCATTTCCTCGCGTCAAAAGTCGAATTTCGTCCAAGAAGCACGATCCGAAATAACGTAGGCATTCGTCTCTTATTCATTCGGTCTTCTCCGAATACAATATCTATACGTACTTTTGAGTGGATAAAGTATTAGTGGGATAGTGAGTATGAGAGTATGCCAGTAAGGCTATATGCGGAATTTGAATTAAAAATTTTCCCACGTTGAGAGTGTGTCGTTGGGAGTATGCTGAACATGTGTTTGAGGTCTCAAATGGGTGTTAGACGCTAGCCGCTAGCCACGGGGGGTGTGGGGGGTGCATATACATCTTCATAAAATATCGCCCACCAGACCACTTTCATTTAAGCACGTCTTAAATTGCAGTTCGTAAGGTTAGGAGCCCACCGCGTACCGACTGGTCAGCGGGCCAAACAACTAAATGTTTGTTTATCTCCTCTTAAATCAGTCCAAACCAGCGGCTGCTCTCCAGCAATCAAGCACGAAAATATTGTTTATATTTTACCTACCTACCTCCACAAATTATGACTCCATGTCCATATTTTCTCTTCCACCAACTTAAACAATACGTCTCTTTGTTTGCTCCAAACAGTTCTTTTGATTTACTGCCTAAGTTTCCTTTTTCTTCTTCGCTATCCTTTTTTTCTAATTTAGTTCAGGTGTTTATTAATTTTCTATCTTTTCTTGACCGGTGATTCAGAGGTGGATCAGCAGTTTGTCCATATCTCTCTCTCTCTCCCTCTCTCAGTCATTTGAACACGTGTGTTAGAAAAGGATTGAGAGGGGGTCAGGGGTATCACGTGACTTTAATATCTAGCCATGTCTTTTCCTAATACATG
This sequence comes from Trialeurodes vaporariorum, assembly GCA_011764245.1. Classification (NCBI taxonomy): domain Eukaryota; kingdom Metazoa; phylum Arthropoda; class Insecta; order Hemiptera; family Aleyrodidae; genus Trialeurodes; species Trialeurodes vaporariorum. Next base: position 27,913,625 of record VMOF01000002.1, read on the forward strand.
CGTTAAAATTGGCAGGAAGGTAGAGAGAACCACATTTCTAGGTTGGGCCTCGTGAGTTGAGCGTGGTATTTTTCAAAACCATTTCAAGGCAGGCGTACGAAGTGATTTGCAGAAGTGAGCGCCGCGAGTGGTTTCTGCTCATCATGTGATGAGTTTGCAGCAGTTTTAAGCTCTATTAGCGATAACATCTGCTACAAACCATTTTGCACCTTTGACTAGGGCTAATAATTTATGCATGGATTAGAAATTTCGGACCCGGTAACTATTTTTGGGTTACCCAAAGACAATACAAATCTGCACTCGTTCCATCGCCTCCTGTGTGGAGCAATAATATCGCTTTTCGATGTCGAGTCAATATATCGAACTTATAAACCCATTTTTAGGAAGAGAGGAGAGATAAAAAGCGTGTGTAGGAGGGAGAGAGGGAGAGAGAGGGAGAGAAAGAGACTGAGACTGAATCCATGGATCCGCCTCTGATGAAGGAACAAGAGTGCGGGTCACTGTAAGTCAAATCTTGTACATCTCGTACTTACGCGACGCCAGCCGCGTGACATGGAGCTGCCGTGAGCGAGTTGTAGAGGTTTGGAGGTCGTGAGGATGGTGAAAAGGGCGGGTAAGGGGGTGGGATGGGGATGGCGGGCGGCAGCGGGTGATTATCGCGTTGAAGCATCTGTGGTGGGTGAAAAAACAGAGAGGAAAAAAAAAAATCTGCAGGGGGCAAGGAAAAGGGAGAGGGGCTCGGAGGTACAGAGAGGGGGGCCGGCCGCCCGGAGTGGAGTGGAGCGAAGCTCAACAGCGTTGCCGCATTTCTGGGAAAATTTTTCAAATTGAGATTGACAATCTCTATTTACCATTTTAACGTGCCGTATTACTTAAAAATTAAGACATCGCTTGCTCGATGTTAAATAGTTAAAAATCTTCTTACTCCGTGCTATTTATTTTGCCTATGCCATGAATTGAAGGCGCTCGAGGAAAAGCTCATTTTTCAATTATTAACAATTCAGAGTCGTTTTACGGTCAAGAGCAAACTGGAACTGTGTCAGGCAGATGGAGCCACAAAAACGAATGTGCTCGGGCGTCAAAACCGTATCCAGTGTTTTGTATATTTATTTCTCATTGTTTATTGACCATTCAAATATATACGTTAAGAAAAAATTATGGGAGAGGCTATCAAGTAACGGCAGCTCCTATTTCTTTCGTCTTTTCCAAAGAATATAATCAAAAGTACTAAGAGACGGATCCCTAGCTACGGATATGCAGGGAGTGGTTTATATAAAAGGTTAACCACAGGATATGTCGCGTCGTGCGTAATTTTTGGAAACATATCGTGGTACCGGTCCAGTGGCATTGAAAAACCGGAAATGTTCAAATGTTTTTCTACCTTTGTTTGTTTCTCCCGGTAATTTCCACGGGACGGCTTAAAAATTAGCATTCAATTTGAGTTAAATTTAGAAAAACATGTTAAAAACAAGAAATGAAACGTTTTTTAAGGATTGAGAGAAACTGTTCTGGAGGAACGAGAACGTCTGAATCGAGAAATCACAGATGGTTTTTTTTTTTTAATTTGATTTGGCAACTCGGTGAGGCTCAGAGGGCGCCACATCGTACACCACACACAACTGCTACATCAGTATACGCTTCAACGTGACTCAAAACCGGACCACAACTTACTTTACTCGAATTGCAGCTTATTTATAGTCTCATACTCTTAATAGGAGTAGTAGTGTCACTCAGCAAATTATTTATGCCTTGCTATGGTGTATGGTGTCTCAATTTCGGAGATGAAGCCACAGCACGACGATTAAATTACGAGAGCCTTGGCTTGGCCCGCGGGCCCAGAAGCATTCTCGTAAGTCCTCACTTAAAACTAACATATAAATGGATACCTATACAGTGTGATCGCAATAAGTTAATGCGCCCTCTCAAACATGAAAAAGTTGGAGATGAAAAAGTGAAAATCACAGTTTGTACACGATCATGGATTATTGAGAAAATTTTACTCCAAAATATGTATCATTGACTTGAGGTTCCGTCCCGTGCAAATAAGTTTGAAATATTTTGCATCTATAACCGTTGAAAAGTTAGACAGGGGGCATTGAATTTTTTATCACTCTGTATGGATGTTACAACATCGTTGAACTCAAGGCTGTGTTGTTGTTAACATCCCAATTTTACTAATTTATTTACATAAATATTAATATGAATTGCCCACGTAAATAAAGAAGCAAATATAATAACGACATAAAAAATAGCAGTTTAATGTTAAGTTCACTCTTCCGTGCTTATATTTTATATGAAACATATGAATATTTATTTGTCATAAATTTACAATTCTAAGATTCGCGAGGCTTAACAGATAAGACTTATACACTAGATATTTGTTTTTTTTTTTTTTTTTTTTTGTTTTTTTTTTAAGCGTGGCATACGAAGTATATGGCAAGCTTCTTTACTCTCGTTTTGCTGTATACAATGAATAATATACAGTGTAAGGTGCGCCCTCTGGTGGTCGTGTGTATTTTGGAGATTTAGTTTTCAGGATATGAATCAAAAATTAAATACGTGCATTACTGTACAAACTCTCCAACAGGGCTCCAATTTATCCCTCAAAAACTGATTGCAGTAAAATCTTTCAAAGCTTCCTCACTTTAATTACATTGTGGAATGTGGTGAATGGCAAAAGGCGCAACTCCGATTCTCGATAACAAAGGCGCCGAGTGTTGAAAGGTGGGACAGATTTCAGACCCCGTTTATCTAAAAGATTATGAAGCTGAGAATGCTGAGAAATTAAGCGGAAGTTGGATAAAGGAGAAAAGAAAAGTGGGCCGATGCTATCGTCTGACTGACTGCACTCTTGCCCAAAAACGATGATTTCAGATTAGGGGTTATCACAACGTGCCCTGTCGATAAAGCGTGCTTTCGATAGAGAGGGAGACGATAGTGGAAGTTTGATTATAGGAGGACTTTGCGTCTGGTTGAGGGAAAAAAAGAAAGAAAGTCTAGCTGTAGTAAAATTCGTTTTTATTATGGAGGTGCTTCTAAGAGAAAGAATGAAACGAAGAAATAAAAAGTAAAGAAATAAATAAAGAATTAAAATAAAATAAAGAGAGAAAACAATAATTCTAATCATCGATCGTTCTGATTATTTGTTTTTTGTTTATATCTTTTTTTTTTTAACTGAATCAAATGGTTTTTTACGCAGTTCTCTAGCTCATGAATTCATAGCGAATTCATTCAATAGAAGGTCATTGTTAGATAGAAATGTTTAGATCTATCGCTAATTCGACTCTGAGGGCTAAATTCAGCTTGAACAAGTCCGATTTTGACTCAGGGATGATAACGGGTGACAGCATCAACTTGCAGTTAACTTGGCAATCAACTTGGCAGTGAACTTCGTATCAGGTTGCTAACCCAGTGTCGACACCGGGTCAGCAACCTAGCACGGGGGACGGGGGTTTACCCTGAATAGTAAAATCGGAATAAGTTTCCCATTTCAGTGGGAAAATTTGTAGTAATCAAGCAATCCGTCTGCGCTGCGCGCAACTTTTATAAGGTTGCATGATGTATAACATCATATTCGCGTCTTTTCTTGATCTGAGTGTCCAAAACCAAACTTTAGATTCACAATCAGTTTCTCGAACAGAATTTTCTAACGTTCAAAGTTTATGATGTATTGGGTCAATTGTTAATTTTTTCAAGATCACTTGTTACCTTCATATTACGTTGTTCACATTTTATTTTTCTGCATGAAAAAGTCCCGGTTTCAGCAGTGGCATGACGTTTTCCATTCGTTTGTATGCACTAGATTTAATGATAAATATTCAACTCAATCGGATGTATGACGAGTAAAATCCAATAGATGATGGTATAATAAGTGGGAGGAGATTATTTTAATGGACCTATTAGAAGGTGACTCAAGAAGCGGATGATTTGAATCGACTAAACAGTAGCCTCTTCATTGGTTCAATGACATCACCTCTGTCCTCTGAGATAGTTCACTTCGAGCTTGAATAATTATCAGCTTTCATTTCAGATTTCTAAGGCATCACAAACTATGAAATCATGAAAGGTGGTAATTTGGCAGTTTAGTATTCAATGCTTGAGCTAATTTCTGGATCAGTGTGTAAGTTTTCCTGGTTCATTATACCGAGAGGAATTCAGAATATAGTGGGTTTCAAGCTTCGAGTTCATTGGGTTGAGTTATTACAAGTTACTCTCCGTTCTCACTAGGTAACGAAAGACGATCCTTATAAATCTCAATGAATGTATTAATTTGTCGACATACATTCCCTAGAGAAATTTTCTTGAAAAAAAAAAAAACAAAACAAAACAAAACAAAACTTAGAAGCAAGTAACAATATGAGTAACCTCCTTCTCTCATTATCATTGTAGTTATCACTTTTAACTTTTGTCGGTTTTAAACATGAAACAAACACAGGATTCTTAAAATATAGTTTGAATATAAAGGAAATGTATCCGTCCGTTATTTCAAGTGAGCATGAACATTTAATTGTCCAGTTACATCAGTAAAATCTTAAATTTTATCGGTCATTTTTTTAGCTCACTTATTCGGAGACAAACATTCTCACTTGCTTCGCACAGTTTTCAAGTCACCGCTATTTTATCGATATTTTGGTGTGTTTTTTGTATTAAGATTTGCCTATGGTTACTAAGTTGTACCGATATTCAATGTATTGATATTTGAATTGATACTCGAACTATAAAAAAAAAAAAAAAAAAAAAAAAAAAAAAAAAAATCGCGATCTTTGTTTGCTTTTTTTATTCACTATTATATTTTGATGTAAGTATATTCATCTTTACTTGCTAGTGCTCTTGACCACGTGAGATCTACTTATCTAGTTCCTTGCTCTTTTGAGCGCATAAACCATGACATTCTTTCAAACAAAACAGGTAATTATTATCAGATGAAAGATTATTATTTCATAGTTGTCTCGAAATTTAAGCCTTTGTAATGAGTATTTTGAAGGAGGAGAGGGTGAAGGACTCATATGATGGCTGGAACGAAATGAATATAAAATCACTTACGCGTATCGTAAGATCGTAAATAATTTAAGTAGAAGTTTTTTCGGGAGCTTAAATTAAGAAAAGAAATGAAATAATAAAAACTGAAAGAACATTGAAAAATGTGTTCACACTACAGCCATGAATTAAGATTATTTTTGTTTAGCCGATTTGATAATAATCAGAGGCCGTGTCAAAAGTATGACTTAGTTATGGAGGAGTATGCGGGTGGAAAAAGTGGAGGGGGGAGTTAGGGGGAATATTACGACCTACAAGCGCATTCTTTTGTTAATAGTGCGGCTATGATTCGTATGCAGTTTTCGGGAGGTTTCTTTTCTTAATTAAAAACCCATTCGTCCGAGCTCAGATAGAACAGTGCCATGGTGCTGCTCATTGCACCGAGAGGGAGCGAGCGCGGTGTTGGATGGTCACCGAAGTGCATTAAAAAGAAAAAAACAAATCGGCCTACTCTACATTGATTACTTTAAGAAAAATAAGCGTACTGTTTTTTTTCTTTCCTGCATTGACTGATGACGGCAACCGTGCCCAGTGCCAAAGCCCAAAGCCCAAAGAGATGCGCTCGGATGTGGGAAATTTCGGTATTGATTGTCCAAGATAAGTGGATAAACGGTGTTTAAAGTATAAACCGGAAGCAAGGACGCGACGCGCTGAACCACAACCAGAATCTGCCATTCTCCGCTCACGCGATCCCGTACCACCACACCACCGCGCCACACGGTGGTTCTAAAGAATGACGTTTATGTCAAAAAAAAAAAAAAAAAAAAAAAAAAAGGTTTGATGAGGAAAGCTCCTGTTTTTCACTTCAGAATCGTCTTGTAGTCGATATTTGTTTTGGAGAAAACCATGTGATTCGGCTAATTCCAAGGTGTTAAATTAATAGTCAAACTAATTTTTTAGTTATCTTGCGTCATTTATAGTTTACGGTCTTGAGTTTTTTTTCATAAAATGATCTTCGGAACTGTCCATGTTTTGAAACACTGTGTTCCACTACTCCCAAACCAACCCCCTCTACCCACCCCCGACTGTTGTAACAACCGTCTCCCCCCCCTCTCTCTCTCTCCTCTCCATCCTCCCCTCTCTCCCTCTCTCCCACTCTCTATCCCTCTCTCCCTCCCCCCTCTCTCTCCCTCCCCCCTCTCTCTCCCTCCCCCTCTCTCTCCCTCTCTCCCCCCCCCCTCTCTCTCCCTCTCTCCCTCCCCCCTCTCTCTCTCTCTCTCTCCTCTCTCCCCCCCTCTCTCTCTCTCTCTCGGTCAGATCTCACATCGCCGTCCCTGTGACTCTTACACATAGCAACCTTTTTTACTCGAGGGATGGTATCTAATTTGTCTCAAAAGTCCTATAACTAGGCTCAAGTAGAAAAGCACTTATCATGGATGTGAAAATTAACCTGTTCACAAAAAAAAACAAAAAACAAAAAACAAAAAAACAAAACAAAAACAAAAAACTTATAGCAGTCGAAATTGGAGAGTTCTCTTTATATTAAATCCGAATAGAATAGGGCCTAGTTCCTCATATAGCCACTTGTCTCCGTTACGGTCGCTGGAGTATTCATAATAATTAACGTTGGGTTCACGAACTTGACCTCTCACGCGCCGCTATGAATAGAAATGAGTGCACTTGATGTAAACGCTTGAAACCATATGGTGACCTGCATTTCATGTCTTTGAGCTGCTTGGGTTTCGGTTAGTGTAGGAGAGATCGGGTATAGCTTTTTCGCTCTTACTTCTTCATTTTATTCCAGATAATTTGGCTTTTGGTTAGTGTCAAGTTTAGGTTTGATAACATATTCAATAGAAGGAAATATCTGACCACGAATAGAAAACCAACTAATGTAGGAATGAAGCGGCGTACAGTCCAAACTGGCAACGTTGCATAGATACATTCAAATCTACGCAAAATGTAGAACTCGGAAATGTTTACGACGCATTCCCTTTTCATGGCTTCAAATGAGCAAAATGAAATGTAACCAAATTTAAAGCTAAGACACCGATACAAATCATTAACGGATTTGGAGGGTCAGATTGAAGCAGTCTACACACAGTTGAAGAGCTGAGTTCAAAAACAGCAAAGGTAGCTCATGAAAAATCAACTGTCAAATCGAATCGAATCGAAATCAATTCGAACCAGTGGAAGAGTATCGATTTTTTTAAAGTTCATTAGGACCGCGAAAGGATCGATTCATTTATATAGATTTTGATTGACGGATTATCGGCAAAGACTTGAACGCTCGGGGAGAACGCAAGAGAACAAATGAACACAAACAAACGATACGTCAACCGTGGTGAGGTTTAGTACTGTTAACAGACTTCTGGTATTTGTGCCATAGTTTTTGTAAATTTTAAAGAAATATATTTAGTAAGCTTAAATAAGCCTCTCCTTGGTTGACATTTTGCTATGTTTTTTTGTTTTCGGTAATATTATTAGAATTTAGGAATTGTTTTTGTAGCGCTGTGTCAGGGAGTTTTCAGAGAAGAAAGAGGATTGTGGGACGGGGAGGGTATGAAACGAAGAGATTGCTTGTGGTCTGAGCAGTGGCGTCGCGTGCAATTTGGCACCAATGTATTCTATCCATTTAAACTCATGTAAAAGATCGAATTCAGGGGGTGCACAGTGCACAAGAAAACTTCGATATATTTAATGAGTTTAAATGGAGCAGTTGCATTGTTGCCAGATGGCACGCGACGCGACACCACTGGGTCTGAGGCAAGTTTGTCTGGGATTAATTCAAAGTAAGCAGACACGCTGACACGCGTGGGCGGTGGCGTGACAGAGAGTGAGCAATCGGAAAATTAGACTTGTGAGTGGCGATCTAATTATGACACAATTCTAACCCTCTTTCCTCCCTTGCATCTTAATAATCTTTGTTCGTTTTTTTTTTTAACGATCGAGAATATTTTTTTACGGATTCCCGCGTTTAACAGCCCATTAAACCGACGACATTTGACCGGCGATTATAATCGGAGCTTACAAGAACTGAATAATTCGGCGTTTCTGTTTTATTTGCAGTCTCGCTTGCTCGCGGCGCGGCGCCGTGCTACCGTACAACCGCTGCTACTGTTCGTTGTTTGACCACGCTTCGCGCCGACGCGATTCCGGCCTCCCCTCTTCCTTCTGCATGCAATATACACACGATATAAACATATTCATCTCACCCGTGAAAACATCAGAGAAAAAAAAGAGAGAGAAAAAAAAAATCCTGCGTGTTTCAAATATTGGTAAGAAAAGCAGTTAATGCAGGAATTTGGAAATCATAAAAATTTGTTCAAGATCACAACGTCAATTTCGGAACCTCCGAGATCGTTAAACTGCTGCCTTTCCTCTCTCCAACTTTATTGCTTCTAATTGCGATTTCGGTTTTTGGTAACGACCTAATTACATTAAATCTTGAATGCAGTTGGTGAATTAGTTAACGTATGTCCATCAGTGAAGAAAATTAATTACACACTTACCTTATCCCATGAGGAAAATGGAATGAAAGAATGAGAGTGTAAACAAAACAAAAGAAAAAAATAACAACAACGAAGCGAATCAATTGCTGGGAGGAAATCGTACTCGGGAAAGTTTACCTGGGCTACCATTAAATTTGTAATTAATTAAAAAACGGAGAAATTATTAGTTTCTTAAATTCTTTTATTTTTTCGCCCTATATATACAAAATAGCGTGATCAAAAAGTTCGGAAAGATACTTTCGTCATGCTTTTAGAATTGCTCTTTTCCTCATCCTTAAATTTACTTAAACTAGACGAATTAAAAAAATATTGACTTTACCGGTTTCAAGTCCAGTGGAGTGTAGTAATCGGAACAGGAACTTCCGCAGGAGTTATTGTAGGCAAGGTTTAAATATTTTTTCCTTGAGCCAGACTATATAGTTTGTCTCAAATCTTAACATGGTGGACAAGCCGACCCACTATTCATTTAAATTGATTCATCCCTTGATGATGTCCGGAAAATGTTATTCTTTAAGCCCTTTGTACGGCATAGAAAAAGTCTCCAGACTCCAAACATCACACCGACCTCTCTATCAATAATTACCTACCAACAAACTGAAAGCGAACGAAAATGTTTGCTTGTTTACAGATTTCTCTCCTCCTGTCAAATAAACCATCACGAAATCCTTGGAGATGCAAATTACAAGAATACCGGTTCGCACCCCTGGATTTTGGTATCAATAGGTCAAAAAAAGAGAAAAAAATCCGAGATCAAAGCGCACAAATACAGACGCGGGGCATTAAAAACACGCAAGCGCGCAGCCGAGTGGTTTTTGACCATTGTTTACACTCAGTCTTCTGTGTTGGTCCGATTGAAACAAATCGGAGATTATAGCCTACGAGTGTGCTCAATATACACACCGCCTAGTAGCCCTGCAAGCTGTAATCACCAGGAGTCCCTTTTGACTCTTTTTTTTTCTCCGTTAAAGTACTGCAATAGCGAAAGAAAACACAATAAGAATCAGATTCATTCACATTCATTCTCGAAAGGGTGTTACTTTTGTAACCCTTCAGCCCTTACAACAACTCGACTGTATCCTGATCCTGTGGTTTCAACCCCTTTTCCGTTTTTTAATGTTTCCTAAACATCCTCCCCGCACACCTTTCAATCTCTCCACCCCTTCATGCTGTTTACCGAAACCTTTTTTGGGCCGGTCTCTTACGCGGTTACGATTTCTTAGGTAACTTTCATTATTTCAGTGAGAATACATTTTTCACGTGGCAATTTGTCGAAGGCTTTTGAAGCATTCGATAGTTTAAACAACTTACGATGTATAAAAGTCTCATTACCTTATCGATTTCATTCTCTTCAAGGATCATTGAAATAGCTTGTGTCATGCATGACTATAGCAAAGTTTGAAAAATTAGCAACAGAAATGATTAAGAACATTATATTACTACAGGAAATCAGTCCACTGCAAGCTTTTGTCACAAAAACTAATGATTTTAGAGTGAGTTTATACTCGGTATACTGCGAACTTTAAAAATGGAATTTTAAAAGCTGGATGGAGTGAATTTTTATATCTAGTCACATGTATCGTTCAAATCTGTACCCAATTTGAATATGGTGAAAGCTTGATGTAGACTTGTTTCGATGTAGCTATGACCGCAACACAATGTTTCAATTGTACAACTCCGTTAACGTGATCCCTGTAGCACCCCCTTTGTTTTGCTTGCGTAGCGTCTCGTGGGTTGTCGGACGAAGGTCATACGTTAAAAAAAAAAAAAAAAAAAAAAAAAAAAAAAAAAAAAAAAGCCTCGGGGAGCTTCACATATAATATGTCCGTATTGTAAAATCCCATACCCCGGAGGAGAGAAGGGGGGGGGGGGGTGCGCGGGTACCAGGGTCGAGTTGGAGGAGAGTTAGTGAACCAGAGTGCGATATGAGTGAGCCGTGCCGTGCCATGCCGCCGCGAGTTGGGGGCAAAATAAAAGAGCTCTCGAATTATTATCAATGTTATTCTTATTCAAGTGCACTGATCCCTCGAAGCCGCTCATTGAATACGGATAATCTGTTGTTGGTTGTTTTCTGGTCGAGTTGCTCGGAAATTGGTTTATGGTGGCCGATCGTGGCTTTGTTTGATAATCATATTTTAAATAACTTTGCATGGAGTGGCCGACTCAGCGTGGAGTAAACGTACGTTCTTTGGGATCCTCCGCTCGACACACAGTGACTAGGAAGACCCAGCTGGCGGTCAAAATTCAGCAAGTTGAAAACACCTAAAACTATACCGTTTTATAAGCTTAGACCTGTTTCATTTCCATCTAGATTGATCGGATATCTCCTTAGATTGGAATCTGACCGTTTCAATCAATTTTCCGATAGCTCTGATGGGTTAGGTCGTGGCCTTGATGGTCATCACTCCAGCGGCTTTCAGACACCAATTGGATCCAAAAACAATGAATTAAGAAGAGATGGAGGAGCAGCACTAATCGAAATTTTATCCGGCCCTGCGCAATGATAATCGGAAATGGAGGTTAGTCCAGTGGCGTACGCATGATTTTTCTTGGGTGGGGGCCTGGTAAGCGTTTGGCTGAAAATTATTCCCCCCTTCCCCTCCACCACCAAAAATTGGAGTTCTGGGGGGGAGGCTTTAGCTTCCTTAGCCCCCCGCTGCGTACGCCACTGGAGGCTACGTCCATGTCTCTTTAACCGGACGTGGCCTCTATTTTAGGTGACTGTTGAGTCAATATCTTTCAGCAATTTTGTTCCGTGTTGTAAGATAGCAGTGCTCCGTATTTTCTTTTTGATTGACTCTGGGTAGGACCGATACCAGAGAGGAGGGTTAAAAAACTTTTTTCAGCCAAAAAACAAGCTTCTAGAAGAAAATTCACACAAAAATTTCATGATAACAAAATTATAGCACAAAAACCTATAACTATTGTATCTTAACCATTTCTTGAAGCTTCTAAACGATAATTTACATGTGGTTTAAACAAGATGGCTCTTGGCCACTAAATCGACCATTCCTAACTACTGCGTGGCGTATCCTAGAGGAACTGTTTTTCTGCGGCTCGGACTCAGCTCACACGATGTGTGAAAGATTAAGGCAAATCCCTTTTGTCGTCGCTCGACCCGTTCTCAGACTCTGTTGCCATGGTTACACTGTAAAGCTTCAGCATCTCTCTCCTTGATCTCTCAATGATTCCATTGATATCCTAGATGAGGGCCATTGTTCTCATTCAGAAAAAATCTGACAAACACGCCCTCAGATTCGCGAGCCAGCAGCGGGCACCTCAAGCAGAAATTCGCTACTTCACCGATCATCGCTCTCCCCATTCATAGTAATTCATACACATTCACCATTCACCTATAAATCATCTTCATTCATCTTTCAACAGCCGTTAACTCCTCCCCCTCCCTTTCCCGAGGTCCACCTTTCCGCGCCCTCCCGCTCCGCGTTGCTTTTCCTTGAGCCTACCCCCTCCTCCTTCGCCGCCACATCCATCCACTCGTATCGAAGGTGTTGGCAAGGTAGGTGCTCTCGCATCAAGTTAACAAGGGGATTAGATTTTTCACAATCAGAGACATTTTTCCGTGAAACCCCTATTTTATTTTCATCGGTCCCTGCTTACTCGAGTCTATTAATCTTTTGCTTTATTCATTTTAATCCATTTCACGCGGTCTCGCTCTAACTCGCAAAATCGGGTTTAAGGTGATTTGTGACCGGCGCGGTGCGGTGCGGTGTAGCGGATTCAGTTCACTCGAGATGTCTCAAGAGGGGATTAGGGGTTGTTGAGACTCTAATTCTTGTCCAGAGGGCTCAATAATTACGAAATACTCATTGTATATCTATAAAGTTGAATAAGAATAAAAAGAAGAATAAGAAAAATGAACGATCGCGGAATTTGAAGATTTTCAAGTATCAAACCAGACTCCATGGCTGAGCCATGATATTGATTTTACGATCATAAAGTCATCACTTTGCTTCTATCAGATAGAAAATAGAAAGAATCGCTTCTATAGATTGCTTTCTGATGGAAGCCTTGTTTGACTTGTAAAGTTTATCAAACACTCGAAAGTTATTCATCGAAGTTATTAAGTTTCCGAATCGCTTAGGTCCAATGGCATTCGCTGCAATATGGCAACATTGCATTCAGTTAATTGATATAAAAAAGGGTTTAAAGGGGACCCTTTGGCCTCTGCAATCGATTGAGCTACATGGCTTTGATATTTTTGACCTATTAAATGTCCCTATTCGTACGAGGTTTAACGATACGTGCGGCATGTCGTTTTTGTCGAATTCAACTATTTTCTGTGAGTTGCGCCTCGCAGACTTTGACGGAGCCTTTTTTGGCAAATTCCTTTTTGATGCCATCCACTAGACCGATACAAAAGTGATTTCTCCTCATAAGGAACCTTCCATCAAGTCGACATATTGACTGAATAATAAGCAGCAATGGCGCAAGAGAAACCGAATGCAGCTTCGTTCAGCTTGTCGATATTATTGCTAGAATATTGAACAGCATTACAGCAACGAGAAGTGCATTCTTATAAGAATGATTTCTAAGAATCATTTTGGGGACTACTTAATCAACCATTTTCCATTCCTTCCGCAATCTATCAGAGGCAAATCAAATTGAAGAGAGGCTGGTATAGCCTCTTACATTCTCCGACTTGTTTTGCTCGTTAATGAAATTGGAGAATTCAGTGTCCAAAGTCCAAATCACCAGCTGAGATAGGTGAAGTATAGCTGAAATAGCAAGACACCTATAGAGTTGCAATAAGAGCCGAGGTGGCGAAGAGCAACCCGCGCCGAAGCTGTGTGCATCCGCGGTCCGTGTTCGGCTGCATTTTGTTTGATCGTTCTGAACTGTAGATAGTCGAATTTAGTATATCTTAACGAAGGTTTTCGTCCAACGCTGGGTCAATTTGGTCAATTTTCGTGGATTTTAGAGGCGGATTACTTACTTATTGAACACCCCTCGTATTTTTTTTTTTCAAAACTACTTTCATCAACAACCCTTAATTAAGATTTAAACCCCAAGCCTAAAAAAAAAAAAAAAAAAAAAAAAAAAGAAGGGTTGAAATTTCTAGAATACCCAGATAAGGATGATGCAAAATGACATATCTAATCTGTGACATCTGATTGTCAATCTAATTTAAGTATCCCCGATAAATGAAAACTACCCTCTACTGTATTAAATGTTGCTGAACTGTGTCTCGGTCTACTTGCCGCAAAATTTATTCGTCTCATCAATAAGAATTCATCAAATCTCAATTTTCGTAATTGACAGGATGAGGCCCTCTTTCTTTTCTTGCATCACGAATAGAAATTCCGATCATGACGTCACCAATAAATCAGCCTATTGTCTCATGGATCTCGGTGTAGGTATAGGTACTATCAGTGCTTGTAAAGTACGAGTAAAATACTAGTACAATAGAAGGCTTAAACTATGAAACGGCAGTAACGAATAACGATTTTGATGTGGCTGGAATAGTAAGCGGATCCGTAGAAGGAGCAGGGGCATGACCGGACGAAGAGTATGTGTATATGTGCACTGTTTGTTGCAGCACTGAAGGGGTGAAGGGGCAGCTCAGCTCGTTGTTCGCTTTGCTCTCCGTCCGGTTCGAAGAAAAGAGTGCCTTGTCTCATCGCCAAATGAGCGGTTAACAGCTAAAGAGGCAACTCTTATGTCTCGCGCTCAAGTGTTAAGATCCATTATTTACTTAATTGTTTCATTCGTCTCAAATAGAAAGAAGCTCTCTCACATTGCACTGCACTGCACTGCGCCATGAGTATCTACTGTACTGTATACAGTGAAATCCATTGTGGTATAGCTGCACTGCGGTACACTTCAGTGTTCAGTCTAAGTCTACTGCACGGATCACACACACTGGGCAGAAATGACTGTTTCAGAGGCCAAAGACTAACGAGTTGGACTCACATTTTATTGGTTTTTTTATAAGTTTCTTCAGGTTATATTTTATCAGGTCAAACATCTGAATTTCAACTGGAAATCAATTACAAGTCTAATATTAGTCCTTCTTATGTTCTAACACGATGAACCTTTCAGTGCATTTTATTTCTGTGCCCAGTGGCAGCACCACTTTCCTTCATACTTTCTGGCGGTCAGTGTGTCACTTCTTGACCATTTGACGATTCTAAAAAGTTACTTGCTGCATTGCGGTACACTTACACCTCAGTTACTGCACGGACCTCACACAGTGAGCAAAAATGGCCGTTTCAGTGGCCAAAGATCAGCGAGCTAGAATCACAGTTTAGAAGATACTTCTTCAAGAATTATTTTATCATGTCCAACTATGCATTTTGACTGTAAACTTAATTAGAAAGTTGAAGTTCGAAAGTTCTGATAGGTTCGTCGCTATACTGTACTGCACTTCAGTTTACTGTAGGTATGGATCACACTGTCACTCTTCCAGTGGCTGAAGATCAACAAGTTGAAATCACATGAAATCATACCATTTAAACGTTCCTCTCTAGGACTTACTGTTTTATCACACCTAACAATGGACCTCACCCACAACCCACGAGATTCATCCTAGAGTCGAAAATTATATTTCTGAAATTTTTAATCAATATCGAAGTGATTTCAATCCATAACCTAGCCACGAAATGGGTCAGTTCGGTTCGATGTGTGGCATTGTTTTGCATTGTTGACGCATCCCACATCATGTTGTGTCTCGACGTCAGGGCTGCCGTTTTGCGTAGAATCAATGCTATTTTTTAATTCACCAATGGTTCCACCGGTTGCGAAAACATTACACAGTTCAGTTCAGTGTATGACTGATAATCACGAAAATACTCGATCTGTAATCTTTTCTCAACCGGTGGACGTCGTGACTTAATAAAATTGCGGATATTTTAATTAATCAACGAAGTTCCACCGATTAAGGAAAGATTACAGATCGAGTATTTTCATCATTACAGTCAACATGAACTGAACTGTGTAATCTTTTCTCAACCGGTGGAATCATCGGTGACTTAGAAAAATAGCATTGATTCTACGCAAAACGGCAGCCCTGCTCAACGTCGACGCAGCCTCTCCATCGTCGATTGGAATCGACTTACGCTAGACTTTGTATTTTGTCGAAAAATGTTGCTCCATCAGTTTTTTTTTAAAGCTGCATTAACATTTCATTTGGTGTAAAGTGTATTTCCAGTTTTTATAAGTTTTTACAATTTTACCAATACAATTTTTTTCTGTCTATTTGTATCTATTGTATCCGTATGCATAATGGCTGACATTTTGTTTTGTTTGGTTCTGTTCGCAGGTTATTTCGGATGCAGCGACGTTGCTCCCGATGTCACGCATCGATCTCGTCAAGCGAGCTAGTAATGCGAGCCAAAGAATGCGTCTTCCACATCCACTGTTTCTCTTGCGTAGTTTGCTCAACCGTTTTAACCAAAGGTGCATACTTTGGGATGCGGGATAGCGCGGTCTTCTGTAGACTCCACTACCAAGAGCTTCCTCCCTGTCCCTCATCCATCCCTCCAACACCCACCCCCGAAGACCACTACGACCACTACCCCTCACCTTTCCCGTCCCCGTCATCAGACTCATATCATCCTAGGCTTCATAATTTACAAGGCTCCTCGCCCTTATCCAATAATCCTACCGATACCGTCGGAAAAGTAGAAAGCTCGTTTTTTAATGGTGCACCCACGCCTAGACAAAAAGGAAGGCCTAGGAAAAGAAAACCCAAAGATTTAGAAAGTATGTCCAATTTAGGTAAGTCTATCAATGGTATTTTCTATTATTTAATACTTTTAGCAACTACAGTTTTTTTCTCCTTTCCAGATTCCTCTACAAGATTGATTTGTGACGTACGTATCGCGGTTCGGGTTATAATCACTGATCTGTTGAACTATAGTTCTGTGAACAGACTGATGTCACTAACCATCCAACTTCTCATTAATAAACTTAATTACTCACAGCGCTCCTAGCGCTTTAATGCACATGGGCAATTCCATGGCTTTTTTGCTGACGCCGAGAAAAGTCCGTCCCTAAGAGTTATAAGTTTTGTCTACATTTTTCATTTCAAGCCTTCAGTTTCCGGCATTAATTCTCCTTCCTTAAAATTTGTCGAGTAAGTCTTGCAAGTGTGACGGTCGAATTCATTGATGAATTGATGGTCGCAGGCGAGCATTTGAGAAACTTTTCGCATTCTAAAGACAGGTCGTTATGATGGACCTCAAAAGCAGTGTGATTTCAGTGTATCATTAAATTTACGGGTTGGTATAGATTGTAGAACTTGCTGAAAGAAACGTGTTTTGCAGACATATTTATTAATTTGATAGCTTTAGACATTTTTATGATGCAATTTCTATGACATTTTTCGGCATCAGCGAAAAGACCTGTTACTGTAAAACTACCCATACACCTTTATTGATTTGCCTTGGAGTCTGGTATAATATATTTTAAATGAGACATTAGAAAGGCATAATGCGATGCCCCCAGTGGAAATCGGATCAGTTTAACGACTTAACGAGCGCGGTTTGTTTACATCGAAAAAACATGCGAGCGGGCCAATCCGAGCTGGAATGTCTCTCCAGCTACCCGCGCTAAATACTAAATACTGCCTCCATCCATATTCGCGCCGTTTATCCTCTGTTCACCACGACCATTTTTGAGAGAATTAAAAGGATTTCGTCGCATCTCGTCGGAAGACTGTCGGCTGATCGAGAGTGATAGCTCCATAGAATGACTCTGTTCACGCATTTACCAATCGGCGTGACGCAATCGATCAGAATTCGCACGCTTGAGTAAAAATGTCACCGCGAGCCCTTTTTCATTGCCAATATCATCTTATTTCTTACGCTTGCGGCTTGTCGCCTGCTTCCGTGCGTCATTCGTTTGCCTGTCCTGGAGCGCGAACGGTTAAACGGTAAACGGTAAGCGCTGAGGCCGCGCGTCGCGTCGGTACCGAAACCGCTGAATGCCTCAACCCGCCCACCCAACTTCTCGACCGCCCTTCAGAAGTAACACTCGTTTCAGTGAGCAGTTTTGCGGCTGCGCAGAAACCATTTTCCGCGCACCCGCTCGCCTAATAATGCGTAGCGTTGTGTCGCGTTAGCCTAAGTCTGCACCGCACGGGGCCTCAGGCTGACTTTTCCACAGATCCGTGGCGTATGGCTGTCGAGTCTGGTTCGCCCCCGCGAAGCAAGCGCGACCCGCCCGATTTGCGCGCAGTGAGCTGAAATTTGCAATTTTGTGGCTGAAATTCAACAAGTTAAAATCACCTTACATAATTATCATTTCGGAGTTGAACTGTTTTTTTCCTTTTGCGTACATTTTCCACCACGTCATGTGTTAGAATTGGTTTTAGAGCGGGTAAAATTTTGCCTTATGTCTAGAGCATTTTTAATTGTCTAGTTTTTACTGCCAAATCGGTCTTTTTTTGTCCATTGTGCGGTGATTGCTGTAATCAACGCCTGCCAATTTTCAGATTTGGCTGAAAATCCTTGCAAATTTCCTATTGGATTCAGTATACGGATCTCCGGAGATTTCAGGGCCAAATCTGACAGCAGTGGAGTAGACGCGCTTTCCATGTAATAATTATTATTACCGTTCGCTGCGGCGGGCGCGACGTCACCTTCGCCCTGATGATTGGTGTAGCTGTGACGCGAAAAATGACGAAAACACGCAGAGGAAACATTCAACGCATGCGCAGGCGTACCGTGGAACCGCATTTTGTTCACACCCACAATCAACGCTGCCAGGTCGGACTCAAAATCACCGGTGATTTCATTAACTTGCGAATCATCAGCGTTTAAGGGTGATTTCAATTGCATTTCATGCAATTTGGCAACAACAGACTCTCAATTTAAACCCACGTAAAATAATCAATCTTCAAAAAGGCTCATTGAACCCCCGAGGAATCGAAACTTTTGCATCTAGGTTTAAAAGGTAAAGAACATAGTCGACAAATTGCACGAGACTTCACTACGTCCTTTCTTGGTAGCAGGACTTGTTACTGAGTTTAAAATAGCAAATTTATATTAAACAAATGCAAATTTTGCTTACAGGCAATGATTTCTGAATATTTAAGGATAACAACCCATGAATTAGACTATCTAAACTATACAGCTTTCTTTTTTTGAGTCAAAAAGCCGTTCTACAACTATCCGTTTTGCTGAAACAGAATGACCCTCTGACGACAAAAGAACAATAATTATGATGATTCATTATATTTAGTCGCAGACAAATTGCTCTTCGGAATCGAAACACACCATGAAGAAATCGACCGATTGTCAGTTTTTTTTTATTTAAAATAACCAAAATGCTCATGGACTCAACGTGCTACGATTCATTAACTTGAGCTGCATGAATGTTTTGATTGAATCTATGAGAACCCTGATAATTATAAAGGACATTTTTTTTTACTCGAGCGAATTCACGAGAATTTCAGCAATTCTAAAAAGAACGTTCTTACAGACTTCGGTCAATATATTGAGTAGAGTTTTGTAGCTCTCAAAGGAGACTCTAGCATGAATTGGATAGATTCTTCATTTGTTTCACTCCCCGTTGTCGCATTGCTGTAATGTGGTGAGAAGTGATGTTACAACGTAAATCGAATGAAAATTATTAAATTACAGTGATGCGATTCCACCCAACCTTACGCGATTGTTGAGGTGCTCAAAACCGCTAACTTTTCCTCATTTATCATTAATTAATCTTGAAAAATGATAAATATACATTCGTACCTTCGGGGAAAAAAAATATCGCGAAATTATGAGATAATTGCCTGCGTATCCTTGTAGATACTCACTAATTGACTGTTTCAGTTTTGCAAGACTTCTTCTGCGCACTCTACATAGGACCTATTATAAAGGGGTCTCTCCATCTGCGAATTTAAAACCGCAAATTGACTGATTGAGCCAATGGGTTCCTTTGTTGTCGATACATCAGACTCGACCTATCGATTTCAAGAAAGCTCATTGGCTCAAACAGTTTATTCGCACTTTTAAATTCACAGGTGGAGAGACCCCTTAAGACGCTAGAGTCGAATAACTAATCAAATCGAGAAACTTTAAGCCATAGCACATGCACACATCAGAATTTGTTGGGATATAAGCATCGATACTTTACCATAGGTTTACGTAAAGAAGCAACATCGATTCAATCGCGATTCACGACCCACTTATGACCACAAGTCTATTAAAGTGAATTAATCATACCTCTTGGTCTTTCATTTTTATAAGCTCTCAAATCTAAGCCGACTGTAAAATTCAATGTGAAAAAACTTACGTACTAAATCCTAACCTGAAATCCTCGATAGCTTATCAGACTGCTAGAAAAATGCATTCCTCGCTGCTTTAACCACACTCGACCCCGATTCTCAAGCGGAAATGAAATATTGGCGACCTACATCAACCATCATATCTTTGATGACTTCTGAGAACGATCTATATGAAAAATATGCGGATCACCATAACACATTTACTTTGAAACTAAAAACGTCCATCCGCGATTCCTATAGTTTTATCGGAGCGTTGTTTTTAATGGTGTTCAGCTGGACGATGCATATCCTGAATCGTCTGATAAAGTACGATTCGTTTGATTCGAAATTCAAATAATCCAGAATGATTTTTTTTTTTTTTTTTTTTTTTTTTTTTTTTTCAAAGACAGAAAACGAACCAACTTCCTTCGTCGCAGATATACGCAACATTAACGTTGCGCCAGTGAGGAAGATCTATCGCTGATCAGGAATAGATTGATCTTTTATTTACGGGAATCGCCAAATATGGAAGTGGAATCGATCGGAAATATGCCGTGAAACACTCCGACTGTACATAAAACCGTGACAGAGGCCCCCGATCACCGGGTCTCCTCGGAAGCCCCCCCCCCCCCCTCCCGGCTCCAACGACACTGGCCACAATCTTCGCTCGGCCCTCAACCTCAGCCCCTGGCCTTTGCACATTGCCAGCCAATCAGAGTTGCCAGCTCTGTTTGAGAAAAGAAAAATCCCTCAGCCGCATTTGCCTTTCCAATGATTTTTTTTTTTCCACCACATTTAAACCGATAAAATCCAAAGACAGTTTTACTCGAGAGAACTGTTTAGAAATCGATTTTGGAAAGTGATGTTCTATTTATTTATATTAATTTATTTTTTTTGTCGAAATCTTTCCTTAGGCCCGGCAACAGTGGATCATATAAACCATCCGAGCTGATCGACTGACCGGCCAAGTCAGCTTCAAATCTGCTGATTCCATCTCTCTTGTATTTCGACATACAGTTTACATTCATTTTATGTCTTTGTTTTCTGTCTCTCGCCTCTCTTCTCCTCCTGACTTCTGGGAGAGCGAAACCTCGGGTTTTTTCTCAAAAATTCGAAGATTTGCCCGATACAACGCGATAGAATCGTGATCAACTGATTTTGTCCTTTCGCTGAGATCACCTGCTCCAGCGAAGCAATTCGACTTGGGCACGGATTAAATGCCCATTCATCAAATAAAGATAAAGTTTAAAATTCGAATATATTTCATTGTTGATTGTTCTTTTCGCTGGAATATAAATATATCGACGAATTCTTGAAAAACAACGGGTATGTATGAGCGACGAGCGTGAGGGGGATACAAGAGGAATTGGTTTCAGCGCTGCCATTTTATATCGTGTTTTCCTTGTCCCGATCAGCGAATTCTTTCAATATCTGATTCATGATTCGCCATGAAATAAAATGGAGACTCGCGATTTCTCTTGCTGAGATCTTTCTATTTTTTGTTTTATTTATTTTTTATTTTGTTTCGTTTTGCTTTTGGTTTTTGTTTGGCTTACTTGTTTTTTTTAGTACACATATGATCATGAAACGATCGATCTAGTAAAAGAATTTCCTGACTAAACACTTTCTGAGTTTAATTAATTAAGATACCTACTCTCTAAACAAATCGTGCTGATATTTTACAAAAAAACCGTATTTTGTTGATCCTCCAATGTTCCACAGTCCTACCCTCTACATTCACAAACACAAATTTACGAGAACAAGTAAGTTGATGCACCTGGCGCAAAGCGTTCCTTAAGTTTTTTGTTCTTGTCCAAGAAATATAAATTTTAGAACTGCTATTCTAAAATAATTCTAATTAATAATGTATCATGAAGTATAGTTAAATCTATCATTTGACAAATACACGGCCGAGCAATTTATAGATGCTTACCTATGTAGGTAAGTACTGTTAGAAAAGAGCGGGCAAAATTTATATGCATCAAGGCGCGAATAAAAAAATTAAATATTACGACTTTCAAAGAAGAATGTATCTATTTATAGTTGCAATTAGAGGACATAAAAAGATAATAAAACAAACGGAAAATAAAATACGAGAGATTTTATAAAAAGCCACCCCCCCCCTTTCTCACCCATGATAAAAAGTATTGAACAAATGGCAATCGAAGACAAATTGATTAATTGAAAAAAAAAAAAATGGATTGCAAGAAGTTACTACTGTACACTTATAATACACTTCATCTCCACAAACAAAGGGTCAGACCTTTAATTGTCAGTTGGCAGAACATTAAACAGATTTATATGAGAAATTCGACCAAACATAACCTGAAGAGCTGACCTACTGTACATCAAAACATGGGATCAGACATATTTTTTGCGATCAAAGGGCGTATTCAAGGGGGGGGGGGTGGAGGCACCATCCGCCCCTCTCTCTGAGTAATGAATAAAGATTGAAATTTCAAAATGAATCCCAAAACTGACAAACCAATGCCACAAAAACGTGAAGATAATTGGCAGAGAATTGGCTATGCCCCCCACTAAATAAAGAAGCTTTTTTACATAATTTTTACTTGAACCACCCTTACCGTCATATCTATTGCTTTGAATAACTGTTTATTGGTTGTTTCCTGTATAATGAATAATCATTTTTATACCTACAATTCTGTTAGTTTTTTACCCGTTCGTTAGGATAAATGGATAACCATAAGGTTTAATCGTTTATAGCGCGGTCGAGTTGAGGTGAAATAATATTTGTACAAGAGCTCAAATACAATTTCCCCGCTTCCATTTCCTTATTCTCGCTTCGGAGGCTGCCAGGGTTTAGTAGGTATAAGATATAAAATGCTAAATCAAAAGTCGGACGACTATATGTTTTCCCTGTGCGAATTCACGCGAGTATATGTTCCTATCCACACCACTGATTGTCAGTATCAGATAGGAAACAGGAAAACCGGAATCCAGTTCGCGTGGAAACCGGATCGGAAACGAGAAAACTTATGTAAAATAAAAATAAATAATAATAATACTAATAATAATAAAAAAAAAGTAAACGAGAATGAGGGTGCTTAAGATTCATCTGGGAGGGGGGGAGGGGTAGTTGTCGGATAGAAAATAAGAAGAAGTAGCAGGATGAAGGAGGGGAAAAAACCAAACCAAACCAAAACCAAACAAAAAACTAACCTGTAATGTACTTATGAGAGGACGTGCATGAAACGGCTAGGTAGGTACATGGTGAGCAGTGTTGCTGAATGGAACTGCTTTCTCCATACGTATACAAAGAGAAAATCATATGATCCGGCAGTGGCGGCTCGTGCGATTTGGCAACCATGCAATTTTTCCATTTAAACTTAGGCAAAAGAATCGATTCTTGAGGAGGCTGACAGCCTCCGGGAGAATCGATTCTTTTACATTGGTTAATTACGAGGAGGACACTGTTGCCAAATTTCACGAGCCGCCACTGTGATCCGGCAACATCGGAGTCGGGCATCGCGTCACGGCGTCACGCGCTGATCAAGAGAGCAGGTAAAAGAGGTAAATGCTGCGCATTGAGGCGTGCTGACACCCTGGAGTCAGCCCGAGGTAGGAATCAGGAGATATCGGACGTGATGCCTCAGCCCCGTCCTTCTAGCTCAACGCGCTTAAAGAACCCGTTTAAATTTCGTTTCTGTGGTCACAGTCCCATCCCATCGTCATTCATCCATTCACAAATCATCGAGTGTTTTACGAGAAAACGCTTCGATTCTTTTCAGTACAGTCAATCATTCTTATATTACGCAGGAAGGAGGTTCTACAATCTACAGACATACAATCAAATCATTTTTAAAAAAGTCGGTGGCGCCTGCCTATACGCGAACGCGGGTATAATTGGAGGCCAGTGGCGAAGCATGCTCTCTGGCAACGTACCATTATACCTTCGTTTGAACGCACATGATAGGTCGAATTCGATGGTCATCGCCGATTCCTTATATTTCGATAGTTTTCGTGGGTTTAAATAGACCAATTATACATTTCATGAGCTGAAAATAATTTGAACTCATGGTTTCATTAAAAATAGCACTTTTCATTTTACAAGTACTACATCAATTCTGGAAAATCACAGCTTTCCTCTCTGATGTATGTGTATCATTAGTTTTGCATTAGATTTTGAGCATCAGAAAAGTCAACAAATATTTTTTTTTTTTTTCAGATGACTCATATAAATACATTCATATTTTATCGAGTGCGGAAAATCTTGAAGTGTGTCTTGACCTGTGAACAACGTGTAATTTGACCCCGGGACTTCTCTGGATCAATATCGTTATAATTTTGCATTAGCGATGAAAAAAATTTGGATGAAAATATCGCTGATTATTATTGAGACCAATATCTTTTTTTTCTTCTTTCCCATATCAGCTGACATATCGATCAATGCAACCAGCGCAACGCCAGCACAATGATGACCGGCTCTTGATCCTTAAATTTACGGTTGATCATAATTAATCTTGACTAATTACATGTTCCGTAACGTGACTTTTTTAGCCTTCTAATTACCAATGGATTTGCCCTAGGGTTTTTAGTGTGGGGGGAGGGGGGTTAGGCGTCCGTTTATATTATTTTAGCAATAATTAGATTACACGCATCGCCACAGTAAACTTTATTTTGGATCCAGTAAAAAATAAATCCAGGAAACTTTACGTTCCGATCCATTGTGAGAGCCGTATTTCATCCCCCCTCTCTCCCCTTCTCTCTCCCCTCTCTCTCCTCTCTCTCTCTCCCCTTTCCCCCCTCTCTCTCTTACCCCCCCCCCCCCTCTCTCTCACTCTTTCTCCCTCCTTCTCTTTTTACCTACGAGTATCAAAACTGAGACATTCAGGAGAGCAATGTCAAGTCATCGCGCAGATGAGTCGAAACTCGAAAATGGATCGATAGCACGGATGGATCGAAAATATGTAAATAGACCAGAAAGAAAGAGAGGGAAACTAGCCCACTTTTTCTTTCTCTCTCACTCTCTCACTCTCTCACTCCCGTTCCCTCGTGTCTCCCATCTCCTGTCTCCCTTTTCTCATCTTTCTCTCTCTCACCTTCACTCCGAAACCGCACCAGATCCGCGTTGGAATCGGAGGAGGAGGTTGAGGAGGAGGAGGAGGAGGGGGGAGGCGAGAGCCCCGTCTGTTGACATTACGCCGGTGGTTTTCACAGCTGATCGCCTCCGTAAATTTTCCCATGAGTTTTTGAGCCGAGCGCGTGTCGATAGGACGTGAGACGACAGATCGACAGTGCGGTTTTTCATGCTCTTGCGCTTTCAGACCTTTTCTTAAATGACCAAGAATTTTGTGTAAGTCAATCCGAGCCAATGTCATAATCAGTTTAACATCTTGTATCCGCGTTGCCGGTCGGCACACACTAGGATCTAAATATTGAGTCCTCTTGGACATCGCGTGAGAAACAATACATTATTTTGCTACAGAAATGCAGATGGTGGCAGTTGCGTTGCTTGCAATTTGGCAACACTACGTTCTATCCATTTAAACTCATGTGAAAGCTTGAATTCAGGGGGTGCACACTGCGCTCAGTGTACAAGGGAAATGCGATATATTTAATAAGTTGGACACTGTTTCATACATAAAGATTCATTGATAATTTGTTTTATGGTAAAAGTGTGCATTATATCGATTCATCAACTTTGGCCTATCTGACGAACTCATCCGAGCCTCTTTTTTTCAACCGCACGAAAAGTAAAGTAAGCAGCTCCTATTCGTCCAACGAAAACAGAACATTAACAGTTTTAGTATTTCAAAAGATCAAGAATTCAAGTTGGATCTTTAACAAACATTTGTCAGGTTTAGATACTCTAGGTCCTCTGCTGACAAAATTTCATCTCTGAACAAAATTTCCCTTCTCTCTTTTCGTCGAAAGTATCACAGAGAATGGTTTTCGCCGACCGATTCAATCTTGACCCAGAGAAAGAGACTAAAACACACGATTGGTGGACTCTCTCCTCTCCCTCACATTTTATCTTTCCTTCCGAACGCAAGCTAGGACGGACGGCATCCTCAAAGCCGTTGATTAAATCAGGCAAAGAGAAGAGAAGAAGTTTATGAGGTTGCTAGGACCTGAAAGTGGCTGATTCGTGCGTTTATAAAAGCATGGATCCCCACGAACGGCCAAGAGACCACTCAGGAACTTGAAATCGCGTCTAATAAAATGTTCGATGCTCTCGAAAAAAAAAAGGAAAAGAGAAAAAGAGCAGGGAAATGAAAGAGTGAGAAGAACAGCGATAGAGAGAGGGAAGCGAGCCGAGCTGGGCCGCGCCGGGTCGGGCCAAAGCATCCACACAGAGTGCGCTCGGCTAGCGGGAAGCGGGATGCGGCACCGCGAATGCAAGGCGCGGCGCGGCCCGGCGCAAGGTGCGCGGTTTTTTCGTTTGAATCAATAAAAGTTAAAAAGGGCCGCCGAGGAGAAGGTGCTCTGAATTATTTTACAACTAGCATAGAGAGCGGTGTATAAAATCCATTGCGCCTCTGCACAACCAGTATTTTTTATGTTTTACACGAAAGACCCCGAACCATTCGTGTTTTCTTTATTGCTCTTTCAAATTTATAAGACTCCGCTCCTATCTCACTCTCTGTCTCATCTCTCTCTCTCTCTCTCTCTCTCTCTCTCTCTCTCCTCTCTCTCTCTCTCTCTCTCTCTCTCTCTCCATTTACTCTCTCCACCCTCTCTCATCCTCCATCAGTAATATCTGTTCGGGATGATATACCTGCGTTTTTGAATTTACTGCAGGTAAATAAATATAAATATTTTTTAGTAGCCGTGAATTTAGGGCTTTCGAAGAAGGCAGAAGAAGGCTGACCTAAGCAGAGCACCTCTCCACCTGTAATTACTCGGTATCCGGTCGTTTACGCACACATATGTACCGTGCATAATACATTATACATAAGTAAGATGCTATGAGTATCCACTGACCAGGAGGCAGCAAGGCAGCCCGTCAAGCAAGCCCCTCTCCCGCGACCTCTCAACTTGTCAGACGGCGGACTTCATCGTTTAACGCCTGATGAGTGATGTCCGTTTTCGGTTGTAGAGTTCTGATATCCATTAAGGTATCTACGAATCGTGGTATTGAATCCTCTAAATTTAAGTAGGCATTAGGTGATCAGTGCGCATAAGGTATACATACATCATTTTCGTATTCGCAAATTTTTGGACATTTTAGAACAAAACTTTCAATGTGTTATTTTCGTCTTGACGGGAAACGCAAATTATTATTATTTGCCACGATTGATGGTGATCCTTGGCAGAGGTTCCAATTCGATCGTCTGGTATAGAAGAATTAACGTATTGATGTTGTGCAAAAGTTATTTTGCAAAATTCGACACCGGTTGGTGCATCGACAATTCTCATTTTTCATGCGAAACTATAATCCTACTGATACCGTGCTTTAAAAAATAATCGTATTATAGTTTACTTTAGCTCATATTTTGAAAGGTAAAAATCTGTCAGATTATTGTTACGGTATTCAAAGATTACGGATTCATTGTCCGTTGGTTCTTCGATTATACTGATTTAAAGCAAGTGTTCCAAACTTCTGATCATTTTTACTTTGAAACACCATTTCAAGAGATCCATCAGTGAGAAAATCTTAGTATCTGAATACAGTCATATTTTTCAGTTTTTAACTTTCAAATGAGCCAAGGTGAAGTTTGTTCCGATCATTTTTTAAGGCACTTCAACGTTAAGTCTTTTTTTTTTATCATGAAATGACTAGCTATCATATCGATTCCTCGACGTATCATTAAAAAAAAAATATTAGCTCGATATTTTGATCAGGACTAACGGGATATTTTTAAATGGAAGTTTGTTGGAATCAAAAAATAACAAGTATCTACGTTCTTTATACTATGTGCGGACATTGAATCAATCAATGACTGGTCTTTTGAATGAGTCTTGTTTAAAATATTATGCTGCATGATGACAACATTAATCAAACTATTATTAATCGGTTCAAACTACGATCTTTGTTTGTTTTTTGAACGTGCGTGAAAAAAGCTCAATTTGACCATCTTTCAAAGTCACTAAGACGCGCATTGTGATTTTCTTGAGCATGAACCGCAAGTTGTATAGTGATCAGCAATTCACATATAAATAGAGGATGCTAGTAGATTGTGAACAACTGATACATCCATTCACAGAGATGATACTATTTCAATCTCATTGAAGATTTTCACCGAGCAGTTAAATTGTTTGTTTACTTAAGTATACCTACCTGGTATGTGGAGAGAATGTTAAGAAACGGGTTTTAAAAACTGACTTTTACTGGAAACTAAATGCTTCAGCCCCATTCGATAAGTGTTGAATATTACTCCTAATAGACAGTAAAAAACCACACGGAATCATCAGTCTGCTCCCACTGAAATATGAAGAAGAGTTACCGCTAAACAATAATTATACAGAAGTAAAACATGTTTGTATGTTTTGTGGTTTTTACCCTTCATACCCATCCTTCAACTCCTATAAAATCCACTTTAGTCTCTCGCACCAATTTCTTCCTCCTCCTCGTATTCTTCTTTTTCTCTTTTTTCTTCTTCTTCTTTCTTCTTCTTCTTCTTCTTTCTTCTTCTTCTTCTTCTTCTTCTTCTTTTCTTCTTCTCTTCTTCTTCTCTTTCTTCTTCTCTCTTCTCTTCTTCTTCTTCTTCTTCTTCTTCTTCTTCTCTGGTGAGACTCTTCTTTTTTCTCTTGAACATTCTTCTCTTCTTCAGTAGACTATCTTTTCTTGCGATTCTTCAAAGTTTTTCATTCTTCTTGCCCTGTTTTGGCATTGACGGGAGGAACTAAATACCGCAAAACTCTTTATTATAATCGAAAAGCAGACCTTTCTGAGGTTGGTATGAGACATTCCGATTTCAGGAGCAGTTTCTTTGTTTTCATTCAGAGGCGAGGTATCATTCGACTAGATTAGAAGGCAATTATTCAGCTTGGAGGTGTTGAAATATTTGATAAATTACACGCACAAAAATATTTGAAAACAGTCCCCCCCCCCTCCGAAAGAAAACGAAGAAAAGACCCTCCATCTGCGAGGGAATTTGACGGTTATAGTGATCAACACCTTCTCACTGATACTTGTTTATGCTACATCAAATTTACAATCTCAAATATTCATTTATTTTGACAAATCGAGGATCTTATTGCAAAGAATCTAAAATCTGATTCACTGGCAAAACTGACATTTAACGTTTTTCTGCGCTTTGTGAAATTGTGATCAGTGAAAACAAAAAAAAAAACAGTCCCCCCCCCCTCCGAAAGAAAACGAAGAAAAGACCCTCCATCTGCGAGGGAATTTGACGGTTATAGTGATCAACACCATTCCTCACTGATTACTTGTTTTATGCTACATCAATTGAACAATCTCAAATATTCATTCATTTTGAAAAATCGAGGATCTTATTGCAAAAGAATCTAAAATCTGATTCACTCGTTAAAACTGAACATTTAAACGTTTTTCTGCGCTTTGTGAAGATTTGCGCTGATCAGTGAAAAACAAAAAAAAAAAAAAATACAGATTAAACAACAAAAAAAAAAAAAAAAAAAAAAAAAAAAAAAATACAAAAAAACAGTGCAAAATTGGCAACAACACGGAAAAAAAAGATTAGTGAAAATAACCATACGGATACCTGATTTTGGCACCTGCTAGATGTTATGGTAAACTTGACCAGAAGTATGGTACATTTACCGATACTTTGAGTAAATTCGACATGCAATCAGGTAACATCACCTAGTACCTAGTCAAAACATAGTACACTTCTGGTTAACATTACCATAACATCTAGCAGGTGCCAAAATCAGGTATTCGTATGGTTATTTTCACCGTAGTTTTTTTCCTGTAAAATAGCCCTCATTTTGAATTATTTTGAACGGATTCACATGGAATCTGTCCCAAGTTTTCAATGTCTCGTATCTTAATGAAACTATACTTACCAGATTTGGACCTCATGAATCGAAAAATATCTTCCTGTCAGTGGCACGTGCAATGTGACATCAATAGATTCCTTCCCACTAAAAATGGTCGATTCTTTGGTGAAGCACCACGTGGCTTACCGCGTAGCTCACCTGGTATCGATATTTTTTTATATATTTAAATGGCAAAATAGAACAGGTGCTAGATTTGCTATGTTGCTATCGGTTTTTGCTGGAATTGACGCGTATCGTTCAAAAATTAGTTCGTAAAAGTTAAAGCTTGTCTGTAAAAAAACGATCGAATTAGTCATTGCATTGCGTCGGCTGTAAATCATATTGTGTTTCATCCATTGATTCAGAAAAGTGTCCTGCCGTTTGACAACTGGCGTGTCGATAAAGAGAAGTCTGGAGTGAGAGTTCATTCATAATCAGCGAAAGAGGTTATCGTAATCGATTATGGTCTTGAACCTTACAATCTCTGAGCGACCTCTTAATATTTCTATCACCCGTTCTCTCTTCACGAATCCAACGTTAGCAAATCGACTCAAGAAAATCAAACTATTTTCAGACATTTATTAAAATGAATTAAAGGAAAAAATATCTCGTTTGGATTTCTCGGTTTCTTCAAGCAAGGTTTCAAAAAAGGGGCGCATGGTCTCTTTTGTCGCAAAAATAAATTCTCCCGTGGCAAAGATTATCTTGCTAAATCTGGAAAGACGAGCTGGAAAATGGACTGACTCAAGCAATTGAGTCACAATCAAAATTCTATAGCCACGAGGCTTTTGAAAAAGCACGAAAAATAAGCGAAGAAAAATTGCACGAACTCTTTCTACACGGTTTTCCTCCTTCGTTTAGTTACTATTCGAATTCATTTCATTCAATCTTGGAATGTATTCTACTTTTTCCTTTTATAACTTCACGAAAGTTTTTAGGATTGTAGGAGAAATCCGACAACACAGTAATCCTATTCCACCTCATTTTTGAGTGATTACTGATTACCTAACCTAGTACAGTGTGACTCCAGCTGGTTGCGTCTCCTCCTATATGAATCATTTGAGTCTACCCCCTCCATTTTTTTCGAACAGCGTTGAGAGATTTTGCGGAAAAAGACTCAGCTCTTTCCTCAAATATACGTAAAAGTTGAAAGAGTTTTTCGCCAAAACTATCCATTGGTGGATCTTAAATACGCTATTTTACGTCCATTTGAATCCATTGAAAAGATCAAATTATCAGATGTTCTGTTCGGTGAACATCCCCGAGTGCGACCTAATGCTTGAATCTAGATGGACAAAATGCCATCTTCATAAGACGCTCAGTTATATTTGTATCTAATTTTAAATGGTTTACTTCCTTATTCATCGATACTTTTATTTCTGAAAGGTTTAAAAGAATTTGAGATTATTCGATCACTGCGGATCCCTTTTAACTTCCCTCCTATTTTCTATCTGATACGCCGGATATTCAAAAGGGCCTTCCCAATTTGAGGAGCTTCATGGAGGGACGACTTTGAATACCACCGCTACATTTAAATCCATGCAAAACATCGAACTAGCGAGTGCGATGTGTAAACTCTCAAAATTCGACCATTTACATGAGCTTAAATGGACAAAATGCAATTTTGCCAAACTGGACGGTTACACCACTGCTGCAAAATATCCCCTCTTTGATTTATCTCACGCCACCATTATTGCAAGCGACAAATTAATCCTAAAATAATAAACACAAAAAGAGGATTTGGTATTTAATAAGGACGCGCAGATAGCAATAGTGAAAGAGAGAGAGAGGGGGGGGGGGGAAGGGAGAGTGGCTGATGTAGGAGAAAGAGAGAGACAACGAATGAGTAAAGAAGACGTTTAATAAATCAAACAACCCCTTTGAAAAACAAACACAATGCGAGCGTGCATACGCACTCGAACGTTGATCCCCTTCAGGAAATCAGCTTATGCTACTTGCCATACTCACTACTTACTCGGGAGACGGCGCTTACAAATCTCCAGCCTCAAACACATGATAACCAGGTTCCGATTACAACATGATCCAACCCCTCCCTCCCTTTCTAACCTCCCTCATCGAATTCACCCTCCCCTCGCCGTTCGCGTCGGTTCTTCGTGTAGCATCATCTAAACTTTTCAAAATATTGACGTCATAATTATGTAACTTAAGTTGCCCCGGATCTTGATTCGACCACCCTTTTTCTATACACCCGTCGAGTTTTTCAGCCACCACGGCAAAACTGGCGCACTGTGGCTAGAGATGACCGATCCAGTGCCCAAAGACTAGAAAGTAACATCACCTAATGACATCGTTCGTAAAAGATTGCCGGCGTAATTTCAGCCTTCAGAGAGTAATTTTTTTTGCTGAGATTTTTTCATGAGCAATGATTTTAGCCTTTAAGATCAGTCTAAAACGCTTTTAAATCGGTATCGGCTCGTAAAATATAATTAATATATGTCTTCTCTTGCGTTGACGAGAGTTGGAAAAGACTCGATCCTTGAGGAGTTTTAACGTAACCCCGAAGAAATCGATACTTTTGCATAAATTCAAATGGGAGAAAAACGACAGATCGATTGGTCACGAACGGAGGCGGCTTGTGAAGTATGCTTCATCGATGTCTTCACCTTATAAAACTATGGGTAAGAAGCTACCCTCGGGGATCTAATTTAACTCATATGAAATCGATACTCTTGCATAGTTTCAAATGGGGGAAGAAAGACGATCGATCATGCACGAGCGAGCCGGTTACTGTTTTAAATACTGATTTTACACTGAAACAAATGTCCTTTTCCTGTGACGATAGTTTTAATTTCATTCTGTCCTAAGTGGAATTCTGGTAAAATTGACAGAAATTCCGAATTCGGGTTCAGAAAGTTTTATATTGAATTCTTGTTGCGGGAACCCCCTAGTAAAAATGTTCCATGTAGGTACTCTGTTCCAATTTTCCATGTGGACATGGAAATCACAGTGATTTCCGTGTAAATTCACACGGAAATCAACCTAATTTACATGGAAATCAAGGCGATTTCCATGTCCACATGGAAAATTGGAACAGAGTTCATGGAACATTTTTACCAGGGCCACCATAGACATTTTTCTCAGTGTAGGCGGTGCATTGACTCGCTGCTTTGTGTTGAGTGAGTCAATCAACTCTAACCACTGTGAGTTGGCCGCATCTGGTTTCTTACTTTTCATGGTATTTACTTTTCAACACTGCAGTGACTACCAGTTTCTCCGCGTCCCTCATCCGCGAGTACAGCTGATCATCCCGAGGGACTCGCGGCTTTTGTTTCCTTCCACGCCCGAAAAACCTGCAATTTGTTACGCCGATCAAAAAAGCGGATGTTCCTTCCGCGAAGTAAAAGTAACTGTCGGAGATTTATCATTTAACACTTCTACTTTGATCGGACTTGATAGAGCACAATAGGCAATAATTGGATGCATTAATTTGAGGATAGTATATAATTAAATTGCGGAATGTTTTTCACGCTCCCTCTCTTTGCGGTAATCAAATGGTTCGATTGTCTAATCAACTCGTAATATGACACCAAGTCCCAACACCGTAATTAGTCTGATGAGGGGAAAGGGGCAAAGTAAAGTCATTTTTATGTCACCATCTATCTTTATTTTATCTCCTCAGTTTTACGTGTGTGTACTTGCGGATTTACTTTGTGTATCTAAATCGTTTCCCTACATTCTTCAATATATTTCAATTACTTAATTTTATTGGACATTTTTGAGTTTGAAAGGACGAAAAGGGGGAGGGTCCCTTATTTTAATTTATATTTTTTCCCCATTGATCTTATTAGTTTGTTGACATCCACACCTGTCTTTTGAGAGCCTTTAAATTAAGTTCTGAGGCTATTATTTTTCATGTCAAGTCGATAGAATAAAGATTGCTTCGTATATAGAAGCGTCTCAGTCACCTATTTTTCTATGTCGGTAGGTACTAGTTGAACTTGAATGGTCTGGAAAAGATTACGTTTTGAACGGATGTCTCAAAATTCTGCAACCTTTCCATTCAACAAGAACATCGTCGACCTCCGAGCAGGACTGCGGTTGGTTTATTTTGAATCTTTGCGGGCCGGCTTGTTTGATCAAAGTCCACCGAAAGGAATCTATACATCGCGTGCCTTATAACTTATGGCAGTGACGCTTCTATTCCGAAGTAATCATTATTCTATGGCCATGTCCTGCGAATGACTGAGCGTTTGCAGAGATGGAGTATAACACCGAAAAAAAAGAAAAAGAAAATAACCATGCATCAAAACGTTTAGCTCACCTGATTGAATAAGCATAAAGAATTATATAAGTTGTACTTGATTGACCACATCATAGTTTTTCTTGGAGAAGTTTGAAAAGCGCATTTTGTAAAGACCTCAATCAAAAGCAATTTGTTGGTTACTCCGATGATTATATCGACGGAAACCACCAAAGATAACAAATTCAAGCTTCGAAGGCCAAGGAGTGATGAATATAATTATTCGTCTATACACCCCTTATTGACTCATGAAGGTGAATCATGGTATTTTTGCTCATAGTTGTAGTCTCGTCTAAAAATTGATAAATTGCATTTTGTAAAACGACAGCAATGAGTCATAGTTTATGCAATATCTCCGTGGTTTTCAATTAAATATTTTAATTGAGTTCTTAGCGAGAAGCTAGGCGTCGAAAAAACAAAAAAAAAAATAACTTGATTATTGTCATCATTGATTTTAAGATGATCTCGCCTAATTGATTTTAAATTTTTCTTTTGTTGCAGATTTAAATTCTGAAACCTATTTAGATGTACCTTTTTGTCCAGGGACGCCTGGTTTAGGCTCCAACGGAAGCCATCACCAAAGAACAAAGAGAATGAGGACTTCTTTCAAACATCATCAACTTAGAACAATGAAATCCTATTTTGCCATCAATCACAATCCAGATGCAAAAGACTTGAAGCAACTATCGCAAAAGACGGGGCTTCCTAAGCGGGTTTTACAGGTAAGGTATATTACATCCAAACGCATGCAACTTAATCGGAGAGCTAGGAATTGGATGTACATACTTCCGTTGCACACCACCGTGTTTTCATATTTTTTATTTTAATATTTTGTCGAAACACAGGACTTTATTTTCAAAATGTCTCATGAAAACTTTTTTAAAAATGCCCTGATTTTAGACGCATTTGATAATTTTTTTTGAAATTTTTTGGAAGGGTCCCCTTTTCATTTCTCGTCCCGGATTTTCGAAACATTTCAAATTGAGAATGTTCCCAATCATAATCGTAGCCAGGAACTCGCCCTTCTCTCTCTTTGCCCATTCAAACACACGTGTTAGAAAAGGACAGCTATAGGGGCTGAAGTCACGTGACAATCCCTCGTTCTATCGTTTTCTAAAGTGTGTGTTTGAATGGCAAAGAAAGAAGAAAGAGAAAGACAAATTTCTTGTTACGGCTACCTTCCCAACATGTTTCACCATTTTATCTCAAATATTGTTCAAAAAAGCAAAAAACAATAGGTCTCCTAAAATCCGCCTGAAATTAAAAAAAAAACTAATATGAATGGTTTAATTGGTTGGTTTTGAAATTATTTATTTGAGAATCCACGTAACACTAAAAAAAAACAACTTGCTCGAGAAAAGTTTTCTCATGCAATTTTTAAGAATACCCGCAAAACACGTTCACAAAATACTTCACAAAAATTTGATGGCTCGGCCGATATCTCAGTTAGTTAATAAGCAGTATTCGTAGTTATTACGCAACGTAGAACTTTTTTTAATGACATACACGTTATTAGTTTTCCGACAAAATCTACTAGAATCAAGCATAAAATTTAGGTATTAAGTCATGCAGTTAATGGTGCGTTAAAATTATGAGACTAAATAAAACAAAGGTTATTAAAAAACGTGCTGGAGTCTTATAGCGTAAACATATATTTGTAGGCGCAGCATTCAATCTCATCCTGTATAAAAAAAAAAAAAAAAAAAAATATTTCAACTTTATCAATTAAGTTTAGGGTATTTTGAGAGTCCAAGACAGCGTGGTTTGACTTGATAGCTACATAGGATTCTACAGACTTTTTATACAATGATTAAAGCCGTACGTAATGTTGAAAGAGATCATTTTGAAATCTGAATAGTGCACAGAGATTCCTTGAGATAGGTAGGAAAAATTTAGGCTGTTTGAAGATCAATTCCAATGCGGACGAACCAGTTTATAAACATCAGAAACATGTCAATCGTTTTTTATCGTTTTTCAGGATTTTATTTTTATCGACAAGCATCGCCGTTTCGTCGTCGCACATTAGATGTAAACAATGATTTTTGCCAGAAAAGAAAAGTTTTTGTGTTTTGCTTCAAAATAGCTCACGGCCCAGCATTTTCTCACAAGAATCACGTTGTCGTTGCTAGCTTTAATTTTGGATGTAAAATTGAAATACGTATACGTATTGCAGTTCTGCAAAATTTTGATCAAAACACGTTTAATCCAAATAATTTTTCTCTGGAATACATGGGAAAAATTAGGGAAATAATATCGCTCTAAACCTAACCTAAAAATCTTCAATTTCGTTAAGCTGGTAATCTTGTATACAGTATTACTCAGAAGTCCTAACCACGCTTAAGTCAAAAAACACGCGTTTCATTTCGACAAACAACTGGTCTGCTCGTTAGTTTTGCAGAATCGTTAATTAAGTCTTATTATATACGAGAAATTCTCTGAAACACAAGCTAACGAGCAGACCTGTTTTATATCGAAATAAAATACGCGTTTTTCAATTTTAACCTGCAGTTTTGACTTCAAAGACCAACTACATTGCCACTCTAGATAAACTTATGACTTCTTTAGATATGTCCAAAAAAATCAATTTTTCGATCCACTGTGCATAGTGTCGTGTCGCGCAATCGGTTCCCATGGATCCACCTTTACTTTGTTTTAAAGAAATACCGCTCAAAACAGGTGGAAGTGTCAAGTTATATAAATTGTTGAACGAAATTTGACTCTATAGTCCTCCCTCCTTCTCCTTATTCTTCTTCTTAAAATCTTCCTCGTTTCCAGTCTTGACGGAAATCCTTTGTTTACTCAAAGAGTATAATTGAAAAGTCGTAAAAATTCAGATGATATAAATGCTTGCGGGTCAAATTCCTCAAATATTGTCTCGGACGGATACTTTTGATTTGTCACTTTTTCGTTCCATCTCACACGAGTTTTAAGTTGGCGGCGGTTGACAAAGAAGATCGAATCTCAACTATAGAGATGTTCCATCGATCAGTCGATGCATTTGGATTGCAAATTCAAGCAGAAATCGACCTCCTCTCAATTAATCGATTGTAATCAAGCGATTCCATTGGTATTATTATATAGACAATTGATTAGTGTATTTTGATTGATATGTTGGTTTGGAAAGTAACATACTTATAGGTTAATCGAGTTTTTATTTTTTTTTATTTTTAGTTTTCGATATTTTACCTTGACTTCTTTTTTTCCCTTCAAAAAATGTGAAATAAAAAATCGAAAATCGGTTGCACAACGCTGCACCAGAGTTTATCAAGCAAAGCGAAAACAGGGTAAATTCCTCAAGCAACTGATCTTTACTAAAGCATGCCGCAAACTGCTGCACGATTAAAAATGGGAAAACGTCTAAATTTGGTGCCTCTTTGCTCCCGCGCCGCAGTCGTTGAATTCAACACAAAACTAACTCTGAACCATCACACGGGGACAGGCTCTATAGTCATTTATAACCAATCTTGTGACACGAGTCTGAGAGCGCTCATGTTTCTCGTAATACAAACAAATTAGCTTGAAATAAATAAAGTGTCACATCAGACAAAGCAGCTTCCTAAAACTCTACAATATGGTAGTCACTAAAGAATTTGAAATGATAGTGAATGACAGAGACGTCAGTGGTGGCTCGTAAACAACTATCGTTTTGCTCTTATTTAAACCCCAGGAAAAGTATCGATTGTTTAAAATTTTGATTAAAACTTTCCAGAGCATCGATTATGTTGAATGTGTTCTTATGGAAGAGATATCGATGTATCGCAACCAATAATCAAGACTCTTCGCTACGATTTCATCGTATGAACTATTCCGCGGATTATACGATACATTTCTTTGCCATTATAACGTCTGTCTGTAATTTCGAGTTTGCTTAAATTTTTGCAAGATGGTCAAAGTATCGTCGGATTTAAGGCATCTATCGATCATTCCACAGATAAGGAACTGTGGGATAAAAGTTTGAATATGATTAAAGAGTCGATTCAATCAGGAAATTAGATATTTGTATCCTTTTTTCCTCATCATCATGTATGAGTTTTTTTTTTTTCAGGGCTGCGCGATCGTCCAGAGCTATGATTGACCGAAATAATATTTCTTGAAAATATTGAAACTTGTATAGATCGGAACTTTGTTAGATTTTTCTAATTTTGATTCAATAATCAAAAATATAGTAATAAATACGTCGTTTTTTGATCGATTGAAATTTTTCTGAAGCTTCGAGTGATCGATTGATCGAAACTTTGGAAACACTTCCACGAAGGGTTCGTACGAATTTTCGTGCTTCTTAAGTTCCAAACTGTTTCCAATTTTAGTTTCGATTATTCCAAACAATACGACTGAAACTTCTGACTCTCGAATACATTCCACGCGAGAGTGAGGGAGCGCATCACGTTATTTTTGGTCGTGTCAGTATTTAACAATACACATTAGAAAAAGAGGGAGAAAAAAAAACGAGTAGGGGAAATATTCAAAAGCAAATGGTAAACAATAAGTCATACAAGTTATAAATAAATAACTTGAACGCTCACGGGTATTTGCTTGGATGTTAGGAATGAGATAGACTATAAGTCGCTCTCCTTATACTTCTCAATGGACGAGGTCTCGAGAAGAAGTCCTATCGGTTGAGGGGCTCAAGTCTTAAAGCGCTCTGTCTTTCGATTTGTGAAATATGGCGCTGCTTGAAATATGAATTATACTCATACTTGCTTTAATCATCTCCTCGATTTATGGCCCTAGCCCAAA
Organism: Trialeurodes vaporariorum; assembly: GCA_011764245.1. NCBI lineage: Eukaryota > Metazoa > Arthropoda > Insecta > Hemiptera > Aleyrodidae > Trialeurodes > Trialeurodes vaporariorum. The sequence goes on from VMOF01000002.1 coordinate 27,952,260, forward strand.
GGCGCTTCGCCTCCATCTCACCTCAAGTCCCCACGCAAGAGAGGACCAGGGATCCCCCCTCTCCCTCGCCGATAGCAAAAGCACCCTCACCTCATAAACGTTATACATATATAATGTACCATATACGTAAATGCATACTCACTGCACGAATAAACACACACACGCACACACACACACAGGACAGAACCGTGGATGAATTAATAACACTGTCTATTTCTATTTTCTTAAACGGATCGACCAAATAAATTATACTTTAATTATTTATAAACCAACGTAAAATGAACGTGCCGCAAAAGGTTTGAAAAGTGAATGCGCCACGCTTTCCGCTTTATTAAAATTTTATTTCCACTATGATTTGTTGTTGCGGTATACATATTATGATTATACAAAGTCTATTTTCGATTAAACTGAATCATGCAGTGCGAGAGCACGGGTCTTACGATGGGTCAAAATTTGCCTTCTATAAAGTCATGGCTTGCGCGCAGTCTATTCAAGCGCATTTTCCTTGCGCGCAAGAAAACCTGAAGCTGACAATAATTCGTGGGAAATTGATTCAACAATCTTTCATCACTCTCTCACCAAAACATTTCCCTTTCTTTGTAGTTATGTTATTTCGTTAAAATCAAATATTTAGATGCAGATCCTACGAAACCGAACCGAATATTTACAATAAGTGTTTTGAGTAACGGGTATTTAGTATTAGTACAAAAACGCGATCGTTATGTACCTACCTTAGAAGACGGTAAATGCATTAAATGCTGTTAATGACAATGAGAAAAAGCACACCTAAACCCTAACCCGTTCCGCGGAGACTACGCAATAGGCTTCCACTTGAGATAAATGTACAGCTACACTTACCTCAGAACAGGTTCGATTATTCATTTAGTTCAGAAAACTATGTGGATGGATCCAACCCGCGTAATGTTTGAGAAAAATTCTCTCTTGATTTCCGAATTCGACGAGGAAGATTTTACGAAGAAAAATTTCTAGCCAAAACGGCAATCCACCGAATGACTAAAGAGTCCCCGAAAAGATCGCGGATAAGGCAAGCATTTCATAAGGTAAAAAAATCGTCAGAATTTATTTTTGAAACTATCAGAATTTTTGTGATTTGCATTGATATATAAGATATTTTACCAAAACTCCTGGTCGTTTCAAAAATAAATTTTGGTTATTTTCCAGAATTTCAGTTCAGAGGTATGGACTTTTTAAACATTCGGATTGCCGGTTGGGCCGGAACTATTCTCTGGATGTTTACTGACATCTCACCAGACAAAATCGAGCTTTTTCTCTTTTTCCTAAAAAAAAAAAAAAAAAAAAAAAAAAAAAATCGCCTGCCTAGTAATAAATAGGTAACTTGCCCCGTATAGCGTCTTGTCGCAGTCGTCGCACTAAGCTAGTAATTGTAAGCAGGGGAAAAATAGAGAGATGTTTGATAAGAAGCAGACGCAACTGAAATAAAACACATTTTTTTTGCAGCGGCGAGATGAACGGGCCACGCTACACTCAGAAAACACTGCTAGATTGTTCGCAACAGGAGGAGCAGAACAATTTGACGAGCTTCGCTCTCTCCTCCGTATAAGCTATCTTAGGACCGTAGGGAATTTGATTTGGTTAAAATATTAGTACACGAGACAGCCCCACCGACCGACCATGTGCTTAGATAAAAACCTAGCTCGTGCCAAATTTTTCAGATACACCACATAAATTGATGTTAAATGATTCGGGCACGGGGGAGAGAGTAGAGATGCTCGCTTGCTTGAATGAATTTACCGTCCATAATATACGCTAATACTAATTAAATTATGTTTTTTTAACCCGCGGTAGCAGCTTCTTCATCCCCCTCTTCCCCCACCCCTTACCCCATCACCCCCTTTTCCCTGACTGGATAGATATTTACTGTTCCTCGCGAATTACGGTCGCCGTCCGAGCGTTCCGCGTATTGCGGCATGCATCAAAATGATGACAAGGCGTGTGAATTATGGCCCCTGCAAATCATGCCAGATGGGAAGAAAGTAGTTCGTGCAGGATGAATGATTGAGCGGAAGTGTTTTTTTATAGATTCGAAAACGGCTCTGAAGAATGAATGAGCGATTAAGAGGGAGGGGGAGGGGGCCGATAAATCAGCAGGATCAAATTGAAATTCTTATCAATCAATCGTCCTATTTTCTTCCTTCATTTTCATTCGCTAGTGCCCTTTTAACCCTTTCAGTCATGAATTGTGAAAGGGATGATTATAACCGCTTTTCCTCTCATAATTTTATGTGCATGTCGATTTTCTCGAAATTTCTCAAGATACTTTATGATAAGCATGTCCCCATTTATGGGCACTGGCAGTGGTGACCGACATTGTTGAGAGCTTTACCTGAAGTCGCAAGCCATAAAATCATTGGGTTCAAACCGGTAAGCTTGTCGATAACCCCCCCCCCCCCCCCCCCCCCAATCCTCAGAAACTGTAGTTCAAAATTTACGCTCTCAGTATTTTCCACAAGCATCCCCACGCTATGGTAAAGATGAGCGATTTGTTTACCTAGAGTAACGAGCTCCACATTTATCTAGAGTATGGCAGTCCAATGGAAAACTGGGACAGCCAACTTGGAAGATTTTCAGTTTAGGTCCAATGTGTAACTTTTTCCTTCTCCCCTACGTATATATTTTCACACGCAATGTGGATTTAAATATATGTTCAAACGTCTGTTTATTGCACAAAAATACATGGGAATACATGGAAAAAATTACACCTTCAACCTAACCTGAAAATCTTTCATGTCGGATTACGCTAGTTAGTAGTTGCTCGACATCATTAGACTGCTGCACTCCAGATAAAAAAAAATGTGTCACTCGTTGATCTAGAGTGTCGGTCTATAGACCGTCACATTAGCATAACCACAGCGGCATGGAAAATTTTTAAGCTATGGCTATAAGGAGTAATTTTTCCTACACAACCCGTATTTTCCGGTACGTCAAACAGAGGTTTGAAACATGCATCAATCCACTGGCTGCGTTTTCATTAAAAATACGCTGGAACGTACACGAAGAAATAGGTTAATCCTAACCTAAAAACTTTTCACTTTGCGTCGGTTAAGCAAGTTAATCGGCATCAGACTGCCACTCTAGGTAAATGTATGACTTGGGGATGTAATGGGGTTGGGTATGATAGGTTGTGGCTGTATATTAGTCGCCAGTGTTAACTGTGAGTTAGTTGGTTTCGTGGTAAATGATCATGCATAGTGGTTTCATAATGAGTGTCATTAGGATTAGGTATATGATTTGCCAAAAATGAGTGCTGAATGGTTCCCTCACGATGCTTTGCAAGTACAAGGCGCGCGCGCGCGGCCCTGCGGTTTTCAGATTTTTGACGCATTCTGACTACCGGTCAGAGCTGCTTTCTGTCGAACCGCATTGCGCGTGTGATTCCATCAGCAAGTGTAGACTGTAGAGTGTGGAAAGGATTAATAAAAATACAAAGACATAAAAAGACCGCAAAAGGGTACTCACATGTAAATTCAACCTGGAGCTGAGGACTTCAAACGAAGCTACATCATGTTCTGCAACAGTTTTATAATGGATACTAAAACGAGATTCACAAGTTTCATCGATAATTTATTCTCGGTTAAATATATATTACTTCGACCATTAGAGTCAATTAATGAGGCAATTCATCTGTCACTTTTATATTCATCGATGTTTGATTGTGTACAGCAATGGAACATATACTTTTGTTTTAAATATTGTATCAAACATTTTTCTAAGGCATTACTTACCTACGATCCAATATTTTTCATCAGCCCAGTCCAAAAAGCTCTAAATGGATGCGTATTGAACTAAAATCAGAGCTCGAATTATTTCTGTTTTCTAATTGATTTATTTGTGAGAGTCAAGCATTGGCTGCCCAGTTGGTGAACAATCCGTGGTCATTATTGATTTTTCTCAAATTAATTTATGCGAAAGTATCGATTTGGAGGTTGAATCGAACTCATTTGAAGACCAATTCTTTTCCCTATGCCTACGTGGGAGATATCAATATATTGAATATGCATTTTAGGTACGAACCGCAACTGGATTTCAGAATGCTGGAATTAACTATGGTTGTATGCTGCAATCAAATCCAAGATGAGCTAAAACTTTGACTTGAACTATGTATTTGATGGCAGTTTTCTTGCAGTGCGATGTGTTGAAATTGATACAAATTGGCTGATTTAATGTAAATTCAAATGAATAATTATTGAATACAGCAATGTTGCGTATCTCATCTATGAAAACTATGAAAAAGATCGAATTTGTGAGTGTTCAGTGCCCACAGTTCAGTGTTCAGTTTTTCATGGGTTTAAATGGATGAAATACAATAATGCCACGCTCTTGCGTGAAGTGTATGAAGAGGCAGGGAAGAAAAACCAAGGAGCAATAAATTTTATTTTTGTCTCGGCGCGTAAGGGCTCAATGAATATTATCTGTTCCAACTTACCTACAATACAAAATAACGTACGAGCAGGGTTTGTGGTGATAAATGAGCGAATTCCTCTAATTAGTCTGTGAGTCGGAGAGCGTTCAATTCTTGACAAACAGTGGCGAAGGGGAGGAGTAGATGTTTTCTATCGATATAAAAAAGCTAAAATAACAAAAAAAAGAAGACGAAAACGAAAGTTTCTATTTGATTTTGACTGAGATTGAGGAGTTCGAGGGGGACGCGGTATAAGATCGAAAGATTTGAGGACTTAAATTCTGGATGGGGGTGGAGAGGGGGCGCGGGCGGGAAAGGGGAAAGCCAGGAGCCTGTCTGTTCCGAGGGTCGGATTAGAGTTATACGGTGGGAGGGGGGTGGGAGAGTTGGAGTTCTAAGCTTCGTCGATGATTAGTGTGGAGAATTGTTGTCGGTAGTTGTTAGAGTGACTGTAATTAGGCCCGCGGAATGGCGCCTATAACCTTTCGCTGACGGATTTACACACACTCCCGCCCCCGCGACGCTGCTCCCCTCTTTTTAGCTTTCTTCCTCTACGCCCCCCCCCCACCCGCCTTTCAGATTGTCAAATTACGTGTGTTCAAACCGACGTAACATCTTTATTTATTTATTCTTTTCTTTTTCTTCTCCCGTGTTCGACTCTGAGACTTGCGGTGCAGGATTATCCTTTTTTTTATATCTTCCTTGAAGTTTTTGTCGAGTTTTTCACTTTCTTCCTCCCCAGCGATTTTAGAGGTTCGTCGATTCTACCGTGAGAGAGTTCGCCTCTGGAGTCGGGATTGACTTTGGCAAATTGGACAGTTTTTTTTTTTTTGCACTGGATTCATTCCATTTTCTTGTAGAATATATTATCAGGGGAATCCAATCGAAATAATGATTTTTAGATAAGATGAAACTTCAGGGCTTTTCATTTCTTTAAAGAACTGTCTATTCTTCACTGAATCATCTAAAGAAAGAAAGTGGCGTCCCAACATTCAAGCTGGTTTTAAGGGGTGCGGAAAAATGGGCAGCTATAGCTATATCGATAATTTTGTGTCAACGAGGCTGGCGGCTTTCGATGAAAACAAGCGTTTGCAAGTTACAATGATATTTTATTAAAAAAGTTAGTTCATAAGATGCAAAACACCTCATCGTTAATGGCTGGATCTGGTTTGGTTACATTTATATACTAAGTATTCGACTTGTGTGAGTCTCTCTAAATGCTAGGTACTGGTTTTGAAAGATTTTGTTTAGATAAGATCTTGTGGATTATCCGCTTGCAACCCACAGACTTTTCCATTCCATTGGATCTATTTGGAGGTTATGTTTCTTTCCTCGCTACACTCTGCTCATGACGTCAAACTAAATGCTTCAATTGAGTAAAATATGAACCACCCTAATTATCAGGGAAGAAGATGAATTTGTGTCACGAGAGGTAATTTATAAAAAGTTGGCGGTTGAATATCAAAGCGCCTGTTTCGGTAGAGAGGAAGAGAGAAAAAGAGAAGGAAAAAAAAGAGGAGGAGAACGAGAGAGAGAGAAAAGGGATGATGGGAAAAGAGAGAGGGAGAGGGGAAAATAGCCTAGGAGATGATGTTGACTGACGATGCAAATGCGCGCGCGAATTAAATTGATGAACTATAAAAGCGCTGCATTTCACACCCAATAAAAATTTCTAATTAAACTTATTACACTGATGCTCGTTGTGAAAAATCGGCCGCGTAAAGCATAGAGCATAGCGCGTCGCGGTAGAGGAGTGGTAAAGGAGCCAAAGATATACGAAGCCGCGCAGCGCCGGCCGCTTAGGTAAAACGCGTTGCCGGCCGTAACGCCATGCGACCGACGCACAGTAGATGGGAACACACAATTTTCTGATTATATTGTTGTAGGATGAAAAACCTAGATTACCAACTCTCTCTCTCTCTCTCTCTCTCTCTCTCTCTCTCTCGCTCTCTCTCTCCGTCCATCATTTTGAAGGGACAAGTGTTAGAATAGGATGAAGGAGGGAGGGGTTACCGCGTGACTATATATATTTATATAGAATTATTTTGAGCCTCTTTATAACCCATGCGATCAATTGGACAGAGAGAGCAAGAGAGAGAGAGAGACAGACAAATTCCTATTGATAGTCTCTGTAAAACTATCGAAAAAGTTAAGGTAGCACTTTTCACTTTTTCACTCACTGTTTTAAGTCTTATGGTTTGCCTCAGACAGAGCCGACTATATAGATGTGTGGTCTTTAGAAACACACTTTTTGTGGTTTAGAAATGTGGTTTTTTATTGTTCTGAGTTTTTCGTGGTTTTTGTGAAAGTGTGTTGTATGGATTTGTGTTTGGCTGTTTGAACGCTTGTGTTAGCATATACCAGAGATTTAGGCTCGTGACGACCCCACCTGCATCATCCTGCTCTAACACATGTGCTTAAATGGGCAAAGAGCGAGAGAGAGAGAGAGAGAGAGAGAGAGAGAGAGAGAGAGAGAGAGAGAGAGAGAGAGAGAGAGAGAGAGAGAGAGAGAGAGAGAGAGAGAGTGAGAGAGAGAAACTCCTAGATATACGGTCATTGTCTGAGAATACTCGTTTGATTTATCTGATGAAGTCTAGTTCAAACAGTTTAGCTGTTATTATTTTTTTTTATTATAAAAAAGTAAATTAAAAGTCTATGCACTCGTTAGATGATGAGTTTCTGTTCGCCTTCACTTCATGACATAGGCAAAATTGATACCGAGGAGTTGGAATAGTTGCCCACTTAGTTTTTGAGCTAGCGAGCGGTTTTGTTATTGTTTGTTTTTGGTTTCTTATACTTGGAACTACAAGGTGGAATATTTGTAAGGATTGTTTTATGGCCTAGCTTTCGCGATTTTCACCAGAAAATGTGAATATTGACTATTTCTTAAGTCGTAAAATCAAAGCGTTTCATGTCCGGAAAATCTGTGTTTCGATCCAGTGTTCGACGCGAAGCTTTTGAGCGTTACGGAGTAGCGCGAACGTCGAAACGCGCAATCGCACATACCTCTCAGAGGAAGCGAGGCAAGATCAGTCCGACGTTGCCGAGTGGATTTTTTTTTTTTTTTTTTTCAACGCAATTCAGCCTGATTTTGTACAGAATGAAACCAACTACTTGAGAATAGCAGTTAATTGGTTTCTTCCCGCATAGAAACTGTTCAATAGATCTTTCTCAAACTTTTGCAACTATAATATGCATTCATGAAGTCCTATACGTACGATAACCCTAGAAAGCCCATTAAAACTCTGAGTCCGAAGCCAATGATTATCCCTTTCACTTTATTTGAAACAGTCGAAGAGGAAAAAAATAGCTCATTTTAAATTCCAAACGGTGGTGCGGGTTGAGAATTTTAACTCATCGAAAACTCTTCCTAATGAAATCTAGAATAAAATCGATCCTAGTGGAGGGGGGGGGGAGGGAGTACAATAATATCCAAGTAGGAGATCTTTTGACATTGCGGTTCCAATGGTGAAATAATGATTAAACAATTAATACACGAGACACTATACTGGTTTTTATTAAATTTGAACAAGCTAATTTTTTACGTCACCACATTTCAATGGCAGGTGGCAGGGGGAAATTTGACTATCGGTTTTTTCTATTTTCCACAATGCAAAAGTCTCCTTTATTCAGAGGTTCAATGATGTGCCCCTGAAAATCGATTCTTTTTCATAGGTTATTATCAAGGTGCAATATCGATACATCGCGACTTGGCAACGGCCGACGTGGCGGTGTGCGAGAATGGGCCTGAGATGACGCGCCGCGACACACGACGGTTCACGGCAATTTTCAAGTTCAAAAATAATTTTTAATTGTAGGAAACGAACAAACGAACTGAGCCATAATTTATCCAACACCCGAACACCCTTTTTGCCGCTCCATGAAAATGGGAAAGGGGCGCCCGCGCCGCGCCGCGCCGGGACGGAGGAGCGGAGGGATATTCGTGGAGGGGGTGAAAGGGGGGGAGAGGCTGAGGATAGTCGCGGTAAAAGGGGAAAGAGCAACTATTCCAGTGGAGGAAAGTGAGAGTGAAAGTGGAGGGGGCGTGCCATATCCGATGCGGAGGAGGGGTAGGCGCGGGGTATGGATGTCAAATTACAAAGACGTGTATTTATATATTTTTATATGATAGTGGGACCATGCTGTGTTTATTCATTAAATTAGGCGTGCAAAGGAGTTACAGCTTATGGTTCGAAACTGTTAACAAAATTTGTGTGCCCTTCATCCTCTTGTATCTTTTTCAAACCCCCCCCCCCCTTAGCTCTCCTCTCATCGGAGGAAGAAGACGGGTCTCCTCAGAATAATGACTTAAAGCGTTGTAGACTTGTAGTTGTAGACTGTATGCATAAAATAGTTACGTTCGTAAAATCTCACGCACGCAAATCAAGTTTCGGCAAGTAACGCGCCCTTTCTAGCCTAGCCGGTGTAGTTTACCATGACACGGAAATGCTGCAATTTTTTTTTTAAGCACCGCCTCGAGGTTGCATTTGTATCACTTCGTATCAGTATTATAGGTACTTTATTGCGGTTCTTCAAACGTACGGCACGTCGATTCAGTATACAATACTAAGTTCGTGTCAAACTGCTCATTAAAAACGATTTTGAAACGGGACCTATTGGAGGACTGAATTTTGTGGCGTTCGATTTTTTTTTTTTTTGTTTTGCTTTGTGCATTCACACGAGTCCTACAATATACATGTATCAAGTATGCGCTGTACATTAGGTATACCTATACGAACTATCTAGACGTATTTTGTGAATGAAATTCAGCTGTGTCGGAGGCTCGGTGCGTGCAATCTAGCAACGCTGTAATTTTTTCTACTTAAACGGCAATTGAACAGATTACCCAATTTTTTTGATCATTTATGTAGCCCCATGAACTGTTCATCCAAAAATGTTCGTTCAGTGGTTTTTGATCCAATTCTACAATCGTGGACCTATTGGTAAATTCCAGTATAGAAAATTCCCATCCTAATGTCCAAACATACTTTATGAAACTTTCGAACTTTCTATCTCTCGACCAAATCATAAAATAAAAATTACTTATTGGCAACAAATATTAAGGCCCAACTTTTACTATGGAGTTCACCTATCTTGATGGACATGACTTTCTTAGACATCTTAAAAACTTTCATGCCAAATATTTAAACAGACAAAATCCGTGAAAGCTCAATATCATTTCAGACAAAATTACTTTGGACTGAAAGCATTGAACAAACTGACCTGAAACCGTCTAAGCCCATAAAAAGATCGAGCAGCTATAAGGTACCCCAACCTAATGCGTTGGTTTGAATGGAAAGATTACTGATTTGCATACAGCATATTCGTCACTAATATTTAGCAATTTCATCTAAGAATATTTTCCAATTTTTGTCCATGCTTTTTTGCAAAATAACTGATGGTTGGTTTCTTTTTTTCTGTTGCAGGTTTGGTTCCAAAATGCGAGAGCGAAATGGAGGAGGATGATAGTGAAGCAAGAAGGAGGAAGCAAGAATTCGGGTGACAAAAGTGACTCGTCAAATTCAGCGCTAGATCCGGTCTATCATCACAATGTTCCCGGCATGCAATCGCCGCAGCACTATCTAAGTTCATCTCCTCTAGAGTGCAGTTCTTAATGACAACTTTTTCCACTTAAACTTCTCCAAAAATTCGAAAATATATGTCTACGAAAATGAAAAAATAAGAGTTTAGAGCTTGAATCCAGTTTTTCCCTCTGTCGTAGCTCGTGAGACTTTTTTTGAGTCAAAAATTCTCAAAACTCCAATTTTGTCGAATAAATGCTGTTTCTTCTTAAGCCTTTTTATGATCTTGATGTGATTTTAGTCTTGATGTAATCTTTGTTGGTTCATTCAAATCAGGGGGGTAGTTGAATTTCGCCACGTAGTGGTGCTTATAATCGTTTATGTCATTAATTGAAGGAGCAATGAAACGCATTTAGCCGCTAAAATTGTTAATTATTATTAAGAACTTGAGTCGAGTACAACTAGATAGCTTTACAATTTTGCACCTCTTAACCCTTTCCAGCGTGCATTGTGGGAATTGAGTTTTTTTTAGATTTTATTAAACCGTTCAAAAGAAGACGATTATCTAAGAACTTTGATTGGTCACTCAGCATTTTGAAAATGTCCATTCAAACTCCATTGAATCCCATGTTAAGCTAAGTGGGACGCATGAGTCCCACAATCCCTGAAAGGGTTAAAATGTCAGTTTTATTGCGCACAGTTATTTCATGCAGAAAGCAGTCTGTTGAACCAAATTTTGAAGAAAATGGTGCTCAGACATACTTCTAGAGTCAATTCCGCTCATTTCAGTAATTGGCATAATCTATCCGTGAGTTCAAATGAAAGAACTGAACTGCGCATTTTTTATAAATTTTCTCTCCACCTCGCTGAATGAAATGTATATGTTCCCCGAAGCATTTGTTAAATTCACGATGTTCTTTTTATTTATGCACTGTCACATAATATGAGCAAAGTATTACTTGTTTTCGGGTCAAATTTCGAGTTCTTTCGAAGAAGACAACTTTGAATACATTTTAAATTAACAAAAATGCTTCAATTATAATGTGGCACGATAGTTGCCAAGGGTAATTTGCAATCTGTAAAAATGTAAAAGGCCAAAAATAATTTTTTTCAAAATGGTGGCCCATTTTTCCAGTCAAAGTTGAAATTTCTGAATTTAGGAAAGCTCGTATGTAATGTTTGATGTCAATATTTATGATATTAAAGCTACCCGAGAATTTTAGGATGGAAAAAAAAACTTTTAAAGGGAATTTTGTTCCGACACAGTCTCAATTACTGCTCACGGAAACCAACTACATATGATTATTATTAAATAAGTACTCTCTAGTCTCCTTAAAATTAAACCGACGTACTATTATTTATCTTGTTTTTAAAAGCAAATTTTCAAATCAAAAATGAGCTCTATTCCAAGTTTGAGTGATCATACTATGGGGGAAAACATCTTGATACTTTGAGAAAAAAAAATTATGTAATTTAACAGTCCATTGAGTTAAAAATGGTAGTACAATCTCACTTGTTGATTTAACAAACCATTTTGTTGATTTTACAATCCGATTTGTTAAATCAACAATCCAAAAAGGTAAATCAACTATCCGATTTGTGAAATCAACAATATGGATCGATGATTTACCTTTTTGGATTGTTGATTTAAAGAATCGAATTGCAAAATCAACAAAACTGTTAGTTAAATCGACAAATGAGTTTGTATACCCACAATTTTCAACAATATACCGTTAAACAACTGAATTTTCTTCTCAGTGTTGGAATTTCCAAATTTTGGGAAATTTTCTACGCGAGCGTTTCAATTGATTTCGATAAAACTAAGCATTCAACGAAGTTAACGTGAGACGGATTACAGCTTACTGAGTTTAAATACAAGTTTTATGAAATTTAGCATTCCCAAAAATGTTCTCTCTAATCACGATTAATTTAGAGAGGATAAAATATCAAAGTCTTTATCCGAGTGAATAATGAAGTCAAGTGCATAATGAAGCAATAAGTGAATAATTGGGGCTGATTTTTTTTTTTTTTTTTTTTTTTTTTCAAACGTCCGGTTCAATTTTTTTCGCTCAAATTTAGAATTCTTTGAATCTTGGAAATAAAATTAATAAAATTCAAATTTATCGATTGAAACATTGTAAAATATAACTCAAGCTGAAAACCAAATATTTTTTCGTTCCTTTGATCTTGAAACAAAGAGATTAAAGTCATTATGATATAAGAGCCTCAAATGATCGTTTTTTTTTTCGTAAACCGAAGAAATTTAGAATAGGTTTTGAATAATTTGAAAATAGGTATCCTCTTTGCGAGTATAGAGGATCTGGGGGACAAAAATGTTCAATATTACTGTAAAAAGAATTGTCTTCATGTATGTATGTAAATAAATTAACTCTCCTTTCCTACTTGAATAAATCAAATTATAATTATAAGTAGACAATGCAATTACTTTCCTGTACTGATCGAATGTAAAATATTTTTTGCGATATAACTTAGGTAGAATTTATATATTAACTATTTAGTTGTAAAAAATAGAAATGGTCCTATGTGATATACACGATAATAAATATTTTTAAATATTCCCTGAAGAAAGTTTTTACTCATTTTACTTTACTATAATTCTTCCACACCCACCCGCCAAATAACCACATGTGGTTTTTTATTCATACAAAATTGATATTAGAGATGGGTGGGTCCATATACGTTTTATGATACAGTGAGTTTCGCGAATTGTCGACAAACGCAGATCCAGGAATATCGCGGTCTGTCTGTCTTTCTCCCCCCTCTCTCTCCCCCTTAACTCTTCCTCTCTCTTTGGTCATTTAAACTCAAGTGTTACAGTAGGATGATATAGAATGTGGGTCATCGCGTGACTTCAGTGCACTATCCCTCCATCATTTTCAAAAGCATTCGTCGAAATGCTAGGAGCTAGGGAGAGAGAGAGAGAGAGAGAGAGAGAGAGAGAGGGAGAGAGAGAGAGAGAGAGAGAGAGAGGGAGGGAGGGAGAGAGAGAGAGGGGGGGAGGGACAAATTCCTGGATTTGCCTTTGATTGATTCATCGCACGCCATTCCCCCAAATATATGATCCCCTCAATACATCCTAGAGGTTGTGTCATAATCGAGGCGTTTTAAGTTCCTTCACCCTTTCAGTACCAAATTTAATGAGTCAACTTACCACGCTTTCATTCAGAAAAAGTGAGTAGATAAATATTCCTTCTCCGCTGTGCTGTTTTTTACCTACGCCACCAATTGAAGGCGCTTAATGAAGCATTCTCTTGAATTTCACACTTTGACGATTTAAAGCAATAAATTACTTGATACAAAAGGAGGCAAAATAGTGTTTTCGAAAGTAGGTTAAAGTCTATTAAGGTACATTTGGACATTATTAAAACTCCTCAATGCTATATGAACATTCAGTACAAACTTTAGTTTTTAAATCACAACGTGGTTCAAAAGTTATAGGCAGGGGGCATTGAATTTTCGATCACACCTAATGAATGGGATGCGATGTCTGATTAATTTGAAATGCATAGTAGATACCCAGAAGGGTAGTGTGTAAACATAAACATAGCTGACGTAAAAATGAGCTAGCACATAGTTATTTCTACCTACTTCTCTGATTTTATTTTGCTCTTCTTAGAATTATGTATACGGTCAATTGAGAGCCTTTATTGTCACATTTGCATTTGATGTATTTCATGAATCGATCGAAACGCATTACATGTTAGGTAAGTAATCCAGGAATACTTACTTCAACAATGTATGGGGGGGGAGAGGCGTTGTAGTATTATACCTATACGATGATTTCTGACAATCATCAATATCATCATAGTTCAAACAAAAACTGTACAATGCCTGCCTCGAAGCTCAAACTAATGTCGGAGTTTTTCTTGGATTCAGCCGTGACAAATCTTCCTTTCAATTTAACGGAGTATTTTTGAATTCAAAATTTTTCATAAAACATTTTTATAACTTTCATCACCCTAAGAATTTTCAACGTAATGATGCGATGACCGATAGAAGACAATTTTACATCCTACATCACAGTGAGAATTTCTTCAATGAGAGTCAAAATCGTCTGCCAAATATTCCATGAAACGAAATGATTTTTCCGGGCATTGATGAATCAATTAACATTTATTTTTGAAACCATGGAAAATTGTGGAGAAAAGTATCACGCAGTTTCCGCCATCAACTGGATCGCAACTTCATTATTTTGTCTTTTAAGATTATAGAGAAAATCCTTTTCTAGGAATACGATGGAGGGGAAGGGAAGTTCTTCAAGTTGAGGCCACCAACATCTAATCATATAATTCGCCCGCATAATATGACAGGAAAAAGTAGACAAGATCTGAAAAAAGGGTGGAGTCTATTCGGAATGCTTGCCCTGGTGTGAGAAACGCCAATATCAAGTGTTCCATGAGGATCACATGAATTTCAAGTCGAATTTAGTAAATTCTTTAAATTCTGACAATATTCAAGATAAAATTGTCCTCGTTGTACAAGTTTCTACGCATTCCGTTCGAAACAACATTCCACGTTTTTCTGCGACTAATAAGTCGCATGCAGAGCTCAGCCTCCCCCCCCCCCCCCAATATACAAATATATAAAAAGCAACGTATTTTAAATCTAATTTTGTATGGACGGCACTATACTTACGCATTTTATTTTCTCGCAAGAACTCATAGTTTGTTGAAAATTTAAAATTAAATATATAAAGGGCCAGTATAATTGATACTAAGATAATGAAACATATGCTGAAATGAATGTGCGTCGAGAACTTTGCTCAATGGGACAGAAAATTGTTTCTGACGCTTGATTTTTCAGTCTAACAGTATGACTATTAAAGTCGTTGAATACATACTTTACAACATCGAGGTTGTGACTTCCAATTTATGAATTTTTTCAAAGACTTCTATGGGAAGATAACCAACTACAAAAACTCGGATGCTCTACTCTCATCGGCTAGTTTTTGTGATGTACCCGATGACGTACGCAGGGGGGGGGGGGGGGGTAAGGGGGTCAAAGCCCCCCAGACCTCCAATTTTAAGGGGCGGAGGGAAAGAGGGGAATAATATTCAGTCATACGCTCATCAGTGCAAGCCCCTACCTAAAAAAAAACCCTGTGTACTCCACTGACTCGTGTACCTATGATGTATACATATAGTACTAGAGATTCAGCATACACCATATGCTGACTCCATGTCCAAAGCCTTTGAAGAGGCTTTGAAGAGGATTTGAATAGGCTTTGAATCCACAAAATTGAACATTTTGCTAGGATTCAAACGAATGAGGGAGGGGGGGGGGAGATAACGATCGATTATTGAGATGTATTATACTACCCCGTTTTGCAAAGGATGATCAGGGTCAGTGGCATACGCAGGATTTGTGTTGGTAGAGCTGTTTTTTTTTTCGTTCTGATGCGCGTTTCGCTGAAAATTATTTTCCATCTTCCCCTCCGCCCCTAAAAAGGGGTGGTCTGGGGGAATGTAGCCCTCTTAGCCCCCGCTCTTCCATTGGCGGATATAAAGGGGGCCAAGGGGCGACCGCCCCCCCCCCCTTTGGCTCAAAAAGTGGGAAAAGAGGGGAAAGGAAGGGGGAAAGCAAGAGCGAAAGCAAGAAAAGGGGGTTATTTAGGGGTGATAATCCCTAAACCGCCCCCCGTTTGCATGGGCTGGATCTGCCACTACGCCCCCCCCCCCACCTGCGTACGGCACTGCTCCCCTGAGCGTGACCCTTCACGTCATTGCCGTCCGGTGTCGCAGCTTCCTCCTCGCACGCGGGTGGCTCGAAAAAAAAGGAGGAGAGCGAAAATTTGGGAAGCTGGAAGAGGAGCTGTTAGTATGTGAGGATAGGATGGGGGGGGGGAGCAGGAGGCGCGATCTTATCATGTCTGGAGCTGATTCGGAACGCAAGATAACCGGGCCGACAAATCTCTGGCGCAGCGCGTAGCAGGCGAGTTAATGAATATTAAGCGAGGACAGTAATTAAAAAGAGAAGAGGCTCGAGAAAAGAAATGGATCGACGGAGGACGCATCAGAGTACAGTAATCTGAAACATTAAATTTTCTGGACATATCGTCACGGAGTAACTGGAACATAAAAAAATATATAGATTTTAAAGCCAATCTTATTTCAGGAAGCTGGTTGTTTATCAGCATGAATTTGCATTCAAAAATGTGGATCAATTTCTTATGGGTTCAACTAACTTCCCGAGGGGAGCAGGTCTATTACGCGAGGTAGCTCAAAAATCGACCCATTTGGGCGATGACCGTGTAGTATTTTGGGGGAGCTAAAAATGCAACCATCGGAGGGGAAATCCGGAAATCGGGAGGCTTTTATGGCGAGATAAAAATTCAGAAATAAATCAGAAATGAAAATCATAGATGCTAAGTTGTACTGTAAACTCACCGTTAGTGGAGCAGGTTGTTCTTACAAATCGTTGAGTATGAGGAATATAAAACATTTTGTCCCATTTTTTTTCTATTTTTTTAAATAGAGTGATTGCACGTAGTTAAAAAAATATAATTAAACTTTAAATAAATATAACACAGCAGAGTTTCTGAAATCAAGAAAAATTAAAAATCGCAGCTGATATGATCATTGAAAAAAAAACCAAAAAAAAAAAAACCAAAAAAAAAGAACAAAAAACAAACAAAAAATTAGATATTTTTCCCATAGTGGGTACAAAAAAAGGGCCTCCCCTTTTATTTGTCTGATTTTGGCACCTCACCCAAAAGGGTTGCGCCTCTTCGTGAGAGCATATATTCGGATCCAATTGTGATCGTGATGTCATTACAACAACGCCTATACTGGAAAACGAGCTTTCTGACGTAACGAGATAAAACTTCTCATGTCCGGAAAACCAACCCCACTGTGTGGAGGTTATAGAAGCCACGACACTCGGCACCGGCAGCCAGAACAGCAGATATAATCTATTTGTTGACGCTGTGCTCCTCCGCTCTGTCCGAGCTAGCGCTCCACCCGGCTCGAGGGACTTGCGGTGCGGCGCAAACGTCTTTGGACGCTATGCGCGCGGGGCGACGACGACGCGACGCGACGGCAATACGACATGGTAGGTAGAGCTATAGGGTGGTGGTGGTGGAATGCATCGCGCGGTATATACATGGTGCTGCCGCCTCTGCCTGCGTCACTACTGTTGCAGACCGAGTGGAAAGCTCAAATGGGACGCGACGCCAGAGTTGCCAACCTTCAAGGGGCTCCAGATGAACAAATCGCAAAAGAAACGGGACGAATGGGCCATGAAGTTAACTCTTTCAGTACTAAATTAAAACTGGTGGTCGTTGTGGTGCCCCCCCCCCCGTTTTCAGGGAAATGTTGCAAAAAAGAAAAACATGAAGTTCGTCACTCTGCAAGCCCATCCTTTCTTACTTGGAAAAGCGCTAACAAATAGTGAGACGTAAACAAAATTAAAAGAAAAAGCTCAACACATTTCAAGCTCACCACCTTCGGACCGCCGTCCATGCAAAACATAATGACGATCCGTCGGTCTATTGAGAGCGATCACATATGGTAACAAACAAGGGGTGCGAGTTGATCTTTCGTGCAGTGCAGGGGGCGGTTGATTTACCGTGCAGTGCAGGGGGCGAGTTTTTCCGTGCAGTGCAGACGTGTGTTGGTGCTCTGTGAAAATTCGTTTTAAACATTTTGCGAGAATATCAGCATGATTTTGTTATAGGTGCGAAGATGAACTTTGATCGAGCGAAAGTAGCGTAACTTATTCGCGACTGATATTCAACGTCATGCGCAGCCGCGCCGCGAGTTCGTGTAGTGCAGTGAGTGAAAAGTAAACAATTGAATGCCGAGTTCATTGCAAATTTGTGCTGAGCACAACATTCTATCCTATGGGCAAAACAATGGATTTGTCGGATGTTCCGAGTGTTTCTCAGCAGGAAAACTCAGATTTGAAAATAGAATTGGCCGCTTTTTCACAGCAAGATTCGAAGACGAATGATAGAATGGAGCAATGCTCCAAAAGTGATCAAAATGAAGGTGATCAAAATATGAAGGGGAGTATGGAGGATGATGCTAAGGTGCCTGAGGTTATAAACGTAGCTAACAAGATGCGGAGCAAAACGCACTCTCAACTCGATGGACCAAGGGTGATTTTTGATGCCTACGTCAGCGTTAAAAACACCCTGAGGGATCTTCTCCAAGAATTCCACACCCAACAAGAGAAATACCATTCTCTCTGTGTCGATCTAAAATAAGACTCGGACATGCAGAGAGAGGAAATCGAAGAACTGAAAAAGACCGTAGCCTCATTGTCAGGCGATCAAAGTTTAAATAAAAGTACTGAAAAAACAGCTGTTACTATTGAAGTCCAATCAGAAGACTCTTTGGATCTCGGAGACAGTGAGACCGCTTGGATCGTGAGTAAGAAGAAGAAGAAGAAAGCGAATAGGAAACGTTCGTCATCAAACTCTTCTCATCCCTGGCCGGAAATAGAGGAAAATCCCCGAAAAAAGGGAATAATAAATCCCCACCCTCCGAAGAAATTAATCCTTCTATTTCTGATGGAGCCGAAATTAAAAAGAATTAACCAAAGAAAGTAAAACCTCCACCATCAAGGTCACTAATCTGAAGGATCTAAAAACTCTTCAGGATAAAACAAAAGTCACCAGTTTACCAAATGACAATGGCAAGTCAAAACTCTAAATAATGATGTTTTCAAAGTGAATGTCCCAGATGAAGCCTCATAAAGGGAATTGACAGCCAAATTCAACGATGATGATGAAATAAAATGGTATTCCTATGAGGAAAAAGCAAACCAAATTGCCATAAGGGTAATAACCAAAGGCCTTCACCCCTCGGCAGACGTCGACGAGGTGGCCAAGGAGCTCAAATTAAAGAATTTAAAATAATCAGTGTTGACAATATAATGAGAAAGCAAAATGTTGAGGAAAAAGAAATCTCCAAAGCGAAAAAAATCAAGAGGGAAATCCCAAAGGCAAGGAAGCTGAAAAAATTCAAATTCCTAGGTATAAACGAATTGGACTTCCGATTCATATGCTAACATTCAAAAAGGATGAAGATATAGAGAAAATCCATAAAATGGGTAAAATGGTAAACAATAAAATTATCAGAATTGAGCTTCTAGTTAGAAGGCCATATCTGATCCCTCAATGTACCAGATGCCAGAGGTTCAATCATACCCAAAGATTCTGCCATAAAGGATGTTCGGTGCGTAAAATGTGCGGGGCAACACCGGTTGGCAGAGTGTCCAAAAGGACAATTCACGGAAGCGAAGTGTGTCAATGGCAAAGGAAAACATGTGGCAAGCTACAGAGGATGTGAAGTCGCTGTTAAACTCCAAAAAATTCACGAAGGCAAATTTTCGACCAAGAAAGATGCGGAACAAAAATCAATCAACAGAAGACCACCCAAATCTGATGTCGGGAGGCAAGTTAATGTGGAGTTCGCTCCACCAAGAAAAAAAAGCTGTAGGACCAAGAACTTTTGCTGAAAGTCTGGGTGGACGACAATACGGATCTAATACACCTAAAGGGGTAAGCTCCACCCAACCTCAAATATTAACGAGGGAAAATAGTGTCGAAAAATGTTTAGTATGTTATTAGAAAAATTTGACTCCTTAAGTTCCAGACTTGGACGTTTGGAAGAGGGCAAAAGCAAACGAGCCGTGAGTAAAAAAAAAAATGGATATATAGTTTAATCACAAATTACTTTAAAGCAATAAATAGAGAAACCGAGGCACAAGTTGATTGTGCTTCGAATCAAAGCCCAAGCAGTCTTGGTTTGGAACTGGAGGAGCCCTATCCTGGAATCGGTGATAGTGTAAAGCCTATTTCCAATGGGGGGGGGGGGGGTTATGCATTGCAGCCTGGAATGCTAACGGGATTGCGAATCGTGAGAAACTAAATGAGCAAAAAACATTTTTAATAAACGATGAGGTTGATGCCTGCTTGATCTCAGAGATGCATCTTAACAATGAAGCATATGTGAGCATTCCGGACTTCAATTCTTTTCAAGCAAATCACCCACTTAATACGTCTAGAGGTGGTGCAATATTATTGATCAAATGTGAACTTAGCCACCATTTAGATTTTAAGCTTTGAACTGAAAAGATTCAATCAGTTGCAGTGACGTTAACAACAGGGTTAGGACGCTTATGCATTGCAGCCGTTTATTGCCCGCCAAATGAAAAAATTAAGAGAGAGGATTTTCCCTCCTTTCGAACAAACTCGGAGAAAAATTTATAATAGGCGGAGACTGGAACTCAAAACATACTCGCTGGGGCTCCAGGTTAATTACAACGAGAGGGCGTGAGCTTGAGTTTGTAGGAAGCTCACTGAATTGTTCTTTCCTTTCCTCCGGAGAACCAACTCATTGGCTCACTAATTTGAACGAAATCCCTGATGTAATTGATTCCTTTCTATCGAAAGGCATCTCTAGGAACAACGTGATACCGAGCATGCAAATGGAACTATCCTCTGATCATACTCCAGCAATTTTGAATTTTTACACGAAAGCAGTTAAAAGTGAGAGAAAACTGGACCCAGTTAATCACAAAACTGATTGGAAAAATTTTAGGAGAGAATTGGATGCTTGTATAGACCTAGGAAAATGCATAAATTCAATCACAGAACTGGAGGTAGAGTGTGATGAATTAGTATCCTCAATAGCAAGAGTGGCAGATAATTGCACTCCGATTCAAAAAAATATTTCCTTCAATCCGAAAATTTCAGCCGAGATTCTTTCTCTGGTGCGAGAAAAACGAAAAGCGAGGAAAAGATGGGTAAATTCTAGGTTCCCAGAATATAAAACTAATTACAACAGACTCACACGTACATTAAATAGGAAACTAGAGATTATTGGAGAAAATAGAACTAGGGGATTTTTAGAAAACTTATCACTCGATAAAAGCACAGACTACTCTCTTTGGAGAGCAGTCAGATACCTGAAAAAAACCTGTGCAACCATCTCATCCAATAAAAATCACAAAAGAGTCAAATTTATCATGGGCCAAATCTAGCAAAGAAAAAGCTGGAGCATTTTCAACACACTTAGGTGAAGTTTTCAAACCAAATATCTCTGAAAGGGACGATTCTGACAAAATAAAAATTGATGAAATAGAAAGCCTCAAAGAAATCCCCTTTTCTGTGATCACAAGTAAAGAAACTTTCGAGGAAATAAAGTGTAAAATCAAAACAAAAAAGCTCTGAGCATTGACCGAATTTCGGGCCAAATCTTAAAGGAATTGTCGAATAAAGCAATTTCAAAGCTAACCCAAATATTGAACGCAGCGCGTAAATTAAAACAGATACCGATTTCTTGGAAAAAGGCTGAGGTTATTTGGATCCCCAAAGCTGCAAAACCACCTGACGAGTAACCTCATACAGGCCAATCTCTCTCTTGCCAGTTGTCAGTAAACTGTTTGGAAGACTTTATTTGAAAATACTAATGCCTCTAATTTGGGAGAGAGCCCTCATACCTGATCATCAAATTGGTTTTAGAGCAAAACATTCAACAATAGAGCAAGTACATAGGCTTGTAAACATTATTGAGAAATCCGTTGAGGAGTAAAAAGTTGTATAAGCTGTTTTTCTTGACGTTGCACAGGCGTTCGACAAAGTTTGGCATGAAGGCCTTTTATTCAAAATTAAACAAATTTTACCCAAAAACCATTTTGAAATTCTGAAGTCTTATCTTTCTAAAAGAAAATTTAGAGTTAGGTATGAGGACTCTTACTCGAAATTTAGGCCATTCTAGCTGGTGTTTCCCAGGGTAGTGTCTTGGGACCCATTCTTTATCTTCTCTTCACGAGGGACATTCGATCCACTTTTCGAAGGGACCACGCTGGCAACTTTTGCAGATGACATGACAATTTTCGCTGTTGGAAAAAGCCTGAGAGAGGCAAATGAAAAAGCTCAAAAAGCTCTCAATGTGATTTCACCTTAGACCAAAGACTGGAAGAGTAAACTGAACGGCCAAAAGTCAATCCATACTATATTTACCTACAAAAAAGTAGGGTACAACCTGTGTTTTTAGATGGCAAAATCTTTCCATTCGCCAGCACAGCCAAAAGCTTAGAGCTTACCCGGGATGCCAAACTTAAATGGCGTGAACCCGTCAAAATAAAAGAAGAGTTAAATTTAAAATTGATCAAAATGTACTGGCTTCTTGGAAGGAGGTCTAAACTTTCATTATCTAACAAATTGCTCTTATACAAGCAAGTTCTAAGGCCTGTATGGAGCTACGGTTTCCAGCTTTGGGGATGCACCGTAGAGAGCAACCTGAAGATAATTCAAACATTCCGAAATAAAGTTTTAAGAATTATAACCGAGACCCTTATGTACTCCAGGAACGAGGATATCCATAGGGATCTGCAAATCGAGACAGTAAAACAGATGGTCATGAAAACAGCTAAAAGACACGAAGAAAAACTGGTCGACCATCCTAACCCCACCATTGACGTACTGCTCGATTATGAGAATCTGATTAGGAGATTAAAACGTCGAAAAACGTTTGAATTGTCTTTAGGTCACTTCCTGAAAGGATGAAATGTAAAAAAAGTATATTTATTGAATTCCTGTTACTTTTCAACATAAATTAGAACCAAGCAAGTTGTCAAGTGTGTTAAGTTATTTAAATCAATAGATAGAATACTGTCAAATATTCGCTTCTTTTTCGAAATGGCGCAGGGTTGAGTGAGTGCAATGCACACACAAATAAATAATAATAACAATACAAACAAAATGGTAACAAACGCTTTCCGCCGGCGAATTGAATGTAAAAAGCGACGGTAGCTCTCCAGGTTGGGGGAAATGTATTTTGTTCAAAGCAGGAGTCGATCTTTTGAAAGGCGAAATTTAATAAAATTTACTGGGGCATTGAAGAGAAATTCAAAGCAGTTTGAGAAAGCAAATGATATTGAGTAGGAAAATTTAGGGATGCTTTTGTGTCGCGTTATTTTGACGGTAACAAATTTCATAAGTGCTGACTTCTTAAGTTTCTCAGGTTTTGCTGTTGTTTGCAGTTTTTTCCTTTTTTTACTTCTTTTTTTTAACCTTTGTTTTTTTCTCAGTGAGTGGTGCGACTAAAAATTTCAGGAAATGGAGCTTTGATGGAAGGAAAGTGGGTTGACGACAAACTATCGATTCAAAACTACCAAACAAACAATCTTTCCGGTCAAAGGCACCTGGTTCCTGCAAATTTCAACATTGCCTTACAAAAAAAAAAAAATGAATGGTTGAAATTACGTAGCTTCTTTTTACATGCGAAAAAAGCTTAACCCTCTCAATGCCACGTCCGAGGACACTCGTTTTCGTTCCTACAAATCTGCCTCACTATTTCAACTTTTTATCGATAGAAGCTGCTGTTGTCATATTTACAAAATAATGTTTTGACTGGCGCCTTCCGTCAGAGGGATAGGCAAAATCAACACGCCGGGGTAGGAATATTTATCTCTTCACATAATGAAAGCGAGCAAGTGGAGATTTGTCTTCGTAACTCGGAAGTAAAAGGGATTGTGCCACAGATTATAGTCTGCAATGACAGAATTACACTTTGAAACTTTTAAAGCTGAACTTTTTCTGAATTACAGGACAGACTTTGGAACTGTAAACTGCCATCATGGTAGCAGCTCGGAATAAATGACTGGTGAAATTTACATTATCTTCGGTTTTTTTTTTTTGACTCAACTGAATGATATGTTAAACTCCTTTAGACAACTGATTAACATCAACAAACGATCGAGAAAATTTGAACTAGGTAGTGCAATCCCTTGGAAAAGCCAGCCGTCAGGTCGAGTTTACTCATGAACCTGTGATATCATCATCAAAATGATGCACAGATCACAAGGCTGGAATGGGAAAAATGTGTCGGATGAATAACGGATGAATAACAAATTCCGTAATTTGTCTCTCTTGGTAAAAGATTGAATGAGTTGGAAAAGGATAGAGGGAGAGGCTGAGGTCACGTGATAGCCCCCTCCCCCATACAATCTCACACGCGTGTTCAAATGGGCACAGGGAGAGAGAGAGAGAGAGAGAGAGAGAGAGAGAGAGAGAGAGAGAGAGAGAGAGAGAGAGAGAGAGAGAGAGAGAGAGAGAGAGAGAAATTTCGGGCAATGGCGTGGCGGCGGCTTTGGTGGGGATGATGAGATGATGGTGTCAATGGCGCAACTTGGATCTCTTCCATCCCTCTCGTTTGGCCTTTAAATGTCTAAGTAGGAAAAGGATAAAATATGGGGTTTTATTCCCGTGTCCATCCTTGTCTAACATACATGATCAATGGAAGAAAGAGAGAGAGTTGGATAATTCCTTTCTGTGGTGCTGTATATAGGATGGTGTGTCTACGAGTTTGCGACACGCCACGCATGAAAATAAAACGGAACTGAAGCGTTAAAAATAAATAAATTCAAACGAGTGCGATACATGCATTCGATAATAAAAACATGGTGAATGGAGGAGGGGGTGGGGGTGGGAAAGGCTGAGGGGGTTCGTGAGGGCACAAGGGTGGCGCGGGCCCGGCATATTAACGGTAATGATTTCCCGAGGAGTGATCAAAAAGAGGGGTGAGAGAGAGCGAAAGAGAGGGTAACCATAGCTACGAGCGTGAGCAGGCGCCACCGTTTTCCTTCCCCCACCCCAACCCCCACCATAACCACCACCCCCAACCCCCACCCCACCCCACCTCAATCCACCCAGCTTCCCCACCCATTCCTCCACCCTCGCTCGTTCGACGCGCTGGATGTCGCGCACCGCGCACGCCCACGCTTAAGAAGGGCGCGGAGAGTATCAACGACCCTTGAACTTGACAGTTTTCGCCATTTTCATTATTTCACATCGCGAATCATCGCAGTTTTTCCTCTCTCCACGTGACGTTCGTGAAGACAAGGCTACAATGAAGAAGTTCTCGTCTCCCTCCCTATTGTCTCTTCATACCATGTCTATTTTCGGGCGATACCGAGGTGGTCCCCGAACGAATTCGTCTCCGTTTTAGATATCCAATTTTTATGACGCTTTCCGAATTGGTCCCCGTTTCAAACGAGAATTTCTGTCTGAGCAGTTCGGATTCATCCCAAAAATTGTTGGCATATCTTTCAATGACTGATGACGAAGAGACAAACTGCTTTAAACATTTATAATACACTTTGCTTGAAGTCAATCCAGTATATGTATATTAAATTACAAACTATACCCCCTCCCCCCAAAAAGCTTCAGAATATGAGAAAATCGATGAAATTTTCGAACTTAGAGCGCCAGTCCACTGCTTTTTGTAAGAAATTAACCGGCAGTGATTGGTTAAAGCAGCATCATCTAAAACATAGTTTGTAACTTTCCAATTCCCGCCAATTTTTTTTTCTTTTTTTTTACAATTCCTTATGACACTTAAAATTTTTAATTACTTCATCCAATTGTTTAATTTAATTCCATTATACCTGGCTTACCTTATGGGTGGACTCTTGAGAGCGGACAATCCTATGCCTATTTATTGAAGGGAAGACTTTGGAGAACGGGGACCAATTATTCAGACAGCGCCGACAAAAACTCAGATTTGGGGACCAACTCGGCTATTCCCCAATGTTTCTGACAGAAATGAACCCCGATTTTTGAGCTGTTGGATACAGAGGCAGTCGGACTCAATCATAAAAGGCTATTTTGTAATTAAATTGCTGGCGCTGGGAAATTTCATGCAAATGGAGTTATTGAGCTTTTGAAAGGATTTGCTGCAAGTATATTATAATGCAGGCAAATACATGGCCTTGCAATTCGGATGTAAAATGCTTCGAAAAAACCGATGATACCTTTAGAAACAGCTAAAATTCGCAGAGGAAACACAGCTTAAAGGACAGATGAATATGAATAATCCGAGTATCTATGTAAGTACTATGCAGTGCGCACGTTTCGTATACCAAACAAAAAAACACAACCTACGAATCGGAACAATATGATTGTTGCATTTGGTTTTCAAACTGTAAATTTGAAGGTTGATTCTTACAGACTTTGTCGCAAGGAATACGGTGATACCAACAGAAAAGTTCTATACGTTATATTGTGGCACCAGTGTCACAAACAGGGGGGGCTAAGGGGCACCCCCCGACCTCCGATTTCCAAGGGTGGAGGGGAAGAGGGGTATAGTTTTCAGTCAAACGCTCATCAGTGCAAGCCCCAACTCTGTTTCAGATACACCCGGGCCTGTATATTAGGGTGGTTTATCTGATGAGCTTAGAAAAAAGTTTTCTCTCCAAAAAGTGAGTTTGAGACTTTTTAAATGGTATCGTTACTTTCGTGGCATTTTAAATCAGAATTGATAGTCATTTGCTTCCTGTAAAACCTTGCAAGATCTCCATCCTATCCATTACACGCAAAATTGTTGGATTGGTCTAAAAAATAACCAGATTTTCCTTAAAAATGATATTGATTCAGAAGTACAAAAGCTAGTGATTTTTTTTACCTAAATCTGGCGATTATGATTGCGCTCGCGATTCGGCAGCCCTGTTTTAGGAGGACAAGGTGTGGATGGAAAAAAAAAGCATCTGGAATGTGACCTCGGGTTCACCCAGTAGTAAATTGCCTGAGCTTCCCGCGGACGATGACGATGACAGGAGCGGATCCAGAATTTTATCTCTCTCTTTCTCCTCCCATTTGAACGTATGTGTTAAGAAACGATAGAGAGAGGGGTTGACCACGTGACTTTCCACCTAGCTCCATCCTCTTTTAACACATGCTTTCTTATGGGGGTGGAGAGAGGGAAGAAAAAATCATGGATCCATGTCTGGACTATGACGTGGATGAGGTCGCGCCGGTAGCGGTGGAAGTGTAGAAGGGGGTAGAGTGGTTGAAAGCTGAGGACAGTCGCGGGACCGGGAGTTACGGGATACGAAGACGCGGGACCCGGGAACGATCCAGGGACGAGGAAGCTGCACAGAAGACGGCGGCGGGAGAAGTCGCAAGGACTCCCCATATTCCCTATCCTGTCCTATCCTTGCCTGTATATATCCGTGCAACTTGACATTACCGAAGAAAGAATGAAATGACTTGACCTGCCATAATTCACCGTTGGTTGGTGTGAGAGCATGTGTTTTGTCATCTGCAGACCACATGAATCTGAATCCCTCTTGTTCCTTGTACACAATCCACAATCCAGACTCGATGCAAAGACGCCTTTGATCCTACCATCTCTTCCTACCGGTCCTAGACTGGCTTCTTCCTTCGTAACATTCGATGGAAACATTTAAAGACTCTCTCCCCACACCATCCCTCCGTCTGCCCTCCACGTTCCTCGTTTCTAATACCTTCATATTCTGCATTTACACCCCCTCCCCCTGTTTATTTCACTATCGTTGAAACTTGGAGAGGTTTTACATGACCTCATGACTTTACATGACATTTTTTTTTTTTTTTTTTTTTTTTTTTTTTTTTTTTTTTTTTTTTACGGAAAAATGTACCGCGAGCATTCTTGAGGACCGTGGCTCCCGAAAGAGTTTTCAGAGGTAGAGGACTAGTGAGCCAGAGGTGCCATTTTATTCATCTTGCGATTCTGATTAAAATATGATTGTTCTCTCGGTATCTAATTTGATCCGTGAATAGGGAAACTTTCTTATACTGTTGAAGTTCACGGTTGAAGAAAAACGTGATTTTAAGGCTGCAATTTAGAGACTTTACTTGACCTGGCTTGA
Organism: Trialeurodes vaporariorum; assembly: GCA_011764245.1. Taxonomy (NCBI): domain Eukaryota; kingdom Metazoa; phylum Arthropoda; class Insecta; order Hemiptera; family Aleyrodidae; genus Trialeurodes; species Trialeurodes vaporariorum. The sequence continues at coordinate 27,979,884 of VMOF01000002.1, forward strand.
GAAATGCTCAAGCCGAATCGAGTCGAGTGAGAAAAATTTCTATTCAGAGACGCTTGACGTAGATCGACAATGCTTGAGAAATATTCAGTTTAGTTCAAGGTACCTAAAAAGCTACCTTGAAATTATCTCCTTACGGATTATCTTAAGTGGAAAACCGTGTGTTTTTAAAGTGTCTCTGAATTGCCAAATCGTGGCAGTTTCTGCGCTTGAAGGCTTAGTAATGCCTTGAAACTCCGTCAAGAAATTTCAAGGCGTTTTGGTTCAAGGTGTGTGTCTGAATTGTAAATTGAACCTGAAGGACGGTTCAAGTCCAAGCCAAGCTAAGGAGACCTCAAGAAAAGTATCATAATTGCAACCTAAGCTAATAAACATAGCGCATAGCGCATAGCAATCGCTACACGCTGCACGGAGAGAAAGGATTATATAATAAGTTTCTGTATAATTTTATCGGGTTATACCAGGTGTTACAAGTTGGACTGGTGCTACTATAAATTAAAGCGGGGGCTGAGATGTCTTAAGTATCGGATATGTAAAGTACGACGTGTAAAGTACAAATATATATTACAGCCCTCCTTAAATTACTTTAGTACTATAGTCTAATGAAATTGGGACCCTGGGAAATCAATAAATTTACTGTAGGAGGTACAACTATTCTTTTCCCGCTGAGGCCGTGTAGGCAGCGATAAGATTTCTTTCAAAAAACTGTTCACCGTTGTCAAAAAGACAAACATTAAATCTTGAAAGCTGAATGAACTTTCTTTGATTTCAGCAGACTTCTTATTTCCTAATTTTACTGGCAGTCAATCATGCATGGTTGTGGTTTACTTTTAAAGTAAATTATTCCATTGATTTTAGATATTTAAATTTCAGTGTCTTTATTTCTCCCTTGAGATTATAAAGCGTCGCAGAATGTTTTATCAGCTGAAAGAAATAGGCGAGTATAAGTATGCCTATTGGGCGCATATGTATCCCGAAGGATGGCTGAAGTCGGAATGTTTTCACAAGTTGATAGGATCAAAAGCATCTCAGAGGCATAACGTTGATGGAGCATTGAGTGATATACGCCCTACATTGCCACTATGATGTGAAGTTAGATCTAGAAAGCGTTTTGAGCTAATAAAATTTACCCGTGACGCCATATTTCTTCAACTAGTCTCTTTTTATCACTATTTGACAGCATGAACAACTTCAATTTAATTATCACTGAAGCATATGATGACTTCAGAGGCTACTGCGAAATTTATGCCACATTAATTTTTTATTCCGTTTCCATTTGTGTTATACACACGACTTCTAATGTGCGCTCCGCATGACGTATGCAAGATGGTCGGAGAGTGCACGTGTTTTCCGTGCAAATCTTGGATGGGGAGGGGGGTGTAATCACCCAAAATTGACCTATTTCAGCAAGCAGATCGGGGCTCTAGACGGGAGTTATGACACCTAGAACCCCCTTTGGTATCATTATCATGTATATAAATTACACTAAGAAACTATGAGGTCAAATTGATGGGATATACTTTGGCTGATTACAAAATACCCTGCGCAACTGTTAGTACATGAAGCATTTTGCTAGCACCCCAGCAAAAGTTTGCAACAGACTCACTGGGCCAAGATACGGAAGAAGATATATAATCAGATATGCAATGACGCTCTTTCCAAGGAGTCAGCATTGAGATTTGATTAAGGTTTACCAAATCAAAGTTTCGATTCAGGTTCATTCTAAGGTTTAAGGCTCGGGAATAGCGCAGCTCATGTGTTGTGCCCCCCCTCCCAATTCGTGTATATATCGCCTCAATTGACATATCTCCAATGCAGGGTAACCAGGTGTAAAAACGTGCTAGCTGCGACTCCATCGGGTCCAGCCTGTAATCGACGCACTGTGAATTGCATCATGGATTTTTCCGGACATGATAAAATCCGGTTCCCGGTTCTCCGAAACTGGAACGTTGGGGTGAGTTGATGTTTTCTTGTAGAAAAAAAAAAACAAAAAAACACACAAAAAAACACAAAAAAACGCAAACTAACTTAATCCAAGCTGTTAAACCAATGAAACAACTCAGTTTTTGAAAATGTTACATGCGGGAACAATAAGCTTCTCACCATTGGTTAAATGTTTCAGGTTAACCAAAATAACGATCCTGGGGCCAGTCTTCGCAATTTTTTGCAATTCGCTCTCTGTGCATATATACTCTCTGGTGCACTCCAAAAAAAGTGGAAGGGTAAATACCCTTGAATGGTTCCTTTACTATGTGTATCAGTTTGAATCAATACTTACAGCGCGATGATTAAATAAGACATAGAGCTCTTGGGTGTTCTTCACAGCTGTTATCATGGGGTTAATATTTAAAGTCATGCGTTTAATATTCAAAAATAGATGATTATTTTAACCTCCCAAATTGCTGTACAGTATAGGAGCCATCTAAAGGTAAAATTTACCTTTCAAGTTTTTCCAGCGCTTTTTTTGCACTCACGTTGAGAATAAAAATCAGGCCAACAGATAGCACTTGTGTCGGTTTTTGTGAGTTCGGAATAGAGGACTTATCTTCACCAAGCCAAACTTTATCTATCCCCGATCCTCTAACATCACCTTCTTTCATTATTTATCAATAAATATTATGAGATATAAATTCCCTCATCTTCGGTAGTTATTTCAGTTTCTTAAACAAACTTAACTGCCCAGTGGGTCGTTGCTGGCACACTTGTTATGTTTCTTTTGGACCAATTTCAGTCAGAGTCTGTTTCCTTCGGACCAAATTGCGGCCAGAGTCTCTCAAATTTGACTCAAAAAACCATTTTGGGATGTAGCACACATCATTTTGCTGGACCAAAAAATATTGGTTTTTTTTTTAATGCTTTAAGTTGTTTTACCTCTGAGATAGTGTTTTTTTTTTTTTTTTTTTTTTTTTTTTTTTTTTTTTTTTTTTTTTTTTAAATACCTGAAATTCGTATACAATAATTTTGGCCATTCACAGGTGCAAGTGCTCATAAAATTGTCAATTTTTGGTCCATGTTACCATTTACTGATTATACTCTAGATTTTTTTTCTCTAGAATGAAATCCCAAAAACTGTACGACTCGATCCATCGTGCGACGCGACGGCACGGGATGGATTATAAACATTGTTCCTACAACTATCAGCAACTACAACTACAACCAAGAGTACAAGTTCGACTATCAAGGTACACGGACTACAATTCCAACGGCCAACGGCGGGAGATCTTGCGGAGCCGCCCCGGATCAAAAGACTCCTGCGGCGGGTGATCACCGGTGCGCATGCATCTCGCACCGCACCACACCGCGCCACGGACACATACTACACAGGGCGACCCTTGCAAAACACTCACTCCCGCCGCGACGAGCCGCGCCGCGCTCGGTCGGCCGCCCGCCGCTGCCATGTCACGGGCCCACTCCTCCGCGTTCACACGAAAACCGCACCGCACAGTCCGGTTCGGTGTTTCTGACCGTGTTGCCAATAAAATTGGCGGAATCAGGGTCCATGAGAGTTCAGACGGTCCAGACGAATAACAACGATTATGGTCTCGATTACAAACATGGACACCAGCAGTAGGGCTTCTTGAGCGTGTGAGTGGATTTTGGAACTTTCTGATGCTCTCAGCGTTATTTTCAAGTGATTACACAGGCATCGACCCTCCATAACACTGAAGCAAAAGTGATCTATATTCTGTAAAACGCGTCCTGTGCTTCAAGATATGACATCTCACATCGTACCATTATTATTAATGCATTTCCGCTTTTCCTTTAGATTTGCCAAAGCGATTTTCCTCTAATGCACGATAATTCCCTAGGGTACATTTCAATGAGATCCCTGAAAAAAAAAAATCGAAAAAGACGTCATTGAGGGCCGCAAATTGAAATTTAAAATTAGAGGTGGGGGGGGGGGCATTGTTTTAAAAAATCCATCCCCTCCAAAATGTGCTCCTTTATACAGTATGTTTCAGAAGTCCTGGCTACCCCCCCCCCCCCGTGTCTCGAGAACGGTGCAGAATTCTGTAAAAACCGAACACAGAGTTTTTGGGGGTGAACTTTCACGTGAGAGGGTTTATTTTCTTCTAACCCTCCCCCCAAAAAATAGGGATGTTCTTGGCCCCTTACTGAAAATTTTAAAAGCATGACCCCTATCTTATGATGCATCGTTGAGAAGAACGTAAAATTGAGTATTTTGGCGAAAACCGAGGTTTGATATAGTTTTTAGTTTTCGAGATATCGAAGGCCAAAGTTCGATGTGGACCCATTTTCAAAAAATCATTATTCCTATTTAAAAAGTCGGAATTTAAGAAACTATTATTCAAAATACTCTGAAAAGCAGGTACTGTTCAGAAAAAAATACAACTATGACTCAAATTTGGCCAAAATTTTGTTTTAGAGCCCTCAAAAATTGTTCATGTTTTCACCCCCCCCCCCCCCCCCCCCAAGGGGATTATCTCTAAATTTCCGAAGGATGGCCCCTGATTAAGTGATACATTCATCAAAAAGACATAAAAACTGAGCATTTTGGCCTAAACCAGAGCTCGGTACAGGTTTTCAAATTCGAAATTAGAGTTACAAAGTTTGATATACTTTGAAGTGTCTCGTCGAAAAACGCATTTTTTGGAAGGATAGGACTTACGGGCAGATTGTTTATTAAAGAATTCAAAATGTAACCTAACTTAATTTTGCCAAAAAAGTTAGCCTTAGTTGATCCCTTTCTGCCAAGTATAGATTTTTCTTTTTTCACGCACAGCCCCATCCGGCAACATCGGCTCGAAGCTGTAGCTGTTGCGGGTGTCTACGCGTATAGTCTCATCACCACCAAGGGGTACATCGGCACTTCTTCCGACCTAGCGATGACTCGATGACTCGATGACTCGATCCGCGAGATGGTTTCGATCACACGAGTCCAGAGTCTTTTGAGTCCGGTGTCCGAATCCACGCGGTGGTCTGTTCTCCGCCAGTCGTCGGGGTCCATTGGCATGGCATGGGCACAAATCCTCACTCTATCATGTCCGATTATAAGATACATTTATTACGCTGTCCTGCGACTCGAATGACACCACTCATCCAGCCCAGTCGTCGGGTTTATGGCTTATACGACGCGCAATGGTCCAATGGATTCAAACCTAGCTGGATTCCTCCAGACAAGAAAAGCTTTCGTTTTTGCTTCCTTTATGAGGCAATAAGCAGAAAAAACCGCGTTGGTGATGAAACCTTTCGTAAAAAAGTGACCCAGCAAAAAATGTCAGCTGAAAAAAGCAAACCTACAAAGATTTCATCAAGCAAAATATCTTTTGTTAGGCGTACGAAGCCTTTGCTAAGGTGAACAAAAGATTTGCTTTGCTCTAATTACTATATACTTTTGCTTTTTCATTTATTCCAAAGGTTCTGCTGTACCAAAGCGGTTTTTTGTTTTTTTTTTCTTGTGCAGAAACAATTTCGTGTTAAAGAGCTGCTGCTTTATAAAAATTCAATGCCATTTTTCAATTTACCGGTGATTCCACGCAGGTTGGTCAAAGTACTATACAATTCAGTTCAGTGTATGACTGGTATTAGTAATGCCCAAATATACTCTGATCTATAATATTTCTTCAACCGAGTCGCCCCCACTAACTTTGAAAAAAAATAAAAATAAAAGTGTGTGAGTGATATAATAACTTAACAGTGATTCCACACCGGTGGTGAAAACATAACAAATTAAGTGTTTTTGCGTACGACAGTCATAAACTGAAATGAAACGAATAATCTTTTGGTCGGTTGGCGGAAAACTGTAAAGAATCATTGGTGAATTAAAAACTGTAATCAAATAAACACAAATAGACCGCTCAGCTAAAATAGTATAACTTACTTGACTAATACTGAGCTAAGATTATTTAAACTCGTTTTTGCTACCATCCCTTTTATTTATCCCTTTTATCGGTTATAATCTTGATTTTTGTTTATGAAATGATGTCCCGAAAATTACACTTTTCAATCCACAGTGGGGATTCCCCACTGAGTGACGCTCAACCACTGCCGCGCTGACGCCCCTCCAATTCAACTTGTTGCTCGATATATATAGATACTTGCTGGAATGAATGTTTTGCAGGAAATCTTTTTGCGCGATAAATTTGTTTCTTTATTTTGTTTAAAGTAAGTTAGTTCCTCATTCAGCTCTAAATCTCCGCCGGTTTGATTCTTGGTCAAAATTGGGACAAACTTGAAGATTTTTGTAAAATTGCCTCCTCCCAAGTCCTTCGAAACGAATTAAAGGAAGATCTGGGTAAAACATTGCTGCCAGAAAAAAATCGCCACCTTTAAAAATATTAGATTTTAAAGCCAACCGTATTAAAAAGACCGATACAATCAATATTTGATACAGCGATATTCTATTCATCCTACAAACTGGCCGACATTATGAATTTTTCAGGATAGGCTGATATTCGGGAAAAGGGTCCTGGAAAAAGTTACGATCACTTTGCGACCATTTCAAATACAACCTCACATGATCGCATTCAAAGTCGTTTTCAGATACAGTTAAGAAATGACAATTCAAATGTCATTAGATTCGACACTCAAGACCTAATGGTACTAGCTGCGTGCCGATAAATTGAAATTATGTATTGAGTTTTGAAAAAAGAAAAGAAAGGAAAACAAATGTATCTCTGGGATTCCCTTATAGATGTATGTACCTAACTTGGCTGCTTACTTAGAGGATTTTATTTTTATTTTTTCTTTAAAATTAATGGCAAAATTGAATTTTGCAATCAATAGTACCTCAGTAAAACAAGTTTAATGAAATTGCATTCCATGATTTTTTTAGGTGAAAGCAACCATCACGAACGACTATGCAACGTGGTCGTACTTGAAACGGTCGACGCACTTCTTCAATTTGGTAACATTGTCCAATTAATAAAACTCATACAAAAAGTCCACTTCTATGGTGTTCGCCGAACAGCCAATAGTTCGATCTTTTTAATGGGTTCAAACGGACAAAATGCAACGGTGCCAAATTGCAAGGCACGTCACTGATTTTCTTGCTACGAATATCTTGAATGATACTTCAAGGCGGCGCCACACTATGTCATCGCTTAGACAGCTCGTTTGCGATGACACAAAATTGTTGTTTCTTTCCTCTTTCTACTTTTTTACTCCTCAAAATTTAAATCATCCGTCAAGAGTTTTTTTTGCCTTAAACTTGCCACAAGTTTGTAAATATACCCTTACAAAGTATACGCAAGAAAGAGTGAGATAGAGAGAGAAGGGGGAGAGATAGAAATAGTGACTAGGTAGGTGTAACGAGACGACGCCTGTAAAATCATAAATAAACAGTCAAACGAAGGTTAGTTCCGTTCTGGTGACAAAACGAAGCCCCGATCCCTTCCGCACCGTCATATCGCCGCGGAATGCACCTAAACAATAAAGAAAGTCGCGTCCGTAAACGCCGCGCGCCAGACGTGGATTGAAGCGCCATGTGCCTAAACCCGCGCGTCTTATCACATAAACAGGGTGGTTAGAAAGTCCTGAAACACTTGAATCTTCCTGCGGATAATTGAGATGAACAATCATTGCACAGCTCGACACGGTTAGATAATGATTAGTTTTCTTTAAATAGGGATCATACTCGCTGTCCCCTGTCCTACCCCAGAGAATGGGGGGGGGGGGCGTTCTGTCTCATTAATATAAAAATATGAATGCTGTATGACTTCCAAAACACCCTATCTTTGCTGTCGTGCTTAAAAAGCGCAGGATCTAGCGAGCGCGTGCAAAAAAAGAGAGCTCTTCCGGATACGTTCGAAATGTTGCAGCGCATACGGTATGTATGCTTGCATAAATATCTGACGGAATAAATCACTCTCGGTATAGTCTTGGTTAGAGGAGCGGGACCACACATAACGAGGGGCCCCCACCACCCCACCCCACCACCCCCACCACCCCACCTCCCCCACCATCCCCCAAACCCACCACGGTCCCCGCCCCCGCTGCTGCTTCTCCGCGGCCGTGAATGTCATGATGTCACTTCTCCCGCTCACTTCTGAGGAGCCATCAATCATCGTTGAAATTGCTCTGATATTGCTCCCGATTCACAGTCCTGCCCCTGTCCCTCCCCCGCCCCTTCCCTCCCTTCCATCCCCCCTCCCCCACTTTGCCGCACTTTCTTTCTAACCCCGACTTTTTCCCGACGATAAATTGTGAACGATTCCAGAAGTTGTCGGTCCGCGCCGCCGAGCCGCGCTGTTCCTTCTATAGGGAAGGTTCTCGCGCCTTAAGAAAACAAAACGAGGATGTGTGTGAGTGTGTGTGCGTATACGCAAACGAGCTATTCATTTATCTAATGTGGCAGTCTGATGAGAATCTTACGTAAGCAACGTGGTGGATTTTGGTATTATTGTTAACAAGTATCCCCCCCCCCCATTTTTACTCGTGTATTTTCAAGGCTATCTCGTGACGACGATAGTCAAAGGCGGATCCAGGATTTTAATTTTCTCCCTCTCTGCGCAGATTCAAAAACACATGTAAGAAAATGATTGAGAAAGAGGTCATCACGACCCCTTTTCTAACTAGTGCGTTAAAATGCGCGAAAGAGAATAAACACCTATAGATATAGATTAGGAACGAAGATGACGACCCCCGTCGATCTCATTGAAAATTAAAAAAAAAAAAATGACTCGTTAATATTTACCAAGGGATCGTTCACGTTGATGCCACGTTTGTTGTCTCTATACTGCTGCTTTAGATAAATGTATATTTGTGTTGCTTTACTCATGTTTACAATATGAGTCAAAGGCTTAAGGACATTTACGGTATTTCAAGCTAAGCTCATAATCAAATCCAACTGGTTCGTTAAGAACTTTTCCTTCAGCGATC